>CM043722.1:38540383-39164530 GCA_023969325.1 Oryzias curvinotus
TACAACAATAGTCCTCTCAATAGGTTTTAGACCGGTGACTGTGTCATAAACAGGAATCATAAAGAACATAAAGTCATAGAATTCAACAGGAAATTTCTAAACTAAATAAACTAAACTAAACTAAGCATCCCTGCCCTTAGACCCCCCTTCTCTGTAAGGAAAAACTCCTAAAAAAAAACGGATTCTGGAAAAACAAAGAAACCTCAGGGGTGTCCACATGAAGGAGGGATCCTCCCCCAGGACGGACAGGCGATTACCAGAACTCTTAGAGAAGAATTAACTTACCTAACTCTACAACTACATGGGCCAACTGGAGTCTGATCCCCCCGGAGGGAAGTAAGTGGGAAAGAGGGACAGAACAGGAATCACTGCACCAAACAGAGACACAGAGATCTAAATGATGAATAATGATCAAGAATAGAGAAGAGAACTCCAGTCCATACTTTCCTCAGCTTCAAAGAGCATATTAACAACTAATAGTTATTGTTATTAATTTTAATTTAAACACATTAACATTCAGTTAAATAATCTCTGAATACTAACTAGTCTGACAATAATCCTGTCCACAGAGGAATGTTTTCAGTCTAACTTTGAATGTAGAAACTGAATCTGCCTCTCTTCCATGAGCTGGGAGTTTATTCCATAAAACAGGGGCTTGGTGGCTAAACGCTCTACCTCCAACTGTACTTTTACTCATTCTAGGAACCACAAGCAGTCCTGCATTTAGTGAGTGAAGTGTTCTGATTGGATGGTAAGGGACTATGAGGTCATTAATGTAGGACGGGGCCATTCCATGTAAGGCCTTATAGGTTAACAGGAGGATATTGAACTGGATTCTAGAATGCATGGATGAGTTTTCAGCATCACTTTTAGATAGTATATTTATCATAAAAACAATGGGTCCTAGAACTGAGCCCTGTGGGACTCTGTAGTTAACTCAAGTGCAGTGAGAGGAATGTCCATTTACATTAACAAACTGATATCTATCTGACAGATAGGATTTAAACCACGGGAGGGCAGATCCTCTGATCCCTATGTCATGCTCTAATCCACATGTGTTAAACTCGAGGCCCGCTCGCCAAATGTGGCCCGCCATCTCATTTTATGTGGCCCACGAGAGCATAGAAGTTTTAATTCTTAAAATAAAAAAAAAATTGCTGTGTATTTATTCATATGTAGGGGCAATTGGACTTGAAATATCGGATTGTGCATCAATAAATTAGGACTTAAACACTGTCCATATAACCTAACCTGACAGGATCAAAATTAGAACGATGCCACTATGCTGATGAGTTTGACACCCCTGATTTAGTGACATCATAATTCTGCTCGTGAGAACTGTTGTCTGTCACTTTAAGGTTTCTGGTCTGTCATCACTTAAGCTAAAGCTAGGACCTGCTTGACTCTCCCTGCATGGTTTTGCACCAGCACTAACCCTAAGGGAGGCTCAGAGGAGCGTTTTCCACTACTGCTCTGTCTCGTCTCTGGGTGTCAGTTTTATAAAAGTAATGCAGTGCAGTGTATAGATGTCTGTGTGTGCGTAGCAGAGCTACATCTAGAAGTTATTAAACCACTAAGACCTGATTTTTATTCACTTTGAACAACAAATAAAGTCAGAAATGGTTCAGCAGCAGTTAAAGCAACAACAGATGTTCACACCTAATCTCTGACATCCGCAGCGCTGCAGGAAACGTTCCTGTTTGGAGCCTTCAGCAAAGTGGAAGCCATTGTTAAACAGATGGAGATCATTAGGTTTTACACAAACACCAACCTTCAAAAATCAACAAGACTTTTCTCCACTGAAAGGCTGCTGGAGCCTCATGAGGGTCTGAACGGCCCCCCGGCCCAACGAGGATGTGTACATTTACAGCACACACACATCTGTGGCTGAACAACGGGATCGTCGCCCCATCTCTAGACATGATCTGACGTCTGATGGAGGCAAAACTGTTTTCCGTTGTGGGGAGACGTGATTTACAGAGAACATCAAAGAACGCCTGTAAATCACTGCAGATAAACAAGAACTTCACATGTGCACTTATTTTAACATTTGTCTTATTATGACAAACATCTGTGGATGTGTGTACATGTGTGTGTGAAACCTTATTTATACAGCACCTTTCAAGCTAAAAATCACAAAGCGCTTCAAAATAAAACACAAAGTTAAACACAGAGTATAAAAACAGACTTATGAAAAATCGTTTTTAAAAAGATGTTTTTAGCTGCTTTTTATAGAAAACACTGAGTCTGCAGATCTGAGGCTGAGAGGAAGGGAGCTCCAGAGCCATGGAGCCGCTGCTGCAAAGACTCGGGCTCTCTGAACAACCAGCAGACCCTGGTCACATGACCTCAGGGACCTGCTGGGGGTGTCAGTAGCTGTGGGTGTTAAACCAGGATTTTAAAATGCACTCGGTAACGGATGGGGGCCCAGTGCAGCTGGATTAATAACGGGGTGACGTGGGGAAGCTTGGATGATTTAGTTAAAAGCCTCACAGCAGCGTTCAGGACAACCTGGAGCCGTTCTAGAGATTTTCTGCTTCAACATGTGAAGATGGAGTTGCAGTAATCAAGACGAGAAAATAGAAGAGTGTGGATGAGCATCTCCATCCCAGAATGAGACACAACTAGACTCAGTTTGGCAATGTTTTTAAGATGACAAAAACAAGAAGGAACCTTCAGCGGTCACTGAGAACCTTTAGGAGACCATGTTAGATTTGACTGTGGAACGTCGTTTCAGTTCTGCAGTGGAACGCCTGCAGAACTCAAAGGGTTGTGGTCTTTCAGCTCAGTCTGTGATGTTTTGTATTTTCTGTTTGCTCTCCAGCTAACAATGAGAGGATCTCCAGGCCCGGCAGGACTGACAGGAAGACCCGGTCCAGTGGTTAGTCAGCGACTCATCAGACCTCCATCTCTTAGATTTTTAGGATTTATTTTCTACATCAGCAAATATTGATACTGATGATATGAGAACATCAACACTGAGTCCAGCAGAGCTGAAACTGTCTTTTACATCAGAATTGGTCTTCAGGACATTCCAGCTTTTAGATTATTATTTGCATCGTCTCTGAGTTTCTGTGAAGTCCTGCGTTTAACCTGCTGTGGCTAAAGGAGCAGCAGGAAGACACTGCTGAGCTTTTCCATTTTCAAACAGGGAAACCCCGGAGCTCCAGGTCTGAAAGGTGACAGCGGTGATTCTGGACCGCAGGTCAGAGGAAGACTCGTGTGTTTCTTTCAGGACGTTTCCTTTCAGAAGCTTTTCTGCCCGCGCTCATGTTCTGTGCTGTTTTGTATCGTCTTGTCCTCAAGGGCCCCAGAGGTCTTCAGGGACCAACTGGTCCTCCAGGGAAGCCAGGAAAACGGGTACAAACGTTGTTCTGATTGGCTGCAAATCTTTTGTTCTTCTGTGTTTTGCCACAGAATTTTTGCTGACAGAAAAAACCGTTCTGAATATTTTCAGCGTGACTGTGTTTATAGATGAGATCCTGAGCAGGTTTTCTTTAAGCATCGGCGTATTTCAAGCAGCTCGTCTGCTGCCCCAAATGAACCTTTTCTTGATTTAAACCATAATTTAAATGTTTACTCCTTAATGACGAGGTAGAAAGAGGCTTTCTGCCATCTCACCTGGCGTGTCTTCTCCAGGGTCGTAACGGAGCTGATGGAGCCCGAGGCATGCCCGGAGAGGCAGGAGCCAAAGTACGGTCCTCATGAGGTTCTGTGTGAACGGAACCACAGCCTGCAGTCATGTCTGCCTTTCTTTGCTCAGGGCGACCGAGGGTTTGACGGACTCCCAGGTCTTCCTGGACAAAAAGGTCACAGGGTGAGTGTGATCAAACCCAAACTCCGGTGTGTGTTGGTTCTGGGAGGGGTAGCCATCAATCACAAAGGGGAGACCGCTTTCCTCTCAAACTCTGCCGCTGACGGGCTTCCATCTAACATCTGCATCTGAATCCAGCTGTCAGAAGCTGCTCTGAAACAAAAGAGCAGCTCTGAGTTTGCCTCTTTGGGGATCGGGCCTTCACGGAACCCAGAATGAGATGCAGAGAAGAGTATTTGCAGACTTTCCAGTCTTGAACCATACTGAGTAATTATATGGAGCTGAGGAGGGCCAGTCCTTACAGCAGCAGCACAAAGCATATATTTGTGGTCAGTGCCAGTTGTGGTGACCGTGCCGTCTGTAGATCAAAGTCTGTTCTGTCTGTTTTTGCTCTTGTGGTCCACAGCGTTTGGAAAGTGAGAGTTCAATCTTTTTACTCAAACACCTCAGAGATGGAGAATGTGGAGGACACACCCCCTAATCTTTGCTGCTTTCTGTCTGATCTCTTCCAGGGAGAGCAGGGCCCCACAGGGTCTCCAGGCCCTCCAGGACAGGACGGTCCCAGAGTAAGCGGCTCCTCAGAGGCCATCATTCCTGCTGTTTCCTGATAGTAATCCTCTGTTTGTCTATGTGAACACAGGGAGAAGATGGCCAGGTTGGGCAGAGAGGAGTGGCAGGAGAGAGTGTGAGTACAGTTCCTCTGATTCCCTGAAGTTCTACATCCTCATGGAAATTCCCATCAGCCCTCATTTTAAAACGAGGCTTGGCCAGGCACCCTTCCCCGTCCTCTGCCAGTCTAATGGAGCTGCACGGAGGCCTTCACATGACAGATGTGTGAGAAAATTCCATGGCCTTCAAATGCTGGTGAAATGAGGCAGAGCGCTCCTTCAGAAATGCTTTGTTCTTCGTCACACCCAGAACAGCTTCATCGTTTCTCTCAGACGGGATTAAATCTGCGGCTGCGTTTGCAGCAGGAATGTTACTGCGTCTCTGAGCAGATTCTTTACCACTTCTCTGATCAAACTGACTTTATTCCTACACACCTAAACCCTTTAAGAACAACCCCACCAAGGAAACAACTATCAATTCTTTGCTGCTGCTTATTGCTTTGGTGGAGAAATAGAAAACAGGTCATGGATGGATGGATGATGGATGGATGAATGATGGATGGATGGATGATGGATAGATGGATGATAGATGATGGATGCATGCATGGATGGTTACATGGATGGATGGATGCATGGATGGAAGGATGCATGGATGGATGGATGGATGGATGCATGCATGCATGGAAGGATGCATGAATGGACTGATGCATGGATGGATGGATGGATGGATGGATGGATGGATGCATGGATGGATGGATGGATGGATGGATGATAGATAGATGGATGGATGGATGGATGGATGGATGGATGGATGGATGGATGGATGATAGATAGATGGATGGATGGATGGATGGAAGGATGGATGGATGGCTGGATGGATGGATGCATGGATGGATGGATGGATGGATACATGCATGCATGGATGGATGGATGGATGGATGATAGATAGATGGATGGATGGAAGGATGGATGGATGGATGGATGGCTGGATGGATGCATGCATGGATGGATGGATGGATGGATGGATGGATACATGCATGCATGGATGGATGGATGGATGCATGGATGGATGCATGGATGATGCATGGATAACTGGATGGATGCATGGATGATGGATGGATGGATGGATGATGGATGGATGATTATTAGAGTATTTGGTATGACCTGGCCTGGATTTGAACACCCGACCTTCCAGTCACAGGGGGGACACTTTACCACAAGGCCACTGAGCTGGTCATGTCCCATCATGTTCCGTCATGTTCCGTCATGCCCTGATTGCTGGATGTTCTGAGGGAAAAGGTTCTACTGCTTCAGGGCTCACATTGGATCCACCATTGTCATTGCTGTCTTTGCTGTGTTTTTCATGTTCAGGGGCCCAGAGGTTTGCTTGGCCCCAGGGGCCTTCCTGGTCCTGGAGGACAGACTGTAAGTATGTCTCCTTCAAAACAAACATCTTCATCTTCGCACAACAAACCGCTTCACTGCAGAGGTTTGATGTTTTAGGGGCTTCCTGGACTTGATGGACAAGCTGGACCCAAAGGAAATATGGTGAGAACCCGTCTGAGCCCCTGCATCAAACATTTATGTTCCTGTGGGGTTAAAGAGATGGTGGGAGGAGTTTAGGAGGTGATGGCTAAAGACTGAACATTATGGGATGCCTATAAGGCGGTGAGCTTGAAGTCCAGCTCATGGTGCATCATATCAGCGTGTTGAGAACATTGGAGCACAAGTTCATTTGGGGTTTAGGTTCATGTAAAAAAAAAAAGTGAACTCGTTAAAAAAGTCCTGCTGATCAAACGTTGGTCACTGAGGAGAGTTTCCCCTCCTTTCCTTTCACTGATGTGTCACTAAATACATCCCATAATCTTCAGAGTTGAAGCTGTTTTGGGATCACCTGGACGAGCCGATGAACTTCTGTTTCTACAGGGTCCACAAGGAGAGCCGGGGCCTCCGGGGCAGCAGGGCATGCCGGGCCCCCATGTGAGTGTCCCTTCACTCCTCCCTCACGCTGATGGGAGGTCTTCTCTGTGCTACCTATCTTCCTCCTTCATCATCTTCATCTTCGCGCCGTCTTCTATTCCAAACCTGGATTCTGTTGCTCTAAAGTTCCGACTTTTCTGTCATTAAAGGCTAAAAATGCGTTTTTGACCGCAGCAGCTGTAAAAAAAAAAACGGCCCTTTCCTCCAGCTGCTGGGAAAACATTTGGATTCAGTTTTAACAGAGCGTTTGGCACGGGGAGGGCTGTGCAAGGTGAGAATTTGAGGCCCCCAGGTGCCCCCATTTTCCTCTGGAAGCCATTAAACTGGAGCCACATTGATGGCATGCAGGTGGAGTAAATACCTCCGTCATTAGCTGTACCTGGCCAGTTCGACCGTCCCGTTTTCCTTCTGGAGGCTTTAAAATGTCTGCAGGAAACAACAAACCGTTTCCTAACAGCTGGAAAAGCAGATCTGAAAAAGAAAAGCAAAGTTTTGTCTGGGGGGGGTTCATGCCTCCCGAACAAACCTGACTGTACTTCAATCACCTTCTTCGGTTTTCTTTCAGGGTCTGGTTGGTCCTCAGGGTCCGATTGGGCCTCCAGGTGAAAAAGTAAGTAAAGATGGATCCCAACCACCTCTTTACCCCCCCCCCCCCCCCCCTACAGTTCAGTGGAATTTGTGGTTCAGGACTCACTAAGTGATTCTCCAGACTGGTGGCTGAGCTTCAGGCCTCTTTAAAGCAGAAAGACACAGAATAATCCTAAATCTGAAGTCTGATTCCTCTGGAATCTGCTCCGTTCTTCACCGTGACTCGGTCCGCTCTGCCGTCACAGGGACCTCAGGGGAAACAGGGTCTGGCTGGACTCGCTGGTGCTGATGGTCCTCCTGTAAGTTCCTCTGCTCTGCATTCCTGTCACTCACAGCGAGTCCTGATGAGAACAGAATCAGCGGTTTGCTCTGCGTTTGCAGGGTCACCCAGGGAAAGAAGGTCCTCCAGGCGAGAAAGGCTCAGTGGTACGTTAACCTTTACGTGTCTAATTACAGTTTTTCTGAAACATTTGAGGAACGGCAGAAACTCGAGGTTCAAAGGGACAAAATGTATTTACCGTCATGAAAAATTCATGGAAATAAGTGAACCTGATGACAAATGACTGTTCTAAACAGCTGTGGCGCCTTCATGCAGACTTTCCAACACCGTTTCCAGACACAGAAGAACTCATTTACAAGCAAAGTTGTCAAAGTTGTGCTGTATTCACGTCATGTCTTTGTATTTTTGAAAGGAAAGACTGAAAGTATCTCAGATGAGGTTTGAGCAGAACTTAAGTCCTGTGTGTCCTCTTTACCTCTCAGGGTTTTCCTGGTCCCATCGGATCCATCGGTTATCCGGGGCCCCGGGGTGTCAAAGTAAGCTTGACAGTCACTTTCTGATGTCATTTTCCATTTTGTCTGCATCTTATGTTGGTTTCTTTCCTCTGTCCAGGGTGCTGAGGGCATTCGAGGCCTCAAAGGGGACAGAGGGGAAAAGGTACAAAAAACCGTCTTTATGCTCCTTATTGTGTCTTCTTTCAGGGTAAATGTCAAAGTTTCCTTTGAATTATTATCCTTTTCTAAATCTTGACGTGGAAAAGCGTGAAAAGTCAGTCAGTCTTTGTGTCTGTAATGGAGTATAGAGCTTGAAGTGGAGTGCCTCTGTTTCTGTGAGGGTTGACCTGCTGCCTTCCTTCTGTGTTTCCTCATGGCCTTCACTGATTGGCTGAAAATCTGTTTTTGGCTCTTCTCTGTTATCAGCAAATCACAGCTCTTCAAACATGAATGTGAGGTTTTCTTTAAATCCAGCACCGCAAATTCTGCATTTTGGCTTCTAGCTTCTCAGATTTGACTTTTCTCTGATTGTTGTTGGGATTCATAATCCAGAAGCATGTCTGTCCAGGTCCATCCAGGTCGATGACCCTGGATGGACCTGGACATCCAGCCTTGAAGCTTCAGACTCCACACATACAGACACATTTTGATCTATTGCTCTAAAATTGTGACTTTTTTCCCTGAAGTCAGAGAAAACATGGCTGCAGATCAACATGTACGACATGCATTCTCTATTATCACCACTAGATGGCAGAAGAGTCTGACCGTTTTAATGAGGGCAGAATGGGCACTAGATGGCAGCATTGATCATTTCCCCAGTTTGAATGCAGTGAAACTGTTGAAGTAACATCTGTCACTTTTATGTATTTGTTTGTTTGTTTACTTTTCCTGTAAATAAAATGCCTGTTTTTTTTTAAATGGAGTTGGAAATGAATGCGTTCCCTTTCTCAGGGAGAAGACGGGTTTCCTGGCTTCAAAGGTGACATGGGCATCAAGGGGGACAAGGTGGGCTGGGATGATGATGACAACGATGATGATGGTTTCAGCTGCACAGAGCTGTCCCACGCTTGACTCCCATTTTTCATTTGCATTCAGGGCGAAGGAGGAGTTCAAGGGCCCAGAGGAGAGGATGGTCCTGAAGGCCCCAAAGGCACATCGGGACCCACTGGAGAGTCTGGACCAATAGGTTCAGCTGGAGAAAAGGTAGACAAACAATCATCAGAGGTTGTGTTGCTGTAATGTTGCAGCTAAAGTCCAGTCTGAATTCCGAAATGCTGATTTGCTTTTTGTTCTTCATTTTTCATCTTTAAGCCAGAACCTTTACTGCCTTTTTTAGATACAGGATTAGTCAGTTTATCAGGGTTTAGCAAAACTGAAATCCCATCAGGCTTTCCATTTGCAGCAGGTGTTCTGACAGCAGAAGTTGGTCCATGTTGGTTGCTTCCGGGGGTTTCCTTTACGCGGGGCTGCTCGTTCCTGGTCCTGGAGATCTACCACCATGACTGTTTTTCACATCTCCAAGCCCTGCTAGCTGCTCATTAGCTCAATCAGATGTCTCCACATTCCGACTGAATGAGCACACCTGGTCCAGGCAGGTAAACAGCAGCCAACAGTGCAGAGAGAGCTGGAAAACAGGCGGGGTGGTAGATCTCCAGGACCAGGAATGAGCGGGCCTGCTCTAACACTCCTAACAATACTACACGGAGAGAAATTCACGTCTGTCTTTTTTCTTTTCAGGGAAAACTCGGAGTTCCTGGATTACCCGGATACCCTGGAAGACAAGGTCCAAAGGTGGGAAGTTATGATAAAAATCTCTGCCTGAACTGAACAGAACAGACTGCAGCTAAACGTTAGCGGTCCATTACTGTTCCTCTGCTGTTCCACTGCTGTTCCATCGCTGTTCCTATGCTGTTCCTCTGCTGTGCCTCTGCTGTTCCTCTGCTGTTCCACTGCTGTTCCTCCGCTGTTCCACTACTGTTCCACTGCTGTTCCATCGCTGTTCCTCTGCTGTTCCTCTGCTGTTCCACTGCTGTTCCACTGCTGTTCCTCCGCTGTTCCACTACTGTTCCACTGCTGTTCCATCGCTGTTCCTATGCTGTTCCTCTGCTGTGCCTCTGCTGTACCTCTGCTGTTCCACTGCTGTTTCACCACTGTTCCTCTGCTGTTCCACCGCTGTTCCTCTGCTGTTCCACTACTGTTCCACTGCTGTTTCACCACTGTTCCTCTGCTGTTCCACCGCTGTTCCTCTGCTGTTCCACTGGTGTTCCACTGCTGTTCCTCCGCTGTTCCACTACTGTTCCACTGCTGTTCCATCGCTGTTCCTATGCTGTTCCTCTGCTGTTCCTCTGCTGTGCCTCTGCTGTTTCACTGCTGTTCCACCACTGTTCCTCTGCTGTTCCACCGCTGTTCCACTGCTGTTCCTCTGCTGTTCCACTGCTGTTCAACCCCTGTTCCTCTGAGGTTCCTCTGCTGTTCCACCGCTGTTCCTCTGCTGTTCCACTACTGTTCCACTGCTGTTCCATCGCTGTTTCTATGCTGTTCCTCTGCTGTGCCTCTGCTGTGCCTCTGCTGTTCCACTGCTGTTCCACTGCTGTTCCTCTGCTGTTCCACCACTGTTCCTCTGCTGTTCCACTGCTGCTCCACCACTGTTTCTATGCTGTTCCTCTGCTGTGCCTCTGCTGTGCCTCTGCTGTTCCACTGCTGTTCCACTGCTGTTCCTCTGCTGTTCCACCACTGTTCCTCTGCTGTTCCACTGCTGCTCCACCACTGTTTCTATGCTGTTCCTCTGCTGTGCCTCTGCTGTGCCTCTGCTGTTCCATCGCTGTTCCACTGCTGTTCCACCGCTGTTCCACTGTTGTTCCTCTGCTGTTCCACTGCTATTCCACCACTGTTCCTCTGCTGTTCCTCTGCTGTTCCACTGTTGTTCCTCTGCTGTTCCACCGCTGTTCCTCTGCTGTTCCTCTGCTGTTCACCTGCTGTTCCTCTGCTGTTCCACCGCTGTTCCTCTGCTGTTACACCGCTGTTGAACCGCTGTTCAACTGCTGTTCCTCTGCTGTTCCCTCGCTGTTCCTCTGCTGTTCCACCGCTGTTCCTCTGCTGTTTCACTGCTGTTCCACTGCTGTTCCTCTGTGAGAAGCAGACTCTGCTGCCGGGTCTCTAAAAGTCTACTCTAAAAGCTTATTTTTCATCTCGTCTTCACTGTGATTCTAAAGTCCATCTTTTTTCATTTTCTCCTTTGCCGTCAGGGCTCCAATGGCTTTCCTGGCTTTCCTGGAGCGAACGGGGAAAAAGGAGCAAGGGTGAGAAAATTCTAACAGCAGCATTTGGCTTTAGAGAATTTCTCCGTGAATGAATCCTGGAGATTTGTCTCCTGATTGAATGAGGATATGGATATATGGATTGGTGGATGGATGGATGAATGGGTGGATGAATGGGTGGTTGGATGGGTGGGTGGGTGGGTGGATAGGTGGATGGATTGGTGGGTGTATGGATGGGGGGGTGGATGGGTGGATGGATGGGTGGATGGATGGATGGGTGGATGGAGGGATGGATGGATGTATGGGTGGATGGAGGGATGGGTAGATGGGTGGGTGGTGGTTGTGGCTGCTGGATGGATGTATGGTGGCTGGCGGGTGGGTGGGTGTGGGTGTGTGGCTGCCTGGGCTGTCTGGGTGGGTGGCGGGCTGGCCGGGTGGCTGGCGGGCTGGGTGGCTGGATGGGTCGCTGGCTGGGTGGGTGGGTTGCGGGCTTGCTGCTATGGGTGGGGCTGGCGGGGCTGGCTGGCTGTCTGGTGGCTGGCGGGCTGGTCGTGCTGGTGGGGGCTGGGTCGCTGCCTGGTGGCTGGGTGTGTGGCTGCCTGGCTGGGTGTCTGGGGGTGGGCTGCTGCTGGCTCGTGTTGTGCTGCTGGCTGGCCGTCTGGTGGGTTGCTGGCTGGCTGGCTCGGTGGGTGCCTGTCTGTTGGGTGGCTGGCTGGCTGGGTCGCTGGCTTCGTGGGTGGGTTGCGGGCTGGCTGGCTGTCTGGTGGGTGGCTGGCGGGCTGCTGGCTTCTGGGTGGCTGGGGGTGGGTCGCTGGCTGGCGGGCTGGTCCTGCCTGGGTGGCTGGGTGTGTGGCTGCCTGGCTGGGTGTCTGGGGTGGTGGCTGGCTGGCTGCTGGTGTGTGGCTGCCTGGCTGGCTGTATGGGTGGGGGCTGGCTGGCTGGCTCGGTGGTGCCGTCTGGTGGTGCTGCTGCCTGGTGGCTGGCTGGGTGGGGTTGGGTGGGTGGCTCGGTGGCTGGCTTGTGGGTGGCTGGCTGCTGGGTGGCTGCGGCGCTGCTGGCTGGCTGGTGGCTGGCTGGTGGCTGGCGGGCTGGCTGGCTGTCTGGGTGGCTGGCGGGCTGGGTCGCTGGTGGGTGGCTGGGTTGTGTGGCTGCCTGGCTGGCTGTCTGGGTGCTGGCGGGCTGGGTGGGGCTGGTGGTGTGTGCTGCCTGGCTGGCTGTCTGGGTGGGGGGGCTGGCCGGGTGGCTGGCGGCTGGGTGGCTGGCTGGTCGCTGGCTGGGTGGGGGGGTTTGCGGCTCGCTGGCGTCTGGGTGGGTGGCTGGCGGCTGCTGTGCTGGCGGGCTGGGTCGCTGCCTGGTGGCTGGGTGTGTGGCTGCCTGGCTCGGTGTCTGGGTGGTGGCTGGCTGGCTGGCTCGTGTGTGGCTGCCTGCTGGCTGGCTGGGTGGTGGCTGGCTGCTGGCTCGGTGGGTGCCTGTCTGGGTGGGTGGCTGGCGGCTGGCTGGCTGTCTGGGTGGCTGGCGGGCTGGGTGCTGGCTGGCGGGCTGGGTAGCTGCTGGGTGTGTGCTGCACCTGGCGGGCTGTCTGGTGGGTGGCGGGCTGGCCGGGGGCTGGGTGGCTGCTGGCTGCTGGCTGGCTGGCTGCTGTCTGGGTGGCTGGGCGGGCTGGTTGGCTGGCTGGTGGCTGGCGGCTGGTGGCTGGCTGGCGGGATGGGTGGGTAGATGGAGGGATGGATGGATGTATGGGTGGATGGAGGGATGGGTGGATGGATGGGAGGGCTGAGGGAGGGCTGAAGACACTGCAAAAGCCCCCTTTAAGGCCGTTACACACCACGGGGGGGTCCAGCTCAGATTAGCTGCCTATCGGTTGCTTGGTGGGGGTTTAGATCCAACAGCCCTTTCAGGAACTGTTGTTGCACAAGAAGGTCCAGCTGAAATCCAGCTCTGCTCCATCTTGCCTGAATGGTAGTGAACTCCCACTGGGTGCCTCTCATTGTGCACTAGCCTATGGTGACCCCCCCCAGCTCATCCAAAAATGGGTCAAATGCGCTCCCTAACTCCACCAATCACAAGGGGATTTGATGAACAAACTCCCATGATACCTCAAACACTGGGTGTAAGGTGTAGAGCTGACCCCCCCTCCCCGGACAGACCAGCAACATCCAGAGACCTGGAACTCCGAGTTGACCTCGTCCGCACTAGGAGATTTTAAATATTTGCACATAAATGTAGTCTGGCTGGTCACCATGGGTGGATGGAGGGATGGGTAGATGGATGGGTAGATGGATGGGTGGGTGGGTTGTTTCTCCCAAAAAAGCTCATGGTTGCTCTCAGAAAGACTGTCCAGGAATCTCTCATCACAGTTCATTGTTCCACTGATGGGCTGATGGTTCAATTCCATTTCTAAGAAGCTATTTTGTTTTTACTCAAAGCTCCTTTGATTTTTTCTCAGGGAATTGCTGGAAAATCGGGCCCCAGAGGCCAACGCGGCCCCACGGTAAGCAGCTGCAGGGTTTTTTCCACTCTAAAAAAACATTTTCCACTTTCCACGTGTTTTAATGGAAAAACATCGTGGCTGCCACACTAGTTTAACACTTTGTGTGAAAAAATCCAGGGTCCACGAGGAGGACGAGGGCCACGGGGGCCGACAGGGAAACCAGGAGCAAAGGTAAACACCAGGTGTAGGTTTGGAAAGTTCAGGTTAAAGCTGGTCTGTGCTTCTGTCCATTTTTATCTTCATCGTTTGTAATATTTTCCTATCAGGGTACCTCAGGGACTGACGGACCTCCAGGCCCTCCCGGAGAACAGGTTATTGCCTCTTTCAGTTTCTGCTGTTTACATGTTTCACTGAAGTACTCGTCTTTGATAAAGTTTCTGTTTCTGTCTGAAGAATTATTGGTTTTCCTCAAGATCGTTAATATTATAAGATGTGATTTAAGGTTTTTGATCATTTTTGCTTTTTACTGCTAAAAAAAATACAAAAGCACCAAACTGAACACGTATCATTCTTGAAGTTAGAATCCCAGTTGCTTTGAGAATATTCTTTTATTCTTGTATATTACTCTGGTTCGTTCTGTCGTTACAGTCATTACATTGTTTGCTGTTATTATGTCAGTAGTTGTAATAATTCATTTATTTAATTACCTTCTTACTCGTTCATTTTTTCTTCTTTACGTGTAATTCCAGGGGCCTCTGGGGCCGCAGGGACCCGTGGGTATGCCTGGACCCAAAGGACCTAATGTAAGAGTGTTCTGTCAGCCTGAAGCCCGCCCTGCTTTCTGAACCTTTACACGTCTTCATCACCACAAACCTTCTGCTTCTCTTTAGGGCCCCCCAGGAAAAGACGGGCTGCCCGGCCATCCGGGGCAGAGAGGGGAAACGGTGAGTGGGGGGGGGTCATACGACCATGAATGCAGCACACAGACTCATTCAAGGTCATTAGAGCCAAACAAAACCTAATTCCAGCCGTCAGTCAGATGTGGCTCCCACTTCAGCCTTTGATGGACAGACTGCAAGAATCACTGAGAAAAGAGCTGATGTTGCTCTTTTAAGAAGACTATAGACCGTTAGCTTTTCACATCATTGACACCCCCCCAAAGTTAAAAACCAAAAGGTAAAGGACGCATCCTTAAACAGTACTCTACTACCTTTACTGCCTCCCAAAGCTCTTTACTGTCCTGTTCAGCACTGATGGCTGCCAAACACCAAAACGCCAACCTGTCACCACCAGGAGAACTGACACATGGCGGGAACCAGTCCTGTGATCTTTATTATTAGTTTATTATTCAGTGATTGTAACTAAATATGGGCATCAACATCTTGATCTTCCTGTTTTCAGTGAAAACTCGCTTTACCAAAGTTTAAACCACAACACAAACGTCATCATCTAGTCAAACATTTGGATGTTTCTAGAAAACACATGTTGTCATAACAGTAAAACGTTTTTATCAGTGAGTGCTTTCATAAAAACAGAGAATTGAGGTCCATTTGTCTGAGAAACTGCTTCCTGTCTGGTCAGAATCCATGATGGCTGCTGCGTTCTTCTGCTGCAGCTTCTGCAGGAACGCACAAGACGCTCCTGATCAAAACTCAAATAGATCTTGTTGGAGGTTTTTGTCTCCGTGCGTCGTCATTTGGAGGCCGTCTAAAGCCAAAATCGGCTGGGATGTTTCATCCTCCATGAAAGCAAGCTTAGTTCCATTTTAGTGAGAAAAGAATCATCAGTAGTTTTGAATGGGAACAGAACCAACACAACTGTCCTTTAGGGACTCCTCTCAACTGTAAAGACTGATAAAGTACTTCAGTGGTTTACTATAGTACAATCAGTACAATGAAATCTAACAATCACCACATTTGCTACGATGTGGCTGTTCCTGCTGAACTCACAGCTGTCACTGTTCTGCTCTTCAGGGCTTTCAAGGAAAGACGGGGCCCCCGGGACCTGGAGGTGTGGTTGGACCCCAGGTACGGACACTCAGACATCTGTTTATCATCTGAAACAGAGGCATAGCCACAGGAAGCTGAGACCACACTTACCTGAGGGAGGGCTGAAGACACTGCAAAAGCCCCCTTTAAGGCCGTTACACACCACGGGGGGGTCCAGCTCAGATTAGCTGCCTATCGGTTGCTTGGTGGGGGTTTAGATCCAACAGCCCTTTCAGGAACTGTTGTTGCACAAGAAGGTCCAGCTGAAATCCAGCTCTGCTCCATCTTGCCTGAATGGTAGTGAACTCCCACTGGGTGCCTCTCATTGTGCACTAGCCTATGGTGACCCCCCCCAGCTCATCCAAAAACGGGTCAAATGCGCTCCCTAACTCCACCAATCACAAGGGGATTTGATGAACAAACTCCCATGATACCTCAAACACTGGGTGTAAGGTGTAGAGCTGACCCCCCCTCCCCGGACAGACCAGCAACATCCAGAGACCTGGAACTCCGAGTTGACCTCGTCCGCACTAGGAGATTTTAAATATTTGCACATAAATGTAGTCTGGCTGGTCACCTGAGCCTGAGTCGTCTGCTGGAAGCATGACGATGAACAACACGGCAGGCGGATAACAATCTTTGAGGCTCTTCGTGGTTGACACCTGCTGGATCCTGCAGACTGCTATGGCGGCATCATTTGGATGGGGGCCCGTCTTCTGCCATCAGTCTGGAGAACTTCAAGGAGAGAATAGAGCAGATGGAGATTTCAGCTGTGCACACCTGTGAACGGAGACACCAATGCCAGAAAAGAGGAAGACAGATCCTGAAAGTAGATCCGACTGAAGTTCTGAAAGAGCAAAGAGTTTGATTCCTTCAAAAATGTTTCCATCAAAGTTCAGTCGGTCTGCTGAGTCAAAACTATCGATCTTAATGAGTATGTTGTTCATGAAAGGGGCCAACTGGAGAGACAGGACCGAGTGGAGAACGGGGACATCCAGGCTCCCCAGGTCCACCTGGTGAGCAAGGTCTACCAGGAGCTGCAGGCAAAGAGGGTGGAAAGGTATTTAATGGCACCATCTGATTATTCTGCTGCACCTTTAAAGGTATTGCATGGAAAGTTCCATCATCAATTTCATCCATAGGGAGATCCAGGTCCCCAAGGTCATTCGGGCAAGGTTGGGCCCCCGGGCTTGAGGGGCTTCCAAGGAGCAAGAGGCCTTCCAGGGGCCGCGGTAAGAATCCTCACTAACCTAAACAGGAAGAAACTCAGGTTACGCAGCCCACAAATACTCCTGCTTTTGATCACGATCCCAGGTCCAAACCCACTTTTAGGTTTGTTCTCATTGGCTCTGGTGGAGTTAGGTCAGGTGGGTTGGGTTATGTTAAGTAGAGTAGAGTCGAGGTAGTGTGTATGTATGCATATATAGCAGGGGTGGCAAACAAGTTTGACACCAAGAGCCGAATTTTTTCACTGTGAGAGTCAAAGAGCCACACCACACACTGACCTGTCAAGACGTACACACACAAACACACAATTAAAGCCGTATTATTTTCCATAACACACTCCTCTCCCTACAACAGAACAGTAAGTATTGTACTTGTGTTTATTTCAAGGAAAGTGTCCACCCTCAATACACACATCAATGCAGCTAAACCAGAGTTAACACAGAGACCACCCTGGAGGTCAGAGACCCCCTCCACACAGGCACCTCTCTCTCATCTCTCACACACACACCCTCTCTATTTCACTCTTTTCTCTGCCTCTCTCTGACACACACAACTACTCAGTGACGGGCAGTGAGGCTGATGCTGGAGAGGCACTGACGTCTCTGAAGTGAGATTTATGATGATAAAACAGAATATTTTTCAATGACCCTCACACCAACAAAGACACAAACATCTGGACAGAGCATCCTTCTGGTGTCTGAGTGATTCATATTCACAATAAACACATTAAATACATTACATTTCAGTTGTGTGCAACTTTAATTAATTGTAACTTCATTAGAATTTCTTGCCTTTACATGTTTTTATATAAAATTGAATGACTGCCTTTTTGCATCAAAAGCAAATAATATATTAAATGTTACTACATTGCAACAGTTAAGTTCATACTTTAGAGTAGTAATTTGCTGAATTACCATTAAACTGGCTGCGTTATTCCCTCCCCCCGTACACATTAAGAGCCCATTAACTTGAATATACACACATTCAGCTAAACGGCATTCAAGTCACTTCTGCAAACAGGTCCCTGACTTATGGTTTTACAATTGAGATTCCCCCTTCCCATGAGTCTTAGGGGCTGAAGGCGGGGCTAACTCCCGGTAGCCTATCTGATCAGTTCCTTCACGTGAGTGTCAGTCAGAACGGACAGATGCCTTGATTTCACGTGTTTCAAGGTAATAAACAGGGACTGGAGGACACATATTGAGGAGAACGTGGACAGCAGATTGAGACCAGCTCTTTATACACGGGGAATTCTCCGTTCTCCAAAACGTAACAGGGCCTTCTTTCAGAGAGATTTCTGCTCAATCAGCTCCGGTTCTCTTGCTGCCTCCTCAGTGACCAGCGGGGATCTCAGGGAGTCAGTCTCTGCATTAAAGCAGTGGTCCCCAACCACCGGGCCGCGGGACATTTTGGCACCGGGACGCACAGAAAGAAAAAATAATTTCCATTTTATTGGGGGGTTTTTTCCCGAAAAAAAACGTTTTATTTTGAAAAGTGACCGGATTCTCTCTGTTCCATCTGTCATACTTAACGCGCGTCAAAGTCGCGACACCAAACATCAGGTGATAAACCCCACTAAAATGAAACCCAAACAACCAAAATGAGCAAAAAACAAACTTCTTTAGAAAGTTGCTTTGACAAGGGGAAAATTATTATTATTGTTGTTATTATTATTACTACTAAAGAGAAAATACCCCCCCCCCCCCAGTCCACGGTAAATGTGTCTAGCGTTGCACCTCAACCGACAAAAAGGTTGGGGACCACTGCATTAAAGGATCCATGAGAAAAGTGATCTGCGGTCGTTTTTGTTCAGCAGCAGCGTCACGTTCTGCTTCATTCATTCTGATTGCAGCTTCTGCTGTGAGCTCCACAAAGAAGGAACGTGGGATGATTATTGTTTGAATGTGGACTTCGAAAAGCTTCACCTTGTTAATAAAGGAGTACAATTTGTGTCAGATGATCAGGAAGAGTTTTTCATTTTCTCTGGGATACGTTTAGTTCTTTTCTGCCATGACCAATGTTACTGCTTCCAGAAGCTCAGAATGAGAAACATCCTGACTTTCCATTCTGTTCAGTAACAAGGAAGAATCTTCCCGTTCTTCCAGAAACGTCCTGTGTTTATCTTATACTCTGAATTTCTCCATTTTGACCATGAGGGTAACAGTCTGCACGCACATAAATGTATATCTATGTGTTCCGACAGTGGGCGTAACCTGCGCAAATGATTGGCGGTCACATATGTGAGCAGCATCAAACACACACACTGCCAAATTACTTTTATTATTATTTATTATTTATTTTTAATACCCTCTGATGGTTTGAATGTGGTTTAAGAGGGAAAAAATTATGAAATGAGGCAAAGTATATAGAAAATATGATGAGACGCAAAGAGCCGCACGCTCATTGGCCAAGAGCCGCATGCGGCTCGCAAGCCGTGTGTTCGCCACCCCTGATATATAGGAATCTAATACCCCGCCCCCTCCTCTGGTTTCAGGGTCCAGCTGGCTTAAAGGGAGGAGAAGGGCCTCAGGGTCCCCCTGGCCCCATTGTAAGTAGCCTCTTGCTATGGTTACCTGTTGTCTTTATTTTGCAGCAGTCAATGATGAATTTAGATCCAAAATGGATCACTGTGTTCAAAATGCTTTCATTTCATGTCCAAATATGTTTATAGATAACTGTCACATTGATGATGCTATTTGTGAAACTGATTTACTTTTTATGTTTTTATTTATTGAAAACATCAAACTTATTTCTCTTAGTCATTTATAATAGGTTCAATCATTTTATTGTTTTTTTAGGGATGTTGTTTTTCTAAGAAGCAAAGAAACTTTTTCATTTTCCCAGAATCTTTAAAAAAATGTTAAAGTTACAGTGACAAAACTTTTGGCCCTTTAAAAAATGACACGTGTGAACATGTGACACGTGTGAACCTGTGACACGTGTGAACATGTGACACGTGTGAACCTGTGACACGTGTGAACATGTGACACGTGTGAACCTGTGACACGTATGAACCTGTGACACGTGTAAACATGTGACACATGTCACATGTGACGTGTTTTCAGTAAACAGCTCGGCTGTTTCTGCCTTAATTACCTCATGGAAGAACAAGCGTTCTGTGATTGGTCACGTACCGTTTTCCTCTGGTTACCCGTTGCTATAGCAACAGATGAGGCACAGATGGGGGTGGTTTGTGTCTTCTGTGTTTGGAAGATCTTGACTTTAGAAAAACTGTGAAGTGATTCTGTATTTTCTGTTGTAGATCTTGTTCGGTTAGAATCAACGGCCATCCGTTAATAACTCTAACGTGGTGTCAGTCTTTATTGTGGGAAAAGAGCCAAGCCAGCGGGGTGGGGGGGTCTCTGCTGCTGTGATGCTCTGGCAGATTTCCCGCTGACTGACGGCTTCAAGGCGCCTGACATTTAGCAGCAGCGCTGAGGGCAGATGGGATAATTGCCCCGTGCTCTCCAGCAGCAGAGCTGCAGCAGTGGTTGAAACGCCTGAAAAGGGGGCGTCGGCTTACTGACTGAAGCTGTAAGACTGTTAAGGTGGGGTTGCCCCCCATCAGAAAGAGGAGCTGCTGGGTTCTTCTATCTTTCCTGCAGACTTTGCTTCTGTTCGTCTGAAGATCTCTGTGTCGCATGTAAACACAAACATGTGAGTCTGTCTCTGTCAAAGACATGACATTAGAACCTCAAAACATGCACGTGCACGTGCACAGGATGCACACATGAACGAGGCTCACGTCTGCAGCGGCCCCCCCTGCATGATGATAACCAGAAGACAGGCGGTTTGTTGGATGAAATCTCCTCCTCACCTCGCCTTCATGTCCAAACAGTCCAAACTTTGGACCCTTACACGTAGGGAGGGGGCCAAAGGTCAGATGTCAGGTCATCACTGTAAATGAGAATTTGTCCTAAACTTGTCATACACGTTCCTCATCGTGCTGCCCAAGGATCAAGGATCGGGACCTCAGCGTTTATTCCTCCCAAAGAGGAGGAGCGGCTGGTTTCCCTCCTGCAGCTTTAGCACTAGTGGGTTATGATGAAGATGATGCGACTCGTCAGAGTCTTCCTCACTGCTGCTCCCATCATCTGTTCAGGGATGGAGCAGCATTTCTATCTGGTCTACCACGAAGCTGACACTAAATAACTTTTACCAACAGGGTTCTCCTGGAGAAAGAGGACCAGCGGGTCCTGGGGGTCCCATTGGTCAGACGGGTCGAAACGGTCCACAGGGACCACCCGGTCCTGCAGGGGAAAAGGGGGGCCCCGTGAGTGTTACATGTTGTCTCCGGTTGAGGATCCACTCTGCTGGTTTCTGAGGTGCATGTCTGTGATGATGATCCACAGGGAGAGAAAGGCGACTTGGGTCCTGCTGGGCGTGATGGGATTCAAGGCCCTGTAGGTCTCCCTGGACCAGCTGGTCCTCAGGGTCCACCTGGAGAAGATGGTGACAAGGTAAAGGATCTGGTACTTGCTGTTCCCCCCTTCAGGGATGTTATTCACAATATTTCAAGAAGAAGATTATCTTAGATTTTCCTTTAGAGACTATTCATCTGCACAGAAGAAGAAATTCAAATGTTGCACAAAACAGGAACTCATGACACACAAAGAAACACCTCTGCATGCTGGTAGATATGGGGGGAAAGGGAAAAAGAGCTGTGACCCCCCCCCTCCCCCCATTTGCCCTCCCCTTCCAAGACCAAAAGATTCAGTTCATGATTTTATTTCTGAGGGACAGTGCACATTGAAAGCATCACTGCAATCATCCAGAACCAAGCCAGTGGCTGTTTTTCCTCTGTTGTTCCAGACAGATGTTAAAGCTGTCGACCTTAAAGACAACTATGGAAATACCAATAAAGAGGATATAGAATGAAAATAAAATGACAGGACAATCAGTCAAACTAGCCACACATGAAACATTCCAATGAATGGAAAAGACACAAACAGTCAGAGTTTGATCTGATGAGGTGACGGGCAAGTCTGTGCTTTTATTTTGGTAACTACCACCCTCCTTCCATCCCCATCATGTTTTCTTGAGCCAACAGCCAAACAGGAAACCAATTCACTCATTGGAGCCCAAGGCCTATCAGCTTAGAAGCTCTGGGGAGATTTTGCTCCCCGATCGTGTAAAAGTGCTGAAGAGGGAAGGCCTTTTAGGACTGAAAAGAGACTGTGTGTGTGTGTGTCTGTGTGTGTATGTGTGTGCATGTGTGTGTGTGTGTGTGTATGTGTGTGTGTGTGTGTCTGTGTGTGCATGTGTGTGTGTGTGTGTGCATGTG
Source organism: Oryzias curvinotus (assembly GCA_023969325.1). Classification (NCBI taxonomy): domain Eukaryota; kingdom Metazoa; phylum Chordata; class Actinopteri; order Beloniformes; family Adrianichthyidae; genus Oryzias; species Oryzias curvinotus. Next base: position 38,562,335 of record CM043722.1, read on the forward strand.
TGTGTGTGTGTGTGTGTGTGTGTGTGTGTGTGTGTCTGTGTGTGCATGTGTGTGTGTGTGTGTGTGTGTGTGTGTGTGTGTCTGTGTGTGCATGTGTGTGTGTGTATGTGTGTGCATGTGTGTGTGTCTGTGTGGGTGTGTGTGTGCATGTGTGTGCATGTGTGTGTGTGTGTGTGTCTGTGTGTGCATGTGTGTGTGTGTGTGTGTGTGTGTGTGTGTGTGTCTGTGTGTGCATGTGTGTGTGTGTATGTGTGTGCATGTGTGTGTGTCTGTGTGGGTGTGTGTGTGCATGTGTGTGTGTGTGCTCCACAGGGGGAGGTTGGAGGGCCCGGACAGAAGGGAGGCAAAGGAGACAAAGGCGAGCGTGTGAGTCCTCCTCCTCCACCACCCACTTTATTTTAATGACAGCTGACTGCAAAGAGCTCAGAACACAAAGTAGAACAAAAACGTCTAGAAGTTTTTCTTCAAAGAAATGAAAAGTAATCCTAGTTTTTCCATGTTTTTTATTTGATTAACTTGTTGAATAGATGAAGCTCTGAAGACCTCATGAATAGATTTTCACCGTTTTCAAGTGTACCTGCATTTTTTTAATGAAAACTGAACCCCCCCTTGTTTCATTTCCCTCAGGGTCCACCAGGCCCCATGGGTTCCCAGGGCGTGGTTGGGGCTCCCGGTCCTGCAGTGAGTTCCACTTTCTTTGGCTCTGTTGAAGCTGAGCCCACTCCCACAGTGACTCTGTGGAAATCCACACTTTAGTTCAAACACATCTTCGTTGTGGTTTTCAAAACTTTAATAAGCTCCCTTTAAAACATCCTTCCACTCTGTCATAAAACGAAAAAGGTCGCTCAGATAAGTACATGTCACCAGTTTACTTGAAAGGATAACTAAAGCAAAAAAAACCTTTCAAATGTATCTCACTTCAAAGACCAGCTGAGGAATGAGTGAGGAATTCTGGGAGGTTCTTGTCCTTTCTGGATTCTGATGTGAGGATCATCGTGTAGTTCATGGCTCCTAATGTGTTTTCACAGTCAGTGATCGGCTACTAAACTGACCTCCAGAGAGCCAACAGTCCAGACTTTGGGTGGGACTGTCGTCTGTCTCAGTCGGTCTGAAAACAGGGATTGTAGATCTTGGGTTCATAAAGTTCTGATGATGAGATGTTCCTCCCGTTCCCTTGCAGGGGAGCGACGGTGAGCCCGGACCCCGGGGGCAGCAAGGGATGTTCGGCCAGAAAGGAGACGAAGGACCTCGAGGGTTTCCGGGTCTCCCGGGACCCGTAGGATTGCAGGCAAGTTATTTTTTAAAATGAGGATGTTGAAGCTCTCAGATGGATTTGATAACTGCTCCATCAGCAGGCCGCCTCCAGAGCCTCAAACCGACCACGCCTCCCTCCCCTGCAAATCAGTTGAAGTCTGAGCTTCTGAGTAAATAATCGTTTTACCCAGAAAGATGAAGACCCGCCTCCATGACACTTTGCCACAGCTGGAGGAGAAAAAACCGCCGTCTGGTTTCCTGGTCAGATTCAGAAACAGACCTGATTTCATCATTGAACTTCATCACTGTGATATTATTCCATTTCCACGTATAAATCAATGTTTTAAACTGAGGAATAAATGTGATGCTCATTATTTCTGGTTTAGAAAAATCCAAACCTGTTTGTCACAGAGGACAGAAATATGAGGAGCTTTCATCAGAAGCTTTTCGCGCTCTGACCTCTGTGTCTGATTTTCATGGCAGTCATTGATTTTTTTCCCCTTTTTTCTTTGTAAATAAAGAAGACGACGCTTTTCCAGAAATAACCTTCATGCTGGAGCTGCAGAATAACCTGTTCCTGACATTTCAGAAGGAGGTTCATTACTTTGGAGGCTTTTCTCTGCACTTTTATGGAAAATCTTCTAAACTCTGCTGCTTTGCTTGGAATCTCTTTTGGAAAATGAGAGCAAATGCTAGAGTGGGTTCATGTGTATCATGATGAAGCTGCTCGGATGAGAGGACTATAGCGTTCCGTTCACACGGACGTGTGACACGCAGTGTTCACGCTACCCGCCAGCGCTCCTCTGCTGGAAGAGTGTGAAATGTGGTAGCGTGTCAATCTGGTGAATCTGGCTCCAGACGTTTTCTTTCACAGCTCTATTCCGATGCATGAAAGCCTCGGTGTCAGAGAATTCCAGCCGGACACGAACCGCAATCAAGACTTTCTCCTTCATTTGTTTGAAACGGTTGGAGCTTCCCAAAGTAAAAGGGACGCCATCCATACGCGCCTTTGCATGGACTTTCAATGGAAGTGGAGGCTTAAGCACGAGTTCCTGAGGGGGGGGTGACTGCAGCTTTAGTCTGAAGGCATTTCTCATTGAATGATTTGATGATTTCTGCTCACATGTCCCAAGTCCTCCTCCAAACCTGAGCCAAGAATAGCCGTGATGAATTAGCTGTCTCCATGGAAACAAAGGGACCGTCAGTCAACCAAATGGCTGAAGGCAGGGACTGAGTTCCATGTCCGGTTGGACCTACAGTAGCTTAGTGCACTTCAAACTACCTCCAGACCAACACTCATCGAACAAAGCGGCCATCATCCACACGGCGAGAAGCAAAGCTAGCAGCTGCTGCAGGTCCTTTAAGGACACAAATGTTCCAGGTTTCCATGATGGAACCCGTTCGTAGAACCCCCCCATGTCTGCTGTGTGACCCGTGTTTCTGTTCTTCTCAGGGTTTGCCTGGACCTCCTGGTGAGAAGGGAGAGAACGGAGATGTCGGTGCGATGGTGGGTGGCTGCCATCAGAGAGAGATGTGGAACGTTCTGAGAGCTTCAGACGCTCTGTGACCTTTGCCACCTTTATCTGAATGTGCAGAACCTCTGTTAGCCAAAACCCTCTTTAGGCTCTTGAACCCTCCTGAACCATTTCTCTGACACCATGACAGGGTCCCCCTGGTCCTCCTGGTCCCAGAGGTCCTCAGGGTTCCAGCGGAGCAGATGTACGTCAGCATCAGCTTCCCTTCTTCTCTGCTGAGCTTCCCTCAGACAGAAGAAGACATGAACGTGTTTGCTTCTGTTTCACCTGCAGGGTGCACCCGGTCCTCCTGGAGGTGTAGGTTCCATGGGAGCTGTCGGTGAGAAGGTAAGAACCTGAAACGCGCTGAATTTCTCTCATACCACCTTAAAAATGTGGACATCTTCCTGTGGTTAATTGACCCCCCCCCCCCCACACACACACACACCTTCATAACGATCTCAGTAAAGTAACGCTCTAATGTGACTTCACAGGGAGAAACTGGTGAGGCTGGAAACCCAGGACCACCCGGAGAGCCTGGCATTGGCGTAAGTGTAGCTATTGATGAACTGCTGTTTGTTTTGTGCATGTCTAAGAGAACTGAACAGTTTGTTTAGGTCTGGGGGGTGGGAGTGGGGGTGGATCCCCTCATTTCCAACTGTCTGGTTTTAAAACAGGGATCTGTTGCCAAGGTAACAGTACTGTCATGCATGTGACCCAGGGACTTCGAGGAGAGATTGGTGAGAAGGGAGAAACTGGCCCACCGGGAGCAGCTGGACCCCCCGGTGGTCGAGGACCCCCAGGAGACGATGGTCCTAAGGGTAACCCTGTATGTGGACTGAGAGGAAGCATTGACTGAGGAGTGTCAAACTGCTGTGCAGCCCCCCTTTGAGGGTCCAACCTGTGAGTCAAGCTCCGCCCTCTCCTTTGTGTCTACAGGGTCCTGTTGGCTTCCAGGAGACCCTGGTCCCCCTGGTGAGCCAGGTGTTGCTGTAAGTTCTGCATGATCTTCCAGTTAATGGATGCTTGTTTCACTGATGCAGAAGAACCTCAAAACTATCAAATGTTTGTTACTTTTGGAAACTTTTGTACCTGGTTCTTAATAAAGTAGCGTGTTTGAATCAATAATTCCAGCTGCGGCTCATGTTTACCTGTTTCCAGGGTCTGGACGGTTTACCTGGAGACAAAGGAGACGATGGAGAAGCCGGACAACCGGTGAGTGTGAATTTACAACCATCTTGTCCACCTCCTTCTAATCCTCAAAGTGAGAATTTGGAAAGTGCATCTGATCTTAATAAAAATCTGAAAGTCGTCTATATTTCATATTTTCATGTATCACCAGAAGAAGACCTTTTCTTGTTTCTAGCAGGGAATTTCACTGTGAACTCCACCTCAGTTTATGAGGAGTGTTTCTATCTGCTGTCATTTAGGGCCCTCCAGGTCCATCTGGTGAAGCTGGAGTACCAGGACCTCCTGGCAAAAGGGTAATTGCTTGTTGAAACTCAGTTGAGATGATCCTTCTGCCTTTATTCGACTCTGAAGATCTGAACTCCACATGTTTTATTTACAGATAAGTAGAAAAATACTGTATTTATGGCACACACATATGTAAATAATGCTAAAAATCTGCTTTTGTTCAAAGTTTTGCTGTATTCTTCTTTGTAGCATCTTTCATTTCCAATGATAAACCAGCTACTGTTTATAGGAAGACTGTTTATTTATGATATATTACTGTGTCACAACATTTGTTTAAAACCTGAACTATAACATGGCTAAACAGTGTCTGATATAAAGTCAAATGTCATCTTTGTGCGTTTGGGATCTCTTACTATAAACAAGAAGAGCAGCCAGAAGCTTTACAAAAGAGTAGCAGTACTTTCAGAGAAAGTTACTTTAGTACAAGTAAAAATCAGTCATGAAACATTTCCATTAGTTAAAGTCAAAATGAAACTTTAGAATGGTTGGAACCAGAAAGAGAGGCGCACAAACACGCAGAAAAACACACACACCTTGTAGAAGAGTCTATGTTTTTTCCTAAAACTGCTTTTTTTGTGTTGGTTGCTGGTTGTGGGTCTCGTAGGGTCCCGTAGGAAGAGCTGGTGCTGACGGCAAACAGGGAGAAAAAGGATCCAAGGTAAGTTCCTGAAGAACAAACACAACCATGTCCTTAGAATGATGTGGGTCGATCAAATGACGAGCAGATCAGTTAGAAAACCTCTGCTAGCCGCTCTCCAGTCCTCTGACTCTGAATGGGAACGAGAACACAACCCCGTCCACCCCCCCCCCCCTCTGCTGCTTCTCCACTTTTTTTCCATCCCTAAATTTAGTAGAATTGAATTTCTCTATCAACTGTCAGCAGCATCTCGCCATGTTCTACCTTTGGTTTGTAGGGAGATCCCGGAGCAGAAGGACCTGCTGGAAAAACTGGGCCTGTGGGACCTCAAGGCCCCCCTGGAAAGCCTGGTGCTGAGGGTTTGCGTGGGATCCCTGGCCCTGTTGTGAGTTTTTTAGTGACGTATATGTCAGAGACCGTCTGCATCACTTGTTGGTTGGAGAGTAAATAATGGGTGGGACACGTGTGACCTGCCTGCAGGATTTATGGCAGGCTGTAGAGAGGATGCAAACCTCTGTCCAGTTTAGACTCAGACCAAGTCATCGTTCATCATGGTCCTCAGATTAACGAAGAAACTGTTGATTCCCTTTTCCCCAGGGTGAACAAGGACTCCCTGGTGCTTCTGGTCAAGATGGCCCTCCTGGACCAATTGTAAGACATACTTTAGTTCAGTCCTGGTCTAGGGGTTTGGTTTGATTCCTGTTTTATAGCTGTTTATGAAACAGAATGAAAACCCTCCCTCCCTGCTGGAGTTAAGTTCCTTCAAAAACAGATTTTTCTTCCCCAGGGACCCCCGGGACTTCCTGGAATGAAAGGTGACTCTGGATCAAAAGGAGAAAAGGCAAGACTTCATTTTCATCTGCTCCTCGTAGCTCATAGCTACTCATAGATCCTCTCCTCATAGCTCCTCGTAGCTCCTCATAGCTTTTTAAATTTCCTTAGGGATTATTAAAGACTTATTCTATTCTATTCTATTCTATTCCTCATAGCTCCTCATAGCTCCTCATAGCTCCTCATAGCTCCTTATAGCTCCTCATAGCTCCTCGTAGCTCCTCGTAACTTCTGTGTATTGAACTGGACCTTCTGAAGACTTACCTTGTGAGGAAACCCGGTTGACCATGAGGGCTGTGTGGATGTTTTTGGCTCGACTGAGCAGACTTGGGTCCAAAAGCATCGTCTTTGTGACAGCTCATGAAACTGCTGAGACAGATCCAAATGACAAGAACCTCTGCTGAATGGACGGGTTTGGTTGTCTGTTGCTGCAGGGACATCCTGGACTGATTGGTCTGATTGGACCTCCTGGTGAACCTGGGGAGAAAGGAGACAGAGGTCTGCCAGGACCTGCGGGAGCCGCTGGTGGTAAGGGTGAGGCTGTAAGTACTCCAGATGGAGAAACCTTTTTTTCTAAGTTTGTTGCACCCCTAATGTTCCACGAATGTTTATGTGGTTCTCCGTCGTCTTGTGTTCTTGTGGTTCTCTGTTGTCTTGTGTTCTTGTGGTTCTCTGTCGTCTTGTGTTCTTGTGGTTCTCTGTTGTCTTGTGTTCTTGTGGTTCTCTGTTGTCTTGTGTTCTTGTGGTTCTCCGTTGTCTTGTGTTCTTGTGGTTCTGCCTCGTCTTGTGTTCCTGACCTAGTTGTGTGTCTCCAGGGCATCGGGGGTTCCTCCGGTCCTCTCGGTCCCCCTGGTCCTCCTGGAATCCCTGTGAGTTCCTGTTTCTCTGTTCTTGCTTCTCCTTTCTGCCTCACAGAGCTTCTTAAACTGGAAATGTTCTCGTTTATCTCCAGGGAGCTCTAGGACAGAAGGGCAGCAAAGGGTCGACTGTGAGTGTTTGTGTCGGCAGCAGTTTATCCCGAGAACATTCAGAAGGTTTTCAGTGACATCCTGCTGGTTTTCAGGGCTCAGCAGGTCAGAAGGGAGACCCCGGAGTGATCGGACCGCCAGGACCACCTGTAAGCTTCAATTTACACTGACTGGTTCTGTGTGTGTTTTGTGTTTGTTTGTTTGTTGTTGGGATTGTTAGTCCATTCCAAAAGCTTGTTTGTTTGTTCAGTGTCCTCATTCGTATCCATGGCGATGGTTGTTGTTCTGCAGATTAACCATGACTGGACGGCTGCAGCAGCCCGTCTCTCCTGCAGCAGCAGCCTGCTGTGGAGTCCGTCTCTCAGAGCCGGTAAACATGACCTCCTCTGCCCTGCAGGGTCCTCCTGGAGACATGATCCAGCCTCTGCCCATCCAGCAGCCCGGTAAGAAGAGCCGGCGGCAGGCTGACGCGCAGGCAGATGAGGCAATGGCTGACTACGCCGGCATGGAAGGGATGGAGGACGTCTTTGGATCTCTCAACAATCTCAAACAGGACATCGAGCGTATGAAATTCCCCCTGGGAACCCAGGACAACCCGGCCAGGACGTGCAATGACCTGCACCTCAGCCAACCCGACTTCCCTGATGGTAAAACGTTCACAGCCTTCCTCATGAACCAGTGATCAGGCACAATACATTAACGGTTGTTCCACCGGTTCTTTGCTCAGGATGTCAGACTGTGAAAACTTTTTCAAAGTTGTTGCTTTCGTTCGCTGCCTCAGCGGTGTTTATAGATTCCTTTGTCTCTCAGGTGAATACTGGATCGATCCGAACCAGGGCTGCATTGGAGACTCCATTAAAGTCTACTGTAACTTCACAGCAGGAGGAGAAACCTGCATCTACCCCGACAAGAAATCCACGGGGGTGAGGAACGGCCTCCATGCTCTCTGCAGCCCTCAGTACAGCTTTGGATATGAAATGTTTCTCTGTCTGTGTTTCAGGTTCGAATATCCAACTGGCCCAAGGAGACACCAGGAGCCTGGTTCAGTGAGTTTAAACGTGGCAAAATAGTAAGTGTGCATGTTTTTCCTCTTTTGCACAGCTTTGTTTCACAAATCCCTAAAGTCCACCTGTCTTCCTCTCGTCTTCTTCTTCCCTCTTTCAACCTCTCCTGAAATTTCCTTTCATTTTTTGTTCCGTTTTTTCCCTTTCTTGATGTCTTTCCCTGCCTCCATCTAGCTGAACTATGTGGATGCAGCAGACAACGCCATCGACTCAGTGCAGATGACCTTCCTGAAGCTTCTGAGTTCGTCGGCGCGGCAGAACTTCACTTATATTTGCCATCAGTCAGTGGCTTGGTACAACGCCCAGACTGACAGCTATGACAAGGCTCTGCGCTTCCTGGGCTCCAACGATGAGGAGATGTCTTATGACAATAATCCTTTCATCAAGCCTCTGATGGACGGCTGCTCGGTGGGTACACAGACCAAAACACGCCGCCGATCCTCATGAAAACGCAGATGGGTGGAGGAACGTGTCTGCAGGTGGTGAATTTCAAAGATAGTAGCAGCTGGAGTGAAACCAGAGCCAGAAAACTGTCCTCAGTTTGAACTGATCCTCATAGTTGATCCACAGCCAATAAAAGGTTCTTTTTTTGACTTTGAACCAAGAAACAAAAACGTTTAATAAGATTAGCATGTGGCAAACAAAAAACATCATTAAACTATGAAGATCATTGAAATGAAAGAAAATCTGCACACCTCCCAATACTGGAGCGCTTCTTAGAACCTCTGACGTAAATACATGTCCGTGTTTCTCTGTGCACGTCAGTTAGAAGCAAAAGATCAAATCTTGAGGATTTATTAAGTAGTTGTTAGGCCACAGAATAATCATTTGAATCCTCTAACCTGGAAAACAGACATTTAAAGTTTTAGGGGTTTTATCCCACAAAGCCCCCACCTCCACCCATGAGATGAATCTGCAGGAAGCTACTGAAACATTTCTGCCTGAAGTCAGAATGTTCTCATGGATTTCAGTGATCGACACCTCCCGTCCCGTTAGCATCTTCAGCTGACTGGTGTGTTTTGTTCCCTGATGAGGCGTAAAGCAGCATCAGGACCAGGGAGGAAATGTTTCAAAGACCTTCCCATGTGAAGGACATTCATGGCATTCAAGGACACTCGTTGATCAAGATGCCTTTGATGATTTCGGATGTTTACATCATAACTCATGAATTAGGAAAGAAGCCTCCATGTTCATCCCTGCTAACGTTTGAGTCCCTCATTTATTGACCAAAATTCAGTTGGTAGTTTCAAGTACTGCCGTTAAAAACCCTTTCAAACTGTGTTTTGTGTGCAGCTGAGGCAGGGCTACTCCAGGACCATGTTGGAGATCAACACCCCCCGCATTGACCAGCTGCCCATCATTGATGTCATGCTCAATGACTTTGGTGAATCCAACCAGAGGTTTGGCTTCGAGGTTGGTCCCGTGTGTTTCCTTGGTTAGACACGGCCCTTCTGCCGCTGAAGGACAGGGTCAGACGGTTTGTACGGACGCCCATTTAGACCGAACAGCTGCCCCCCCCACAAAGCAACTTCTGTTTCCTGTGACACTAAGAAGTCTTCGAAAGCCCAGAACAGTCCTGGAGGCGCCGGCATGCGGACCTAACTTGGGTCAGAACCGCCTGACTTTGACTTTGTGACATCAGCAAAAGGACGTTTGATGCTGCAGTGGACAGCAGAGCACCTTTTCTTCATAGAGGATCTGCTGGTCTCAGCTTCATCCTCCTCTTCCTCCCTCCTCCTTTGACCCTGCAGGTTCTGCTCTGAATTCAACCACAGAGGAGCTTTTGTGCACAAACCACTCACGGTGCTACGATCGGTGCGTTTTGGTAAACTGTAATTAATTTTATTAATATTTGTACAAATTGGTGCACTCTCACACCTGCATGAGCCCTGTCTTCAACTTGGAACACACACTTGGGAGGTCATGCTCAAATAAAGAATATATTATTGCCTCTTAAGGAAGCAGTGGATTCCAATCAACCATGACACGCATTACCAAATCCTCTAAATCGATTTTTGGATGTACATGTTATAAAACGGCCTGGCAAACACCGCCTCGTTCTGATTTCCTGCCTACTATATTTAAACAGGAGGCTATAAAAATCGATTTTCAAATTTTATTGAGGATATTTTCATCTAGCCAACTGCAATACCTCAAAAGTGGACCTAATTTTTCTCTGGAAGCATGTTCTAAGTTTCAAAGAGCCTACAGAAAGAGTTTTATCAGTTCAAATTTGTCTTGTGGTTTGATTAAAGCAGCTGCAGAGAGAGCCCTGTGGAAATGATCTGTGTATGTTTTCACATGCCTTCATTGGAAAGGATTAAAACTTGATTCTAAAAATGCTGAGCTGAATGTCTTATTGGCTGTCTGAGTGCAGAACTGACTCTGCCTAAACCTGATCCTCCATGTTGGTCACAAGAACTAAAGAAGTGGTTTAGAAGGTGGATTTGCTCAGTTTTTGGTTCCCTCTGAATCCAGATCTACTAGAACCCCGACTGCCTGATCTTTGAGCTCTTAGTAGCAAAGATTGTCGGTCTCTTTTAAACCTGTGTAATTACCCCACCTGTTCCACCTGAGTGCAATTCAAATAAATGGTTGGTGCTTTAGCGAATGCACATCACGGCCGCCCGCATTCCCTCGTGGATTGACGATGATGCGGGTGAAGCAAACGTACCAAGAACGTTCTGACGGAGATGAATGTGGAAATCACGTCATTAGATAGATTCTGTGTCTGTGCGTGAGAGCAAGCAGATATTTTCCTGCCAGTCAAGGACTATCACGTCCACAAGTCTGGTCTGCAATCCACAGGGTCTATGGTCCATGACCACCTCAGCACAGACAGCCCTACACTGACCCCAGCACTGATCATCTGTTGATGCACGCAGGTCTCACTGTTCACTTTGCAGCAAGCACAGTTCCCAATAATGTTCATGCATATAGAGAAACACATAAGAGCATATTCGTTCCCACAGCAGGTTTGTTTGGAGAAAGCAGCCAAAGTGTAATTTTCAGTGGTTTGTAGAAGGATCTAGAATCGATGTGTCTCCTTTGTTGTTCCACAGCTGCCTGTTCTCTCCATTAATAGTGTTTTTCAACACTTTTTCAAGCTAATCATTTTATCTTAAAGTTTATTCAGCAGCTTTAGATGAGAAATCTGAATCTGCTCAGAGTTGCTGCCCTCATGGAACACGTGCATGTCCGGCCTCCATTCATCTTCTAAACCTGCTCTGGCCTTTTGGGGATGCTGGAGCCTATCCTATCTGGTAAGGGAGTGTGGGGGGGGGGGGGTCACCCTGGACAGATTTAGTCCATCACAGGGCCACACTCACACCTGAGAAACTATTCAAACCCACTAATGAAGCAAGTTTCTGTCGAGGAAGGATACTGCAGAGAGAACCTAGCTGGGATTTGGACCAGAACCTTCTCACTGTGAGGTGAGAGTGCCAACCACTACACCACACACACATATAGGCCCAGCATCCCCCAAATGGATCAAATGATTTCAGAAAAAAACCCACAAGATTTGAGAAAACAGTTTCATAAACTGATAGAGACATTACCAATGGAGAGGTCAGGACTTCATCCATGTTTCCACCCCAACCCTGACCCCAACCCTGACCCCAACCCTGACCCCAACCCTGACCCCAACCCTGACCCCTACCCTGACCCCAACCCTGACCCCAACCCTGACCCCTACCCTGACCCCAACCCTGACCCCTACCCTGACCCCAACCCTGACCCCTACCCTGACCCCTACCCTGACCCCAACCCTGACCCCAACCCTGACCCCTACCCTGACCCCAACCCTGACCCCTACCCTGACCCCAACCCTGACCCCAACCCTGACCCCTACCCTGACCCCTACCCTGACCCCAACCCTGACCCCAACCCTGACCCCTGCCGCGACAGAATGAAGCCGGACTGGAAACTGAACATGTGTGGAAACAAAGGTCAGTAGAAACTGAGATTTCTTCGGTTGATTGCTGTGGCTTCAGCTTTTGTCCCATCAGATGTTCTAAACTAAAGCTGCTGTCCTGCAAGGATGACGCCCCTCCTCCCCCCACACACAGGCGGGAGGGGCCACTGCGTGATGTCAAATCCGTGAGGAAGGGTCCCCAAACCAGCATTTGTTACGCACAGACCCTTCAACTTTTGTCCTCCTCACAGTGGAGGGGGAGGGGGGGTCTCTTTGCCGAATGGTGAGCGTGAGAGAGAGCATGTGCCCCCTCCTTCCCCGATATCCATGCTCCCTGCCGCAGCCAGTGAACACAGCGGCACGAGCACACGGACGAGAACTTGCGGGATTTTGTTTTTTCATCACAAAGGCAGTGGAGGATGCGGTCGCTGTCTGTGGTCCTGAACCACCTGCTTTTCCTGCTGTTCTTCGGATCTTGCCTCCCCACAGTGGTGAGTGTGCACGCAAAGCTGCCGGGAGAGCCAGAGCCGACCCGAACACGGGCTCGGGTGAAGTTCAGCGGTTCTGATGTGTTTTAATGTCACAGCTCAGGTGTGTTGCTTTACTGCGGACACCGGGACACATCCGGGATGTTTGAGAGCAAAAGCGGAAACTGGAGGCTTTGATCTGAGAGGTGGATCAGGTGGAGGGAAGACTTCTTCAGGTGGAATTAGAAACGATCCGCTCCATCACTCAAACTAAAATGTCCACGCGTGTTCAGCTGAGGAGCTCCGTGTTTCAATGAATGTAGAAGTTTACCAACATTCTCTGGGAGGGAGCACGTCAGGCAGGGCAAAGTTCACTGCTCCTGCCCCTGCCCCTGCTCCTGCCCCTGCCCCTGCTCCTGCCCCTGCTCCCGCTCCTGCCCCTGCCCCTGCACCTGCTCCTGCTCCTGCCCCTGCTCCTGCTCCTGCCCCTGCCCCTGCCCCTGCTCCTGCCCCTGCTCCCGCTCCTGCCCCTGCCCCTGCACCTGCTCCTGCTCCTGCCCCTGCTCCTGCTCCTGCCCCTGCAACTGCTCCCGCTCCTGCCCCTGCTCCTGCCCCTGCTCCTGCCCCTGCTCCTGCTTCTGCCCTGCAGCAGCTTCTCAGTGGTAGGAAGTGGTGTTAAAATGACTAAATGTTCTCAGATTGTTGTAGGAAGAACATGATGTTGAACTGGGTCTGCAGTTTCTGGTAAATAGATCCGTCTGATGAGTTCTGATGAGGGGAATGAAAGAGCCGGAGGGGAGGCAGTCATGGAGGGACTCATGAAAGGAAGTGACGTTCAGCAGCAAAGAGCTCAGAGAGGGGCAGAGGAGGTTTTTCTCTATTCTCCTTTCAGCTGAGAGCAGCAGAACACGATGAGAGATTTCTGCAAGAACTCCATAGAACCGCCACTCACATGACTGTTCTATTATTTCAGACTCTAATTCATAAAACACTGAATAAGTTGGGTTGGTAGGAGAAGAGAAGTAGTCAATCCAGAGGATGAGAAGCCATTTTCTGTGTGTTTCTTGTCAGTCCTTGGAGCAAAGAGGTGACACCTAAGCAGGTGAGGTAAATGAGTCAAAAGGCCCGGCTGGTCACCCCCCGGCCAGAGAAGACGCGGTCCTCCCAGGTTCAGGCGACAAGCTTGGTTTCAGAACATCTCCATGTCTTCAGATCAGAGATCCACAGGTTTTTGTTCTTTTCCATTCTTGCAGCAAACAGCATTGGTCCTGAAACGACGTTCATGTTTGTGGTCTGTGGATAAATGCTGTATTTCATGTCGGCTTATGATTAAACACGGACACATGCAGCACGGGTTGGTTAAAACAAAGCCTTCTGCGATGAATCATAAAGAGCAGAAGAAGCTCCTACGAGTTCAGATCCTTTGATTTGTCAGAGAAACTTTCACTGACTAAGAAAAACCAGGAGATCCTCCATCAAAGCTAGAAAACCTGCTATGGATGAAGCTGCAGTTCACTGAAGGCATCACTGCCTCAATGCAGTCAGACGGGGGGAGCTGTGGGGCAGAAGTCACAGTACACGTGACTGTGAAGTTGAGTTTTGTGTTTGGGTTCTTCTTCTTCTTCTTTGGGTTCTTGTGTAGACGGTGGGGCCGAAGGAGGGGTGGCAGGTCTACAGCTCCGCTCAGGACGCAGACGGGAGATGCATCTGCACCGTGGTGGCTCCCGAGCAGAACCTGTGCTCCAGAGATGCCAGAGGAAAGCACCTGCGACAGCTGCTGGAGAAGGTCAGCACACACACAAACACATGCATACACACATGCACACACACATGCATACACACATGCATACACGCATGCATGCACACACATGCACCAGAATCCTCAGACTGCAGTAGCCTGGTCTTCCACCTACTCTCTGCATCCAGTCATGGCGTCTAAAATGGGAAATGGTGTAGACTTGTGCCGCTTTTGTTTTACCTTCATGGAAGGCCCAAAGAGCTTCAAAGTCACAGTTCCAATCCCACACTGATGGCGACACGCTGCCAAACACTGACGCCCCCCTTCCACCAGAGGCACCTCAGCAAAGGGGGAATCAAGCCTGCAATATTCCGATCAGAGGTCGACCGCTGCTCCACTGCCGCCCTGTCTAGAAGTTGAGTAACAGCATCTGGATTGGTTGTTTCAGTGAGGGGGGGGGGGGTCTAAAACAGAGCTGCCCCTTTGCCTGTGTGACAGCTGTCTGCACTGCTTCCTGCTGATTGGCTGACCAAGGGCTTCTTCATTCTGAGTGACAACTCACCTGGTCCAGGTAATCAGGGGTGCAGGGAGAGCTGGGAAACAGACCAGGACCTCCAGGACCTCCAGGACCTCCCGGACCTCCAGGACCTCCAGGACCTCCAGGACCTCCAGGACCTCCAGGACCTCCCGGACCTCCAGGACCTCCAGGACCTCCAGGACCTCCGGAACCAGAGTCCTGGACAGATCCGTGTCCGGATCGCCAGACTGCAGCTGTTTGAGGAAACTAAATCAGTGATTCACTGATTTGGTAGCAAACATTGAAAAGTTGAATCTTTTCTAAACAGCTAAATATTGTGAGTTTTTGGCTGAACCCCCTCCCCCCTCCCCCATGCATTTCTAATCCTTTCAATCTCTGGATGCAGAATGAGGCGTTTCTGTGTGGAAACACACCACATCAGCTGTGCCGGAGTGTCCTACATCCGCCTGTATGTTCTCTAATGGACTGCCTGAGGCCAGCGGTCAGGATCCATCTACCAGAACAGACACAATGCAGGAGTGTTGCTGGTTTGGTTTCAGTACAGCCACAGAAAGCTCCGTGTTGGTGTGTCAGCTTTCTGCAGCATCTCTGCCTCCACGTTTGATCTGGTTTCAGTGTCAGGAAACGTTTTCTGAATGGACCGTAAAGAAATCTGTTGGTTCAGACCCACTTTTCCAGGCTAACAAAAAGACTGAATAAGACTCAAAAGTCGAAAACAAATGTTTTGAAGTTTTAGGAGCGGACAGACGGGGGTTACATTTGATCTGAACACACTGAAGGTGCATTCAGAAACATCAGTTATAAAGTTCTGGACACAAACACTCAAAGAGTTCAGCCTCTGCTCACAGCTGAGAGTTTTGAAGCTGCTGTGGGGGGGCAGACCAGTGTCTGTGCACACGGGTTCACGGTTCGAGCTCACGTTAGTCTCCATGTGCTTCATAACCAGACTCTCCGGCTGGTTTCATGTGTGGCTCTGCTGTTGGTCCCCTCATAGGTGCAGAACTTGTCCCAGTCCATCCAGGTTCTCAACCTCCGGACTCAGAGAGACTTTCAGTACATCATGAGGATGGAGAACCAGATCAAAGGACTCCGGTCCAGGTTCCGGCAGGTCGAGTCCGACAGGAGGACCCTCCTTAGCAAGAACTTTCAGGTACGTGTTTCTTTCAGGGGTGGGTGTCTGTGGGGGAGGGGGGCTCAGATTTGTGCAGTTCTGCTGCCACCTGGAGAAGGAAAACAGGTAATGTAGAGCAGAAGTGTAAAGGCAGCAAGGAGACGCTCAAGAACAGCCCATGTGATGAATATGAGTTATTTTCAGCTCATTTTCCAACCCGGAAGTAATACGACTCGATCTTGGAGGCCCCGCCCTTCGCTCCTTGCGGGTGCCGCCCCTTTCATGACGTCTACCTAGAGCCGGGCTGGGCAGCGCGTCTGCGTTTCTCACCTGAAACTTGAACTTTTACAACACTGACAAAAAGGATTTTTGGCCCTGTAAATATTATTTATCTATGTAAATCCTACGAAACAACACCAATTCTGTGCTTTTACTTAAAACAGCTTGTTTCCATGCAGTGCATTACTTGGTGATTTTTTGTAATTATACGTTTTTGTTTTGTATGTAAATGTAATCGTTCAAATCAAGCAATATTTACTAAACCAGTTCATTGCCTTAAGTAGTCGGTATTTTCAAATGTCAATGAGTAACAGAAGGGATTTTTTTTAACTTTATTGTACAAAATGCAAGTATAATCCTAAACACAGTTTTACTAAATAAACTTCAGATATGCCAGGGGAGCAGACATGTTACATACATTTTACATATAAACATTCAAGTTTTTATTATGAAAGACAAAAATTAAATATTCCGATTTCAGAGTGAAGTTTGGGTGGATATGTATTTTGATAAATTGTAAACACTTTTTCTAAAAAATATTAATTTCAGTACAGTTCCAAAAAATAGCGAATGTTATTCGCATTTCAGGCACCGGAACTCGGCAGTCTCTTTCCCCCCTAGGGCGGTAGTTAATTAACTCACCTGTTCAGCTTCCTATTTAGTCCAGGTGTGCAGCGTTCATTCTCTTTCTTACCGCAGCGCCGCTTTCGTCGCCCCACCCTCCTCCCCGGCTTCCACCTGTGGGCTCCGTGGGGGGTTTTACCCTAAAGTTTATGGAAGTTATCTCATGGAATTGTATGGAGCCTTATGCCAATCAAAGTTTGTGAATGCCAACTAAGATGTATATTAAGTATGTGAAAATAAATGTATTCTACTGCAAGAGTTTTGTATGACTGAAAAGATGGTTTATTGTTTCTAGGTGTTCTTTCCAAAAAGTGCAGTTCGGATCAATTGTTTCAATGTATCTTAGCATGAATGGATTGGTGGGTATATTTTGTGAATTATTTTCAAAAAAACTTCTTTCATTTTGTTATTTATCATTAATTTTTGGGTCACACTCCAGCCTTTCCTCCAAATGCTGTCGGGAACAAACCGTCTCCAGTGGTTTTGGTGCAGAAATGACTTTGCTTTGTTCTTAAAGCAGACTCTTCCTGTGGGGGTGTCAGTCGCATCTATAGAGGACATTATTTAATTCAGTTCTTTTAAAAATTTGACATATTTCTTTGGAAACAGCATCAAACACAATGGCATTTTCTTTAAGAGTCACAACCAGATTGTATTTAGTGTTGAATTCAGTCCATTAATAATAAATGTCCATTCGTGTCAAAAAGTTCACCCACCAGTAGAATTTTTTTTCTCGAACCAATGTGGGAAAAAAGATTTGTTTTTTATATAATATATAGTTGTTGTTCCAAATAAAGAAGTTGTGGGGAGAGAAATTGTGTTTGTATAGAAGTGCCCATGCAGGAAGAGCTTGTTTGTGGAATGCTGATAGTTTAGCTGGTATTTTATCTACATTGTAACGTCAGTGATTGATGAAACATATGAACCATACTGAGTAACTTATTCACCATTTGATTGACAACAGTTAACATGTTTTGTTTAAAATATCATTTCAACATGTTTTTTTTCATATACAAACTGCAGCATAGAAAAAAGCACAAACCTTATTATCGTCTTACCTTTACTTGTAAATAAAGTCCATACGCCGATCCTTCTGAAGAAAATGACTTGCCGCTTGCTATCACTTCTTCTATTATTTTTAGTGTCATAATCTCAGGGCTCACCGGCGCCCCCTAACATGAGGCACGAGAACTGCTGGCCTCACCCAGCGGCTTTTTTGCCGGCGTTTAGCGCTCAGCACAAGAAACACGTCCCTCACATACAGTTATTTATAAAAACAAACACTGTGCATCATATACATCTGCTAAATTATGTAAACTCAGCTCATATAGTACAAGTGATTGAACCGACATACAGAGAGACAGCAGTACCGTCTGACTGCATGGGTATTGCGCAATCCAAGGTGAGGCTCAGCGGGCTGGTGCCTCATCGCACGTCACTTCTTAGTATCTGAACGGCAAATGCGGAAATTCAGCGATTTTGAAAAGAAAGAACACCCAAAAATTGTACATTTAAATAGAAAATGACTGCAAAGCACAAATTACTGATTAAATATAATAATTTATTTTATTTTTCTCTTTTCTTCCCATAATGGGAAGGCACAGCCTCACCTGCCTCTCCTGACTGCACGTCACTGGTCCACACAAACCCTCAAACTACAAAAACAGAGTCGTCCATGTTTGCATCTTCTGCTGCAGACAGATAGTTTGTCTCGATTTGATCTCTAATGTCAGCGAAGCCGTGCAGATATCGCTGAAATATCTCGTCTGTCTGACTGGAACACCGCAGAGCAGGTATCTAGGAATAAGAGTCGATTTGCATGGATGAGCCAATGAGCGTTTAGATCCCGCCCACTTTCACTGATTGACAGACTCAGTCTCCTGAAAAAGCTCTTCATGAAATAAATCAGACATTGTGAAAAACAGCAACATGAAATAAAAACAAAGATACTTTGGAAAATATTGATTTTGAAATCCGAGGTTCTGAAAAAAGGCAGAATTATAATAATATTCCACATGATTAAAAATGAATATTTTAAAATGCTGTTTTAAAATAATGAACAGGTTTTTAAAGCAAAATGAAATATATTGAATAATATAATGGCCAATTTAAAAGCAGTGTGCAGGTTTTTCACCATTTCATGATCTTTTTATATATTTATGAGAAATTTATTGATTGATTGTTTATTTGCATGAGGTCATATTTATTTATTTAATTAAATATTTATTTATTTAATTATGAACAGTATAGGACTCCATAGTTAACGAGCATCACGTTAAAATTCAGATGCTGCTTATAGCTTCATTTCTTCACCTCTGCCTGTTTTCTTCCAGGAGCTGAAGGGGAAGATGGCATCCCTGCAGCCGCTGATCCCGGTTCTGGAGCAGTACAAGACGGACACCAGACTCATCTCCCAGTTCAAGGAGGAGATCCAGAACCTGTCTGCTGTTCTGATGGGCATCCAGGAGGAGATGGGAGCTTACGACTATGAGGAGCTGCAACTACGGGTCCTGAAGCTGGAGACCCGCCTCCACAGCTGCATGAACAAACCCAGTGAGTGTCTCTGGTCAACAGTGACGGGATGATCGGCAGGATTACTGCAGATTATGATCCAGGAAAAACAGTCATTCAGATTCAACAAAAGTCTGACTCATTTATGAAGACTTTTCATTGGAACAGGAGTTTCTGAGGCCGGTGTCAACGTGGCTTCATCCCTTGTGCTATCCTATGACACCCCCCCCTTCCATAGACGTGTTCTCCCTACCATGACAAAGGTGGATAAAGGTGGAGAGGATTTCATGTAATCCATGGACACCAGTGAAGATCACAAATCATTGAAGAAAAAAGGTTCAGAGGACTGTCTAGTGGGTCTAGATCAGTGTTTTTCAACCTTTTCTGAGCCACGGCACACTTTAACCTTAAAAAAAATCCCGCGGCACACCAGGCTCCAAAAATTAAAAAAACACACACACAAAAAAAAACTGAGAAACTCATAGTCTGTATTGATCTACAGCCCCTCCACAATCTCACATGCATTTTTGAGATAATTGTTGCAGAAAAAGCTGGAAACTGCAGCTGTTTTTTTCTAAAAGATGCAATAAAAGTTAAGTTAGAAGATTTGAAAACAGTTTGATGTGTGTTCGTTGGTTTCAAGGCATTTAACAACAGATCTTGTGCTCGGTCACTCTCACAACCCAATGCATCATGGGAGATGTAGTGCATAAAACGGCCGGTGGAGATTGCGTCTCTGAGCTTCATGGTTTTGTTCACTTGTTCCACGGTCTGACACCGGATTCTGTGGAAAGCTACACCGCTAAAGACGAGCTTTAGCTGGTATTTTTGTTGGAACTGAGCGATTTTACGAGCTAAATCGGGACAAGGAAGTTAAGACTTTAACCACTTCTGATTGGTCAGACTGATGACATGTGATTAAGCCTTCAAGAATGATTGGTGGAGACAATTAAAGGGGCGGGACTTTTACAAAATACAGCCGGAGCTGCAGCTGAATCGCGGTACGTCATTCTTATCAAAATGTCTTTAATAAAATAAAATAAACGCAAAGAAAAAGTATTTTATGATCTTTTATATTCCTAACTCCTCAGTGTTTTATCAAGTCCTGTTTGGATGAACAGAGAGCTGAAATCCTGGAGATGGAAAAGGACCCCACTCCCAAAGTTAAAGTGCCTAGGATAGAACAAGGGTTATGGTTAAAGTTGACACACGCCTATGTGTGTACTTTGGGTTATTTTTTTCCATTGACCCAACCCCCACCCCACCAAGTCCTTATTGCTGAGTGTCAAACAGGGGGGCACCAGCTCCCATTTTTGGTCTTTGGAATGATTCATCTTTGGATGTGAACCCACAACCTTCTGGTTTTAGGGTGGACACTCTACCACTAGGCCACTAAGTGATCTTCTCAGTCAAGTGAATTGTACCCCATGGATCATGTGATGGCAGCTCTGGTTTGAGCATAAACATGTCAACGCCAGGAGAACCTGCTGATGAACACAAACGGCTCCTCTGGTCTCAGAGGAAGCTCAGCTTTTGCTGGGACACGTGGAAAGTGTGAGACTATCTGAAGCTTCCTGTTCCTCACAGTCCTGACACTGTGTGCTTCTTTACAGCATGTGGGGAGCTGATGAAGATCTCCGGACCGCTGACAGTGAAGACTTCAGGGACCAGGTTTGGAGCCTGGATGTCGGACCCTCAGGAACCTCTCCAAAACAACCGAGTGAGATGATGGCCAAGTCTTTGGTGGATGGCAGTAGCGGCTGTGTTTGCCAAATTCACACTTATAATCAGGAAGAGGAAGTTGATGTCCAGTTTTTGCCTTTCAGAGTAAAAGCAGAATCTGTACTTTAATGTGAATAGAAAGAAGTTGAGGACCAGACTGTAGATGAGATCTGAAACTCAGAAAGTTTCTTCATTCTTATTCAACCACATGATGCTGATCATGCCAGAAGAAAAGCCTCACTGTGGGACACATTTCCACACAATCAGCAGATGAGATCCAACTTTTGCTGTCAGTTTTTAAAACCTTCATTTCGTTTCCTCTGAAACGCCAGTTTCTCTCAGGATCAGTCTGAGGAGGAGTGACCTCACACGTTTTCCACCAATCAGTGGTTCTTCTGAGTTCTGTAGCGTGCCAGAAATCAGACGGACGATGAATTTGTCTGAAATGTCTTGAGCCAACAGTGAGAACAGACTCGACTCCCCTTCTTACTTGGGGGGCCAAAGTGACCAGAGTGTGCCTCTTTCTTTACAGGTGTGGTACATGGACAGCTACACCAACAACAAAATAGTCAAAGAGTTCAAGTCTCTGTCTGACTTTGTGGCTGGAGTGGAGTCCAGGACCTACAACCTGCCCTTCAAGTGGGCGGGGACCAACCACGTGGTCTTCAACGGCTCGCTGTACTACAACAAGATGCAGAGCAACATCGTAGTGAGGTACAGCTTTGAGACGGGCCGCGTGGTCACGCAGAGGGCGCTTGAGTCTGCGGGCTTCCATAACGTGTACCCGTACACGTGGGGGGGCTTCTCAGACATCGACCTGATGACAGATGAACTGGGCCTGTGGGCCGTGTACGCGACCAACCAGAACGCTGGAAACATCGTCATCAGCAAGCTGAGCCCGGAAACGCTCCAGATCCTTCACACGTGGAACACGGAATACTCAAAGCGGAATGCTGGTGAGTCCTTCATGATCTGTGGAACTCTGTACATCACCAACTCCCACCTGACGGGGGCCAAGGTGTACTACGCCTACTCCACCGAAACCTCTACCTACCAGTACATGGACATCCCCCTCCATAACCAGTACTTCCACTTGTCCATGCTGGACTACAATGCCAGGGACCGGGCCCTGTATGGCTGGAACAACGGGCACCAGGTTCTGTTCAACATCACGCTTTTTCACGTTATAAAAACAAAGGATGAGTCCTGAGACGTAGCCGGAGGAGAGGAAGAAAACACGGAAGCTTTTGGTAAACGTTCATGTTTTCTCTTTGCTGATGACTCTCTGCTGAATCTGACATCAGTTTGACAGTGAGAGTTTGTTTTCTTCAACTGCTTTATGTTTTTTAGTGAAGTCAGCCTGAGCAGAAGTGTGTAAAAACGTCTGGAGTCGTACTTTTAGAAATGTACCAAGCTGTGTCGTTACGTTCGCCGTCTGTGGAGCGTCTCGCCGTCTTCTCGTGCACACCAGCAAGTCATGGACATTGGTCATTCTTCAGCTGCTGTGCGTGACTCTCAGCTGACTCCATCGTTCCTCCTGTTCTGATGGTAAACCTGCGTTTCTACGTTCCTTTCTGTGATTTTAGTTTTGCGTGAACAAGATGCTGTGTGGAAATAAAATATTGTTTCTGCAGGGTTCTGTTGTGTGAGTGTTTGTCCGAGGTCAGAGAAATCCTTTAGGTTCACATCAAAACAGCTTTTGTTTTTCTCTGCTGTATGACGCTTGGTTGTCTTTGCATTGACTCCTCCCACTTTTGATAAATGCCCATTTGCTGATCGAAGGACTCGGACTAAAACTGATTAGTGAAGTACTGCGTGGACTGGCTCTGGAACCTCTGGCAGAGTTTACCAGTCAAAGAAACGGCGCTGAGCATGTTACTCGATGTTACTCATGTCAGAGGTGAAGGTGACATTCCTCTGCTCAAGAGCACTTTTGTTTTGATAAATCGGCCGGTCAGTGAAGAGCACCAGTGCGGGAACTCAGATCCTGAGGAGGTTATGTGGCTAATGCCAGCAAAATACTGCGTTCACACAGGATGGGATTCGCGCATCAAATCTGCGTCTGCCGCCTCTCTTTTGATGCCCGTCAAAGTTACTGCTCGGCGCCGCCGCTGAGCAACTGCCAATGTTTTTCTGGACTCCATTGGTTGCCACATCATGGAAAACTTGGATGGTGTTGAGCAAATAGCTCGGGTTGAGATGCTTTGGGGAACTCTACAGAGGCGCCGGCGAGCACGTTGCCGTGTCCGGGGTCACCTGTTTGCCCACACTGGCTCACATGGGCACTCAGTCGGTGGACAGCAAGGCTAGCTTTGCTGGCCCCTGGGCTGCAGAGGTTCTTCAGTCTCTCCCGTTGCTCTCCCCTCTGGCCGTTTTAAACCTTCTGTCTGTGCCCCAGTTTGAAAACTAATCCTGGGGGGTCTTTTTTTTTTATTATTGTCTTGATGAAACTAAGATAATCCTAAATCCATGGAGCTGAAGCGATCGCGGTCAGTGTACAGCACCTGCTCTCCGTCTGCCGGGCGATACTGGAGGTTGGATGCATGGATGCTGCTGCATTACTGACAGAATCGACTGACCTCCACCCATATCAAATCAATGTTCTCATAATGGAGGAGTGCATTAATGTCACATGTTATCACATGAATGATACCATAACTTTATTGATCAGCTCACAGGACAGGTTTCCGGGACGCTCCCAGGAGGCTGGACACGGGAGGATGAGGTGGGTGCTGATGATTCTGCTGGAGTCACTTCTTTTTTTGTAGAACATCTGTATTTTGTTGTTTTGCTTCGTCACGAAAGTTGGAGACCTTCCTAGACATCACGGTGTCATCAGGTCAGGATGAGTCCAGACTCCGTCAGGGAGTCTTTTTCTATTCCTGCTGCTAAAAGCTGTAAACTGGAATGACAGACGTCCCGCTGCAGCTCCTGGTCACATGTCTGCATCACAGGAACATGTGAGACATGAACAAAGAACTGGAAATGTTTCATGAATCCCAGTCCTTTTGATTATGAAGAATTAAGTTTAATAGTTCATTCCACATGGGAGGATGCAATTAAAGAAGACAATGATTAATGACTGATGCAATTTTCACAGCAGCTAAAAAATTAGTTATTTCTTTTTTTCAGTAATGGAATGGTGCGCTTTGCTATCTGCGTGCCTGTCTGTCTGTCTGCGTGCCTTTTTGTCTGCCTGCCTGTCTCTCTGCATGCCTGCCTGCCTGTCTGCCTACATTCATACCTTGGACTTGATTGGACGTTGGCCTTTTTCATCGCTCTGTCCTACACGCCTGGCGACTCTGCAGAGACACGGTTACAACACGTGGAACATGGTTGTTTTTTGGAAGTGACCTCACCAACTGGAACATCCATATTTGGACTGCTGGCGTCTGAGGGACTTTTTTCTCTTCTTTGTTCCTTTTTTAGGGGCTGGGGAAAATGGTTTTTGTCCGTTTCATTTATGGGCTACATTTGGTCAAAAAGCGAAGAGTTCACCTTTAGGATAAGTTGGGGGTTGGATGACGAGGAAAAATCAGATACGGAGAGTTGGGTCCATCATTGTTCTAGTGTTTTTAAGAGGCTTTTGGTGGGAGAGTTGAGTTTTTAGAAGCTTGTACGGGCTGGATGTTTTTGTTCATACGTGGGCCGTACCGAGTGTTCTGTTGATGACGACTCTTTAGTGCTGAATTTTTGAATGTGTTTCCTTGACTTGTTTTTTTCTGTTTTGATGTGAGTCTTTGTGTAACGATGACTGGTCATTAAAGCTGTTTCTAAAACTCTCATCTCTTTTCTCCGTCTGGGTTCTCTTTTTGTCCAGGTTTTCTGCCAAGGGCTAAATCTTTGAGTGGAGGATGTTACTGGGGACAGGCAGCAGCTGCTCAACTGCACAGCACCAGCACTGACGTCAGTGGGCCACTAGATGGCACTAGAGTTAGAGGAAGGATTTCTCAAGTCAGTTCCGTCCTGCCGCTGAGGAAAACATGAAAGCTTTGTCAGGTGAGAACTCCTTACCAGGAGCTCTGCAGACACAAGAAGGAGCTGGAATATTTAAATAAAGATTTGGACTTCTGCACATCAGACTGACCTAATCCATCTATTTTCTTACTCCACTTTATCCCTTTCAGGGTCACGGGACTACCGAGCCTAGCCCGGCTTGGCTGAGGGCAGGTACACTCTGGACAGGTCACCAGGGTGTCACACAATCGCACACTCCTACACACATGCACGGTCAGGACAACTTAAGAGGAACCAATGAACCTATGAGGCCTGCTTTTGGACTGCGGGAGGAAGCCAGAGCGCCCGGAGCAAACCCTCACATGCATGTGGAAAACATGCAAACTGCACACAGAAGGAACCCAGCTGGGATTTGAACCAGCGTCTGACCACTGCCCCACCGGAAACTACCGTCACTTTTCTTCTGCGAGGGAAAACCTCACCCTAAGACGGGACAAAACGTATGAAACGCAGCAAAAAACCTTTATTATGCATCAAGTAAATAAGAGGTTCGGGCAAAAGCAGGAGCGAACATCTGACAGTCTGTCAGAATGTATGAAACTTATCAATAAACATGGTAAATCAGTCAAACTGAGTTTAATTTTGACAAAAAATGTGCCTAAGCCTTTTTTCATTCATTCTTCATACATGATGTAGAAATGTAAGCATCTGTGTGAGCAGAAACATGGAGTTAGGTCAGAGGAACTGACAGATTTTGGGGCGGTAAAGACTGAAAGCACAGCAGCTGCTGCAACCTTCATCTTTTCCTCTTTGCTGGGGAGATCTTGGTGTCTTTCCTGTTCACCGTTCGTCTCTGGGCATCTTCATCCTCTGCGGTCTGCTGCTTGGCAAAGTTCACAAACACCTGGAGAGCAGACGACAATGTGAGAGACGGTCCCCAGCCCCCCCGGGCTGTGTTGGGCGGGGGCTACCTGGTCCAGGGTGGTCTGGGACACGGAGTAGTCCTCGATGCTGAGCCTGTCCTTGTTGACCACCACCAGCTGGAAGATCCGGGCCAGCGAGGACGAGGCGATCTGGTACTGCAGCGTGTTGTAGTGCTTCTCTCTCTGGACGCAGCCGGGGAAGGAGGTCTCCATGAAGGTCTCCACGGGCTCCAGCTCGGGGGGCCACCCTGCTTTAGCTGCCTTGATCTTCATGGTAACTACGTAGCCGTCCCCATATCTGCCCCCCACAGACGGACAAAGGGGCATCAGACGCGGCGTTTGGAGGACGCTCACTGCTGGGCCAACACTCACTTGTACTTCAGATGCTGGATGGTTCCCAGACACTTGAAGGTCCCGTTGACCATGATGGCGAGCCGGGTGCACAGAGCTTCACACTCTTCCATGCTGGGGGTGCAACACATGTTACTTTGAGAGAAAAGAGGGAGTCTGTTTGTCTGGAGCGTGTGCAGACCTGTGTGACGTCAGCACCACGGCCCGTCCGTCCTGAATGACGCTCATGATGGCGTTCCACAGAAAGCGGCGGGAGTGGGGGTCCATCCCGGTGGTGGGTTCATCCTGAACACAGAAAGACACCCGTCTCCATCAACATCCCGCCTGCAGCTGTGGACCCGTCCCTGATCTGGTTCTGGAGCTCCTCCTCCTCTCCGGACTCACCAGCAGCACCAGAGCGGGACAGCCAATCATGGCGATGGCTGTGGAGAGCTTGCGCCTGTTGCCCCCGCTGTACGTTCCTGCACAGCAGCTGGC
The DNA here is from genome assembly GCA_023969325.1 of Oryzias curvinotus. Lineage (NCBI taxonomy): Eukaryota > Metazoa > Chordata > Actinopteri > Beloniformes > Adrianichthyidae > Oryzias > Oryzias curvinotus. The sequence continues at coordinate 38,588,693 of CM043722.1, forward strand.
GTACTCTGTCAGGCCCAGCTTTCTGATGCCCCACTCTGCCACCTGCCGCGGGGTAGGAGAATCCCAACAGAGGAAGGAGAACACTGAGGTTTGGTTCAAAGGCAGAGGGAAGTTCCGGAGCTGCACTCACCCTGGGGATCTCGGACTCCGGGACCCCCCGGAGTCGAGCATAGAGGTAGAGATGCTCCATCCCAGTCAGCAGCTCATCAATGGCGTCAAACTGAGGGCAGTAGCCCATGTTCTGATGAACGTCCAGCATCTGTGTGAGGATGCTGCAGAAGCAAACCGATTCAAAATGAAGCAAATCTTCAAGTAAATGTGTCAAAAACCACGTTTAAAGCTTTTCTGTTTAGACTTGGAGCATTCGCTTCAATTGTGACGTTAACGTTCTTCTATTGGTTAATCCTAACAATAATAGATTGGATTCATCTGCACCTTCCGGACGTTCAAGGCGCGTACAATGTGTCCACAGGGGCGTGGCTGCCAGTCGGCGCCGACGGCCCCTCTGACCGTCACCGGGACATTCATGCACCAGTGGGAGGCAGGGAGGGGGAAGCGTCTCGCCCACGGACACAACAGCGGGGATCGAACCGACCCTTCGTTCATTGGACGACCCGCTCAACATCCTGAGCCCCTGCCGGCCACAGTTATTGATTTCATGGTGGTGGGCCGTCCCATCCATCTAGTTTGACAGGACGAGCCTTAGTGGACCCTGAGCTCCTAATCAGGCCTCTTCCTAAAGTCAGAACCAAAATGTACGGCGAGGCCTTGCACCTGACCTGTGGCATGACCTCCCAGAATGCCTCGGGGCCACAGACTGCTCCTGTTTTTAAAGGAAAACTGGAAAAGATCTTTTTATTTTGGCTTTCAGCAGAAATGTAGAAATTGTTTTTGATATTTAACCAATTGTACTTGTTTGTATGTAGTATTTTATGATGATCTATCTTTGTCTTTCCATGAAAGCTACTTATTTAGTGATTTGATTATTTCTATTTCACTCGTTTTTGAAGTTTTCCCTCCACTGTCCTCCCTACACTGGCCAAGCGTTCTCGTGGGACGGGGTCGTCGTGGGACGGGGTTGTCGCGGTGGGATACTGCGGGTCTGGCCGCTCGCCTCAATCAGGCCTAACCCACGGCGACGACCTCTGTGATCAAGACGGGGTCTGTCTCCCAAAATGTCCCCTCCTTGTGTCAGCATCAAGCTAGGTTTTTTATTTCTGTTTCCACTTTGAGTTTTTACAGTTTTCAAACTGTAAAGCCCTTTTTGTTGCTGCAGCATGAAATGCTTTGTAAATAACATTGGAATGACATGGAATAACGTGGTCATGTGATGAGAGTGGGCGTGTTCACCTGTAGCCGGCCACAGAGGCTTCTCCAGAGGAAACATCCGTGTCTCCCGTCAGCATCTTGAAGGTTGTCGTCTTTCCGGCTCCGTTGACTCCCAGAAGACCGAAACACTGACGGGACAAATTACACTCATGACTGAAGACCCCCGCCCACCAATGCCGACTGAACACTCCACAGAAACGGAGCTTCCATCCCCACATGGGTGTGGCTTACCTCCCCTGCAGGAACCCCCACACAGATGCGGTCCACCGCTGCCCTCTTCCTGCCCACATACGTCTGTGCATGCAAACAGGAGAGAGATGTCACAGGAGCAGAGGATGCTTTTCTCCTCCAAGCGTTTAAACAAGGAAGATTATTCTGTGGTTTCCTGACAGAGGCGTCTGTTCCATCTGCTGGATTCAGAATCCTGCTGATCCCAGGAAAGCCACACGTCCTCCAGCCTCAAACTGGACCTAAGATGGAGATGTGGTGGGGGGAGTTACACAGCAGTCGTCACCTTGGAGAGGTCTCTGATCTGCAGGATGTCCATCTTGCCGCCTCCATCATAAATCCTCTTCCTCTCGGCTGCCACATCCTCATCCTCCTGAATGGGATACTGCTGATAATCTGACAACCTGAACAGACAAACATTGCTTCTTCAAAAAGAACTTTCTTTCAATAGGCTGGATAGAAATGTGTTTTCCTGGTCTCCAACCGCACCAGTGGTCAAAGAAGAACCTATACTGGATCAGAAGATTCAGAAGGAAGTACACAAAGCCCTCAATTGCCATGAAAGTTAGGTTCTTCCCCAAAAAGTCCCACCGGAAAGGGTCCAACGAGAACTCCTCTCCTGAAACGACACGAGGAGCCATTTGAAGGGGTTTTTCTTCAATCTGGTTCAGAAGCCCACGTTGAAGGAGGGAACTGAAGCATGCAGGACTTACCAAACCGGGCATAAACGTCGGTAACAGCCTGATTCATAGCCATATCTATCAAGCCTCGGCCCAGACAGAAGTGAGGAAACACCAGGAGGCCTTTCTTCAGCCATTCATTGAACATCAGCAAAGACTGCAGGCAGAAACCCAGATGTTTGGATGAATCATCACATCTATGCCATCTCAATCTGGATGTTAAAGCCTGATACGATCCTGCAGGAAAACATTGTCATGATATTTAACTCTTGTTTGTCGTACAGTCAAGCTCTGAGGTTCAGAAGCGTAACGTTCAGTGAAGCATCTGGGACCATGTGGAGGAACTGTTGTACAAAAGACTTTGATGGCATCTGTGTATGTGAACCATATGGATGTGAGGTGGGACATAAGAAAAAGAATGAGCAGGTATCCAGGCCACAAGAAATCCCTAATCATTGTTCTGCCACCGCTGTGCTTTACCATCTGTCAGTGGCCTTTATGCTGACCTTCCACAGGTTCAACATCCCTGATGCAACAGAACTTTTGCAGAAACATCTTCTTAAATAAATCTGATCTCCAGAAAAGGATTTAAACGTTTTTATTTCCTTTTCTTGTTTTTTTTATTTTTATTATTGACATAAATTTACCCGATTGTTCTCAAAAAGTTCCAGAATGAAGGTGATGGCGCTGCTGTTGATGCCAACAAAGAGGTTGATGCAGGATAGAGACACATATGCTGTGCTTGGGATGCTGAAAATGTAGGACATGGGGTACATCATGGGGGTCACCGACCACCTGAAGACAGGACAAAAGACAAATTCAGATCAGTCATTACACCAGAGGAAATCAAGCGTCAATGGCATGTCTCTGATCCGTAAATGCTGTGCTACTCATCTCTGAGCTCAGTGGAGCTGTCTAAATAGTAAACGTGCAGCTGAAGTATCCACGGAAGGCCGTACCCGTACAGAAGAAGCAGAGCCGCCAGAGCAGGCAGGTTCTTCTGGGACGTGTAACACTTTTTGTCAAATGCCATGAAGATGCCGACCACCATGGCAGTGCTCACAGTGTAATTCATCTGCCAGGAGTAGAGTTCAGACTTAACCATCAGCAAGAACTGCATGGTCCTGAGAGCAGTCAATCTCTTCAAAGCTTTCATACTCACCATGTCCCAGAAGAAGTTGGCCACCCAGTAAACCAGAGGGCTGACGCCACTGACAAACTGCAGGTGCTTGGCTTTGGTCACTCGCTCCTGGATGAGGTAGAGGACAAAGCTGGCAGGGATGAAGGACATGGCGAAAATAACACAGATGGCCACCACAGCATCCACAGATGTGGTCAACCTGGACAGGGAATGGAGACACCCTCAAAAAGGATTTTCCTCCTGAAGGGTCAGAGTAATGTCAGACGGATGAAAGACGTACACCGTGACCTCGGAGAGCTGCTCCTTGGTGAGGTTCAGAGGATGGTTGATGGCGGTGATGCCGAACTCCTCGGATCTGTGGACGGCAGGAAGGAAAGCCCGCAGGATGGCGTTGTTGGCCACGTTCATGTAGGCCACCATGGCATGCCAGCCTTTGTTGTTGTACCAGACCTGAGGAGACAAACTTCCAGGAATCTCCCAGTTCTCACCCGCAGCTTTTAGAACAAACCTGTGGAACTCACCTTGATATTGAACTCACTCTCCATGAATCGTAAGAAAGTCCCAACATCCCTCAGGGTAAGGATGCAGAAGTGACCCTGAGGAAGAAAGGCTGGTTAGAAGCTTCCAGTCCAGCGGGGGCTTTGCAGAGGACACGCCAGCTACCCCGGTGATGTTGAGGATTTTCCCCAGCTGATAGAAAGCACTCCGGATGTCTTTGGGGTCCACGTCCAGGACGGGGAGCTGTCCTCCTACTGAGAGACCTCCGTATCTGATGAAAGGGGACATGAGAGGTCAGAATGCGACTCCAGAGAAGAATTGGTGAACATGCTGGTCTTACCGTTGCTCGTTCACCCAGTATTTGCTCTTCAGGCTGGGAAGGAAAACGTTGAGTTTTTACCACAGACAGACGTTCAGCTGAGAACTCGGAGCGACTCCTTTACCTGGTTCTGATGAGGCTGGGGTAGGTTTTGAGCAGGTAGTCGGAGATGTTCCGGTCTGTCAGGTCCAGAAGGGTGTCTCCTGTGGCTTCCAGTCGTTGGCGGGGTGGGGGCCCCCCAGCACCAGCAGGACAGATGGGCATCATGGTCAGCTTCTTGCTGGAGCTGCACTGGCAGGAGGGTGAAGGATTCCTGGGGGACCACTCCTGACTGTGGAAGATCTTCAGGACCTCAGGTGGAACAATAGGCTCCTCCCACTCCGATATGCTGTTATCGCAGGTCATCCTGGAGGAAGACGAGTAAAAAAAGAACCGTTGAAATGATTCCTTTCTGTACGTTGATGAAATTTGCTGCTGGTTCTGATACTTGCCCCAGAGGCTCCCCCTGCATGCACCGCGTCCCAAAGCCGGGCCAGGCCAACAGCCGTTCTATGAAATGCTTCATTTTGGGGTCAAATGGTCGCTCATTGCTGAAAATAGTGGGAAAAAAGCACAAGTCTGTGGATAATGAGAGGAAAAAGGCAGAACCATCTGGATGAACTGCTGATAGACAGCTAAGGATTTGTCCCTACTTCCAGCAAATATCCCCACTAAACTTCAAAGGACAGATCTGTCAGGTGGGAGTGGTTCAAAGAGCCCCCCCCTAACCTGAAGAAGGTCATCTGCTGTCCGTACATCCACGGGCTCAGAGTCAGACTGGGATACTCTCCAAATGGAGGAACAATCAAGGTGAAGATCAGAGAGACGAGGACAAAGGTGGCAGGAAGAACGATCTGGAATCACATCAACACATTGATCGCTTTCACAGATCAGTTTGATTGATCTCCTGAGCAAACGGAAGACAACTGATCCCAACCCAGCGGCCACCATCCCTCAGTGCCATGGAATGACGTTAGTAACAACTGTTCCATGTTTTTTGGACGGCCCATCAGACCCAGTACCTGTGCCAGGAAGTCCTTCTGGCTTCTGGTGGCGTGGTGGAACCTCTTCACCAGCAGAGCGTAGAGCTGCGTCAGAACCAGGGAGGCTCCCTTCACCTGCCTGGAGCCTCTTCCTTCGCTGCTGTCGGACGCAGGTGGGCCGCCGTTCACGCCGTTTTGGTCTTCACAGGAAAACATCAGTCAGCGGACCGAACTCTGAGGTTTAGCAATGAGCGGAGAGAACTGGCTCTGCAGCTCAGATTCCACACAGCAAGCCACCAAGGCCTGTCTGGGTCAGTGCAAGTGTCAGATGTATGCTAACCGCTGGAACTTCACCGTTTGTACCAGTGTTAGAGTTCAGAAATGTTTCTACAGAACCCAACAGGCATCACATGACTGACTCATTGGAGCAGAAGGGAGAAGGAAAAAGGCGGAAATGACTCGTGACTCTGACCTTCTTCTGCTCCTGCAGCCACTCTGCTGCCAGCGTTCCTCCCCTGTAACATCCACTGTTCTACAGAGGAAACAAACTGCAGGATCAGAACCACCAGAACCACAGGCTGCAGCTGCTCTAAGGCTTAGGGGGAGGGAGGGGGGCACAGAAAACAATCTACAGCACAAAGGAATAAAAAAAAAGCTGAATATCAGTCTCTACCTGCAGTGGTGGCTTTGTTGGCTGCTTCTCCATCTGCTGTGACCTTCAGGAATATCTGGAAGACAAGAGGATTTCCCCTCAAACAATTCCTTTTCTTTGTCTTTCGGCTGCTTCCTTTAGAGGGCGCCGCAGTTATTTAGTCCCCTCCATCAAACCCCCTCCTCTGTATCCTCCTGACTTGCACCAACAACCTGGTGTCCTCCACCTGTGAACCTCCACGTTGCTCTTCCTCTGGGCCTCCTCTGGTAGCTGATTGATAAACACATTCTGATTTTTACAGAAAACTATTAAACATGTGACAAAGTTCAGTCGTGTCCTTCATCCTGATGGTCTAAAGTCTTCCAGGCCTCATCTTCACATCTTTAAGCCTTTCTACAGAAAATGATGGTCTCAGAAACCCAATTCTCCACACACCTCCTCTAGTGACGTGTCGGAGACTCCGAAGCTGCTCAGGCCCATGTCAGCAAGTGTGTCCTCCAGCTCCCTGAAGAGGCTGGCGTAGGCCCGATGCTTGAAGCCTTTGTTGGGAAGCAGATAGGTCAGCTCCTGTCCAATAGTCTCAATTAGCTTGGCTTCTGGGACATGGTGGTGGATGAGGCTGCTGATGCTCTCCACATCGCCTAGGAGGGAGACGGCAGGAGCTCGAACCTCATTCAGTTTGACTCAAACTTGACAAAATGGTTTAAGAAATTAAAAAAAGGCAGAACATCTGCTTCAAACATCCAAAAACATTCACTTGAAATACATCATGAAAAGCTCGTAATGTTTTAGGATGGACAAAGCTGGCAGGGATGGTAGAATATTATTTTTCTTTCCTTTAACCATTTCTCAGTGATGTCCAATCCTACAGTAACATGGAGGATTGTGGGATTTCCTGTGGTTTCACTTGATAAACAGAAAAAACTGACAGCTGGAATAAAAATGAAGCAGAAACAGGAGGGAGATGAAGGAGAAGGCGCCTGGAGGAGGTCTCTGCTTTAGACCCCCACCCACTCACCCTCCAGGACCCGGTCCAGCGTGTGGCACTGATGCTGAGACTGGTCTTTGTATCTGGTGCAGATGGAGCATGCACAGGAGCAGTCAGAGGCGCAGTCGCATTCGTTCTGAAAACACAGATAACAGCTCAAACATGAGTCTCATCATTCCTCTGGGTGTCAGGGGGGGCTTTGGATTTAGATCAGACATCATCGTTCCTTCCAAAAGCAGAGCCACACCTCCAGCTTTTTCATGTCTTTTATGCGGCGAACCAGAGTGAGATAGAAACCCACGCCGAAGCAGTTTTTGAGGAAAAGCGGGGAGCCGCAGCAGTACAGCTGCCCCTTGGAGATGATGGCGATGCGGTCGCTCAGCAGGTCGGCCTCGTCCATGTGGTGGGTGGACAGAAGGACGGTGCGGCCTGCACACAAACACCACGTCAGGAAGTGTCACCGCGGGAACTTCTTTCCGCTCATCACAGCTTCATTCACATGTCTGAGAGCTTCAGTGAGGCTGCAGCACCGTACCAGCTCTGTACTTCAGCAGCAGGTCCCAAATGGATCTTCTGGAGTACGGGTCTACTCCAGATGTTGGCTCATCCAGAATGACCACCTTTGACCCTCCAACAAAGGCCATGGCCACCGACAGCTTCCTCTGCATTCCGCCTGCAGAGGGAAATGAAACTTCCATGTCAAAGGATGGAAACCACACTGAGCTCCTCTGTCAGACCTCCACCAACCTGAGAGGTTCTGAGCCTCCTCGTCTCTCTTGTTAGGCAGCCCGAGATCCACCAGCATGTCCTCCACCTCCAGCTTGGCTTCCTCCTCCGTGCGTCCTTTCAGCAGCGAATAAAAGAGGATGTGCTCCTCCACTGTGAGACTGCAGGAGGGAAAAGCTTTGTTCACCACAGGCCAACCATGTGCGGCTGGACATCAGTGACTACAAACCCCACCCACCTCCCCAGTCATTCATGTCTCCGCCCTGAACCAGCTCAAAGACTTCTATGCTCAAAGCCTCTCCTTCAACCAACCGCTCACCCATCAGACTCACCTCCACCTTCACACTGCACTGATCCAGAACCTACGCAGCTGCTGGACCCCAGAGCACTCAGGACGGCTTCTTACAGTCCGTACTGAGCCGCTCACTGGAGTCTTCACAGACATTGTTAGCATGTGTCTTGTCCAGGCCGCCGTGCCGACGGGCTTTGAATCCAACGTCACTGAGCCTGTGCTCCACATGCCTGAATGACCATCATCCGGAAGGATTCACTGCCGACATCATGAAGAGCTTTGAGCAGTTGGTCCTGGGACATCTACATTCAAAGTTAGGCTGAAGACAGTCCTCTTTGGACAGGATTATTGTCAGACTAGTTAGTAATCAGAGAATCTTTAACTTATTGCTCCTCTACCTCACCTACTGTAATGAACTTTGGGGGAATAACTACAATTTTCATTACATCCATTAGACATGTTTCTCTGCAGAGGGAAGATGGTTTCATAAACCGGGCCAGAGCAGCCCACTCCCCCACCTTAGATTCACACTATATTGTATTAATATTGATATGCTAAAATGTAGATTTTCTATTATTGTTGTAATTATTACCATCCGCCATAAGTACCATACTGCATGCAACTTGTTTGAATGACATTGAACAATAACAATTAATTGTTAACAGGCTGCTAGAGTTAGAAGCTGGAGGACGTATGGTCCACCGGGTTTCTGTCCTCCACTCTTGATCCCTTATCATTCATTCTCCATGCCTCTGGCTGGTGCAGTGGGATTCATGTGTTGTCCCTCGTTCCCACTCAGGATTATGTGTCATGGTGGAGCTGTGGTAGATGTAGAGCCCCCTCCTCTACCATATCTGCATGCCTGGATCCAACTTTGCAGATGTTACCACGGTGACCAGTCTCATCAGCCCCTTTTCTTCTTAAGAAGACTGAAAGAAGTTACAGGGACCTCCACCCACTGAGAACATACAAAGGTAACGCTGTCTGTATTCTTTAGGACTCCTCTGACCCCGCCCACAGACTGCTGTCTGTCTTCTAACAGATGCTTCCGGTTCCTCAGAACAAGAACCAAATGAGGAACCTTTTCTTGTCTTGTACATAGATGGGTCATGACAACAACGTTGACTCTAATGTCATTTCATTGGAATTTGATGTTCAGATGAACCTCTCTAACTAGACTGAAGAGGTTTTCCCGTGTGGGGAGTCTGCGTTCGGCGTGAGGGGACTCACTGACTGAAGAGGATGTTGTACTGAGGACACATTCCCAGAGAGGTCCGGATGACGTCCATGTCTGTTCTGATGTCTCTGCCGTTGATGAAGGCGGTTCCAGAGGTGGGGGGATACAGCCCGGTCAGGATCGACCTTTTGGACACAAGTAAACACGCTGGTTTGTTCCGTTTCATTGAAGAACCTTTAAAAGGTCCTCAGGAACCATAACCGCCCCCACCCCTCCCCCCAGTTACATTGTTGTGGTCTTTCCTGCTCCATTGTGCCCTAAGAAAGATGTGATCTGCCCCTCATAGAAGTTGATGCTCAGGCAGTTGACGGCTGGACGTGAACTTCCAGGAAAGACCTTCACCAGCTCTTGAATCTGCACACCCAGAACCAGGCCGGGGGGGTCAGGCTCAAAAAACAGTTGATCTGCAGTTAAAGAAAAAAATCTAAATTACATCTAAATATGTGTTAACACACAGCAGACAAGCAACGACGCAGCAACACCCAGTTTGACCCCCCCAACCCCCATCATTTGTTTCTCCTAAACATCCCATTTGTAGTCCTGCTGCCTTCAGGTGTCGTCCGTGTCTGACAGGCGGTTTACAGTCAGACCCGATGCTTGTTCAGCCTGAAATCACCAAAATGTTCTCTTCACTAACAAATCTAGTTAGTGGCAGAGGTAGGAGAACACCTCAATGGAAGGGGGGGGGGGGGGGGGGGGTCATAGGATAGCACAAGGGTTAATGTTTCATTTGATTGGATCCAGATCCTCTTGATCCAAACTTCCAGCAGTGAGACTCAGACAGAAATTCCTGCTACTGAACAGTGAAGTTTTCCAGATTCTTGGATTTCTTCCAGATCATCAAGTTAAATGAAATCTGTGTCCAAACCAACAAGTCAACTAGAATGAATGTCAGATCCATTCACATGGTAGTTTCCTAAAGTTCACCACTGTTGTTTTTCCACATCCAGAGAATCCAAAGGGAACATTCTAGAACATTCTAGACACTGGATGGTCACATGACTTTATTCACAGTCTGTCCACACACTGGATGGTCACAAGTCACTTCAATTCATAAAAGTTTGGAAAACATTTTGCTATAAAAATCCTATATATTTTTTTTTACACTGAAACACCGTAATGTTTGAATCATATTAAGGTTCATTTTTAGGAAAATTTTACCAAAGTGATTTGGAGTTTTATTTATTTTTTAGAAAGAAAACTCCAGTTCCTGCAGTTAGACTCGTGTTTTCCTTATCTGTCCAGCAGGTGTCCCTACAGTGTTTGCTGACCTTCCTGCCCGCCGTCCTGAGCCGCCGCCTCCTCCTGCTGCTGCTTGAGGACCTCCTTCTCCCTCTGCAGGCGCTCTCTCCTGCTTTGGTGTTTGCAGGTCCTCCTGCTGGCTGAGCCGTTGCAGGTCTCCGGAGTGTCTCTGCTCTCCTCCTTCTTCTGGTCCTCCAGCTCAGGCTCCTCTGGACCTTCATGACAGCAGAGGATCAACATGAGGCGGCTGCTGATGTTTGGGACGGATTCACTTTCAAGAACTGGATCATGTAGCTTCCATTGGTATGACCAGAGTCCAGGAAAAGCAAATCTCTGAGTAATTTAAGGTTAGAGCCCCCATTTTGTCATCTGGGTGGTGAAAGTTGGTTTTGGTTCTTCAACCCCCCCCCCCCCCAGTATTGGTTCCTTCCTGGAAGGGGAGGGGAGGGGGGAGGGTTGAAGAACATGTTTTTGACCTCCCAAACCTATTCTGTAAAGATCCCCTCTGATGAAAATCCTGGCTTTGAGTTTCTGACTTGTACTTGTGGCATTTTCTTATGAAAGAAAACAAATGTCATAGAAATATGGAGTTAATTCAGTCTCAATAATCAGAAATGCACACAACCTAGTTCACAAATACACACGCTCTGATTCACAAATGTCATTTTATGCAAACGTGAAAAATAAATTCGGAAATGCACACCCTGTGTTTCACAAACACACACATTGTGTTTCACACATGCACACTGAATGTTTTACAAATGCACAATAAGTGTTTCTCACAAATGTGCACACTGTGTTTCACAAAAACATTTCAGAAATTCACAATAAATGTCTCAGAAATGCACAGTAGGTGCTTCACAAACATGATTTTTAGGTACACATGTTATGTAATTTAATATCAGCCAGCTAAATGATATAATCCATGTATGTCGTGTTTTTACTTATTCTCTAGGAATTACTGAAGCGTGACATCCTTCAAAGGCTGCATCATTCAACTGTCAAGCATCTTGGAGAGGCAACCTGTTGATGTGGAGGAGAGGCAACCTGTTGATGTGGAAGGCCTGCACATTCAGGAACAGACTGCTGTCCCAGCGCTGCTCCACAGAAAGACTAAAGCAATCTTTTGTTCCTCGATCCATCAGGCCATACAACTCTCTGGGATGGCATCTTACAAGTAATTTCTTTTAATTAATTTTACCCACTGATTTTTCAATTATTTACCTTTTTTTATCAATCTTTTTAATTTGTGATATTTCTATTTGTAATGCGTGTGTGTTTTTATGTGTCTTTTATGACGGCCATTTTTTAAATTTCCTCAGGGATAATTAAATACCCTTCTATTCTATTCTATTTCATATTTTATCATCCTATTGTATTGCTGTTTTACCTGTCAATTGGGAATTTAGCATTTTTGCCCCTGTAAATATCTGTCAGTAGAAAGTATTTGTACTTGTATTCCATAGATCTTGTAGCTGAAGATAGCAGACACCCACCTGGCCTTCTTCAGTGAGGCTGTGAACGTGTCTGGCTTTCCTCTGAGGTATTCATGTTATTCAAAAAGAAATCTTTTATTCACATATCAGGCAGTATAAGTAAACTTTTTTTAGACTGCTCTCTGAAAACAAAGGCAACTCTAAAACTCTTTCCCCTCATGAATAACATTAAACACCCCCTTAACAGTCTCTCTCTCCTCCACACCCCCCCCCCCCCCCATAATACATGTAACCCACTCCTGTAATTTATTTAACTTAGAAATTCTACTTATTGGCAACCTACATAAGAACATTACATTTTAAATGGATGTGTACCGTATTGGCGATGCATTTGTAATGGTGTGTTTGAGACATGATTTTCATGTTATTGTCAGGGTGAGAGGAGATCATGGAGGAGAACATGTGGGCATAGCCGAGTTATTGCTCACGGTACGTAGAACTGACACCAACAGCTTTATTGTGGGAAAAGTGTACACACAATCAACGGTGAGTTGAACCTACTTTTAGAAGCTTTAATATATACATAAAAGTAAATGATGTATTAATAATAAATCTGACAGTATAATATTTCTTTTTGCTTTTTTCCAAATACAGGATTGAGCCCCTCTGGTGTGATGTCTTCATGAGTGTAACTGGTTAATATTACAACATCCTGCACTCTCCTGAGGACCAAGACTTGCTCCATATCAGTAACATCACGTATTCTGCTGCCACTATATTTTCCTACCACGCATTCAGGCCAGTTTGGATGTTTTTTTTGTTTTTTTTTTTTGTTTTTTTTAACTTGTCCTGTCCAACAGCTGGGCAAACAGATGAGAGCTGAAGGCCTCTTGTGTTGGACATATTTTGCTTTAACAACAGGGGTTATGAATCTATGACAAACCAGAGGAATGTCTGAATAAACCCCTTTTGGAATCCAGGACAAGCTTTATTAAATTCCATCATGTTTGAAAATCTTTGGTGCTGGACCGGACGGAAAAGGAAAGGAGGGAAGAAGAGAGAGGGATGTTAGAGAGGAGGGGGGAGAGGAGGGTGATAATAGGGGGGGGGGGGGTAGAACCATGAAGCAGCCTAAAGCAACAACTTTACTGGATGTTTATCATTATGGTGAGGTTCAAGTGTAATACAAATCTCAAAGGGCGGGGCCTGTCCACACACACATTCAGATGTTATAAACACACCTGTTAACTGAGTTTGGATGTCTTTAGTGACGCATGGGACAGCCATCCAATCAGGACGGAGCAAATCAGCTGTGGCAGTTGGGTTTGACCCAGAACCCTGTTTCTGATCCCCGGGTAAATGCTTTAAATATTTAATCTCACTGTACTGGACAACTGGTTTGCGTGCAGTTGGACTAAAGTGGAAAGCATCAAGAACAGTATCATGAAATCCCAATGACTGCAAAGAATTTTCATGGAAAATGAATGAAAAGTATTATTGTTGTGGTGCAAACGATTTTCCTAAATTGTTTGGTTTTTTAAATCAAGTAGGAGGAATAGCACATCTGCAAGTTCAAAATGCAGTGCATGGCATTATGAGCTATCAGATGTACTAATCTCACTACTTTAAGGATCACATATTTAAAAAATTTTAAAAAGTTATGGAGATATGAGGTCTGCCTGCCAGCAACAATATAATAATTATTAGTAGGTCACTGTGCCTAAATCAGGGGTCTCAAACTCGCGGCCCGCGGGCTATTTGCGGCCCCCAAGATGATATTTTGCGGCCCCCGCCTTAATATGAAAGTTTAATATTAATGCAGCCCACAAATCTGTATGACTGACACCTTTTCAATTTTGTGCATGGAGCTGACATCTTGTAATGCGGCAGCGTTTCGGTCACCTGGGTGATCTCAAACACGCTTATTGTGCATCATGGCTGCATCTAGTATTTGGTGTCACCAACATGAATTTCCATCCGTTTTTTTATAAAAATATAGGAGTGTCTGACCGGCTGCTCTACAATAACCTCTGACCGCGGTTTAAATGTGCAAAAAGTCATAAGAAAGAAAATCCAAAAATGGTTACTGGAATTTGTTTTTCCTTTACTAATTTGTGTTTAAAAAAGTAAACTTAAAAATAAAATTCAACACAGATTTAAAATTGGGAGCACAAACTCTCTGACTTCTCCACCTTAAATGTCAATAAGTCCAAGTTTAGTCCAGACTTACTGACAGTCATCTTCATCCAGCAGTGAGAAGACAAGAGAACCGTGTTCAGAAGAACCATTGATGGAGGTTACAGAACTGTAGAACTGGAGTCTCCTTTAGTGTTTAATAGTTATAATTCAACAGTGTTAGCTGAACTGTGTTAATAAGGACGTTTAAATTAGAAAACAGCAGATATAGAAGACTAAATGAACAGAAACGTGTTACTGATTTATTTACTTATTGATTTTTTTATTCACGTATTTTATTTGAATGAGAGTTTTATAAGTACATTTTGTACAGAAAACAGTTAATAATAGAGTATAGTTAATAGTATAGTACATGTTCCACACACATTTATTGGCTCTCAGACACTCACTAGTTGCGTGTGTGCGTTGAAGTTGCGGCCCTCCCTCAGCTAGACCCCGCCTTCAGTGGCCCCCAGGTAAATTGAGTTTTGGACCCCTGGCCTAAATAATCTAAAACATTAGAAAAAGCAGCGCTGTTCATAAACAGTATCTTCTTTTTTGTCAGGGTATGCTGGTTCCAGAGATTGAATGGGAGGAGAGTGGATCCATGACTGAACCTCATCCTGGGATCAATGTCCCGGTATTGGACAGTCCTCTTTTGGGTCCACAAATGTTGGAACTGCAAGACATCAACCCATTGCAGAATTCAGAGCGTTTTGGAGTGGACCTATATCTTCACTGTCCAGTATGTTTAGAACTTAATTTAGGCTACATTATTACATACAGAAGGACAGAGACTGAGGGGAGGAAGACAGAGTTCAAATAAATACTGCTGGATTGTTCAAGGGACTTCATTGTATGTAAGGATGTTATCAAAATTAGTTCCAGTTTAAATGAAATTCAAATCAGTAGAGATCCCACAGCTGCTTACATTTTGATGTTTTAATCTGTTCATGTTTTCACTGAATTGTAATAAAGGGTGATTATCTGCACTTTGTTGTTCTATGACCATCTTTGGTTGTGTAGTATTTAAGCAGTTCTAAAACCCATAGAGATGAGGATCTTTTTTGCAAGGGTGACCTGGCCAAGAGGTTAGTAGCAGAAATATGGTTCCAATATAAAATCAATGACATTTGAATTATTAAAAAATTAAGGTCCAGCAAAGTGACTTGGGGCTGAGCAGGGGGGGTGTATTTATTGGGTATCTGTGATTGACAGTGAGATGAACCTGAGGTAATGTAGTCCCACTGCGTGGTACGGAGCAAAGTGATGCCAGTTTCTCCACAGAACCTTCTGTGGAAGTTGAAGATTTTTCTCCTCCACCTTCATTTGATTAAGACCGAAGGGAACCGTGTCTGAGTGTTGAAAGGACGCTAGCATCAAAGCTAAGAAGGATAACGTACAAACAATCCCGAGCGAAACGTTCATTGTAAATCTCATCACCAGGACAGAGTTCTCTGGATTCAATGTCAACTGCATTCAACCACTGTTGCTTCCAGGTCCACTAAAAAATTGCGCAAGCCAGTAATTTTTGATAACCGAAGGCAATAAATCGACAAGCCATGCTAATGCTAACACGCTAACGACCGACTGGTACAGAATCAAAGATGGGCGGGGCTTTTGCCACCTGCACGAAAGCATAGAGAAAGTCTAAGGGGCCATTTGATTGGTTAAAAGCGAACCCTCCTGCTTTGCTGATGAGTTTGATTGACAGATTCACTAGCCAATGGTGACATTAGTCGACCTGCTCCGTCAGAAGAGTCTCAATAGACCTTTTTCAAAAACCACAAAAACCGGAAACACGTCATCAACGTGTAAACCTAGTTCCGGTTTGTGCTTCTCTGGCGGAGGAATGGCAGAGCCTCGAGTGTTTTCAAAGAGCCTGAGTTGTGTTCCGAAGTTCACCAGCGCCGATGTGGTGAAGAGTGTGAAGATGCATTTGTCCACTAAAGGAAACAAATTAGGACAAGAGATATAAATTCGTCCACGAAGAGTTTATCCACCATTACCAAGGTAAGCTTTAGCTAGCTTTAGCCATAGCCGCATCACCGCTAACTCTGTTTACGTCAACTGTAAATCCTGGTGTTATTAATTTGTAATTTAAGGTATAACACGTCTCAGTGAATATGTTGTGTGTATGCTTAAGTGAAAAGGTATGAGATTAACATAACAACCAAAAATTTGATGAAGCTGTAGTAGGTAAATAAGAAATGTTAAGTTGCCTGTATCATGCGTCTTCATTCTTTTTGCTGCAGTTGCGGCACTTTCTTCACTTTTACTATTATTTTTCTGAAAGTAGAGTGACCAGACGTCCTCTTTTTCCTGGACATGTCCTCTTTTTTAATACCTATATAATAAAATAACATTGAACATAGATGAAATGTAATCATATTTGCTTCATGCACGCAGCTCTGAACACTCTATTTTACTCTTTTAGAAATATCTCACAAACTCACTTCACTCCTCTTTTTTACAAACTCAAATCTGGTCACCCTACTGAAAGTTACAGTTTCATGTTACATTGATGTAGCAACATAATTTATTCTGTCCAGATATCCCTAGATGCAGAAAGTGCCAACCTGAAAGCTTTCTCCTGCAGTTGTGCGGCTGGTAAAGGATTCTGCAATCACATAGTTGCCATCCTGTTCCAGACCGCAGATTATTCACAGCTGGGTCTGCAGGCTGTGCCACCCCCCCCTGGCCTGCACAGGTGGCTTGCAAAGATGGCACAGACCAAGAACACAGGTGGGTTTGTGATCAAATTGTCATTATGATTTAAGAACGGATGTGTATCCATAACAACTGTAAATTATTATAAAAACACCCCCAGTAGTGACCACAGACTAATTGCTTTTTGCCTTTTATTTATAAGGGAATCCATCCTGAACCGGTTAGTGAGCTGGTGGTGCAAAAGCCCAAAACAGTTGGACGGTCTGAGCTCCACACTGTACAAGGCAAGTACAGGTGAATAATGTAACTCTTTTTTTTTTTTTTTTTTTTGCTTTGTGAGAGCAAGTTAAGTTTTTTTATGTTATGACTAACCAAATTATAGTTATTGCAGATATAATGAATAAAATGTAAATGTAGTTATGCACTTGTGTCTAACTTTTCTTTTGTATGACCAATAATCTTGTGTTTCTGTTGTGTAGGACCACAGCCAGATCCAGATATGATGGCATCTGGAAGTAAATTATGCCAGGTGCAGCCCCAACCTCTCATGGCTGTGTTGGATGGGGTTTCTGAGATGGAATGAAAGAGAAATTGTATATATATATATATTATTATGGCAGATGCATGAATGCATACCTTAAATTACACTTATCTTGTCTTTAACAATCAGTTCAGCCTTCTGTCTTACTGTTAATGATCTGTAATGTTATTTTTTATTGTAAATGTTTGATGTTATTTGTGTTGTGATTAATCAGTTGATTTTACGCACACCAAAAAATTAAACGAGGCACAATTTTGACCAAAATTGTTTTATTTGTTCATCTAATTTTTTTTGTGAAGTCAAAGTCACATTTCAACAGAAAAATATAAATTCACTGACTCCCTTCTCAAAGGAGCAGTAAAGTTGTTCCAAGGGAAAAGGCTCGGGACAACACCACTCTTCAGGCGACGAACGACGCAGCCGAACCACAATGATCCGGAGCAAAGTGCCAGCAGCAGACGGTGCTACCTGTGTTTACATTAAACTATGCCCTTCCTCTCTTCGGATCGCCTGTATCCATTCGGGTTTCAGGTTTGGATCCACAGGAAAATAATGAAATTAAAGGTTGGGCTGTTTTTGGCTGGAAGACGAACAGCCTGGAACACAACAGAAACTGTAACTCTTTGACTCTGCCATTCTTCATATCTGCTGCTATGCTAACAGGAAGTTGTTTTACACGTCATTGACGTATTTCCGGTCGAAAAATGCGGAAGTGTGAAAAAGGTCTATATTCACCGTAGAAAAATCTCTCACACACACGGGGAGATTCACAAACGAGAACGGGATTTTGAATGCACATCCTGCAATTCCAATGATCTGTGAGTTCACATCACATGTGTACCTAAAAATCATGTTTGTGAAGCACCTACTGTGCATTTCTGAGACATTTATTGTGAATTTCTGAAATGTTTTTGTGAAACACAGTGTGCACATTTGTGAGAAACACTTATTGTGCATTTGTAAAACATTCAGTGTGCATGTGTGAAACACAATGTGTGTGTTTGTGAAACACAGGGTGTGCATTTCCGAATTTATTTTTCACGTTTGCATAAAATGACATTTGTGAATCAGAGCGTGTGTATTTGTGAACTAGGTTGTGTGCATTTCTGATTATTGAGACTGAATTAACTCCATATTAGAAATTATTTCATTTTTGCATTTTTGGACATTTCTCCTTTTAAGTGGCTGTCAATCAAACTGTCACAAAGACTCTCGGTTTGAAAAAATGAGCTGTTGTGACGTCAGAACGGCCCAGTAGTGCATGGTCATTGGACGAGCTCCCTGATCTGCCCTGTCCAGCGTTCACGAGCCCAGGCGAAGAGAAGATGGCACATTGCTGCAATGCCTGCACATATGTGAAGTTTGTCCAAAGCTGGATTTTGTTTCTATTTTAAAAAACGGTCGTGTGGACTTTAATGCTTAAAATGAAGCAAAGGGACCTTTATCAGTCTTTGTTTTGATGCAACTATGGATTCAAACCCACAACCTCCCAGTCCCAGGGTGGACTCTATACCAGCAGGTCACTACTGTGTGATGCTCCGCTGTTAACAGGATTAAGTGAGCCCCCACCATCCTGCTCTACTCTCACCTGCGTGCGACGTTTGCATGGTTGTGGGTGCAGGACTCGTCCAGTAGGACGGCAGCAGAGGGAAGTAGAAAGGCCGGCCGATGCCATACTGTCCTGTAGACGACAAAAACACGCGTCCCAGCTCACAGTCCCAAACTCATTGAAATCCCCCTTTCTGCACGAGGACAAACCTGGGAAGACATTGTCCAGGTACCAGGCTAAGACAGCATAGAGGATGGCATCCAACGTCATCATGAGGATGGATGTGAAGAAGGAATAGGTGTCTTTTTCCAAAGGGCTCGTCTGGATGTTGTTCCACTGGAGACCCAGTCCCTGCTCCTCGTACCGGGACAGGTACTCGGTACCAAAGCCAAAGGCCACCGGAGACAGCAAGCTCTGGATCGTAAATGATAGTACAGGGGTTTGGTTAAAACACAAACCGCCGTTCAACCGTCCACGGCTTAGCGTTTCTGTTTGAGCTTCATGTTTGGCTTCATTCAGGCCTTCAGTGTGATGTGGCATGTGAAGACAACGCACCGCGGCCAGTTTCATGTTTTTGGTGATCCGGTCCTGCCAGGCGAAGCAGAGGATGTGAGGCAGGTAGAGGGTGAAGTAGATGATTCCACTGCAGGCGGCTGCTAGGTTGGCTTTGCTGAAGAAAACGCTCATCAAGAAGCATTGCATGATGGTGGCCACAGTGAACGTCAGCAAGAAGAAAAAGACCAGGACCGGGTCGCTGTAGTTCAGAACCTTCCCACCCTGTTGAAACAGGAAAGAGGGAAGACTTGGTTCCTTGTTCCCAGTTTCCCTTGCAGGTTTGTAGAACATCCACAGGTCAACCACTGGACCGCTCCACTGGACCAAAGTGGGTCATGGGATTTGTTCAAGAGCACCACAGTGGAACACTGACGGGTATCTGACCCACCTGATGGTACTGGGACTTGAACCAGCAACTCATTTCACCAACTATCCCCCCACCACAGCCCGCCTTATTTAACCAAAACACTGATGGCTGCGAGGAGATGAATCTTCTCAGACTCATCCACAGGGGGCGCCATTTGACCCTCACCATGATGATGGTGGTGAGCAGCGCGGTGCTGACGGTCATCATAATGAAGCTGTCGATGAACCACGTGTACCACATAACTCCGCTGTCCACCCCCATGGCCTTCAGGGTCTCCCGGAGGCGCAGCTCCTTCTCCAGAACGATGCTCTTCACGGTCATGGACACGGAGTAGATCCAGGCCAGAACCATGAACATGGGGAAGCAGCGGTTCAGCGTGATCATGAAGCTGCAGAGCAGGTCACACACAGGAGCGGAGGATTGGGTTGATGTGAAACAGAACCAACCCAAACAGAGACGGTTCCGTCTGGGTCCGTTTTCAGTCAAACAACAACTTCAGAATGAAGCTCCGATCCCTACAGGAGACTGAGAGGTCACAGGGTCATGGCTTTCTCTCTACCTTCTCCTCTTTTAGGTCACAAATCGGTTTATTGTTAGAGAACATTTTTAAATGGATTATAATCCTGAATTTTGGCACAAAGAGGCCGATGAGACCTGGACTTAGAAGACTCAAAGACCTCTTTCAATCCCTTTGACAACAGAAAACACCCAAAAATGTATTTTCTGACTCGTTTGTGATCCTTCAGGAGAAAAGCTCTCTTACACTGAATTGAATGTTAACCGTTTGAAACCTTTTGTTCTTGATTCAGAAAAGAGAAAGTGCATTTTTCAGAAACTCACAGGTCATCCACGTAACACGGGTACGGCATCTGCTGGATGTAGACGCCGAGTGGCCAGTCGTTGCCCGTGTGGAGCTTGATGATCCCGTGTTCAATCATGTCCTGCAGGTAAGCAAACCCCCCCCATATGTATCGCTGGTCCTCCACAGGGTCCGCTCTGGGCCCGGGATCCCAGTACCTGTGAGGAGAGCATGGCAGGTGAAGGACAAAGGCGGCTGGCTCCTCTAGTGGAGGTAATGTTTGAAATATGAATTTCAGCGAGTACAGCTTAGAGCCTTAGTCATATGGACCCTTATGGGTTCTGTGGGTTTTTTGGTGGTCCGGTCCGTGGGGGTCATAGAGAGGAGCGGCTGTATCTTTAGGGAAGCTCAGGCGTGTTTTTCAGTTCTCTTGAGGCTCGTACTGCCACCTCAAGGGACGCCATGAAAGTGGAACGTACCATTGTCGTGGGTGTGGTAAGTGCATGAAGTATTGGTTCCACACACTGATGGCGTACAGGCGACGCTGTCGTACAGCGTCTGAACGCCACGCTTTAGTCGTTAGGGTGAGAGGACTGACTCCTCACTGACCGCACAAATGCTGCACGCACGGGGTGTGCACGTGATCCCTAGGTCTCTGTAGGATGCTGTAGGACATCCACACAAACTACTCTCTGATTGGCTAATTTCCTCGTTTCTTACAGTCAGGCTGCAGTGAGGAGCGTGCACGTTTCACATGAACAGCTTCTACAGTCTGCAGGATTTGGGGGTTAAAAGAAATGAAAAATCTGCAGGACATGCCTGTGTCTCTCCTGCTGCCCTCTTACTTCACCCTTACGTGTTTCATACGTGTTCACTAGGACCCGTCGCTGCAGCATAAATGTAGAACAACAGGTTCATTGAGCGTCCACGGCCGGGCACGGCTTTGACCACTTTTCACCCACAGACGCCTGTATCCCCCGGAAGGACAGCTGGGACTCAGACAGGTTTTGCTTGGTAGAAAATGATTCCAATTCCAAAAGCTTTGTTCAATTTTGTAAAACATCCTGCAGACTAAATCTTTTAAGCCTCCTGGCCTGCGTGAGCGGTAGTTCTGCTTAAGCGGATCAGCCTGAGTCAGAGCTCTTCTTGTCATCTGATTATTCACTTGCTCAGAGGCAGGAGGACTCCCTTAAAGCCCGCTGGTGCAGAGCTGCTATGCAAGGCACTAACCTGTAACCCCAGCAACAATGGGGGGCTGCATGTCTTGCCCAAGGGCAGGCAGAGTGGGAACCAAACCAGCCGTCTTGTGGTCAGAGGTCTGACCGTTCTGCACCACAGCTGGGCCGTGTCTACATGTCAGCTTGGACAGAGAGGCGGACCTCTGATCAAAGAGTTGCAGGTTCAGTTCCTGTGGAAGGTTTGAGCGTAGACTGTCCTTCATCCAGGACGGTTCCAGAGGAGGTCAAATGTCTTCAGCTTAGTCCAGAAAAAGCACTCTAACACATTTTCTACCAGATGAGGAATGAGACAACTCTGGGTGAATGACTTCCTCAGAGCAGAACCAACATGGGAAAAGTCCACCAGGACTTGAAGAGCACCGAGATTGTGGTTTTGTCTTTGGAATGTGTACTTTGAAATCAGAGGATGTCGTTTCTGAAAACTTTCCAAAAAAAAGACTGAGTGAGCGTCCGCACCTGTCCTTGATCTTGTTGGTCCGCTCCACGGCGTCGACATCCATGCGGATCTTGTATCGGACATGTGGGGGAACGCTTGAGGTCCAGGGTACCATGTCCATGAAGACCACACCAGCCCAAAACTTGTTCTCCTCCAGGAGGTGCAAAGCCTGATGGGTCATTTGGGACTCATCTGTGTAGGCCACAAACTTATCCAGACTGACACACTGAAAAAGAGAGGGGGGGGGGGTGAAACGGGAGAGCTAGTTTGTCCTGAAGATGGGAAAACCCATCATGCACTTCAGCTTCCTCTTCCTCATCAGAGAAACGTTTCAGCTCTGATCTAAGGTGGTGATCGGCGCACAGCAGCATCTTCCTTAAACGTCATTTTTCCTGACCCTTGTTCTATCCTAGGCACTTTAACATTGGGAGTGGGGTCATCTAGACCCACTAGACAGAGCTCTGAACCTTTGTTCTTCAATGATTTGTGATCTTCACTGGTGTCCATGGATTACATGAAATCCTCTCCATCTTTATCCACCTTTGTCCTGGTAGGAGAACACCTCAATGGAAGCTGTTCTCATACATCAATGCTTCAACGGACACAAGCGTTTATCTTTTTTGTTCCGGTTTATGAGACACTTCAGCAGAAAAACAGAAGAATATGTGCCTCAGTTTCCATTGATGTTCATTCATGAAGCTGACGGAAATGACTGGACTTTATAATTCATAACTGACGTGAGGTTGGATTCAGATCCAGAAAAAAAACTGAAAAATGTAGGAATTTTCCCAGAAGCAACCTTCAGAATAAAAAGACACAAACTGATGCGTGTTCAGTGTAAAATAACGTACATACTAGATCTTCATTATGAATTGAACCATAAAACTATTTTATATTTCTGTGATTACTAAAGTAAAACAAATGATAGATGTTGTTCTTGTCTGTTTGTGGGCGGGGCCGGCAGGGGGCGTCAAACTAGCCAGGACCGCCTCTGCTGTCTGCAGTGGATACACAACGGATTTGGGGCTGAACACAATAATCTCCTGAAGAACAAACCTCTGAGTCCCTTCAAGCAGGAAAATGTTGAAAACAGGAAAAAGTCACAGAAAAGCGTCTGCTGATTCATTTCTGCCATCAGAAAAATCAGCTACAAATGTTTCAGCAGAAGTTTCTGAGGAAAAACACGTTTCTCCGTCACAAGCTCAGATCCAGGTGACCGTGTGCAGCTCCTCCCTCCCCCTTCCAGTCTGACCCTAATCAGTTCACGCATGTTACCGCGGGGGGATCTGGGTGGCGTTTGCTCAGAACTCACCTCTCCGTATTGGTTGAACATGCTAATGACCTGATCGAGCAGGTGGAAGATGCTTCTCCAGGTGAACGCGGCCGTTCCAGACTCTCCACCTTCCTCCCCACTGTGGTTCAGAAAGCCAAGAATGTCCTTGGTGCTGAAGCCAGTCTGTGCCAGACGCGTGTCCAAGAAGTGCCTCACTGTGGGGTTTGCCAGAGTGTCCTGCAGGAACCCAAGCAACAGACCATGAGGATCCTGGTTCTGGATGTTCTGGACCCAACAGCTGAAAAATGCAGCTCAACATTTGGTCATCCCTGCATTCTTTTCTTTTCATTGTAATACTTCATAAGAAAGTTTGGGATTTTTTAGGAAAATCCTTTCAGTCAGACAACGTATGCAGTAGAGAAGATTTATTCCATATGTCTTTTATTTTGGCATAAGGCTCCGTTCATTTACATAAAACAAAGATCTCCACAGAAAACTTAGTGGAGGGTGGGGGGACAAACGCTGCGCTCGAGGAAATGGAAGAAGAGGCGTAGGGCGCACACCTGATTCTTGAGCAGGACGTGGAACAGGTGAGTTGATTGGGCTGAACCGCCCGTGGGGAGGAGTTAACAGGTGAACGCTCAGCTGAGCTGCCTGCCTGGAATTCCTTCTGTGGTTTTGTTATGAAGTCAAACTTTTCATCTTCTTTTCTCTTTCCTTTTCTTGTTTTAAAGTAAATTTTACAATGACTATGCATGTTTTGATTCTTTGCACTGTTATGTACTGTGATTTTAATGCATTTTCCTGTTTTGTGAAGCGCTTTGCCGACACAGTTTCTACATTCAAAGTTAGACTGAAAACATTCCTCTGTGGACAGGATTATTGTCAGACTAGTTAGTATTCAGAGATTATTTCACTTCACGTTAATGTGTTTAAATGAAACTTAATAACAATAACTATTTGTTTTAAAAGGCTGCTAGAAGTTGAAGCTGGGGTAACTATGGTGCACTGGGGTTCTGTCCTCTTTTCTGTCCTCTTTTCTGTCCTCTTTTCTCATCTACCTCTACACTTCCTCTCTTCTCTATTCTTGATCATCATTCATCATTTAGTTCTCCATGCCTCTGTTTGGTGCAGTGATTCATGTATTGTCCCTCTTTCCCTCTCCCCTCCTGGGGAGTGGGAGTGCTTCCAGACTCCAGTTGGTTCATCCGTGCTCCTGTTCCTGACTGTGTACCTCCTCTCTGCTCCTGCTCCTACACCTGGCTGTGGTTCCTGTCTCCGGCTCGACTCTCACCCCTGACTGTCCCCCAACCCCGGCTGGATGAAGCTCGTCTGCTGGACTTTAAATATGTAGTTGTAGAGTTAGATAAGTTAATTCTTCTCTATGAGTTCTGGTACATGGCCTGTCCGTCCTGGGGGAGGATCCCTCCTTCATGTGGGCACCCCTGAGGTTTCTTCTTTTTTTAGGAGTTTTTTAGGAGTTTTTCCTTACCGCGAAGGGGGGTCTAAGGGCAGGGATGCCAGTATAGCTTAGTCAGTTTGTTAGTTTATTTTAGTATTTTCCTATTGACTCTTTGTATTCATGATCCTTTTGAGTTCATGTTTTACTTCAAAGCCCATCGAGACGACTGTTGTTGTGATTTTGGGCTATACAAATAAAACTGAATGGAATTGAATTAAAAGCGGCTCCAACAGCATCACAGTGTTTGTTGTGGTAAAGCCAAAAGCTCCAGCCTCTGTTGTGCACGAGCATGCACGTGCCCCCAGGGGACCCAGCCCCGGACGCAGGTGAGCAGACCCAGAGCCAGACCAGGACACCCCCCTGACAGGCCCCAGAGAGGAGCACAGAGGCCACCCACCCTCACTTAGGGGGGACCAGAGGGGCTGAAGTTCTTCTGTATGGTTTTGTTGATGTTAACTCCAAGCAGAAATGATCCAAAAGTCGGTTCTGGTATTGATTAGAACTGAAGCTGTTCTTTCCAATGCAAACTTGAGGGATTATGTATTTTCTGGGTTGTTAAAAGTTATCTCAGACTAAATCTGGACATATTACAACCATTCAAGTCTTTGGTTTTTCTAATATTTGAATCTTTCTTTGTGTCATACATTGGAGCAGGACTGTTCTGGAGAACCGCCTGGTATTGGGATGGAACCTCTACCGTCTATGCTGGCAGAACCGAGCCACATCCACTGGTGTCACTTGTGGGTTCTGCAGGAGAACCCCTCCTTACTGCTTCCAGAAGAACCACTGGGGGGGGGGGGGGGGGGTGTCCATGACTCATACCCTGATCATGTTCATCTGGACGCTGTGGTTGAAGAAATCCTGGAGCTGAGGAGCGAGCTCCCGCCAGGCTTTGGCCATGTTCTGGAGCCTCTCTAGCTGCTCAAAGGTTGTGTTGGCCTGAAAACACAAACACACACCATCACACCATCTTCTAGAAGGACCGGCCCCTCCAGGACCCCTCCAGATCCCTCCAGACCCCTCCAGACCCCTCCAGATCCCTCCAGACCCCTCAAGGACCCCTCCAGATCCCTCCAGACCCCTCCAGGACCCCTTCAGACCCCTCCAGGACCCCTTCAGACCTCTCCAGGACCCCTCCAGACCCCTCCAGGACCCCTTCAGACCCCTCCAGGACCCCTCCAGACCCTTCCAGGACCCCTCCAGACCCCTCCAGGACCACTTCAGACCCCTCCAGGACCCCTTCAGACCCCTCCAGGACCACTTCAGACCCCTCCAGGACCCCTCCAGACCCCTTCAGACCCCTCCAGGACCACTTTAGACCCCTCCAGGACCCCTTCAGACCCCTTCAGATCCCTCCAGGACCCCTCCAGACCCCTCCAGGACCACTTCAGACCCCTCCAGGACCCCTTCAGACCCCTTCAGATCCCTCCAGGACCCCTCCAGGACCCCTTCAGACCCCTTCAGACCCCTCCAGGACCACTTCAGACCTCTCCAGGACCCGTCCAGACCCCTCCAGGACCCCTCCAGACCCTTCCAGGACCCCTCCAGACCCCTCCAGGACCACTTCAGACCCCTCCAGGACCACTTCAGACCCCTCCAGGACCCCTTCAGACCTCTCCAGGACCCGTCCAGACCCCTCCAGGACCCCTTCAGACCTCTCCAGGACCTTTCCAGGACCCCTCTGAGCAGCAGCTCTTACACTCTTTATGATCTTGCGGGCGGCTGGAGCGTCCGGAGTGAACAGGATCTTCCCCATCAGGAGGGGCTTGACGGCGCTCCACATGATTTTGGTGATGGGGTTGGACTCCAGCGTCTGCATGAGAGCGTTGCAGAATGGAGCTTTGGGAAGCAGAGAGAGGAAAGAGAAGGTCAGTCATCATATTTAGATCATTCACTCCAGCCTGAAATAATCGTCTTTCTCTGCTTTCAATCAACTGTAATTCCGATTCAAACTTTATTTATAAAGCACCTATCATGCAAGAATAGGAAGTTAAACTTTGTGGGGAAGCCTCCGTGGGAATAAACAGGAGCTTCAGCACTCGATGTAGTGATCCCATCACTCCAGACGAGTCTGACGAGACAAAAATTCACCAACAAGCCCTGATTTCAGCACTTTACGCCAACATTGGCCCACTCTCTCTAACATCCCTCTTTCTTCTTCCCTTCTTTCCGTTTCCGTCCGGTCCAACACCAAAGAATCTCAAAAATAATTAAAATGAATAAAGTTTGGCCTTGACTACAAAAGGGGTTTATTCAGACATTCCTCTGGTGTGTCTGAAGATTCATAACCCCTGTTGTTAAAGTAAAATATGTCCAACACAAGAGGCCCTCAGCTCTCATCTGTCTGCCCAGCTGTTGGACAGGACAATAGGGCAGCACCATCGGGTCGTCTCTGGGGCCGCTGGTCGAACTCAAGGCATAGATATCGTTTTGACTGTGGCTTTGTCTTCAGATAACCAAAAATTATAACATTTTTCAATGTCCTAACACTAGAAACACCTTATTTTGAGGAACATGATGACCGGATGCTCGTGTCTGAAGCTGTTCTGGTCTCCCTGCTCACAGCGAACCACCCACCATTATACTATATTAGACTTTATAGTCTGGTCTTCTACCGTTTCTCAAAGGTTGTTGAAAATGTGAAAATATTACATTTATTTGGTATATTTATATGAAGATTTGAGATTTTTGTGCACGAATCTGCTTATAAAGGGGCTTCAGCCTGTTTGTGAAAATGTGTGAATAAATATCTCAAATAAGGTTATTGATGAAAAAAGATTTGTCTGTAGGCAGCGGACATTTCAAACGGTAAAGCTGTCATTTGAAGATGCAGATGATGGGTCGTGGTGTGGATGTGGTTATCTGAGCGTGGACTTAGGGCATCTTCCTGATTTCAGTGCATCTGCTTGTGTTGTGACACACATAAGCGATGCTAAGGCACAGCTGAGGCTCTGGCAGTGCTCAGTCCCTTCACTGGACAGAGGGTGAGATGTTCATGGGTGAAATGCGAGGTCTTCTTCGGTATGGGTGGATTCCATCTGGTTTCCAAAGTTCTGGTCTATTGTGAAGGGTTGCAAAATTGTCAGCCTGATTAAAGTTGCAGTCTCGTTTGAGTCACGTGTTGCAGACCTTTAATGTTTGGAAAGCGGGCAGTCGGAAGCGGATGATAAGCTGTTTATTTTGCTGCTTGATGCTGTGGATGAGGTTCCTTCTTGAGGGTCTCTTGAGGACTATTATTGTGGGAAAGGAGGGGTTGTGGTGAGCGAGCTGGCGG
Organism: Oryzias curvinotus; assembly: GCA_023969325.1. NCBI lineage: Eukaryota > Metazoa > Chordata > Actinopteri > Beloniformes > Adrianichthyidae > Oryzias > Oryzias curvinotus. The sequence goes on from CM043722.1 coordinate 38,616,822, forward strand.
GCAGAGTTGGATGAGCACGCCTGGGTGACAGACGCAGACATGGAGGGTCCCTTTTCTGACCACAGTGGGATTTCGGGCAAACGGGCCGTTTTGTGGACAAATCTCCCTTTTATTGTTTGTGCTTTTGATGACAGCGGTCATTCAGTGCAGAACTTAAACACGGAACAGAAAACCCTAAAAATTGGTCAGAGACCTGAGGACATGAAAAGGCTGTACGCCTATTCAGCAGCTCCTCACAAAGCTGCAGAGCTGAAGGTTGATATGATAGAAAATGCTGTGAAAAGAACCTCTCAGACAGAGGAACACTATTTACATACAGAGGAACACTGGTTCCAGACATGATTTACACACATGGTTCCTCAAAGCAGCTGCACAAACAGATGATCTGTTGCAGAGGAAAAGTTCTGTCCGTCACTTACTGGCTGTGTGGTCGTAGACGTAGTCCTGCTTCTTGCTGCCGTTCACCCCCAAAAACACCTTGTAGTTGTTGTCTTCGTACCAGTTGAAGGACAGAACACTAGAGCCCCCCCCTTCGGGGTACCCGCAGAGAAGGCTGGAAACGCTGGACATCAGCTGGGTGAAGGATGAAGGACCTCCCGCTTGAAAGAACGGAGAAACGGCCTTCCGGAGGTCCTGAGAGCTGTCCCGCTGCATCAGCTGCAAGAAGACAGGAAGACATTTTAAGATGATCCAGAAAAGAGGAACGTCTGTCAGAAGAACATTGTCTCTCTTTAGAGACAGAAGGAAGGTCTGTCAGAAGAACGTTCTCTCTCTTTAGAAACAGAAGGATCGTCTGTCAGAAGAACGTTCTCTCTGTTCAGAGACAGAAGAAACATCTGTCAGAAGAACATTCTCTCTCCTTAGAGACAGGAGGAACATCTCTTAGAAGAACGTTCTCTCTCCTTAAAGACAGGAGGAACATCTTTCAGAAGAATGTTCTCTCTGTTCAGAGACAGAAGAAACATCTGTCAGAAGAACATTCTCTCTCCTTAGAGACAGGAGGAACGTCTGTCAGAATAACGGTCTCTCTCTTTAGAAACAGAGGGATTATCTGTCAGAAGAATGTTCTCCTTAGAGACAGGAGGAACGTCTGTCAGAAGAAAGTTCTCTCTTAGAGACAGGAAGAATGTCTGTCAGAAGAACATTCTCTCTGTTCAGAGACAAAAGAAACATCTGTCAGAAGAACATTCTCTCTCCTAAGAGACAGGAGGAACGTCTGTCAGAAGAACATTCTCTCTCCTTAAAGACAGGAGGAACGTCTGTCAGAAGAACGTTCTCTCTCTTTAGAAACAGAGGGATTATCTGTCAGAAGAATGTTCTCCTTAGAGACAGGAGGAACGTCTGTCAGAAGAAAGTTCTCTCTTAGAGACAGGAAGAATGTCTGTCAGAAGAACGTTCTCTCTCCTTAGAGACAGGAGGAACGTCTGTCAGAAGAACGTTCTCTCTTAGAAATGGAAGGATCGTCTGTCAGAAGAACGTTCTCTCTCCTTATAGACAGGAGGAACGTCTGTCAAAAGAACGTTCTCTCTCCTTAGAGACAGTAAGGAACGTCTGTCAGAAGAACGTTCTCTCTCTTTAGAAACAGAAGGATCATCTGTCAGAAGAACATTCTCTCTCCTTAAAGACAGGAGGAACATCTTTCAGAAGAATGTTCTCTCTGTTCAGAGACAGAAGAAACATCTGTCAGAAGAACATTCTCTCTCCTTAGAGACAGGAGGAACGTCTGTCAGAATAACGGTCTCTCTCTTTAGAAACAGAGGGATTATCTGTCAGAAGAATGTTCTCCTTAGAGACAGGAGGAACGTCTGTCAGAAGAAAGTTCTCTCTTAGAGACAGGAAGAATGTCTGTCAGAAGAACATTCTCTCTGTTCAGAGACAAAAGAAACATCTGTCAGAAGAACATTCTCTCTCCTAAGAGACAGGAGGAACGTCTGTCAGAAGAACATTCTCTCTCCTTAAAGACAGGAGGAACGTCTGTCAGAAGAACGTTCTCTCTCTTTAGAAACAGAGGGATTATCTGTCAGAAGAATGTTCTCCTTAGAGACAGAAGGAACGTCTGTCAGAAGAAAGTTCTCTCTTAGAGACAGGAAGAATGTCTGTCAGAAGAACGTTCTCTCTCCTTAGAGACAGGAGGAACGTCTGTCAGAAGAACGTTCTCTCTTAGAAATGGAAGGATCGTCTGTCAGAAGAACGTTCTCTCTCCTTATAGACAGGAGGAACGTCTGTCAAAAGAACGTTCTCTCTCCTTAGAGACAGTAAGGAACGTCTGTCAGAAGAACGTTCTCTCTCTTTAGAAACAGAAGGATCATCTGTCAGAAGAACATTCTCTCTCCTTAGAGACAGGAGGAACATCTGTCAGAAGAACGTTCTCTCTCCTTAGAGACAGGAGAAACGTCTTTCAGAAGAACATTCTCTCTTTAGAGACAGAAGGATCATCTGTCAGAAGAACGTTCTCTCTCCTAAGAGACAGGAGGAACGTCTGTCAGAAGAACATTCTCTCTCCTTAAAGAAAGGAGGAACGTCTGTCAGAAGAACGTTCTCTCTCTTTAGAAACAGAGGGATTATCTGTCAGAAGAATGTTCTCCTTAGAGACAGGAGGAACGTCTGTCAGAAGAAAGTTCTCTCTTAGAGACAGGAAGAATGTCTGTCAGAAGAACGTTCTCTCTCCTTAGAGACAGGAGGAACGTCTGTCAGAAGAACGTTCTCTCTTAGAAATGGAAGGATCGTCTGTCAGAAGAACGTTCTCTCTCCTTATAGACAGGAGGAACGTCTGTCAAAAGAACGTTCTCTCTCCTTAGATACAGTAAGGAACGTCTGTCAGAAGAACGTTCTCTCTCTTTAGAAACAGAAGGATCATCTGTCAGAAGAACATTCTCTCTCCTTAGAGACAGGAGGAACATCTGTCAGAAGAACGTTCTCTCTCCTTAGAGACAGGAGAAACGTCTTTCAGAAGAACATTCTCTCTTTAGAGACAGAAGGATCATCTGTCAGAAGAACGTTCTCTCTCCTTAGGGACAGGAGGAACATCTGTTAGAAGAACGTTCTCTCTCCTTAGAGACAGGAGGAATTTCTCTCATAAGAACATTCTTTCTCCTTAGAGACAGGCGGAACATCTGTCAGAATAACGTTCTCTCTCCTTAGAGACAGGAGGAACATTTTTTAGAAGAACGTTCTCTCTCCTTAGAGACAGTAAGGAACATTTGTCAGAAGAACATTCTCTCTTTAGAAACAGGAGGATCATCTGTCAGAAGAACGTTCTCTCTCCTTAGAGACAGGAGGAACGTCCGTCAGAAGAACATTCTCTCTCCTTATAGACAAGAGGAACGTCTGTCAGAAGAACATTCTCTCTCTTTAGAAACAGAAAGATCGTCTGTAAGAAGAACGTTCTCTCTTTAGAAACAGAAAGATCGTCTGTCAGGAGGAACATCTGTGAGAAGAACGTTCTCTCTCCTTAGAGACAGTAAGGAACGTCTGTCAGAAGAACATTCTCTCTCCTTAGAGACAGTAAGGAACGTCTGTCAGAAGAATGTTCTCTCTCTTTAGAAACAGAAGTATCGTCTGTAAGAAGAATGTTCTCTCTCCTTAGAGACAGGAGGATCATCTGTTAGAAGAACGTTCTCTCTCCTTAGAGACAGGAGGAATGTCTCTCATTAGAACATCCTTTTTCTTAGAGACAGGCGGAACATCTGTCAGAATAATGTTCTCTCTCCTTAAAGACAGGAGGAACATTTTTTAGAAGAACGTTCTCTCTCCTTAGAGACAGGAGGAACGTCTGTCAGAAGAAAGTTCTCTCTTCTTAGAGACAGGAAGAATGTCTGTCAGAAGAACGTTCTCTCTCCTTAGAGACAGGAGGAACGTCTGTCAGAAGAATGTTCTCTCTCCTTAGAGACAGGAGGAACATCTTTCAGAAGAACGTTCTCTCTTAGAAATGGAAGGATCGTCTGTCAGAAGAACGTTCTCTCTCCTTATAGACAGGAGGAACGTCTGTCAAAAGAACGTTCTCTCTCCTTAGATACAGTAAGGAACGTCTGTCAGAAGAACATTCTCTCTCCTTAGAGACAGGAGGAACGTCTGTCAGAAGAACATTCTCTCTTTTTAGAAACAGAGGGATCATCTGTCAGAAGAACGTTCTCTCTCCTTAGAGACAGGAGGAACGTCTGTCAGAAGAACATTCTCTCTTATTAGAGACAGGAGGAATGTCTGTCAGAAGAACGTTCTCTCTCCTTAGTGACAGGAGGAACGTCTGTCAGAAGAACGTTCTCTCTCTTTAGAAACAGAAGGATCATCTGTCAGAATAATGTTCTCTCTCCTCAGAGACAGGAGCAACATCTGTCAGAAAAACGTTCTCTCTCCTTAGAAACGGAAGGATCGTCTGTCAGAAGAACGTTCTCTCTCCTTAGAGACTGGAGGAACGTCTGTCAGAAGAACGTTCTCTCTCCTTAGAGACAGTAAGGAACGTCTGTCAGAAGAACGTTCTCTCTCTTTAGAAACAGAAGGATCATCTGTCAGAAAAACGTTCTCTCTCCTTAGAGACAGGAGGAACATCTGTCAGAAGAACGTTCACTCTCCTTAGAGACAGGAGGAACGTCTTTCAGAAGAACATTCTCTCTTTAGAGACAGAAGTATCATCTGTCAGAAGAACGTTCTCTCTCTTTAGAAACAGAGGGATTATCTGTCAGAAGAATGTTCTCCTTAGAGACAGGAGGAACGTCTGTCAGAAGAAAGTTCTCTCTTAGAGACAGGAAGAATGTCTGTCAGAAGAACGTTCTCTCTCCTTAGAGACAGGAGGAACGTCTGTCAGAAGAACGTTCTCTCTTAGAAATGGAAGGATCGTCTGTCAGAAGAACGTTCTCTCTCCTTAGAGACAGGAGGAACGTCTGTCAGAAGAAAGTTCTCTCTTCTTAGAGACAGGAAGAATGTCTGTCAGAAGAACGTTCTCTCTCCTTAGAGACAGGAGGAACGTCTGTCAGAAGAATGTTCTCTCTCCTTAGAGACAGGAGGAACATCTTTCAGAAGAACGTTCTCTCTGTTCAGAGACAAAAGAAACATCTGTCAGAAGAACATTCTCTCTCCTAAGAGACAGGAGGAACGTCTGTCAGAAGAACGTTCTCTCTCCTTAGAGACAGTAAGGAACGTCTGTCAGAAGAACGTTCTCTCTCTTTAGAAACAGAAGGATCATCTGTCAGAAAAACGTTCTCTCTCCTTAGAGACAGGAGGAACATCTGTCAGAAGAACGTTCACTCTCCTTAGAGACAGGAGGAACGTCTTTCAGAAGAACATTCTCTCTTTAGAGACAGAAGTATCATCTGTCAGAAGAACGTTCTCTCTCTTTAGAAACAGAGGGATTATCTGTCAGAAGAATGTTCTCCTTAGAGACAGGAGGAACGTCTGTCAGAAGAAAGTTCTCTCTTAGAGACAGGAAGAATGTCTGTCAGAAGAACGTTCTCTCTCCTTAGAGACAGGAGGAACGTCTGTCAGAAGAACGTTCTCTCTTAGAAATGGAAGGATCGTCTGTCAGAAGAACGTTCTCTCTCCTTATAGACAGGAGGAACGTCTGTCAAAAGAACGTTCTCTCTCCTTAGATACAGTAAGGAACGTCTGTCAGAAGAACGTTCTCTCTCTTTAGAAACAGAAGGATCATCTGTCAGAAGAACATTCTCTCTCCTTAGAGACAGGAGGAACATCTGTCAGAAGAACGTTCTCTCTCCTTAGAGACAGGAGAAACGTCTTTCAGAAGAACATTCTCTCTTTAGAGACAGAAGGATCATCTGTCAGAAGAACGTTCTCTCTCCTTAGGGACAGGAGGAACATCTGTTAGAAGAACGTTCTCTCTCCTTAGAGACAGGAGGAATTTCTCTCATAAGAACATTCTTTCTCCTTAGAGACAGGCGGAACATCTGTCAGAATAACGTTCTCTCTCCTTAGAGACAGGAGGAACATTTTTTAGAAGAACGTTCTCTCTCCTTAGAGACAGTAAGGAACATTTGTCAGAAGAACATTCTCTCTTTAGAAACAGGAGGATCATCTGTCAGAAGAACGTTCTCTCTCCTTAGAGACAGGAGGAACGTCCGTCAGAAGAACATTCTCTCTCCTTATAGACAAGAGGAACGTCTGTCAGAAAAACATTCTCTCTCTTTAGAAACAGAAAGATCGTCTGTAAGAAGAACGTTCTCTCTTTAGAAACAGAAAGATCGTCTGTCAGGAGGAACATCTGTGAGAAGAACGTTCTCTCTCCTTAGAGACAGTAAGGAACGTCTGTCAGAAGAACATTCTCTCTCCTTAGAGACAGTAAGGAACGTCTGTCAGAAGAATGTTCTCTCTCTTTAGAAACAGAAGTATCGTCTGTAAGAAGAATGTTCTCTCTCCTTAGAGACAGGAGGATCATCTGTTAGAAGAACGTTCTCTCTCCTTAGAGACAGGAGGAATGTCTCTCATTAGAACATCCTTTTTCTTAGAGACAGGCGGAACATCTGTCAGAATAATGTTCTCTCTCCTTAAAGACAGGAGGAACATTTTTTAGAAGAACGTTCTCTCTCCTTAGAGACAGGAGGAACGTCTGTCAGAAGAAAGTTCTCTCTTCTTAGAGACAGGAAGAATGTCTGTCAGAAGAACGTTCTCTCTCCTTAGAGACAGGAGGAACGTCTGTCAGAAGAATGTTCTCTCTCCTTAGAGACAGGAGGAACATCTTTCAGAAGAACGTTCTCTCTTAGAAATGGAAGGATCGTCTGTCAGAAGAACGTTCTCTCTCCTTATAGACAGGAGGAACGTCTGTCAAAAGAACGTTCTCTCTCCTTAGATACAGTAAGGAACGTCTGTCAGAAGAACATTCTCTCTCCTTAGAGACAGGAGGAACGTCTGTCAGAAGAACATTCTCTCTTTTTAGAAACAGAGGGATCATCTGTCAGAAGAACGTTCTCTCTCCTTAGAGACAGGAGGAACGTCTGTCAGAAGAACATTCTCTCTTATTAGAGACAGGAGGAATGTCTGTCAGAAGAACGTTCTCTCTCCTTAGTGACAGGAGGAACGTCTGTCAGAAGAACGTTCTCTCTCTTTAGAAACAGAAGGATCATCTGTCAGAATAATGTTCTCTCTCCTTAGAGACAGGAGCAACATCTGTCAGAAAAACGTTCTCTCTCCTTAGAAACGGAAGGATCGTCTGTCAGAAGAACGTTCTCTCTCCTTAGAGACAGGAGGAACGTCTGTCAGAAGAACGTTCTCTCTCCTTAGAGACAGTAAGGAACGTCTGTCAGAAGAACGTTCTCTCTCTTTAGAAACAGAAGGATCATCTGTCAGAAAAACGTTCTCTCTCCTTAGAGACAGGAGGAACATCTGTCAGAAGAACGTTCACTCTCCTTAGAGACAGGAGGAACGTCTTTCAGAAGAACATTCTCTCTTTAGAGACAGAAGTATCATCTGTCAGAAGAACGTTCTCTCTCTTTAGAAACAGAGGGATTATCTGTCAGAAGAATGTTCTCCTTAGAGACAGGAGGAACGTCTGTCAGAAGAAAGTTCTCTCTTAGAGACAGGAAGAATGTCTGTCAGAAGAACGTTCTCTCTCCTTAGAGACAGGAGGAACGTCTGTCAGAAGAACGTTCTCTCTTAGAAATGGAAGGATCGTCTGTCAGAAGAACGTTCTCTCTCCTTATAGACAGGAGGAACGTCTGTCAAAAGAACGTTCTCTCTCCTTAGATACAGTAAGGAACGTCTGTCAGAAGAACGTTCTCTCTCTTTAGAAACAGAAGGATCATCTGTCAGAAGAACATTCTCTCTCCTTAGAGACAGGAGGAACATCTGTCAGAAGAACGTTCTCTCTCCTTAGAGACAGGAGAAACGTCTTTCAGAAGAACATTCTCTCTTTAGAGACAGAAGGATCATCTGTCAGAAGAACGTTCTCTCTCCTTAGGGACAGGAGGAACATCTGTTAGAAGAACGTTCTCTCTCCTTAGAGACAGGAGGAATTTCTCTCATAAGAACATTCTTTCTCCTTAGAGACAGGCGGAACATCTGTCAGAATAACGTTCTCTCTCCTTAGAGACAGGAGGAACATTTTTTAGAAGAACGTTCTCTCTCCTTAGAGACAGTAAGGAACATTTGTCAGAAGAACATTCTCTCTTTAGAAACAGGAGGATCATCTGTCAGAAGAACGTTCTCTCTCCTTAGAGACAGGAGGAACGTCCGTCAGAAGAACATTCTCTCTCCTTATAGACAAGAGGAACGTCTGTCAGAAGAACATTCTCTCTCTTTAGAAACAGAAAGATCGTCTGTAAGAAGAACGTTCTCTCTTTAGAAACAGAAAGATCGTCTGTCAGGAGGAACATCTGTGAGAAGAACGTTCTCTCTCCTTAGAGACAGTAAGGAACGTCTGTCAGAAGAACATTCTCTCTCCTTAGAGACAGTAAGGAACGTCTGTCAGAAGAATGTTCTCTCTCTTTAGAAACAGAAGTATCGTCTGTAAGAAGAATGTTCTCTCTCCTTAGAGACAGGAGGATCATCTGTTAGAAGAACGTTCTCTCTCCTTAGAGACAGGAGGAATGTCTCTCATTAGAACATCCTTTTTCTTAGAGACAGGCGGAACATCTGTCAGAATAATGTTCTCTCTCCTTAAAGACAGGAGGAACATTTTTTAGAAGAACGTTCTCTCTCCTTAGAGACAGGAGGAACGTCTGTCAGAAGAAAGTTCTCTCTTCTTAGAGACAGGAAGAATGTCTGTCAGAAGAACGTTCTCTCTCCTTAGAGACAGGAGGAACGTCTGTCAGAAGAATGTTCTCTCTCCTTAGAGACAGGAGGAACATCTTTCAGAAGAACGTTCTCTCTGTTCAGAGACAAAAGAAACATCTGTCAGAAGAACATTCTCTCTCCTAAGAGACAGGAGAAACGTCTGTCAGAAGAACATTCTCTCTTTTTAGAAACAGAGGGATCATCTGTCAGAAGAACGTTCTCTCTCCTTAGAGACAGGAGGAACGTCTGTCAGAAGAACATTCTCTCTTATTAGAGACAGGAGGAATGTCTGTCAGAAGAACGTTCTCTCTCCTTAGTGACAGGAGGAACGTCTGTCAGAAGAACGTTCTCTCTCTTTAGAAACAGAAGGATCATCTGTCAGAATAATGTTCTCTCTCCTCAGAGACAGGAGCAACATCTGTCAGAAAAACGTTCTCTCTCCTTAGAAACGGAAGGATCGTCTGTCAGAAGAACGTTCTCTCTCCTTAGAGACAGGAGGAACGTCTGTCAGAAGAACGTTCTCTCTCCTTAGAGACAGTAAGGAACGTCTGTCAGAAGAACGTTCTCTCTCTTTAGAAACAGAAGGATCATCTGTCAGAAAAACGTTCTCTCTCCTTAGAGACAGGAGGAACATCTGTCAGAAGAACGTTCACTCTCCTTAGAGACAGGAGGAACGTCTTTCAGAAGAACATTCTCTCTTTAGAGACAGAAGTATCATCTGTCAGAAGAACATTCTCTCTCCTTAGGGACAGGAGGAACATCTGTTATAAGAACATTTTCTCTCCTTAGAGACAGGAGGAATTTCTCTCATAAGAACATTTTCTCTCCTTAGAGACAGGAGGAATTTCTCTCATAAGAACATTCTTTCTCCTTAGAGACAGGAGGAACATTTTTTAGAAGAACGTTCTCTCTCTTTAGAAACAGGAGGAACGTCTGTCAGAAGAAAGTTATCTCTTCTTAGAGACAGGAAGAATGTCTGTCAGAAGAACGTTCTCTCTCCTTAGAGACAGGAGGAACGTCTGTCAGAAGAATGTTCTCTCTCCTTAGAGACAGGAGGAACGTCTTTCAGAAGAACGTTCTCTGTTCAGAGACAAAAGAAACGTCTGTCAGAAGAACGTTCTCTCTCCTTAGAGACAGGAGGAACGTCTGTCAGAAGAACGTTCTCTCTCCTTAGAGACAGTAAGGAACGTCTGTCAGAAGAACGTTCTCTCTCTTTAGAAACAGAAGGATCATCTGTCAGAAAAACGTTCTCTCTCCTTAGAGACAGGAGGAACATCTGTCAGAAGAACGTTCACTCTCCTTAGAGACAGGAGGAACGTCTTTCAGAAGAACATTCTCTCTTTAGAGACAGAAGTATCATCTGTCAGAAGAACATTCTCTCTCCTTAGGGACAGGAGGAACATCTGTTATAAGAACATTTTCTCTCCTTAGAGACAGGAGGAATTTCTCTCATAAGAACATTTTCTCTCCTTAGAGACAGGAGGAATTTCTCTCATAAGAACATTCTTTCTCCTTAGAGACAGGAGGAACATTTTTTAGAAGAACGTTCTCTCTCTTTAGAAACAGGAGGAACGTCTGTCAGAAGAAAGTTATCTCTTCTTAGAGACAGGAAGAATGTCTGTCAGAAGAACGTTCTCTCTCCTTAGAGACAGGAGGAACGTCTGTCAGAAGAATGTTCTCTCTCCTTAGAGACAGGAGGAACGTCTTTCAGAAGAACGTTCTCTGTTCAGAGACAAAAGAAACGTCTGTCAGAAGAACGTTCTCTCTCCTTAGAGACAGGAGGAACGTCTGTCAGAGGAACATTCTCTCTCTTTAGAAACAGAAGGATCATCTGTCAGAAGAACGTTCTCACTCCTTAGGGACAGGAGGAACGTCCGTCAGAAGAACATTTTCTCTCCTTAGAGACAAGAGGAACGTCCGTCAGAAGAACATTCTCTCTCCTTAGAGACAAGAGGAACGTCTGTCAGAAGAACGTTCTCTCTCCTTAGAAACAGGAGGAACGTGTGTCAGGAGGAACAGTCTCTGTCTTCTTAGAGACAGAATGTTTAACAAACGTTAGGAAACTGCAGAAATCCTCATGAAGGTGAAATAAAAACATCTGACAACAGCAGAATGAGAAAACCTCAAAACGCTACCATTCCCATAATGAATACCCCCCTATTATCCAGAACAGACACATGCTGCTGGTCTCCATGGTTACAGGAATTGAGATAAGTCCTCTAACCGTGAACCTGAACCCCCCCTCCCCCCCTTCGTTCTTTGCTTTTTTTGTATTTTTTTTACGCCTACTTGGAAGGGGAAGCGGGGAGACATTCTGTCACCATGGCGACACAAGCGTCCCACCTAAAGGAAGAGTCACCCCCCACCACCACCACCACCTATTGTTCCACCCGTCACCGGCCGCGCTGGAACGAGCTGCAGCCTCAGACGCGCTGAAAGCCACGTCTGAGGCTTTCTGCTCTTGAGCTGGACGATTCTGAAAGCCAAACCTCTTCAGCTGAACCAGCTGCACGTCTGGCTCCAACAACAGCGTTCACAGGTCCATCCCTGAGCTGCTGGCTACTTTATCACCATGGTTACACATTTCCCCACCAACCTGACGGCTTTGCTCCTGAAACCTGGAAAGGCAGCACATTCTGACTGTAGCAGCTCTGCGGCTCTGAAGGATCTTTGACCTGATGAGGTTTTTTGAGAGAACACAGATGCAGCTGAGTGCTTCTTGTGATGGACATGTTTTGCTTTTGCTTATATTAACTCCTTTTGTAGCTGAAGCTGAACATTATTCTATATTTCAGAGCCACTTGGACTGGAAGGGGGGCAGAAAGTGAGTATTCTCCATGTTAAACATGAGTGGTTGATAAAAACTTTGTTATTCTCAGTCTGTAAGTGAATCCACATCAGTTTTTTGCATTTCTTCCTCCTTTATGATATTCTATTTTTTGAAGAATCCATGACATCAGCGTCTGCATTGTTGTTCAGCGGTGCGTCTGCAACCGTGACTTGGAGCACGCTCAGTAACCTCAAACCGGCAGCGACAGAAAAAAAACACTTCCTGCAGAACTACAAACATAAAACCAGATCCTGCAGGACTCAGACTGTAGAACTGCAGCAGTTCTTACTATCTGGATCTTGTCGGATGCTGTCCTGAGGACTTGGCCCCAGAAGTGCAGATCAATTCCCTGAGCTCCTCTGTGCAGAACCTGAGGCATCTGTGGAGAAAGAAGCACAGAAAAGTCCAAACTGAAAAATAGAAGAAATGTAAAAACAGGTTCCTCTGTTCTCTCTTCAGATGTTGGAACATCAGCTGGAACTGTTTTGAAACTCTGTTCCAAAATGCAGACGGCAGAAAACCACGAGTGCCAAACAAACGTAGAAATATCCTTCCTCTGGAATTTTCGTCTTCTTGCATTCAATGAAAACTGTGGCGGGGGAGTGGGGCTCAGGAAAATAGAGTCATGGGCAGAAACATGCTGAGTCATAGGCAGAAACATGCTGAGTCATGGGCAGAAACATGCTGAGTCATGGGCAGAAACATGCTGAGTCATGGGCAGAAACATGGTGAGTCATGGGCAGAAACATGCTGAGTCATAGGCAGAAACATGCTGAGTCATGGGCAGAAACATGCTGAGTCATGGGCAGAAACATGCTGAGTCATGGGCAGAAACATGCTGAGTCATAGGCAGAAACATGCTGAGTCATGGGCAGAAACATGCTGAGTCATAGGCAGAAACATGCTAAGTCATGGGCAGAAACATGCTGAGTCATGGGTATAAAACATGCTGAGTCATGGGCAGAAACATGTTGGAATTCCACCGTCTACACGAGATGTAGTCCATCTGTGAGCTTCTACCTCCATTCTGATAGGTCATCCTATGTTCCTCAAGAGAACGTATTCACTAGAGCCATTTCTATCTTTGTTACTGAATCAACCACCATCTGTCCTTCTACATTCCTCTCCTGGATACCAAACCTGCCCATCACCTCCTCACCACCTCTGTTTCCTGCACCAACATACCCATTGAAATCTGCTCCAATGACAACTCTCTCTCTCTTCTAGAGATGTTCATCATCAATTCATCAAGGTCCAACCAGACTTTCTCCTCCAGCTCACATCCTCCCTGTGGGGCACACCACTAACAACATGAACCATCACACCTTCCATCTTCAGACTCGTCACTCTGACACTCTTCTACCCTCCACAACACTCCTAGCAAACTTCTCCTTTAGGATAACTCCTCCCTTCGTTTCTCCTGTCATCTCCACCCTGATAGAACTAGAACCCTGCTCCTGAGCTTCTAGGCTTGCTACCTTTCCCCCTGGTCTCCTGTACACAGTAAGTCTACCTTCCTCCGCTAACTCTCTACCTTTTCCTGTCATATTCCAACATTCAAACTCTCAGTCCAACACTCGTGACTTTCCTCTTCTCTCTCTTCCTAGCAACACATCTTCCTCCTCTCCTCCTTTAACCAACAACCGTCCAATTTCCACCGGCCCCCTGGCGGAGAACACCACCGGTGGCGTTCACTTATGGCTGTATTTGATCCCTCAGCATAAAATACTTTAAAATAATATCACAATATTATTCAATCATCCTGAGAAATACAGTGAAAATAAAATCAGGACGTCTTTATATTCTGCCCACCACCTCACTCATTTCACATTAGAGACACCTCAGCATGCCCCCCTCTCAGTAGAACAACTTATGAGCTTACGAGTGTGTGTGTGCAGGGAGGGGGGCACGCTTAAGCCCATTAAAGAAACAGGCCAAGACGGATAAAGGCGTCTGATTTTCTGTGAGTCAGTCAGCTGATTCACCCGGCCTCAACCTGAGCTCAGCATGTGGTGGCAGAGTGGCCCCGCCCACTCAGACACCTGCCCGCAGGGCAGCAGAGCGGCCTTTAGGGTGGGTGTCCCTAAGCCCCGCCCACTCAGACATCTGCCCGCAGCGCAGCAGAGAATCAGAATTCATTTATTGTCATATGCACAGCGTATACACCGACATACGAAATTAGTTCCAGCACAACCTGAACAAGATCAGACATACAACAGATACACATATACAGTTCAGAGTTGACTGAGGCTGCAGCAATAAATGCACTGTCTTACTAGGATGGGTGTAGATGGGTTACCAATGGGGAGGGTCTGGGTCATTGGTGACAAAAAATGTCATATCTCAACACTTTTTGTCACAATGTGCAGATACAAGAAAAAAACTACACCGTTTAAACACAGAAGCACATATTCACATGACACACAGTACCCGAGGGAGGTAGTGAGGGGGGGGCCCTCTGTGACACACTCCGAGCGCAGCCACAGAGCGGCGTGTCCCAGGCAGTGGGACAGAGCTGCCTGGGTGTGAGTTCAGCCAATCAGAAAATACGTGGGTGGAGTTTGTTTGAAAAAAAGCAGAAATATGGCCCTCTGTGCCCCCTTCCTTCAACCCCATCCATGACAGGCAGCTGCAGAAATCCCTCTCAGGATCTACTAACCAGCTTGAAGATCTTGAAGAAGTCCAGGTTGGCGTAGAGGACGTCTTCTATCCTCTGAAGCCGCTGCTGGCTCAGGGCGCACATGGCGTTGCGGACTCCGTGGAGTCCCATTCGACTCGGGAAAATGATGAAGCGCTCCAGCAACGCCTGGCTGCACGCTATGTCCTTGAGCTGAAGGTCCGGGACCCCAAATGCAAACTGAGAAGCAGCAGAGAAACCAGCGTGGGTTTAGTACGTGACTCCAGAGAACCAAGGAGAACTCAGTCTGACCTGTTCCAGGCGCAGCTTTGCATTGACCAGCTGGTAAAGCAGCGACTCTGGAAGACCCACATCTCTGAGGAGGTAAGCTGTGAGAAGCTCATCATCTTTTAGCATGTCTTCTATTCTCAGCCCACGGCCTGCAATGAAGATCAGACTCGGTCAGAACCAGAACCATGACCCGACCATCCTGGTCTGAAATGACTCCAGCAGACATAAATCTCCTTCCATAGAGAAGAGTTCAGTTTACAGAATAAAACCAAGAACATTGTGAACCTGAGGCACCAGACAAGCCTTCTGGTTGATCTTTGAGCTGCCGTTAGTTCTACTATTGCTTTTAGGGTCTGGCTTTGACCACCAGAGGCCCCAAACTGCTTCACCTGCCAAAGCAGAAGGGTTTCTGCGTAAAATGTCCATGAAGTCTGAGAAAGACGTCAGCTCTCGCCACAGTCTGCCATAATTCTGGATGTCTGTCTGGTTTAGCAGGAGCTCCTGGATGTCCACGTAGAACCGCGCCAACCTAGATCAGGCCAAAAACAAAACCACAACAACTCCAGAGCAGCAGGCTTAGATGTGTGACTTTCATGGACCGCAGAGACACTCACACTGAGCTGTTGTAGTTGGACACCACGCCTGGAGACTCTCCCCCTGTTGGATATCTGAAGCAGGGGTTGTTGACGTTGCAGAAGATACCCTGGATCCAGGGTAGGATCCCAGCTGAGGGCATGGCCTTGTTGGGGAAGTGACCTGTTCACACGGGGATCACAGCAGAGGGCACAGCGGGACTCAGAGTGAGACGCGTCGCTCGTCTAATGAGCAAAATCCTGCAGGCTGGACCGAACGCTGCTCACATTCATGCTGCTGGTACAGCGGATTGGCCTTCCTCAGCCACACCAGACTAACGAACAGCAAAACCGGCCAGAAAATCTCCACCAGGAAGCGTTTCTGGTGAAAGAGACAAACTCAGACCAGGAGCTCAGACGAAGATACCGCTCTTCATCCACTTTCACCTTCTGTCTTTTACGAAGAGTCCAGTTCTTCCAGAGGAGTAAGCGGATCTGGGAGCTGGTCTTCATGGCACTGCAGCTCAGGCTGAGCCTCTGAACAGGTCATCAGACGGCGGTGGAGCAGAAACCGTAGTCAGCCCGCGGCGAGTCCATCCCAACGACGTCTGGTGGTGCAAAGGTCAGCAGTTCTACAAAAAGGTCATTTCTGAGATCCAAGAGGTAAGTTTCCTAAAATACCAAACAGCCTGCCTCAAAAATCCACCGCCGTGTGTTCAACCAGCAGACTGAGGCCCCTCCCCCCAACTAACATTTGAATATTCAGATTTTCAGACCACATGTGCGACCAGATGTTTGCCTATCAGCTGGTTCTGCACTGACACCCCATCACCTCAGCCGCTGCACCCTCCACCTGTCAGTCTCCAAGGCAGGTGGCTTGCATGAAAATGCAGGAAAATGCATCAATATCACAATTCATAACAGTGCAAAGATTTGAAACATACTTAATCATTTAAAATTGACTTTAAAAGAAAGGAGAGAGAAAAGAAAATGAATAGAGGTGAGGATAAGGATTATAAACACGGCTAAACAGGAATGTTTGAGTCTGGATTTGAACATTAGCACATAGAGGTCTGTCTCACAGCCTCAGGGAGGCTGTTCCAGCTTTTAGCTGCATAAGACTGAAACGCTGATTCCCCAGAGACTTGGAAACAAGTAGAGCTGTTTTCAAGTGGTTTCTTTGAGCTACAGGGAGCCAGAGCAGAGACCTGAGCACAGGACTGATGTGATGGCACTTCCTGGTTCTTGTCAGGACTCCAGCAGCAGAGTTCTGGATGTACTGAAGCTGTTTTTCAGCTGGTTTGGGGAGGCCAGTGAGCAGGCCGTAACAGTAGTCTAACCTGCTGGAGACAGATGCAGGAATCAGTATCTCCAGGTCTGGCTTTGAATCTATGGGTTTTAGGTGGTAAAATGCTGCTGAAGTTACTGTTACAGTTCAGGTCAGAGTCCAGGAGGACCCCCAGGTTTCTGACTTGATTTGAAGCTTTTAGAGACAGAGAGTGAAGGGAACTGCTGACACTTTCTCTTTGTTTCTGTGGACCAAAGACCATGACTTCAGTCTTGTCTGAGTTTAGCTGGAGAAAGTTGTTTTGCATCCAAGAACTGATCTGTTGGATGCAGTAACTGAGTGTAACCACCGGCCCATATTCACCTGCTGTCAGTGACACATAGAGCTGAGTATCGTCTGCATAGCTGAAATATATTATTTCTACAAATTAACTGACCTAGTGGCAGCATGTAGAGGTTAAACAAAAGGGGTCCCAGGATTAATCCCTGGGGCACACCACAGTTCAAGGCCATGTAGTCTGAGACACAACTACCAATTTCAACAAATTATTTCCTGTCTTCTAGATAGGACTTGTACCAACTAAGGGCAGAGCCAGAACTGCCAACCCAGTCCTGAAGTCTGTGTAGAAGGATCCCATGATCAACAGTGTCAAAAGCAGCGCTCAGGTCTAGCAGGATTAAGACAGAGACCAGTGTCAGTGTTTAGGCGGATGTCGTTAGTAACCTTGATAAGAGCAGTTTCTGTGCTATGATGGGGTCTAAAACCTGACTGGAAAATATAAAATGAGTTGTTTATTAAGAGAAAGTCACTGAGCTGTTGGTAAACAACCTTTTCAAGGACTTTGGGGTCTGTAAGTGTTCAATACTGTGACATCAGGATTGCTCTTCTTCAGGAGAAGTTTAATGACTGCAGTTTTTAAGGCCTCAGAAAATGTTCCAGATTGAAGCGACGCGTTAACTATTTGAATAATTGGTGCTGACTAAATGTTCAGTACAGACTTTAGAAATCTAGCAGGTCACACATCAAGGCGCCATGTAGACAAACCAAGACAGGTGATGATCTCTTGATGATCTCTCCACCCCCAAAGACACCAACTCCCCCAGTTAAGACAGGAGTTCTCCACCCACCCAAAGAAGACAAACCAGCCTTTCAGAAGAGAACCATGAACTCCAACCTGGAGGAGGGACTTCTTCCAGCTGCTGAACACCCAGCTGCAAACCGTGAACCCTGAAGGTCTTTGAAGGTCAGTGAAGTTTGATGAAAGCAGCAGAACATCATCTGCAAAAAGCAGAGATGGACTCCGATGGTCCCCACACCGGACTCCTCAGGCTACTGGACCTAACATCCACATCCAGAAAGTCGAGGAGAAACCTACTTTTACAAGCAGGTAGTCAGAGCAGCACCTGCTGATGTGCCTTTGAGCAACATGTTCACATCCCTCTGAGTCTCAGGTGCTTCAACATGAAGACACATGACTCACACTTAGAACTGATTCATAAAGAAAAGTTTTCAATATTTTACAGGACAAAAGTGAATCAAATAATCTCTCCTTCATAAACCAGATTAAGATTTAAGCAAATAAATCTGTGGATTTATGACCCTGAAGTACAGTCTGGAAACCAGCTGCTTTCAGGTGGGACCAGGAGGTATTCGGGTCTCCGTCAGACCTCAGGTTCCAGTCCGTCTGGGATGATAGCGTCTTCTCTGAGCAGCAGTCAGCTGACTGCTGGGTTTCCATTCAGACTCGTTTCACACGAAGCCAACGTACGACCAGAGTGAGGAACAAGCTGGTTTCAGTCCAGGTCGCCTTCCTGAAGTCATCATTCTGAAAATGTTTAGGGCAAAAAGACCCAGCACAGCGACGGGGATGGTTTGAGCTTGACCTGCAGGAAGTGAAGCTGCCATCCGACCTGGAGAGCTTCAGTGAAGCTTCTCCGTAAAGACCAGAGGAGTTTGGTTTTCCTGCTCTGTTCACCTGATTCTCATGAAGACTTCTTCAGAGAGCAGAGTGACAAGAGGACCAGGATCTCTGCTGGACCCCAGGGAACATGAAGAACGTGTTCCTCTGACATGTTCCACAGAGAATCGCTCAACATGGATTTCAGACAGAAGACAAACTCCTGAGTTTATCTGTACTCACCGCTTCAGTTCCTCTGCAGCAGCTCACAGATGTTTGAAGAACCCGCCTCAGCCTGTGAAGCGATCATCTGACCACCCAGCAGAACCCAGTCCAACAAGCAGCAGAACCCAGTCCAACAAGCAGCAGAACCCAGTCCAACAAGCAGCAGAACTGAGTCCAACAAGCAGCAGGTTGGAAAACAGCTGAAGCAGCTCTCCGCTGCAGGTCAGCAGGGCTCCTAATCTCATTGCTCTAATCTCTCAGCTCAGCGCCGACAGAAAAAAGGCAGTCGTCCATTTTGAAGCACCTGCTGAAGGGAGGAAGACTATGGAGCTTCATCACTGCAGCCGCCACCGTTTGAAACATTCAGATGGTGAAGAAACCAGAGATGACAAACGCTTCCTCTGTTCCCCTCAGGAGATGAGAAGACAGAGGGCAGCTTCAGATCAGAAAACCTCCACAGAACCGCAGTCATGACTGAAGTCGGACCTGAAACCACCATCAAAGTTCTGCTGGTTGGTTCCACAGAAGACGAGCTTCCAGTTTTTAAAACCTTCACGTCTGAGTGACAGATTTCCATTGGGCGGCCGTGGTGCAGCGGTAGGGCGGTCGACTCCTGATCGTAAGATTCCAGGTTCGATTCCCGCCTTGCACGCCCATGTGTCAAAGTGTCCTTGGGCAAGACACTGAACCCACCTTGCCTCTGGTGGGAGGTTGGCGCCAGTGTTCGGCAGCGGAGCCACCACCAGTGTGTGAATGTGTGTGTGTGCATGTGTGAATGGGACAGTGACTGTAAAGCGCTTTGGGCCTTGGTAAGGAGGTAGGAAGCGCTATATAAGTATACGCCATTTACCATTTTGATTTGAAATCCTCAGACAAACGTGGGCAGAAGAGCCTCTAGTTCCTGGGGTCTGGCGTTTAACCCCCCAGGATTGTTTCTGATCATAAATGTCCAGATTCTCAAAGTCCGTCACAACCCAACAAGCAGCAGAACAAGAAGAAAGTCAGAAGTTTAAGTTTAGAGACTGACCCCCCACCAGCTGAAGGTCTCACTACCCCCCCGTCTTTGGAGGAGTGTTTTCTGCCAGACACGTGTCCTCAACACCTTTCAAGTCATTGAAATAAGTCAAAAGGGCCCTTAGACCTGCCCTTAGACCCCCCGCGAAGGGGGGTCTAAGGGCAGGGATGCCAGTATAGCTTAGTCAGTTTGTTAGTTTATTTTAGTATTTTCCTATTGACTCTTTGTATTCATGATCCTTTTTTGTTCATGTTTTACTTCAAAGCCCATCGAGACGACTGTTGTTGTGATTTTGGGCTATACAAATAAAACTGAATTGAATTGAATTGAAAAGGTTTGTGTGCTGTGGTGCAGCGGTTAGTACTTTCACCTCACAACCAGAAGGCGCTGGTTCGAATCCCAGCTGTGCCGTGAGCATGTGTGGGTTTTATACAGACAGTCTGTCCCACAGTGGCTTCATAGGTTGATCAGTGTCTCTAAAGTGGGACTGTGTCCCTGCCCTGCGACAGACCAGCACCTGTCCAGGATGTGACCCGCCTCCGCCCAACAGTAACCAGGTTAGACTCTGGTTTCTAACATGAGAGGGAACGGCAGCTTTGTGAGAATCTGGATCCCTGAACGTGACAAAACATCTGCATAGACCCATCAGGAACCTTAGATTCCCATTTGAGAAGACAGAATGACAAAAGAAAAGCCTTTTCCAGACAGACAGAGACGCTTCATGCTTTATTTAGACTTTATCTGCAGTTCAGCAGAGACGTTCCTGCATAAACATCTGGCAGCAGATGATTGTCGACAAATGACGTTTGTGTTCATGACAGCAGGTCCAGAGGAGCTGGCTCCTCCCCCTCCTGGCTCCTCCTCCTGCTGCAGGATCATCTTCTGGACCAAGAAGAACTGAACTTTCTCCAACGTCGACGTAAAGCTTCTGTCACACAAAATGAGATTCTCTGTGTTCAAGTTCCTGCAGGCGCCGGGGGCGGAGTCTTTGCTGGACGAGCTTACAGTCGCTGGGGGCTGGAGGAGCGGGGGAGGTGCCGTCTGAGGAGACTTGGGTGGGGAGGGGGGCCTGCTTGGGGCTCACTGGGGCAGTTGATGAGGTCACTGGTAGAGAGGGTTTGGGGTGGGGGGGTGACGTGGGTGGGGCTACAGGGGCACCCCCATTTATAAGAGTACTGGAAGGTAGGGGCTTGTAGAACGTCCCTGGGGGGGGCTGCAGAGTCCTGGGTGCCCTGAGAGTCAGCATCGGACTCGGAGAGTCCCTCTTTGCAACGGAAAACGGGACCACGGGGCCGGGGGGGGGCTCAGAGGCAGCAGCCCCACCCCTGCCGGCGGGCAGCGCTGTCGTAATGGGCTGGGTTCCGGAGCGGGGGGGGGGCAGGTTGGCGATGATCATGGCGGTGCGCGGCGTGACGTCATAGTGCTTGTACTTCCTGTCCCACGTCTTGCGGGGCATGGTCTGCGTGTCGATGAACGGAGATATGTAGTAGCTGCTCATCCTGGAGGAGGTGCACGGCAGGCCCCGCTCCGGCTCGGGCTCCTCCTGGATGCTGGCGGGGGGGGCGTCCCGCTCGCAGCCCTCCCCCGTGGTGTTCCTGTGGTTCCTCTCTAGGGGCATGCTGATTGGTCGAGACGCCTGCCGGCCGCGCTGCGGGCGAAGCTGAATCTTCTGCTGCACAGCGGTGTAGGGGGGGCCTTGGAACATCAAAGCTGACCTTTGCACATCCCCCCCAGGAGAAGTGGGCCCTTCATTGGACCGGTCCGTAACCCCCGTTTGGTCTTTTCCAGGCTCCACTTCCTGAACCTCGTCCAGGACGTGTGTGGAGGGGATGACGGAGGAGAACCTCTTAAAGACTTTGGGGTTCTGATGAGACACAACAACAAACAGGTTACCATGGCAACGCCTGTCTCACTCATGTACACCTGGGGGGGGGCATTCCCAACCGAGAAACGAGGTCAGACGTCGAGTGACACACGATGATGATGTCTGCTGATGAAGACTGACTCTTCATCAGGGAGGGGTCAAAGGTGTCAGGTCTGACTAGAAAGCCTTGTTACATTCTGAACAATAGAGACCCCCCCCCATACACAACACCTGGCTGGTTGACTGCGGCCCCAAGCAATGGATGTGAACTAGAGGTAAGATCTTAAGCCCGAGCCCGAGTCCGAACCCGACCCGACCCGAATTTCGGGTCGGGTCGGGTTCTAAATGACAGTCATTACGTTCGGGTCGGTTCGGGCCGGGCTTCTCTCTCGCTGACTTTTTTAATAAATATATTGTAATGTCTGCAAAGAAGCTCCTTAGGCGGCGGTTGTCAAACAGCTCTTTATTAATCCTGGATGTCAGAACGGTTACGAACCGAAAGGCACAGCCAGCTTCTTCTAACTCAGAGGGAGAACGTTCCCTTAGCGCACACACCCACACACACACAGGTAGACCCCGCCCCCTCCACCAGTCACCAGCCCACCGTTGATTGACAGACACTGTGGTCCCGCAACTGGCAGAACGAGGGGGGGCGCCGGCCACCCGCAGCGTGTCGTGAACGTAATCTTCCCTCCCCAAGTCCGCATCTATTTTGTTTAGGGATCCCCGATATGGAGCAGCAGGAAGTCAAGGAGAAACTTCAGACAAAAGAGCTGAAAAGGCAAACGCGCACCGCCGCGGCTGCAGTATTTCTCCGCGTAATGAAGCGAGTGCTTATCATCCAGATCTCTCTGTCACTCTCTCTGTCTGGCCTCGTATTCTGTGTTCCAGCGTTATTTCATTGATCAAATGCATTTGTCATGTAGGGATTAACCTATGCTCAGCGCTTCCAGCTGAACTCTATGCCACAACAGCAGCTTATACGCGCGCGGCTGCAGCGACCACTCTCTGTTAGAAAGAAAAAAAACTTTCATGATCATAAAAATATGTAGATTATTTTACCTTTAAGAAATCTGGCGATTTTTTTCTGCCAAAAATACTATGGGATACATTGAAATTTCGAGTTTGCTTCGGGCTCGGTCCTGCAAATCAACTTAATTGGTCGGGTTCGGTCCGAGTTCGGCTTTAATGCCCGCGGGCCTGTGTCGGGTCGGGCCGGATTTTTTAGGCCCGATCTTACCTCTAATGTGAACACGGCTCATGGGGGAGAACTTGGTCCATCCTCACCTCCTTCATGTCTGTCATGGAGGTGGAGTGCTTGCTGAGCTGCCGGACCTTCTCCTGGGGGGTCAGCCTGGGGGAGTTCCGAGCAGCCGTTTCAGACCCCGGCAGAGGCGGAGCGTCGAAGACGAGGTGGAAATGTCGCACGAGCAGCTCCACCATCAGGACCTGGTAGGGGTAGTCCACCAGGGACGACAGGGACACCTCTGCGTCCGTCTGCTGGGTCTTCACCAGCGTGGGCCCAAAGATGATGCCCAGGTTACTGACGGTCATCTTGTTCTCCTCTGCATGTTCCGCCACCCTGAGAGGAAGGAGGACACACCGTGAGGAGAAAGGAGACGACGAAGACTCTGCTATAACACTGCAGACTCTACAGTGTAGAGAGAAAAAGGGGAGTTTACTGCGACTCCTCTGAAATAGGGGAGTTTACTGCGCCTCCTCTGAAATAGGGGAGTTTCTGACGGTGCTTCCATAACTTGGTGTAGTGAAGATGGCGGAGCTCAGAAGGACTCACCTGTTCAGGTGAGCCGTCAGGAAACACAGCGTCCTGAAGTTAGAAACAGGAAGCTGGTTCAGCAGTTCCCTGACCCGGGAGAAGACTTTCTTCATGTGGGGGCCCGGCCCCTCCTCTGCATGCTGGTCCCTCTGGTTTCTGCCGCCCCCCTCCTTAGATGCCCTTTGGGACTCCTTGGCCAATCCGATGAAGTCGTTGTAGAACCGGTGGAGGATCAGTGGCTCCGGTAACTGATGGAGTCAAACATGGGTAAACGCTCAAAGCAAAGCGCCGCCATCATCAGACCAATCAGACGCGGCGGGGGCTCACCTGTCGCAGGTAGAGCTTTAGGACATTGCTGATGTCATGTGGTGAGTGTTCAGACAATTCCACTAAATCCTTTCCGTTTTCAAACGCCTGGCAAAGTTTCTCCACTCTGGACTTGGCGCCGTTGACGCGGTAAATGCCCTGTGATGGCAGAACAGCTGATCAGAACCACAGCATGGGGGGGGCGGTCCTTGAGCTTTCAGGTAGACCTACCTTGACGTTCAGAGCTCGGCTCTCGATCTCAGACGCACACTTCCTGATGATGAAGGGAATCCCGTCAGGACTGTTTTTAGCCGCCAGTGCAAAGTCCACCCCGAACAGCTGCAGCTTCCCCGGCAGCTTCCTGTGGCCGCACTGGATGGCGAGCGTTTCCAGACACTTCTTATGGCACGCCAGCGAGCACTGAGAGGAGAACGCAGACCCCGTCCATCAGCAGAGAGATGCTTTACTGAAGGTCATCCATGACGGACATCTTTACCTCTTCACATTCGGCCCCGTGAAAAACCACCAGACCGTCACATTCTCTGCACTTGGAGGGGGCCCGGAGTTTACGGAGCCGGTGGGTCTGAGCCGCTTTAGACATCTGAGCGTTCCGGAACAGACCCGGAGAACTGCTGGTCGCCAGCTCAGCCGGACCTGGATTCAGAGGAGACACCAGAGCCAAAACTGAAACCAGCCTCTGATACGGTCCTGCTCTGTCCACAGACTGAAAAAAGCCCCTCCCTGGCTGCCCCCCAGCATGAAAGGTTAAACCTCCAAACGCTTCCAGCTGCCAGAGGTTCCAGTAGGAACGTCAGTGAAAACAGTCAGTGAGAACGTCAGTGAGAACGTTAGTGGAACGTCAGTGAGAACTTTAGTGGAACATCAGTGCAAACGTCAGTGAAAACGTCAGTGGAACGTTAGTGAGAACATCAGTGGAACTTTACTGAGAACGTCAGTGGAACGTTAGTGAGAACGTCAGTGAGAACATCAGTGGAACGTTAGAGAGAACGTTAGTGGAACATCAGTGCGAACGTCAGTGAGAACATTAGTGGAGCGTCAGTGAGAACGTCAGTGGAACGTTAGTGAGAACGTTAGTGGAACGTCAGTGAGAACATTAGTGGAACGTTAGTGAGAACGTCAGTGGAACGTTAGTGAGAACGTCAGTGGAAGGTTACTGAGAACGTCAGTGGAACGTTAGTGAGAACGTCAGTGAGAACATCAGTGGAACGTTAGTGAGAACGTTAGTGGAACATCAGTGCGAACGTCAGTGAGAACATTAGTGGAACGTCAGTGAGAACGTCATAGTGAGAACGTCAGTGGAACGTTAGTGAGAACGTTAGTGAGAACATCAGTGCGAACGTTAGTGAGAACGTCAGTGGAACGTTAGTGAGAACGTCAGTGGAACATTAGTGAGAACGTCAGTGGAACGTTACTGAGAACGTCAGTGCGAATGTCAGTGGAACGTTAGTGAGAACGTCAGTGGAACGTTAGTGAGAACGTCAGTGGAACGTTACTGAGAACGTCAGTGGAACGTTAGTGAGAACGTCAGTGCGAACGTTAGTGAGAATGTCAGTGGAACGTTAGTGAGAACGTTAGTGAGAACATCAGTGGAACGTTAGTGAGAACGTCAGTGGAACGTCAGTGCGAATGTCAGTGGAACGTCAGTGAGAACGTTAGTGAGAACATCAGTGCGAACGTTAGTGAGAACGTCAGTGGAACGTTAGTGAGAACGTTAGTGAGAACGTCAGTGGAACATTAGTGAGAACGTCAGTGGAACGTTAGTGAGAATGTCAGTGGAACGTTAGTGAGAACGTCAGTGAGAACGTCAGTGGAACGTTACTGAGAACGTCAGTGAGAACATCAGTGGAACGTTAGTGGAACATCAGTGCGAACGTCAGTGAGAACATTAGTGGAACGTTAGTGAGAACGTTAGTGAGAACATCAGTGCGAACGTTAGTGAGAACGTCAGTGGAACGTTAGTGAGAACATTAGTGAGAACGTCAGTGGAACGTTAGTGAGAACGTCAGTGGAACGTTAGTGAGAATGTCAGTGGAACGTTAGTGAGAACGTTAGTGAGAACATCAGTGGAACGTTAGTGAGAACGTCAGTGGAACGTCAGTGCGAATGTCAGTGGAACGTCAGTGAGAACGTTAGTGAGAACATCAGTGCGAACGTTAGTGAGAACGTCAGTGGAACGTTAGTGAGAACGTTAGTGAGAACGTCAGTGGAACGTTAGTGAGAACGTCAGTGGAACGTTAGTGAGAATGTCAGTGGAACGTTAGTGAGAACGTCAGTGGAACGTTAGTGAGAACGTCAGTGGAACGTTAGTGAGAACGTCAGTGGAACGTCAGTGGAACGTTAGTGAGAACGTCAGTGGAACGTTAGTGAGAACGTCAGTGGAACGTTAGTGAGAACATCAGTGCGAACGTTAGTGAGAACGTCAGTGGAACGTTAGTGAGAACGTTAGTGATAACGTCAGTGGAACGTTAGTGAGAACGTCAGTGGAACGTTAGTGAGAACATCAGTGAGAACGTTAGTGAGAACGTCAGTGGAACGTTAGTGAGAACGTCAGTGGAACGTTAGTGAGAACGTAAGTGAGAACGTCAGTGGAACGTTAGTGAGAACGTCAGTGGAACGTTACTGAGAATGTCAGTGGAACGTCAGTGCGAATGTCAGTGGAACGTTAGTGAGAACATCAGTGAGAACGTTAGTGAGAACGTCAGTGGAACGTTAGTGAGAACGTCAGTGGAACGTTAGTGAGAACGTAAGTGAGAACGTCAGTGGAACGTTAGTGAGAACGTCAGTGGAACGTTACTGAGAATGTCAGTGGAACGTCAGTGCGAATGTCAGTGGAACGTTAGTGAGAACGTCAGTGGAACGTTAGTGAGAACATCAGTGCGAACGTTAGTGAGAACGTCAGTGGAACGTTAGTGAGAATGTCAGTGGAACGTTAGTGAGAACGTCAGTGGAACGTTAGTGAGAACATCAGTGCGAACGTTAGTGAGAACGTCAGTGGAACGTCAGTGGAACGTCAGTGAGAACGTCAGTGGAACGTCAGTGAGAACGTCAGGGAATGCGATGGAACCTCACGCTCTGCAGTCACACCTGGAGTCTGACTGAAAGAAATGTGTGGTCATCCTTAACCCCAGCCCCGATGGAGGGCGGGGCCTAGCATTGATCTTTTCTAACGCTAACCCGTCACTGACCACCAGCTGCAGTAAATAGACCCGTTCTGACACGCGTTGGTTCTAGTTCTACCGGACCTCCTCAGGACCGCGGCTGATCCACTGAGAAGCCAACAGAGTGAAGACCAGCAGACAAACCTCACCGTTGTCTAAGGGAGACAGCGGCTCCCTCTCGTCCAGATCATCCGCTGAAGACATGGTCCCAGTGGACGGCGTCCTGGGCAGCCGCCGCCTTAAGTCACCTTCAAGAACAGAAACGGCTTCAATGGCAAACAGGCGGAAACCGCAGCGGAACGTGGCAGAAGTCCATTCAGGTGCAGCCATGAGCCGGATGACGGGCGTCTCCAGCATAAAGACAGGAAGTCCTAAAAACTGGACTCCGCCTGTGGTCCTCCAGCTTTGTTCCGACCTCTGAGTGGTTTTTGGTGGTTTCCAGTTCTGGTCTGCATCGTTTAAGCTTAGCTCATGTCTACATCAGGGTTAACGGAACAGCTTCAAACCTGGGCTTGCAGTGGGAGAGTCGATGGACCTGGATTCGCTGCTGCCTCCTGCGCTCTCAGAGTCGCTGCACACGCCCCCCTGGCTGACCTGGCTACTGGAGGCCCAGGCTTTCCGTTGGGCCTGGTTCCTGGAGGCCGCAGAAACATCTAAACATGGCAGAGGTCGTCAGATCCCGACCTACCGTCAGAGTTCATGCCTCAGTGGTGGGAGGACTAACCTGGTAAGTCAGTGCTGCTGCTGGACTTTTCTCCTCCCATCTTTACAGGCTGGGGATGAAGAAGATCCCCTTCATCGCACCCGGTGGTGGACGTTTGGGACAGGTTCCCTTGGGAGGAGTGACTGCTGCTCAGGAATCGTCTGTTGAACCCAAACCTGCAGAGAAAGACGCCGCGTTTCTGCTTTTGGTTTCACTTCTTTTTTATTTGGCTCTGCTTTTCCTCGGGTTCTGAGTTCTGAGTTTTCAGTTATGAGAACAGCTCAGACTTTAGTCCATGTGTGAAGAATGGACAGAGAACCCTACAGAAATGACAAAGGGTCAGAAGGAGCCCCCACCACTGTGACAAAATAGGTTTCTCTACAATCAACATATCTATTCCAACTAGCCGTTTGAGTTGAAGGAGGCAACGAATCAGAGTTTCCAGTTCCTGCTGTGAAAAGCAGGTAAATCTGTCACCAAAGAGTCTCCACAGGCGGACAGCAGCAGACAGAATCTCTGTTAGCATCCCAGCACAGCTGCCAGGGTCTGGAAAAGCAAAAGCTTTGAACCGATCAGCTTGCATCTGGCATGTATGGATGAATTCTTTTGTTTGCTCATCTCTAAGGCCATTTTGCAACAGTTTTTTCAGACTCATCTTTGCTTTAGTAAAACAGACCTGAAAGCTTTTAGCTCCGGCAGCATCTTTTCCACATCTCTGAGCCGCTAACCAAACTTTATTTTCAAATCAGACCATGTGATGTCTCATCAGGATCATTTAGGTTTACTTCACTTTTAAAATACTCCCACAAACATCCCAGAGAGTTTCAGGACGACACACAAGCCTCAGTTACTGCAGTTACTTCACTCCATGTTGGCATGAAGCTTCAGGTGAGAACCGTCTCCCTGAAGAGGAGAGAGAACAAAGCAGCAGAACCTCAGCAGGAAGACAGTTCTCCTTTGGTTTCTGCTCACATCCAACCACCACAACACACCCTGTCCTTCTACACCGCCCCGATCACCTGCGCTCCGTTCATCTACGCATTGTCCTTCTGAACCTCAGAGCATTTCCTAAACGAGGATCCAAACTCCTGACCCTTCCTGCTGCTTCCAGCACACATTTCCTGAGGAAGGGCTGAAAATGTCCTCCTCCCAGATTCCGAGTCTCTGCGGCGTTGGCGGTGAGTGACAGCAGAGGAGGGGTCCGCTTTAAAGCTGCTGTCACTTTAAAAATGAAATCCACTCAAAGTTTGGCCCCAATTCTACTCACTATAGGACTCAACCCCCAACCCCCCCACGTGCAGACGAGCAGTTTCAGTTTTTGCAGAAAGACGCCCACTTCCTGTTGGCGTTACCTTGAACCCTCGCAGGAGACTGAGTGAAGATGCTCTTTGGGCAGGTTCCTGGGGAGGTTCCTCACAAACTCAGCGTAGCATTCTCCAGGTTCGTACAGTTTGGCGTTCTCATTCAGGGCCTGGTAGTGAGGGGGGGCCACCACCGTCTGAGTCTGCTGGATCTGAAGCCAGTTCACCGTCACCTGAGAAGAACCAAACAGGAGATGCAGAACGTGTGGATATCATGTTCCAGCAGCAGAACACTTCTAGAGTGTCTCGGTCTTGGAAGTTGTATGGGGGGGGGTCACAGTTCTAAGCAGTGTTGATGGTTTGTTGCTGCTTCTTACAGCTTTAAGGGTCAGGTCACACTGGAAGATCGTCTCCCGCAGCTGCGTAAGAACCGTCCTCTTGGCGTTGGCCAGGTCCATCCTCCTGACCCCGGCGTCGGCCCGGCAGCTTTGGTACTGGTCCTGTGCCTCCTCAGCCTGCCCAGAGCGGAGCACGGAGAACAGGCTAGGGACTTTAGGGTCCAATAGGTTTCCTGGCGTTTGGCTTCTCACCTTCTGCAGCGCCTCCTCCTCCAGCCGTCTCCTCCTCTCCAGCTGCTTGTTGCCGGGGTTCCCCTGCTCCTCCTGAGAGCGGCTGCTGGATGAGAGCACCTTCTTGTACTCCTCCCGCCTCTGCTCTGCCAGAGTCTGGGCTTTTCTTAGCGCCGCATTGGCCTCCTGCTGCAACGACCCAGGACCAGCAGAGGGACATCAGCAACCATCTGCAGACGGAGGATCTGCAGACGGAAGGATCTGCAGATCCTCCGTCTGCAGATCCTCCGTCTGACGGTCACCAGTCTGATGAGGAGGCCTACCATCTTCCTCTGCTCACGCTGCCACTGCTCCTTCACCTCCTTCCTCAGCTTGTCCAGTTCATTCTTCCGAGCCAGAAGAGGCTGCAGAGGCAGTGAGAGGGACGGTTTTCATTCAGTCCAGAAGTCTTCAAACAGGAAAAGAAGGTCAAACCTGGGAGCTACCTGGATGAACTTATTTGATTGGAGGGCGACCGCAGTCTGTAAGAGCAGCGTGTTGTGTTCAATGTCCTTCTTAAAGGTGGAGATGTAGATGTCACTGAACGGCATGAAGTCCTGAAAGACACGCACAGATCTGAGTCGGTCATCAGGAGGAAGTCCAGGTGAGTCATGGCGGTCTCAGTGGTACCTGCTGGCTGGCCAGCATCTTTGCTGACTCAGCAATTTTGCTGTAGTTTTTAGCATATTCGATATCTGCAAGACAAGAGGAGTTCATAGAAACAGGAGGTCTGTCAACCTGACGTGTGCAGCAGGTACAAGGTGGGACATTAGCCCCTCCCCAACCCCCCACTCTTAGCCCTCACCCATGGACACCCGCTTCTCCATCCACACCAGGAGGTGCTTGATGTGCTTGGACCAGGCCTTGGCGTAGAGAAGGGCCGACTCCACGCCGACCTCGTTCCTCAGCAGCGTCAGGTCCACTTCCTCCTCTCTCGAGAGCTGCAGGTCTGGGCCTGGGGGGTCAGGACACAAACGTCAAGAAATGTCAGACCCCCCCCATAAACACCAACAGAACGTGTTAGCCCCCCATGAGAACAACATGGACCTGCTTTTCAACAGACCCACGTGAGGGCGGGGCGGGTCAACTTCAGGACTCAAACGGACATGCCGAACACTCACCCCCCCCATCCCGTTTGTGGCGTCGGTCAGGATCAGCAGAGAGGTCGTCGAAGGACTGAAAGACATTTGAGTATGAGTGGACGGGAAACGGTCCGTTTGTCTGGTTCTTTTCTGAGGAACTGGGCCCTTACCCTGCTTCTCCTGGTCTGGGGGCCCCCCAACCCTGAGGTCCTGTCCACATCTCCCATCAGGAAGTCAGAAACTCTGCGGCGCACAAAGTGTACGGGTCACAACTCAAGTCAGGAGGCTGAAAAGGCCCCCCGGCGTGAAGGTGGTCCGGCGTTCACAGAACCGAAGTTCTGGACTCACACATTTCCAAAGGTGAAGGCCAACGTGTCGATGGCGGCGTGGATCTCCCGGAACACGGCGCTTTGGTCCTCAAAGGTCACCTCAGAGAACTTCACGCCTGTGTGTGAAACATCAGTCAGAATAACATTCAAACAAGCACAAAACCGTGGTTCTGGTCCAAACGGGTTCACATCTGCTCTGGTTTCTCCAGACCAACAACAGAAACCTGAACGCTTCCTCAGAGGTCTGCAGTTCAGGACGAACTCACAACATTCAGGCCTGTGCACCAACACACGTGCATGCAAATGCACATATGTGTGTGTGTACAGTACACACACTTGAATGTGTATCCACAAAAACCAGAATGTGTACACACACACCTGCATGTGTACACACACACCAGAATGTGTATACACACACACCAGAATGTGTATATACACACCTGCATGTGTACACACACACAAATAGACACCAGAATGTGGATACACACACACACCAGAATGTGTATATACACACACACACCTTCATGTGTACACACACACCAGAATGTGTACACACACACCTGCATGTGTTCACACACACAGACACCAGAATGTGGATACACACACACACCTGCATGTGTACACACACACCAGAATGTGTACACACACACCAGAATGTGTATATACACACACACCTGCATGTGTACAAACACACCAGAATGTGTACACACACACACCTGCATGTGTACACACACACACACCAGAATGTGTATATACACACACACACACACCAGACTCTTGAGGTTTTCCAGCAGATCCAGGAAAATTCTGCCGTCCGATCCGAAGTTTCTAACCAGCAGACGGTTTGTTGAGGTCCAGATTCTGGCAGAAGCTGAAACTCCGACACTGAGCTCTGAAATCTGCTCGGCGTAGAACTTCCTGTCTACCCTCAACAGGAAACAGCCGCACTGCACCAGTGTGAGAGCGCACAGACCGCCATGGCGCCGGCACGTACTTCTGTCTCTGATAGACGACCTGTAGAGAGGAGACCCTGCTGGACCCTCGGGTTCTGCTGGCGGTGGAGAATCAGATCCCAGCGGCTGCAGGAGGGAAGGGTCGCTCCATCCTGGGTGGGGGCGGCAGCTCCAGGAGTGGAGGTGGGCTGCAGGCCTGAGTCTCAGTTCCTCAGGACATCCTGTAGCTCTCCAACAATGACTGCAGGGCCCCTCCTCCCCCCACACTGAAGGTTGGGGACGGGGCCCTCAGGTTCCTCCCCCATGAGCATCAGTGGGTCTGAACGGAACCTCCTGAAGACACTGTTCCATCCAGACAGGAAAAACCAGGAACCAGAGCCGACGAGCAAAGACGACAAACCAGTTCAGGAAGGAACGTCATTGGAGGAAGTCCAGGTGGGAGGGGCATCCGTGCTCCAGAGCACAGAGACGAAGGGTTCTCCTGCAGACGTTCCCATGAGCACCATGTCTGCCCTTCAGAGTAGAGGGTGTTATGGAGCGGGGGAGGGAGGGGGACAGAGATTCCCTCTAAGTCTGGCAGACTTCCAGATACCTCGGGAATTACCCCGACACAGTCCTCCACCCCTGCCCCCACCCCCCAGGCCAATATTTGGGTTTCTTTTGCTCAGAGATAATCATAAAAAAAAAATTAAAAAGAAATGATCTGCAGATGGATGGCGCCCCCCAGTGGACAGACCGGGCATTACACCAGGGATGCAGCAGCTGAGACAGAGATCGTTACCCCCCCAGCTGCATCTCACCCCCCTCAGCTGTGACCCTCAACTCACCTGCACCTCCACCCCCACAGCTGCCCCCCCCCTCAGCTGCGCCTCCACCCCTTAGCTTTAACAGGAGCAGGGTTCCGTTGAAGCTTCTCGTCGATGAAGCTGGGACGATAGCTGCTTTTCTGGTTGTTGTCCATCGTGGTTCCATCGCTCTGTTGTCTGAACTTTCAGAGACAGCAGCTTCAGACTGGACTGCAGGCATGCAGCCTTTGCTCGTCTGCATTTCAAAGGACAAGTTCCGCTTTTATCACATTTCTGGCAGATGAGTCGGTAGCTCCAGATTATTTTGGCCTGAGTTCATCTGAAGAAGCCTGAAGCGTTTCTGCTGCCGAGCTGCTTCAGAAACTATTCAGCCCAGAGGACCTGCCTTTAGCAGATTTCTGCTCCTGCAGAGCAGACGAGGTCCCTGCTGCTCAGTTGGGTTTTCTAGCTTACCTTTGACTTTAGCCATGACGGTGCCGGCTGCTCCGAGAATGTCTACGGAGTTTAGGGTCCGATGTTTGCCAATGACGGCCTTTAAAGCTCGGAAGAGTTCAGCCAAACGTTCCTGAACAAGCTCCTGTAGATCCTTCATGTTCTCTGAAACAAGAGACTCAGTCAGCTTATGTCATAAAACATCTGTTAACAACAAATGTACCCCTGCCCAACCAATCCCAGAAGTGCTGAGAGACAACGATCTTCTGGACAGAACGTTGGGACAAACAAAGGAGCAAATCTCCAGCTGTTCTCCGCCTTTGATCTTTAGGTTTTAAGTTCAAAGCAGAGCCAGAATTTTAGAGACAACGACAAACATGGCAGCAGGAAAACACAGTGAGGTCACCTGATTTCTGCAGGTAATGACAAGCTGTGTGATGGAGGAGGTGTGAACCGGTGGAGGAGCGTCTGCTCCAGTCACGCCATTAACATGTGATTCAGTTATGACTAAAGCGCCTAATCCTTTTCAGCCGTTATGCAACATTTTCTGTTATCAGAGAGTGAAAACTAAAGTCAACAGCTGAAGGTAGAGAGATCAATGCAAGAAGAAGACCAGAGCAGGAGCGTCTGCGTCCACCTGCATCAACGCAGGAGCGTCTGCATTCATCTGCGTCAACGCAGCAGCGTCTGCGTCCATTCACGTCAACGCAGCAGCGTCTGCGTCCATTCGGGTCAACGCAGAAGCGTCTGCATCAACGCAGGAGTGTCTGCGTCCATCTGCGTCAACGCAGCAGCGTCTGCGTCCATTTGCGTCAACGCAGGAGCGTCTGCATCAACGCAGGAGCGTCTGCGTCCATCTGCATCAACGCAGGAGCGTCTGCATTCATCTGCGTCAACGCAGCAGCGTCTGCGTCCATTCGCGTCAACGCAGCAGCGTCTGCGTCCATTCGCGTCAACGCAGCAGCGTCTGCGTCCATTCGCGTCAACGCAGGAGTGTCTGCATCAACGCAGGAGCGTCTGCGTCCATCTCCGTCAACACAGGAGTGTCTCCGTCTATCTACGTCAACGCAGGAGTGTCTCCGTCATCTACATCAACGCAGCAGCATCTGCGTCCATCTGCAACAAGGCAGGAGCGTCTGTGTCAATCTGCATCAACGCAGGAGCGTCTGCGTCCAGCCACAGACATGCTCTGGAACCAGCCACAGACATCGGTATATGTTTTACTAAACATCTGTGTTTTTTATGAAGATAAAGAAACTTCAGGACTAACAGGCCTGGTTTCTGTTCCTAATCTGGGTGAAGAATTTCTAACTATGTTTGTTTGAAGAGGTTTGTGCTGTTGTTGTGCCTCACATTAGCCTGCTGAAGGTTGCACAGCTACAAGAGAGTGTTTGTTCTGAAGGAATTCAGAGCATGCAGGGGTTGGGGGGGGCAGTTCCAGTCTGTGCAGATTTAATAATGATTTGACAAAGCTGTTCTATGCAGAGGAACCCATAGAACACATTAAAACCATCCTGGATTTTCAAGATAAATAAACTAAACCACCAAGAAGAAGAAACCCACTTAAATGTTAAATGGTGAGACTTAAATGTAGGGGTGTGGCTTATATGAAGAGGTGTGGCTTAAATTTAGGGGTGTGACTTGAATGTAGGGGTGTGGCTTGAATGTAGGGGTGGAGTTTGAATGTAGGTAGGGGTGTGGTTTTAATATAGGGGTGTGATCTTAAATGTAGGGTTGTGGCTTAAATGTAGGGGTGTGACTTGAACGTAGGGGTGGAGTTTGAATGTAGGGGTGTGGCTTAAATATAGGGGTGTGGCTTAAATGTAGGGGTGTGACTTGAATGTAAGGGTGTTGCTTACATGTAGGGGTGTGGCTTAAATGTAAGGCTGGCTTAAATGTAGGGGTGTGGCTTACATGTAGGGGTGTGACTTGAATGTAGGGGTGCATCTTAAATATAGGGGTGTGGCTTAAATGTAAGGCTGGCTTAAATGAAGGGGTGTGGCTTACATGTAGGGGTGTGACTTGAATGTAGGGGTGCATCTTAAATATAGGGGTGTGGCTTAAATGTAGGGGTGTGGCTTAAATGTAGGGGTGGAGTTTGAATGTAGGGGTGTGGCTTAAATGTAGGGGTGGTACTTATATGTAGGGGTGTGGTTTAAAAGTAGGGGTGTGAGTTGAATGTAGGGGTGGTACTTATATGTAGGAGTGTTGCTTAAATGTATGGGTGTGGCTTGAATGTAGGGGTGGAGTTTGAATGTAGGGGTGTGGCTTAAATATAGGGGTGTAGCTTAAATGTAGGGGTGTGACTTGAATGTAAGGGTGTTGCTTACATGTAGGGGTGTGGCTTAAATGTAAGGCTGGCTTAAATGTAGGGGTGTGGCTTACATGTAGGGGTGTGACTTGAATGTAGGGGTGCATCTTAAATATAGGGGTGTGGCTTAAATGTAAGGCTGGCTTAAATGAAGGGGTGTGGCTTACATGTAGGGGTGTGACTTGAATGTAGGGGTTCATCTTAAATATAGGGGTGTGGCTTAAATGTAGGGGTGGTTCTTAAATGTAGGGGTGGAGTTGAATGTAGGGTGTGTGTGCTTAAATGTAGGGTGGTGTACTTATGTAGGGGTGTGGTTTAAAAGTAGGGGTGGTACTTATATGTAGGAGTGTTGCTTAAATGTATGGGTGTGGCTTGAATGTAGGGGTGGAGTTTGAATGTAGGGGTGTGGCTTAAATGAAGGGGTGTGGCTTAAATGTAGGGGTGTGACTTGAATGTAAGGGTGTTGCTTACATGTAGGGGTGTGGCTTAAATGTAAGGCTGGCTTAAATGTAGGGGTGTGGCTTAAATGTAGGGGTGTGACTTGAATGTAGGGGTGCATCTTAAATATAGGGGTGTGGCTTAAATATAGGGGTGTGGCTTAAATGTAGGGCTGCATCTTAGAGGTAAGATCTTAAGCCCGAGCCCGAGTCCGAGCCCGACCGGACCCGAATTTCGGGTCCGGTCGGGCTCTAAATGACAGTCATTACGTTCGGGTCGGTTCGGGCCGGGCTTCTCTCTCGCTGACTTTTTTTAATAAATATATTGTAATGTCTGCAAAGAAGCTCCTTAGGCGGCGGTTGTCAAACAGCTCTTTATTAATCCTGGATGTCAGAACGGTTACCGCACGAACCGAAAGGCACAGCCAGCTTCTTCTAACTCAGAGGGAGAACCTTCCCTTAGCGCACACACCCACACACACACGAAACTGAAAAGGCAAACGCGCACCGCCCCGGCTGCAATATTTCTCCGCGTAATGAAGCCAGTGCTTATCATCCAGATCTCTCTGTCACTCTCTCTGTCTGCCTCTTATTCTGTGTTCCAGCGTTATTTCATTGATCAAATGCATTTGTCATGGAGGGATTAACCTATGCTCAGAGCTTCCAGCGGAACTCTATGCCACAACAGCAGCTTATACGCGCGCGGCTGCAGCAACCACTCTCTGTTAGAAAGAAAATAACTTTCATCATCATAAAAATATATAGATTATTTTACCTTTAAGAAATCTGGCGGGTTTTTTTCTGTCAAAAATCCTATGGGATACATTGAAATTTCGGGTTTGCTTCGGGCTCGGTCCTGCAAATCAAGTTAATTGGTCGGGTTCGGTCCGAGTTCGGCTTTAATGCCCGCGGGCCTGTGTCGGGTCGGGCCGGATTTTTTAGGCCCGATCTTACCTCTAGTGCATCTTAAATATAGGGGTGTGGCTTAAATGTAGGGGTGGGGTTTGAATGTAGGGGTGTGGCTTAAATGTAGGGGTGGGGTTTGAATGTAGGGGTGTGGCTTAAATGAAGAGGTGTGATTGTGTTCAACCACAAGCTTTGTCATCACTGTTGCTTCTGACTCACCTGTTAGCTTATAAGAAAGGAGGTCTTGTCTTTAAGGGAGCAGTAACTAGAAGTGCAGTTTAGTTAACTAATGGGAGTGTTAGAATTACTGGTCCAAATATGCTGGTCTGACTAAATCTACTACAGAATATGGACAAAATATGATCAAATATTTAGACTACATGACATATCGCTTGAAAAGTAGATTAAAGACAAGCATCTAGAAACCAAAACGTTTCTGTAAATTCTAAAGCTTCAAGTCTGCCATCTTCAGATGTGTTAACATGACACTTTATACTACAATATTATGATATATTGTAAATCATAAGCTATTATGTTTCAGCAGGGACATGAAAACAGAGATGTTCCTGATAGTTCTTCAGGTTGAACTCATTTGGTTTCTTGGTTTTATTCACTTTTATGTGTGGGACCTGACTAACACCTGAAACGTTCCTGCTTTAAAGTTTTGTTTAGTAATACGGTCAACTGAGGTGATGCAGTTTTATCATGTTGTTCCCAAACTTGTGCACTTCTGACAGAAGAGATCATAAAGAGTCCTCCAATTCAACCAGGTGGTCTTTTTCGGTCAAGTAATTGATTTTAAAAACTGTATTTTTTAAGTCAAAGCAGAGATTTAAGCTAAAAGACCATAAAACCAAACCCTTTGATACCATTACTGTCTTCAAGACGCCGCGGTTGCTGCCGAAGGTGCTGCAGCACTTTATGCAGCCGTAGATCCATCCCTGAACGCGGCTCTGCATTGCAGCTTCCTGCTTGAACAGCTGCAGTTGTGCTGCGCCACCTATGCCAGGCTAGCTTTCAGAGTGCCGCTGGCTGCTCCAGACACCGGGACGTTCTCTGAAAACCTTCATGCTTCCGTCCTGTCTGGGGCTGTGCTCTAGGGCCTCGTGACCTTTGCGGTGACACTAGCGTTACTTTTCCTTGTCCGTGACCTAAAAAGACGTCCAGAATGAGGCAGAGGAGCTGCAGAACGTGAACACCACACGCCGGAATGTGCGTGTAAAGCTTTGGGCGTGAGCACAGCGGTTGAGTCAGGTTTGGAGTCAGCGATGAAGCCCTCTGGTGGCTTTGCAAATGCTTTTCTGTGTGGACTTAAAGCAGAGGAAGCAGGTTGGACTGGGATTCAGAGTATGAGGAAGTGAAGAGCTCAGTGACACACATCCGTCTGCAAAACCACATTCCTTCAGATGAAAACTATCTGCTGAACAATAGCTGCAGATCTGTCCAAAAGAGAGCAGATTCATGAAGCTTTACTCACTGTGACAGTCTGGAACTACCCAGAAACGTGGAAGTTCAGTTTTTGAGTCAAATGATCTTTGATCTTCTAATCTAATGGAGATACTAGCCGTTAGTTTGTCCACTTTCTGATCAGAACTGTCATTTTTGCAGAGCTTTGAGGTTTGGCTCCCAAAAAAGCTGAAGTTTGCTGTAAAAAGTCTGCATTCTGTGAAACTGCAGTTCTGAGGCCAACATCAGCTTCAGATCCTGCAGGAAGTCAACCTCAAGCCTTCAAACCCGGCAGGACGCCCCCCCCCCCACCATGGACTGCTGCACTCTTCACTCGCTTAAACAGGGTGGGGGTTTCAGCACAACGTCTCTAACAGCCGTTTCTACAGGTTTGAAAGGTCTAATCTGTATTTGGATCCAAAGGAAAACTGGAAGTCAGGTCCGTCCGTGAGAGCCACGCCCCTCCCAACGCTAGAGAACGATGCGTCTTTCTGCCGCCGTTTGCCTCCGTCTGTCACTCACTGACATTCTGGATTTCAAACGTTCCAATCTACGGATTTCTGATACAGCTCAACATTTGCTGCCCCCCCCCGATGGGAATACCTGAAAGGTATCGTGGGGGAAAACCGTGCACATTTTTGTGGAGCCCCCAGCAACAGCGTGCACGCTGCGAGCCAGGGCGCCCGCAGGGACCGCCTCCTCCAGCCAGAGGAATGCCGAACTACTCACCCCCACAACCGGACGGCCTTCAGGCTTCAGCAGGAGCGGACCCCTCCCATTTCAAGATAAACATCTAATAAAGATGCTGACTCCATGAAGGAGGTCAGCTTGTTTGAATTCCAGCCCCTTCCTGATGGTTCTTTTGGTGTTCAGAGATGCGATTCAGAAAGAACCAAGAAGCTGGGTTCTAGGAGGAGCTGTTCTATGGGGAGATGTTCTATGAGGAGCTGTTCTATGAGGAGCTGTTCTAGGAGGAGCTGTTCTATGGGGAGATGTTCTAGGAGGAGATCTTCTAGGAGGAGTAGTTCTAGGAGGAGCTGTTCTATGAGGAGCTGTTCTATGGGGAGATGTTCTAGGAGGAGATCTTCTAGGAGGAGCAGTTCTAGGAGGAGCTGTTCTAGGAGGAGCTGTTCTATGAGGAGCTGTTCTATGAGGAGCTGTTCTAGGAGGAGCTGTTCTAGGAGGAGCTGTTCTATGAGGAGCTGTTCTAGGAGGAGCTGTTCTAGGAGGAGCTGTTCTAGGAGGAGCTGTTCTAGGAGGAGCTGTTCTAGGAGGAGCTGTTCTATGAGGAGCTGTTCTAGGAGGAGCTGTTCTAGGAGGAGCTGTTCTAGGAGGAGCTGTTCTATGAGGAGCTGTTCTAGAGGAGCTGTTCTAGGAGGAGCTGTTCTAGGAGGAGCTGTTCTATGGGGAGATGTTCTATGAGGAGATGTTCTAGGAGGAGCTGTTCTAGGAGGAGCTGTTCAAGGAGGAGATCTTCTAGGAGGAGCTGTTCTAGGAGGAGCTGTTCTAGGAGGAGCTGTTCTATGAGGAACTGTTCTATGAGGAGCTGTTCTAGAAGGAGCTGTTCTAGGAGGAGCTGTTCTAGGAGGAGCTGTTCTAGGAGGAGCTGTTCTATGAGGAACTGTTCTATGAGGAGCTGTTCTAGAAGGAGCTGTTCTAGGAGGAACTGTTCTATGAGGAGCTGTTCTATGAGGAGCTGTTCTAGAAGGAGCTGTTCTATGAGGAGCTGTTCTATGAGGAGCTGTTCTAGGAGGAGCTGTTCTGAGGAGCTGTTCTATGAGGAGCTGTTCTAGGAGGAGCTGTTCTAGGAGGAGCTGTTCTAGGAGGAACTGTTCTAGGAGGAGCTGTTCTATGAGGAGCTGTTGCTTTAAGAAGCTCTGCAGCTGAAGATCAACACGAAGGCCAAACATTCCAGACCCAAACCTCAAACATCTGCTTTGAATCTGATGCAGGAGGAGGAGGAGGAGGAGGAGGAGGAGACGTTTTCCCTTCACCGCTCCACCGCCTCCACCCAACGGAACCCAAACCTCGCATGCCCCTCCCTGTACTTACCCTCCTGCTGGAAAGCGCCCTTCAGACTGACCAGTATTCCAGCAAAGCCCCGCACATCACTGACCAGCTGCATGACATAGTCTGGATCCAGCCCTGGAGCCCCCGTCAGGAGGGACGAAACCCCCATGCTGTCCTGGGGATTGGGGTTCCTCCCCCCGCCCCCCACCGCCCAGGTTCTGGTGGATCCCACAGACCGAGGCTCAGAGGCACTACTGCACGGTGACCCCCCAACACTGCTGACGCTCCTGCTCCTCGGGAGCATCCTAGATGCTGGGAGAGCGGCCCCCTTTACAGGGGTCCCGATGATCCAGTTAAAGCCCAAAGTCCAGCTGCCCCCCTCCACGAAGGACTGAAAAACACAAGAGGGGTGCAATTACTTCAGATTACTACCACCCCCACATCTGTAACATGGCTGCTCCACAAGTCTTCTGCACCTGAAACCTCCACCTGCTTCACACGCCCCTCCCCCCATGACTGCTGATCCTAAGAACCCCCCCCCCCGTCATCTGCTCCCTAGAACCTCCTCCTGTGTTCCTTCCTCCCTTCACACTCAGACACTCTGTCTTTCTGCTGCTGATATTCTTCCCTCTGCTTTCCAGATGTTCCTCCACCTGTCCAGATGTTCCTCCACCTGTCCAGATGTTCCTCCACCTGTCCAGATGTTCCTCCACCTCTCCAGATGTTCCTACACCTGTCCAGATGTTCCTCCACCTCTCCAGATGTTCCTCCACCTGTCCAGATGTTCCTCCACCTCTCCAGTTGTTCCTCCACCTGTTCCTTGCTCTCACTACAGATCAGTGTCATCTGCAAACATCATGATCCTCCTAAATTCCTGTCTGACCTCACCTGTCATTCTGTCCATCACCATGGAAACCAGGAGAGGCATAGTTCCACCTCCACCTTGAACTGTCACATCTACAAAACATCTCACCACTACAACTCTCATCCTTGTCCAGCGTTCTCCTCTGCTGCTCCAGACGTCCTCATACAAACCACAGCTCCTCCCTGGATCCAGTCTAGACTCCAGATCTACAGCTCCTCCTGACCTCCAGAAGCATCTCTAAACCGAAGGTCTGTGTTCTCTGCAGTAAACCTCCATTGTGTCCCTTAACTTCTTATCAGTTTCCTCCAAACAAGCTCCTGAACTTCATTCCACCACCAGATCCAGAAGAGACACCAACGTCTTCCTCTCAGTCTCTCTGACTCCTTCAGCTGGAGGGGTCCAGTCATCTGGAAGAACCTCCTGATCTCCAAAAGTCTGCTTCACCTCCACCTAGGCCTGGGCGATAAATCGATCAAATGAATTAATTCGAATTTTTTGTCACGGGCGATTTCAAAAATAACTAAATCGAGTTTTTATGTGGCGCATTTTTGGCTCCCCAGAGCTTCCGTAGCATTAGTTTCACATAGCGACACGCGACAATCGACACACGAAGGAGCTAGCGACAGTATGGCCACCGGTGACAGTGGGAAGTTTGTTCCCAAGAAAGGAATAAAATCATCTGTTGTTTGGAACTGGTGTGGCTTTGCTGCCACAGACGTGGAGGAAGAGACACCCCTACGCTGCCTAAAGCCCATCGGAGTCAAAGGCTCTCACGCGCCCAGTCCTTGTACACATGCACGCGCCCTGACACACACATATACTCATTCTACAACGCCTGTATAGTTAGTTCATTAGTTAGTTAGTTAGTTGTTACTGTTATCTGTTAATAAAGAATACTGCGTTGTCATTATTACGTGTATATTCATTTGCGAAGCGGCCGCCGTAGGATTTTGTTTTCGGAGGAGGCGGCCGCGGGGGGGGGGGGGGGGGGGGGGCTGACCATGACTGCTGCTTCGTCATCTTCTACGTGGAGAAGGCGGAGTTTCTTAATTTATTTAAAACCTTATAGCCCAGGTATGAGCTGTGTTGTTAATCCTTTAGAAAATGCTGCTACTCTTAAGGTGAATGTTTGTCTCCTTTTAGTCTAGACTACAAAGTGTGACTGAAAACACAGCTTGGCTCCACCCTAAAAACCTCACAGGACTCCTCCTTTATCAGCCTCCTCCTTTTGGTCCTCATCTTCATCATTATCAGAGTCATCCTCACACCTGCATCCTCTGCTGTCTAGCTCCGCCCTCCTCATCCTCATCTTTAGTCTCTTCTAAGAGTTCTTTCTTCCATGTCTGTTTTTTCTGGTACCGGTGGTTGTTGGTCCGCATCAGACCCGATTTAACTTCACTAGTTGTGAAACGTCCGTAACTTCATCTCACGTTTTTCCTTTCGTTTTTAAACCACAGTAAACAACACTGACACAGCGGTTCAGATGAATGGGAAGTCCTGCACGCGCGCGCACAGGTAGCCCACAGGTAACCCCCACCCCACCCAGAAACCGGGTCAGCTCTGATGCTGATCCGACCGGACCCGCAGCTTTACGGAGTCAAACTCACTCACCCGCCATGGCGGAGCAGCGCAGGAAGACCCGGACAGACCTCACCAGGACCCAGACCAGGACCCAGATCCGGAACCAGACCAGGACCCAGACCAGGAACCTCTCCTGGAGAACCGGACCAAAGACCGACTCTGCGCGACCAGAAATGACTTCCAGCAACTCTAGTCAGTCCCGATTTACAGAACTGGCTGTCACGTGACAGATTCTCTGCCACGTCATTGGTCAGAAATTCGAAGGTATTTTTGAGAGCTTTACGGTCCCGCGTTAGTTTCGGCGCTGCCGCGTCTAAAGACGGTAACGTCCAAACGAACGTCTGTCGGTTCTGTCCGCGTGACCTGAGACCGTCAGAGAGCCCGGAGACACCGAACAAGACGGAGTTCGGTCACCGTGTCACGTGTCAACAGGTCTGAAGCTGAGGAAAACGAACGAACCATAAACGCACCACCAAAAAAACGAACCTTACTTTATAAAGTGAGTCCCTCAAAAAGTAATCGAGTTACTAACTCAGTAACTGCATCTTAAAGGTAATTTGTTACTCCGCAAAGTAACCACTCCAGTTACTTTGCCGGTTAAACTACCGCCACAAATGTAATATTATCCTCAGCTGCTGCAGACATAAAGCATTTGAATGACTCCATGAGATCACTGTTACTTCACGTGTAACGCCGTTACACAGTTCTAGTTACTCCCTACACTGTTGATGGATGTGCTTCTACTAAAGGCATCTGTGACATTCATAAAAACACATCTGTCCATCCATTTACACATCCATCTATCGACCCACCTACAAATCCATCCATCCATTAATCCAACTATCCAATCAACCATCCATCCAATCAACCATCCAACCACTTACACATCCATCCAATCAACCATCCATCATCCAACCACCTACACATCCACCCATCCAACCACCTACACATCCATCCATCCACCTACACGTTCATCCATCCATTAATTCATCCATCCAATCAACCATCCATCCATCCATCATCCAACCACCTACACATCCATCCAACCAATCAACCATCCATCATCCAACCACCTACACATCCATCCAATCGGCCATCCATCCATCCATCATCCAACCACCTACACATGCATCCAATCGACCATCCATCCATCCATCATCCAACCACCTACACATGCATCCATCCACCCACCTACACATCCATCCATCCACCTACACATCCATCCATCCAACCACCTACACATCCATCCACCCACCTACACATGCATCCAACAACCTACACATCCATCCCATCAACCATCCATCATCCAACCACCTACACATCCATCCATCCAACCACCTAAACATCCATCCAATCAACCATTCATCCATCCATCATCCAACCACCTACACATCCATCCAACCACCTACACATCCATCCATCCACCTACACATCCATCTATCCATCCTGTTTTGGGGCGGGGTCATCACAGGTCTGGGGATGGTGTCATACAAACCCAGCTTTGGCACCTCCTACTTTACTGGACACACCTGATCCAGGTGATCACCTCCCACCCCCACCCATCCACCCCATAGGACGATGAAACAGAAAACAGTATTTACACACTTAATCAGGATTGTATTTATTTTCATAAACAAAATGATGAATGTATATTTCTCTAGTTAATATTTCCTAAGCATTTATACGCACAGTTATCATTCATACTGGGTTACAGTCACACGGGTCACGTAAACAGGAAAGGGCACACACTCCCACATGGAAACCAAATGCTGAGCAGAGAAACCGCTTCCACGCTTCAGAAGAAGGAAACCTTTACATTTATTGGGTAAATATGTACACAAAAATGCAACGTTCTTGTTGGAGATGAGACCAGCTCCATGTTAGTGTCACTGAAGGAGGTACTGCATGAGGTAACAGGGTTTTCGGTTCAGAAGAGCTGGGTGTAAGACAGCATTTTGAGGCAACAAGCGATCGCAGGACCGTTGTTTCTGTGGCACAATTTGTGAAAGCACCTGGGCCACGGCGAGCGTGCACGTCCAACCCTCTGCGTTTCCCCAACGTGCAACGCCAGGCGTGCACGTCCAACCCTCTGCGTTTGTCCATGGAGCCTGATCCGGGTGTGATGAGCTGCCCCGTGCTGATCTGCACAGGAGACGGCGACGTCCCAGCTGGGCTCTGAAAGAACTATTGCTGTTTGGTTAC
The DNA here is from genome assembly GCA_023969325.1 of Oryzias curvinotus. NCBI lineage: Eukaryota > Metazoa > Chordata > Actinopteri > Beloniformes > Adrianichthyidae > Oryzias > Oryzias curvinotus. The sequence continues at coordinate 38,661,373 of CM043722.1, forward strand.
TATTGCTGGAGCCCGGGACCGTTGATGGGACCTTGATGGTGCTGCATCGATCAGTGGTTACTAACAAACACAAACAGCGTCCTGCACACATACGATTATCAAAACTGCACATCAGCAAAGAGCTAGTTACTGGTAAATCACCACGGTCAAAGCACAGATGTGTGTTGTCCCACGTGACTAAACTACTACGACACGGGTCAGAACGTCACATCAGCAGGTGAACATTCAGCCGATGCGGTTCAGACGGCCCATCCAAGACGCCGCCCGGACCAAACCATAATGAGGACCTCTGGTTTGCTTGTAATATTTGACAGTCTGTCCCCTAGGAGCCCTCCCCACTGTTGGACACATTTCATCCAAAGGCAGAGGGCCACATGTCCAAATAAACACGCCAACGCAGATCTAGGTAACCCTTTCCACAACTGTAAATTAGGAACAGCAATGCCCTGATTCTGTACTGAAGGAAAAGTATCAACGTAGTTTAGCATCTGAGTGAACACCAACATTTACAGGAATCTGCCCGTCTTCTCTTCGCTCTGCAGAGCTTCAACAGCAGGAAAAGCGGTCCGGCTCTGCTCCACAATGAAAGACCATCTCCACAGTCTGAGGCCCAACCAGCAATAAAATATCAAATACTAAAACACAATCAAATATTTAACACAACTCGATATATATTTAGAAAAAAGCCTGAGGTACTTGTCAGAACATCTGAGGTCAGTCTGGTGGAGTAAGCAGCTGAAGGCTTACGAGTCCAAAAAACAAAGAAAGACAGGAAATCAGCCTCATCACGTCACAGAGAAGTTCTTCTATGTTAGTGTTCTACGAACAAAGAACGCAGGAACATCTAGGAATCCTTAAGGAACCTGGAAAAGTCACAGCAGCAGAACAAACATTCATGTATGGTTCTTGTTATGGTATGACTATGGCATTGCATTGGAGACAAAGGCAACCCGTCCAGCTCTCCGTGCCTGACATGCAGCGACTGAGGTATCCGGGTCCAACCGGGTCCAACCGGGTCCACCCAGCGCCGGAGAGCAGGCGTCTGCCCCGGTACGGCCCGGCCAGGAATCAGAGCAACACACTGTGTGTGTGTTTGGACATCATCCCACTCATTCACACAGGGGTTAACAACAACGTATGCACACACACAAACACACGTGTAAACACACAAACACACTCAGACTCATACACATGCACAAACTCACACACACACACGTGTAAACACACAGACACACTTAGACTCATACACATGCACAAACTTACACACAAGTGTAAACACACAAACATACTCAGACTCATACACATGCACAAACTTACACACGTGTAAACACACAAACATACTTAGACTCATACACATGCACAAACTTACACACAAGTGTAAACACACAGACACACTTAGACTCATACACATGCACAAACTTACACACAAGTGTAAACACACAAACATACTCAGACTCATACACATGCACAAACTTACACACGTGTAAACACACAAACATACTTAGACTCATACACATGCACAAACTTACACACAAGTGTAAACACACAAACATACTCAGACTCATACACATGCACAAACTCACAGACATGTGTAAACACACACTCACACGTGTAAACACAAACACACACACCCACACGTGTAAACACAGACACACACACACACAGACTGAGACTTGACAATGTAACATTGCAACTCCAGTCGGCGTCTCTGGAACAGGAGCAACTTTGACAGAAAAGAAAGATGTCCGGGTAAAATGTCCGTAGTAGCTGAATTGTCTCCGTTTAGAGACGCCTGCTGGATACCTGAGAGGTAGTTCCAAGGACAAGACACTTGTCCCAAATCTTTGAGAAGTCCAAAGCGTCCACTAAAACCTTCCATCAGAAGCTGGGTGCTGGTTCTCTGCCGGAGGAACGCAGCGTTCCACCGAGAGCAGACTTTAAGTAGAGAAGCATTGACCCCTGAGGAAGATGAATACATTTTGTTAACAGTCTCACACCGGGTCTTCCGAGATTGCAGCACGTCGTCTGAGGGGAGGAGCAAAGGTTCATGTTATTTGGCCGCAGACTATCACGTGACCACGATGGGAAAAGCAACAGCAAACACCTCATGAGGTAATAGAAACTGAGGGATGAGGTGATGACAGAGGTTTGACACGTGGATGTAGTGGGATGTGCCGATGGCATAGCTTATTCCAACTTTGACTACAGCAGACGGATGTGTTAGGAAGGGCTGACTCAAAAGGCTCCTTAACATAAAGTCCTGGGTAAAATAGCAGCGGCATTTCGGTTGGTTTTCACAGGATCCTCTGATGTGGATTGGAAAACTGACAGTTGGGAGCTGGGGGGGAGGGGGGTTCACCCGTTCAGGAGCTGGACTCTTTGGGAGAAAGGTCCTCGTTGATGAGAGACGTTACTATGGAGACGGGGTTGTCTGAGGTAGTGCTGCTGGTTGTCCTGGCGATCTGACCGATGCGCTCCTCCACACAGCCGGCGGACAGTCGTGCCTCTGCGTCGTGGTCCCAGCATTCCTCCATGGTCTCGCAGATCTGGCTCAGACCCTGCAGAAACCACACACTCATGCATCAGTCTGCCTGAGCTCCGTTCAAAAAGGCCATCCTTTGTCTACTTCCACCTGAGTTCAGAAACCAAACGGACGTGAACGTCCTGCAAACAGCCACCTTCCACAACTACTTACCGGACGTTTCAGCCAGCAATCCTTGATGACGGGACGCATCTTCTTGTGCACAACAACATCCTGCAGATCCTCCAGAGAAGGATGCTGACCTATTTCATCTTCAAACGGCAGCATGTACTCGCCAACTGTACCTGTGGAAGATGGGCAGGTTTATACGTACAGAATCATCCAAAGCAGCTCAACGGGCTTTGTGAAACCAACAAAAGCACAAAGACAACCGATACATTTCAAACCGTCAAACCCTACATTCATAAACTCTCTTTAAAGCAGGAATACAGAAGTGTAGAAACAAGACGTTCAGACGTCACGCACTGATCCAACAAGAATCCTTTTCATTCTAAACCTGAAGATTGTTTGAAGATTATTTAACATCATCGGGAAGAATGTTCCAGATTTTAGCTCCATGGAACTGAAACGGATCCTGGTTTGGTTCTGACTCTGGCACCAGCAGAAGGCTCATGAGGGTCCAGCAGGTCAGAGATGAACCCCTTCAACACAAGCAGAGCAGAGTTCTAGCGTCTGTTCTCTGAGAACCGGGGACAGGACCCATCTGCTTGGATTTGGTGGTTTTAGTCTAGGTCCAAGCAGCAGGGTTCTGGATGAGCAGCAGCTGCTTCCAGAACCTTAACTAAGTCCAGAGAGCAGACGGTTACTAGCCTGCTAAACTCTTCAACTCCAGTTGTTTGTTGGTTGTTTCACCAGCATCTGTAAACCTCCTCTCAGAGTCTTGTAGGTGTCATTGAGCTGCTGATAACTTTGGATTCAGATGTCTAACCTCTAGTCAACCCTTCTCCTGCTAATGTGACTCTTGCCGTCATTCTGTGTCCAGATTTTTACAACTGGATTTCCAGCTTTAGAGAAAGACACTGAAAGGAGTTTAACACGTTTTCTATATCGGGACCATTTCTTTTGACTCATTATTCAAACAGACCACTAAAACGAAGGTAAGCACTAAGGCTTACCGTCCCTCTCCGAGCAGCGGGACACCAGCTCCCACAGCACCAGCCCCATGGCATACATGTCGATCCTCAGGAAGGAGTCTCGCTGAAAGTTAATGGCTCCCTCCAGCACCTCTGGAGCCATGTAGCGCCTGGTACCAACCTGCAAACAGTTGGGTTCACATAAAAACGCTGACCAGAGAACACGCCTTCAAAGCCATACAGACGTATACGTTTTCAAACAGGAGCCCAGAGCCAGAGAGCTTAATCCTGCCTGAAAGGTCAGTTCTCCAGTGGAATTCAAGCAGCTTTTCCCAGACCAGTTCAGCTTTTGTCTGACATCTCAGCTGGGCCTAAATGTGATCTCTGGATGTCAGCAAAAGGCCCGAATGTGGACTTCAAACATGACTTTAATGGACTTCCGGTGAATATGGCAGCCTAGAAGACGTGTTTTTGCTGTGTTCCTGCTCCCATCCAACCCTTATAAAGATTTAACAACCGGTACCACCATTATCGCCTTCAGGTGGGTGTACAAAGTGTTGTCTTAATCATTTTCAATGACATATTGGATATACGAACGAAGAACCATGTCGAAACAATCAAAACTTCAAGTTAAAAAGAACAAGGCACATCATGCTAGTGCTAGCGATAGCCACAAAGAAGCCTTGCCAGCGGATGATTTGCATCATCCTCAGGCCCCAGAGGACGTGGAGGCAATGATATTGAAAGTTTCCAAATGTTTTGGAGCAACAATGGAGGACAAACTGTCTACGTTTTCTGAGACACTGGACAAAATCTCCACCACACTGGATGACCATACTACACGCATCACAGCCGTGGAGCAGAGGGTTTCGGATGTGGAGGATGAAGTTACAGGACTGGGGAAGTGGCTGGTGGACGCAGAAAAGAAAATCGCTCTTCTGGTCAGCTGCGTGGATGATTTAGAGAACAGAAGCAGACGAGATAACATTCAAATTGTCAACCTGAAAGAAGGCACAGAGGGTGCAAACCCCATTCAGTTTTTCTAAGCTTGGTTGCCCTCATTTCTCGGTCTGGATAAGAGACCAAACGCGATCACGTGCGTCAAGCTGGACCGGGCACACAGGAGCCTCGGGCCGCGGGAAGGCTCGCGGCTGCTTATAATCAAGCTTCACAACTCAAGTGACAAGCAGCGGATCATGGCAGCGGTGAAAGCGGCATGAGTGCTGGAATACGACGGCCAGCGGATTTATTTTACCCAGGAGTTCTCTTCAGCGGTGCGCGAAAGGAGGCGCTCTTTCAACGATGAGTGTCGTGCGCTCATTGAGAGAGGAATCTGCACAGTTCTCTTCTTCAAAAGATGCAGAGGCTTTTGTTAATACATAACGGACTCACTGACCAACATGGCCCACGTAAGTGCCTTTTGTTACAGTAACTAGAGACATTAAAAACAAGTCATGCACAAGTTTGTTTGTCACCTGAGTGCGTCCACACACAGGTATGACGGGGGTTTTTCATTTCTTATTTATGGCTAAGGGTGGTCATAATATGTTTAGGTGGGTGAAGCGGGAGTGGGATTAAAACCCCTTTTTTTTTTTCCTGTGGAGCGGAAGCAACTTTTGGCTGCATCGGGGGTCTCCTTACAATTTCAATCTGGTGGCTTTTTATTTTTATTTCTTTGAACAATTTACAGTTGTAATCGCTATACCACTCCTTTTTTGTATTTTTTTTTTCTTCTTATGTTTTTGAGATGTGTGTAATTGTTCTTTGGCCAGCACTGTTTGATGGTAGTGTTTTTGCCAGCACAGCAGATGCAGATACTGTTTTATTTTGAGAGAATGCTTTCTTTTCTCCTTTTCATGGTGCTTTACTTCATGCTGGACTGATGATTGTATGTAATGAGTAACACAAAAATATTAACCCTTAATGTTAAGGGAATCAATCACGTTATCAAAAGGCGTAAAACTCTCACTTTACTTAAAAAAGAAAAGGGGCAAATTAGCCTATTACAGGAAACTCACCTAACTGATCATGAACATTCAAAACTAAAGCGCGACTGGGTGGGGCAGGTTTTCTATTCTTCCTATAATTCTAAAAGTAGGGGTGTAGCAATACTTATTCATAAAAAATTACCTTTTACTGTGGAAAAAATTGTTAAAGATAGCGAGGGGCGTTATGTGGCAATAACTGGAATCTTGTATGGTGAGCAAATATTGCTCGGTAATGTATATGCTCCAAATGTATATGACAGTGCATTTTATTCAACATTTCTGGCAGAAGTTTCACCCATTTGTCCCTCTCATGTTCTAATAGGAGGAGATTTTAACACAGGTATGATGCCCAGCTCTGATTACAGCCCACCTAAGACCAAGCCACTCTCTAAAATGGTTAAAGCAACAAATGGGCTGTGTAATGATCTGGGTCTCTTTAATGTAAGGGATGTAAGGGGTTTTACATTTTTTTCTAAGCCTCATCGGTCTTTTTCTAGAATTGACTTCCTGTTTGTCTCCAGATCTGTCCTGGATAAAACCCGTCTATGTTCCATTAATCTGTGTGTCTTGTCAGACCACTCCTCGGTCTTTATAGAATTATTACCACTTTATTATGATCCTTTATCAAGACAGTGGCGTTTGAACCCATCTCTTCTTTTTTTTTCTTTTTCAATATTTTATTTTCATTTTGTGTACAAAATCAAACAGGCAAAACAAACAGTTCAGGTGCTCTTTAGACCATTAAAAAACAGAATGTAAAAATACAAGTAAATAAACAATTGCCAGTTACATTCTATTCAATATTTATTCACAGGCCGTGCAAACAGGACATAAATAGAAGAAAGAAAAATGCAGTCTCAATACAGAGCTAAATAACTTTAACTTTCTGTAAGTGATTTAGAAATGGTGTCCAGAGTTTATTGTGAACATTAACTGAGGCGGTCCTGACATGGTGAATTTTTTCCATGTGGATGAGAGATAGCATATCAGTGAGCCACACTTTAAAGTATTGAGAAGCCGTAGATTTCCATTCTCGCAAAATGTGTCTTTTTGGGGTCATTAACCCAAGTTCTAGTGGCTGTTGCATTACAGTTGGGATAGCTCTAGTACGTACGCAGCCAAAAATGGCGAGCTCTGCATCGGGTGGAATAAAGCAGCCATAGGCTTTGGAATACCAGTCAAATATACTGTTCCAGAAGCCAGCCAATGAGGGACAAGACCAAAAAGCATGAGCCAATGTGCTTTCGGATATTTTACATTTATCACAAATGGGAGTAATTGAAGGATATATTTTGTGCAACTGTACTTTGGAGTAGTGAAGCCGATGGATGATTTTAAATTGTATGAGTTGGTGTCTGCTGTTAACTGAGCACGAGTGAATCTTGGAACCCATCTCTTCTAAGTGACCCTGTATTTATAAAATATTTGGAAGACCGATGGAAATTTTATATCACCACAAATGATACACCACAGGTTAGTGCATCTGTTCTGTGGGAAGCTGGCAAGGCATGTCTTAGTGGTTCCATAATTTCTTTTACTGCAGCAAAGAAGAAGAATAGTCTCACCAAACAAATAGATCTGGAACATCAAATTTGCACTTTGGAGAGAGACTTCAAACAATCCTCCTGGCCATCTGCGCTTAAGAAATTAGATGCAGCCAGGTCTGCTCTGGACCAACTACTTATCCAAAAAGCAGAAACAACAATGTTTTATGCAAAACACAGACTTTTTGAATCTGGAAACAAACCTGGACGCCTCCTAGCCCAACTTGCTCAGGGGACAAGTGGGTCCTATGCAATACCTTCTCTTAGTGATAAAAGAGGTCATTTACATTTCGAATCCAAAATGATATGTACAATTATAAAAGAGTTTTATCAACATCTTTACTCCCCAGAGTGTGACAACACAGCACATCTTGTAGAACATTTTCTTAATGAAATTGATTTAACGACATTGTCCAAAAAAACAAAGGTCACATCTGGCTGTACCCATAACATCAGAAGAAGTTCTGAAAGCCATGAATTCCCTGAAAGGTGGAAAGGCGCCAGGCCCTGATGGGTTTGGGCCTGATTTTTATAAAAAAATGGCTACAAAAATTGTCAGCCCCTTATTGAATATGTTTAGAGAATCATTTGAGCAGGGGGCACTCCCACCAACTTTAAATATGGCACATATATTCTTGATTTTAAAAAAGGACAAGCCTCCTGATGAGTGTACATCTTATAGATCTATCAGCTTACTCGGAGTAGATTGTAAGATACTATCTAAAATTTTGGCTAAGAGAATGGAGGGGGTGTTGCCAATTTTGGTGAAGCCTGACCAGACGGGCTTTGTTAAGGGCAGGTACTCCCACTCCAATGTACGTCGACTCTTAAATATTATTCAATTCTCACAAAGTAATAACTCCAAAGTCCTTACAATCTCATTAGATGCTGAGAAGGCATTTGATCGGGTGGAGTGGGGGTAACTATTCAGTGTAATGCATAGGTTTGGGGTGGGCCCTGAGTTTTCTAGGTGGGTTAAATTATTATATAGTGCCCCTGCTGCAAGGATCTTGGTGAACAGGTCAATATCTGATGGTTTCCCTCTGGGCAGAGGAACTCGCCAGGGTTGCCCCCTCTCTCCCCTATTATTTGCACTTGCTATGGAGCCTCTGGCTGAGGCTATAAGGAGCCATGCAGGGATATCTGGAATCAAACTGAACAAAACTGAATACAAAATTTCCCTCTATGCAGATGATGTGTTGTTATATATAACAAAAACAGAGACATCTATTCCAATTCTACTTAATATTATTAAGCAATTCAGCCAAATTTCAGGGTACAGAATTAAATTTGACAAATCTGAAACCTAACCACTGGGGAGCCACAGGTTGGGAAGGGACCCTCCTACTAATTTTCCTTTTAGGTGGTCATATGAAGGGTTTTCATACTTAGGTTTAAGGATATCTGCAAACACCTCAGAGATGCATAAATTAAACTGGTCTTGCAATCGGCTAAGGGTGACCTAAATAGGTGGTTTGACCTCCCTCTATCATTTATGGGCAGGATAAGCTTGATAAAAATGAACATCCTTCCCAGGTTACACTACCCCATGCAAATGTTGCCATTCAAGATTAACAAAAACACTTTTGCTGAGATTGAAAGTTTTTTGTCCAAATTTATATGGCATGGAAAGAAATCTAGGCTTAAGATGAGGGTTTTGCAGCTTCCGGTTGATAGGGGTGGTCAGGCATTGCCTAACCTTCAGTACCACTACTGGGCCTGTCATTTACACATTATATCAGGATGGCTACACTCATTTTTGCATCAATCTGAACCGCATGTAGACAGTTGGTGTTATGAGCCTTTCTCACTACTGAGTCTATTATCCTTAGATCGAACTAAACTTCCAGTGGGGATAAAGAACAACACTATTCTTATTGTTACACTTAGAATTTGGAACAGCATCAGGAATCAAATGGGTCGAAAAAAAATTTCCAGTGCGATGCAGCCTCTTATTAAAAACGTAGCATTCTCCCCGGGCTTAGATTTTGGGATATTTAACAAATGGCATGATAAAGGTTTAAAACTTGTCTGCAACTTTTTCGAAAAAGGTGTTTTTCTGTCTTTTGGACAAATTCAAGATAGATTCAGGATATCACGCCAAGATTTTCTATTTTTCCTGCAGGTGAGACACTTTGTTCGGACCTCCCTCTCTTTCCCAGGTGACCAACCAATCCTACACCCACTAGAAAGTTTTCTTTTGAAATTTAATGAAAATGCCCCCTCCAAGAAGAAATTCCTTTCTCTCTGTTACGGACCATTAATGGCACTGAGCCCTCTAACAAGTGAGAGATCTAAGTATCGTTGGGAGACAGATTTGGGAATTGACCACAATGTTGAAACTTGGTCAAACGCTTTTGTGTCTGCACAAAAAATATTTACATGCAACAAACTCAGGGAAAACCAATATCAAATTTTACACAGAACTCAATCTACACCAGAGGTCTTACATAGGATTCAACCACAGCGTTCACCTCTCTGTATAAAATGTAAAAACGCTGTTGGATCTTACTACCACTGTGTTTGGCAGTGTCAGTCCATCTCCAGATTTTGGCTAAATGTTGCTACGGAGCTCAGCTCAATTTTTCATAAATCTTTCTCCCTGGACCCTATTTAATTTCTTTTTGGCCAGTCGGGGAGGTTGCCTGTGTTCCCTGGACAGATGAGCTTGCTCCAAAAACTTTTACTCCTGGCTAGGAGATGTGGACTTCTACAATGGATATAAGTACAACCTCCATCCATTACACAGTGGTACAGAGAGACTTTGAAAGTTTTCCAATGGAACGCCTCAGTGCTCTGTTAAAGGGGAACTCCCACATTTTCAACAAGACATGGCAGCCTGATCTGGATCACCTTCCTCCAGAATTGTCTGATACACTTTGTAAAGGAGGCTCACATTTTATATTTCTAAGTATTTAGTAACTGTTTTAAGAAAACATCCCAACATGTTATTGGAACCTATATAGTGTGTGCACCTTTTACTATTAGATGTCTGCTGTGCTGTGCTGGTTTGGGTTGTGTTCTTTTCTTGAAAAGTTAATAACGTGTAATAATAAAAAAAAAAAATACAAATGTTTTATGTAACAGATTGGATTTTGGCCGCAATTAATAATTTGTCCAAAAATTATGTCAGGGATAACCAAAAAAAACTGTCTTGATTGGATCAATATTAGTATTTTTAAAGAAAGCAATAAAACTCATCAAAAAAGAAAAAAAACCATGACTTTAATGCATCATAAATGTTTTGACCAAGGGAAACGTCTACCTGTCCGTGTGTGTCTCCAGGAGGTTTTCCAGGTTCAAAGCACACTGCCAGCCCAAAGTCTCCGATGACAGCACTCAGATCATCACGTAGCATCACGTTCTTGCTCTTGAAATCCCTGAGGAGTTCATTCAAAAGGTCAGATTTTCTCATAGAGGGGTGAGCCCACCAGCTCACATCCAACAAGAGCAATTCTGAAACAAAGGAGTTGTTAGAGGCCCTCTGGGGCATCATGGAAAAGCAAACCTGGATCGCCATGACAACCGTGACAGAGCAAGCCAGGACTGTCACGAGACATCTGGGGTGCCGTGAGATAGAGCACATGTTAGTGAGCAGCTTGTCAGAACAGCGCCGTTCAGACAGGAGCCATCATCTTTGCAGGGTGGGGGACTTCAGCATTTGGATGTTCTTCATGGATTCTTCTTGGGTTGGATCTCAAACCAGCAAAGTCACATGGTAGAAAGTAGGACTTCTGGGTATGGAGTGAGAGCAGTAACACACGTGCTCATCCTGCTCAACATGGGCATTTCTAACTTGGACCTTATTACCCCGTAAACACCTTCCTGATCCCACATCTGGTGACTGTGAACTAGTTTTCAGAACTATTTCTGACAAATCTGTATGAAGGGCCGTACACACCGGGACGAATATTCGCCTGGCGTTATTCGCCTGGCGAATATTCGCCACGTCTTTTGTGTTCACACCCAGGTGATTTTCGCTGACGATGAGCCGAGCCAACATGCAATTTCATTCCCTGACATTAGATGGCGCTTAATGTCAAACAGAAATATTCCTGTACACAAGGTGGTTTTCACTCAGAAGAAGAGAGCCAGTATTTACGCGCTTGTCAGAATCAAACAAAGAAAACAGGAATATTTCAAGCACCAGTAGCTCCAGCTCCAGTTCCAATGATGAAGAAATTATTGTTCTGTTGATGATGAAAGACGCCGGAAAAGACGCCGATTTTGGGTACATCCCATAGTTACGAGAAGAGAAGAACATGGTGAGTTTTATCGACTGGTACAAGAGCTGAAAATGTCTCATGAGCGTTTTCGGGGATATTTTAGAATGTCCGTCATTATTTCTTGGCAGCAGTGTAGACGCTACATTGCATCTATCTTCTTTGCTGGTATGTGTGCTCAGAAAGGCAGTTTTGTGTTTGAGCGCCCCCAAGTTGTGTTTTACTGTAACTTCAGAAGCTCCAGACACGTGTGCAAAAGCGCCATTCTCATTGGTCGTATAGTTTTTGACGCGGTGCGTCAAACCAAAAAAAACGAACCCGAGGCGTTTTTTAAAAAGTGACGCTTTGACGCGTGGCGTTTTTTTCGCGTCGTTGTGCACACTCTCATTGGTGCCCTTTGTTTAGTCAGGAGGCGTTAAACGTCGGCGAATATCGCGCGCGAAATTCGTCCCGGTGTGTACGGGCCTTTAGAATGTTGAAGCTGAAGACTAGACAAACTGACAGTGAAGGGCCCAACACTGGCTTGGCCGCTGCTAGCGCTAACTCAGCCTTGGAAGACATCACATCTCTGCTGGAGCAACTTAAAGAGGCCCTCTCCACTGAGTTTAAGTCCTCGTTTGAAACTTTTGCCACGAAATTGGCCAACATAGAGGCTTCTATTGTTGTCCACGGTCACCGTATCACGTCATTGGAGCACGTCAACGCTGGAGCAGTTGAACAACGTCTTACAGACGTGGAGAAGCAGTGTAAAAAGACAATGATTTACTCCAATCAAAGGTGGTGGACCTGGAGGGGCGCAGCAGGCGCTCCAACGTTTGCCTCATCGGCCTACCTGAGAACATGGAAGGCCCTCTCCTCACAGCTCCTCAGGGAAGCGTTTGGTCCGGACATTCTTCCCACACCTCCAGAGATTGACAGAGCTCATCAAGTACCTGTGGCCAAGCTGCCGCGGGGAGCCAAACCGCATCCTGTAATTCTCTGTTTATACCATTTCCAAGTGAAGGATTTAATTATCCGTGAGGCCCGTAAGAGAAAAAATGCATCCTACAAGGACCACGCAATCTGTGTCTATGATGACTACAGTCCACACGCGTTAACGAGTACCGCGCTGCCATGGCTGAGCTGTACGAGAGAGGATACCGCCATCCTTACTTGTCCCAGCCAAACTACGCATCACCACGTCACACTGTGGTGCGGAGGAGAAACCCATTTCTTCACGTGGGGATCTCTGGAGCAGAGCAGTTTACATTTAAATGTAAATAATGACGATTTGTTTTCGCAGACTTTTGCCCGCCCATGTGCTGAAGTGTCCTTAGGCAAGACACTGAAACCCACCTGGCCTCTGGTGGAAGATTGGTGCCAGTGTTTGGTAGTGGAGCCGCCACCAGTGTGTGAATGTGAGTGTGACTGTAAAGCACTTTGGGCCTTTGAGGAAGGTAGAAAAGTGCTATTTAAGTATACGCTATTTACCATTTACTTTTTAAACCAACATTGTTGGCAGCTACGTGCTAACATAGCTTACCGGTGACCATTCATGACGTCATCAAGTGGTAATAATGTCTGGATTTGAAGACACTTCTTCCCATATCTCTCTGCTTGGGGGGATAAATGTAGGGGTAGGGAATAAATTTAGATTTCGTTTTTGCCTTAAAGCACCTCGTGGCCTTCTGTCTTCACTTCATCAAGCATCATTTGCAGATCTTTGGACTCTGCGATGCGCCGCCAGTGTACCAAACGTTTCTCTACTGACCACTGACCTTGATGTCAATCTCTTTTTGATGCAAGGTTTTTATCAGAGATAACTTAGACATTATGAAGGAGGGTGAGGCAGAGAACTCCACACGCTGTTTGTCCGGTTGTCAAGTTGACCCAAATGAAGACATGACAAACAGAAGACGGCAAAGATCAAAAAATCCTCTTTTGGAGCACGATGGCCCGACAGCAACTCAAACTTTTACATTTTTTTATATTTTTAACATATCTTTCTTATATTGTCTTATATTGTCTTATTTCGCAGTTTAGTTTTTTATTCTTACTTTGACTTTTTATTCCACCGGAAAATTGCCCTGTAATTTCGTTGTACATGTACAATGACAATAAAGATATTTCTATTTCTAAACGCCAAGACGATCTCTCCAGCTCTAAGGGTTAGCCTAAAAGCTCTGGCTTTTTTACCTGTGTGCAATGGTGGGTTTAGGACCCTCCCCTTTGAAGCTGGAAATGTCTTCGTGGAGGTAGGCCAAGCCACGGGACATGGTCTCTGCTATGTGGCACAGCTCGGCCCAGGTCACAGTGTTGCCCTTCAGGTGATCGGTCAGGGAGCCCTGCAGACGCACAAGAGACAATGACATGGATTGACATGGATTCCAAATCCATCCGAGCTGCGCCGCGGTTGGTAAAGTGGGTCACCTTTGGGTGGCAGTGGTGTGAAGAAGCAAGTCCCTTACCCTCTCGTGAAACTCCGTGATGAGCCAAAGTTCTGTCTCCAGACTGGCTCCATGTTTTTCTGCTGCGATGTAGCGTAAAATGTTCTCATGCCTCATTCCTGGAGTCAAATAAATGTCCCGCTCGTTTTGCCACGACTGCTTATCCTGTCATCACAGCAGAGACTCGGGTCTTTAACATCTCAGAGCAAAATCTTAAGAAGCAGTTCTTAGACAGCAGCTTTTCAGGCATAAAACAGCAGCAAATACCTGAACGGGGAAAATCTTGACGGCAACAAATTCATTCTTTAGGTGGGCTTTCCAAACACAACCAAAGCGCCCCCTGGCTTTGATTTCCAGCAGCTTCAGGGGCTTCAGGCCAGCCAAAGGGGACGGGGGAACAGGTCCAGGATCCTGCATACGCAGGAGAACAAGAATAACACTTTTAGGAATTCTAACTGCATTCTAGACTGCTTCCATGCCTTCAGAGGAAAAACAGAAAGTGACCTCGCTTAGGTCCACGTGGCCGTAGGGGGGCTTGCGGTGTCGGTACATCCATAAGGCCAGAACCAGGCCCAGCGAGAGCACGCACAGCGGCAGCAGAGAGTACACCAGCACACTGAGCACCGACGGCACACGAGGGGGGGGCCGAATCTTCACTGTTACAGAAGAATGTTCACAACCTGTCAGCTTTAGGACTTTAGCACATCTACAGGTGAAGACATTCCATCAGGTCCTACAGCCTTCATCCTCGACAGACAAAAAAATCTCTGCAATGACTGCAACAGGCATGAAAGAAAGTCTGTGGCCAGCCCTGCTGGGCGGTGCACACAAAGAGGCCCAAACTAAAACCAATCAGCAAACACGTCCAACCCTAACCTAACCCAGAAGCCCCCATCATGCTGGAGGGTGGGGGGCAGGTTTGCTGCTCACCTCGATTCCCGTTGCCCACCATGTCAGGGAGGTGAGTGAACCTCTCGTTGCAGTAGTTTCCCTCGCAGCAGCAGAAAAACACCTGAGGGTTTTCCTCCATGGACACACACTCCTGCCTGAAATGACACACGGTTACAGGTTTCACTCCACATTTTGAATTTGTAATGTCTAAAATGAAAAACTGACGCCTGAAGCTTCTGAAGACAGAGACCTACATTTAGACCCTGAACACTGAGACGAGATGGCAACCACAATCGTAATGTGGATTTACACACAGAAATCTGTCCACACCATCAATCACAACTCCTGCTGGTTCCTCCGTGTAGCTGCAGAATATGTGAGGACTTGTACCAGGAACCAGAAAGAACAGGAGGAAAAACCTGCTGGACTCACAGCAGCAACAGAACGTTGGCAGCTTTTGTTCTGATTTCACGTCAAAATGGACCAACTGGAGGCAGAACCTGGAGAAAAGAGCTTCTTCTGTCAGTCTGCTCCCCTTCAGCGATTCTGTCCTCGTTTTCTCAGCAGCTTTGAAGCTTTCCAGCTGGTTCAGACTACAGCTGATGGACTGAAACCCCTCTTCTCATGGGACGTCTTTCAGCAGGAAGACACAAACGTCTCATTTGGGATTGAAAATCCAACATTTCATAGACGGCGAGAAAACAGCGAAACCAGAGAGCAAAGATGGATTAGAAATCAAAACAGGAGTTCCTTTGAAAAAAACATTTTTTATTGGATGTTTTCGTGATGATGCGACTTCCTCTCAGATTTCATTTAACATAATATCATTTTTAAACAACACCTATAGGTTTTCTTTATAAAATAATGGAATCATTTGGTCGGAAGATTTTTTTGTTTGGTGAGTCAAAAGTGAGATTTTGGTTTCTGGTTGTGACTTCACCCTTGGAGCATCAAACCAAATGCAACTAAATCTGTTTCAGCATTTCTGTTTCTACCAAAAATGCTCTGCCGCCTCGTTCTCGTATTTCTCTTTATGAGATGCTCAAGCTAGCGCTAGCTCCCAGAACCTCTGCTGCTTTGCTCTGCACACATTTATACAGCTTGTGTTTAGTTGAACTTTCTGTTCGAGGCTATTTCCAAAGGAGACCATCAATTAAAATCAAAATTGAAATGAAATTTTATTTTGTGGCCATATCGCCCAGCTCTTCTATTTTGTAAATACGGGTCCAGATCTGCAGCAGAGGTCCCAAAGAGTAACAACAACGTAAAAAACATCCCAACGTTGATCCAGCTCTCATTTAACAGGAAAAATATAACTGATTGTCATGCATGACTGCGGTCAAAAAGGTCATGTATGACATCTCTAAGCCTCTAACATACACCTGTCATTTATCGTTACACACTTGGGAGATTCCAAAACCAAGGGAAAACTGCTAACATGATCCCAATAAAAACAGAGACAAACACCTCTTTACAAACTATAGAGCGGTTTCTTTTCTTCCACTTTTCCAAAGATCTAAGAAAAAATAGGAGGTCAAGTTTCTAATTAAGACATAACATTAAAAGTGAAAGTCAAAACGGAATAGAGGAAAACAAATCAACCTCATTGGCTATCATTCATGCTGTGGAGGAAATCGCAAATGTTCTGGACAAAAAGAAACATGCAGCTGGAAATTTCCTTGACCTAAACGAAGCCCCCGACCCTCAAACAGCATTCGACTTAAACTGGACGAGTATGGGATCAGAGGAGTAGCTGTGAGTTGGGTCAACAGCTTTTGAACGGGAGAAAACAATTAGTCAAGGTCAAAGTTAAACCAGATCCTAAGGAGATCGTTTGTGGTGTCCCCCAAGGATCAGTTGTGGGCCCGCTACTATTCAAGATTTACATAATCAATATATTCAATGTTTCAAACTGTTAAAACTCAGCTGATGATACAAATATGTTATATTCTACAGATAATTACTATAAGGAATCTACCAGTGTGGTGAATACAGAGCTAACTAAAATAAAAACATGAATGGATTACAACACATTATCTTCAAATGTAAGCAAAATAAAAGTCCTATTTATTGGTAATTCTAATGTCAATGCAGAGGTGTTGGGCGGTGCTAACTGGAGAGGATTTCAACACCCCTCTGAAATTTACCTGGAGGCCTCAGATAAATACTAGCTAGTTAGATCATTTCTATAACTCCACCATTTTAATCAAGAAAGGTTCAACTGTTCGACACATCGGTAGATCTAAAGGACTCTCCTGATGAAACCTGTCAAAGGACAGTCAGATCAGAAATGTGCGCTTTTGTTCCAACGTACTAAAAATAGACCAAAACGGCCACCAGACAAAAGCAGGTAAACCTCATGAAATAGACCGCTTCAGCAGCTGCTTTTGTCTGTAAATGTTCAGTGTGAACTCATGCTGTCTGCAGAAGTTTGACTTCAAGGTAAATGAAGACTGATGTGAAGGTTTTTTCTTTTGGTGTGACCATACCATGGAATCAAACCTGTGATCTCCACGTCTAAGGTCAGACTACGTCCACTGCAACGAGCTGGTAATGGTTCGGATGTAAAGCCCATAAGGCCGATGGACCAACCTGTCATAGCAGTTGAAGTCGTCCAGCCAGCAGCCCTTCTTCACCAGCTTGATAGTCCCTGAGGAGTTCAGCCAGGAGGCGTAACAGTGCAGCCGCTTGTCCTTCTCGCCTTCGCATCGCTCAAAGCCGCTCTGGTTGGTCCTCTCCGTACGCCAGTTGTCATTGTAGTACACGCACTCCCGCGTTTCCACTTCCCCCAGACTGGACCCTGATCAGGACACAAAGTCTCAGATGATGATGAGATTTCAATCTGCTCTTCGCCACAGGACCCCACAGGGGTTGACATAGCCCAGAAATTTGCACTGGCCCACAGGGCCAGTAGTTTTTGAAAGTTACTGGCCCTGCCTGAAAGTTACTGGCCCGACAGGTGCCGCAGGTGCTTGCAACTTTAGGGGGGTCCGGGGGCATGCCCCCCCAGAAAATGTTAATATGGTGCAATTTGGTGCATTCTGGTGACATCTAGCACTTATTTATACACTTTTCAATGACTGAAAATAGAGAATATCAAACTTAAATCTGCTCTAGTCTGTTTTAGATGTTTCTGAAGAGAGCACTGCAGTGTAGTAGGTAACACTAGTTCAGAAGTTTTCATGCTGCTTCTAATCACTGCTATTTCACATTTATTCGTAATCAATAGTTAAGAAGTTTTATTTACTTTTCTGCTCTGACTGCCTTGACGTTCTGCTTTTTGTTACCGTTGCAAAGTTACATTTACTTTTTAGTTACTTTAGTTACTTAATTAAATTAAATAATTGAAAAATTAAATAAAAATAAATTACTGAGATTAGGCCTGCACAATATACTGCAAATTTATCGTTATCGCAAAATCCAGCTCTGCAATATGCATATCGCAAAAGACGGCAAATATCGCAATAAATCATAAACCTTTTGTCACCGTTTGTCACCTATGTCAATGAGGGTCATTTGGAGTATAATTTTTAAACTGTTGAAGTGAAAACAAGTGAAAAATAAAGTCTTGTGGTCCGCACTGCTCGAGAAACAGGACCGGGCCAGCGGACAAATGGCTATGTCGAGCCCTGCCCCAGCGTCCGCCGCCTGCTCTGGGCTTCCTGCAGACTAATCTTCCTGATGCACTTTCCGGATTTTGTATACCAGCCCGTTATAAAACAGGATAATGATTCTTTGTTAAATAAAAAAGACTACTTAACGAAACGAAAACACAACCTAATTAACTGCTGGAAATCCCCACTCAAAGTAAAACCCCCAAAAATAAGGCGCCCAACATGAGGCTGACTATTAATGGATGTTTGTACTTCATCCTGTTTTCATTTGATAAAACAAAAAAACTAAGAGAATGCTGCATTTAAAGTCCCCGGGGAATTTCTCAACCAGCACACCAAGTCGGGTTTATGGAGTTCCCTTTCGGCAACAAATACCCAGAGAGCTACAGGGGGATTTCTGGGCCATTATTCCAGGCACAACACTTGCTGTTTGGCGTGTAAAACTACAAACCTTTTGTGAGCTCAAACAGTTATTTGGCACTTTAAAACAGAAAAAAATGTGCAGTTACAACTATTTTCACTGGGGAAAATTCTCTCTCCGCTGCACTCGAAACAGAGCAGGGCACCGCATCCCAAAAGTGCCTTAAAAGCAGCCAATCACAGACAGGGGCATGAAGGTTGATGCTGATTGGTCAGAAATGATTCTAAGCCTTCACAAACCTGATCCAGTTACGAGCTGATTTGTTTTGATTGCATGTATTGTTGGGTTTCAAGTTGAAAGAATTGTCAAACAACACAAAATGGTTAAAGTTAAAAACGCTGAGATGATGTTAGAGTCAAGAATCTCTTTGGGCTCCATGTGACTAAATGGTACAGTACCAGTTGGACCTTCAGCTGGGACCGTACTATGTGACTAAATGGTACAGTACCAGTTGGACCTTCAGCTGGGACCGTACTATGTGACTAAATGGTACAGTACCAGTTGGACCTTCAGCTGGGACCGTACTATGTGACTAAATGGTACAGTACCAATTGGACCTTCAGCTGGGACCGTACTATGTGACTAAATGGTACAGCACCAGTTGGACCTTCAGCTGGGACCGTACTATGTGACTAAATGGTACAGTACCAGTTGGACCTTCAGCTGGGACCGTACTATGTGACTAAATGGTACAGTACCAGTTGGACCTTCAGCTGGGACAGTACTATGTGACTAAGGCCGCATTTACACTGCATGGTTCAAGTGACCCACTTCCAATTTTTTCCTCTCATGTGGCACAGATCGGATATGACCGGTGAACGTGTAAGCAGGAAAAAAACGCATGGATTCCGATTTTCTCAGATCGGATACAGGCCTCATTCATATGTGGAAATAAATCGGATACGTGCATTTACGTGTGTCATGTAAGCAGACAAATCGGACACTCCCCAGTAAATGCGAGTCGTACGTCAGTGATGTCAACTCAGGACACCACCAACTGAGATCACATGACTTATTAAGGTGCTTTTGTGCTGATTTGCTGTTGGAGGACAGCTGGAGCCCATCAGCGTGTTACCTTTCAGCCTCAGGCTTCAGACCGTAGTCGGAAATTTCCGGTCCGGTCCCAGTCGGGACGCAAACGGTAACTAATCAAGCGGGACTCCGTTGTTCTGGAACAGGCTAGTAGCTGTTTATTTCTTTGCTTGGATCAAACTGTTACAGCGTCTGCAAACACTCAGAGAAAGCACATAAGCCGGCCGAGCAGCCCTCCTCTTTCCTCTCCCGCGCATCCCATCTCGTGCGCCCACCTCATCCTGGAGCGCTCAAGGCAACGCCTCCTTCCGTTGTTGTGTTGCCTCCATCACAACCTCATGACATCACTGGAAACACAAATTCATATGATGGTTTACAGTTTCTCAGATTTGTGTAGCGGCACTTCGACCTTCGGCGACCCGGCTGCCGTTCTGACGACAGAGCTAGTCCCGGGGAAAGTTTCGACGAACCGCGGTGCGTCCGAAGGAGGTCCTCTGAAATGCTGCTACGTAGTCCAGAGAACGTCTATGTTTGATAGTTTCAGCATTGTATAGTGTAAATGCAAAAATCGGATACGGGTCACTTTTAAAAGATGATGTAAGTGGATCGTCAAAAAAATCGGATATAGTCAGAAAATCGGATATGGGCATCAAGACCTGCAGTGTAAATGCGGCCTATATGGTACAGCATAGGCCTGGGCGATAAATCGATCAAATGAATTAATTCGAATTTTTGTTACGGGCGATTTCAAAAATAACTAAGTCGAGTTTTTGTTTAATGCCGCATTTTTGGCTCCCCTGAGCTTCCGTAGCGTTAGTTTCAGACGGCCGGCGCTATGGCAAGCGACAAACAACATAGCACACACCAAACAGCAAGCGACAGCATGGCCACCTGCGGCGGCGAGAGTGGGAAGTCTGTCCCAAAGAAAGGAATAAAAACGTCCATCGTTTGGAACTGGTATGGGTTTGCTGCGACAGACGCAGCGCAAGAGACCCCGCGGTACAACATTTGCTTGAAACCCATTGCGATTAAAGGCAGCAGCACCACAAACTTATTCCAACACCTGAAACAGAAACATCCAGCCGAATATGAAAAAAGCCAGTCTCTCCGAGACGAACAAAACTGCAGTGACCTGAAAAAGATTGCTAAAAAACAGCTAACTGTAGCCGAATCCTTTGTACAACAAGGCACCGGCACCGCATATGACAGGAAAGAGGCACGGTGGAGAACAATCACCGAAGCGGTCACTTTACATTTAGCAAAAGACATGGTACCTGTATATACCGTGGAAAAGACGGGGTTTATTAACTTAATAAAAACATTAGACCCCAGATATGAGCTACCCAGCCGCAAGTACTTCAGTGAGGTCACCTTGCCCAAGCTGTACAACAACACACGAGAGAAAGTCAGCAGAGAACTGGAGGAGCTGTCCTTTTATTCGGCAACAACCGACATTTGGTCCAGTTGGACCATGCAGCCTTATATGAGTTTAATGGTGCATTTCATTAACAATGCGTGGGATTTGCGGAGTATTTCCCTCCAAACGTCATACTTTCCCGAGGACCACACCGGTGAACTTGTTGCCAAGGGATTGAGAGACGCTCTCGACTGATGGAACCTGTCTGAGGACCGTCTATGCTGCATGACAACTGACAGCGGCACAAACATGATTAAAGCCCTGAGAGTGAACGGATGGCCAAACCTGCAGTGCTTTGGACACAGACTACACAGCGCTATTGGTAAGTGTAAAAGTAAATAAAATAAAATATTAAATTTTGACAGCACACATATTCTCATCTAAATCACAGTCAAGCTAGATGACACTCGTCTTTTTATAATACTACTACTACTGTCATTTAGCAGATGTTTTTTTTTCAAAGCAACTTGTATCTAGGAGAACAAAACAAGCAAGAAGTCAAATACAGCACTTAAACTTGTTAAATGGTGGATGAATGTACCCCAGTCAAGTGGTCAGACACTCGTCTTTTTGTAGTTGAGTCAGTTTGACTAAATTTTGGGTTGGCTGACTGAAAAAAAAAGAAAGGAAAAAAAAAAATTCCTAGCACTGTATGGCAGCATCTGTCCGACGGGACTCACAGCAATCTAACCAGCACTTATTCATGCTGGAACCCTCCTGTATGTGATTTATTCAAATGTTGTTTTTTTACTAGGCCAAGCCTATAAAAAAAAAAAACTCGGCAAAAATATTTCAATATGGCATGTTCTTTTAATCTGTATTTGATTCATGAAGATAGTCGAATTGATTATTTTATAAAAGAAATGTATTCAAATTTATCCACAAACTGCACATATGCCTGTAGTAAACAAAAATGATTTTGTGTATCTGCAGTGTCTGAGTTTTGTAATGACAAAAATTTTGAAATACAGAAGAAAATAAATAATTTTTAATATGATATATATATCAATAGTATATATATATATATATATATATATATATATATATATATATATATATATATATATATATATATATATATATATATATATATCCTTGTTCTCGCATCTAGTCCATTTCATGGACACAGGAACATGTGTGCAGAATATGGACTGGAAACCCCAAGGTCAAAATGGGAAACACCTCCGAAGGTGGTAGGAGAATGAGAGGGCAAAGATCCTGTGGGACTTCCAGATCCAGACTGATAGGATGGTAATGGAGAACCAACCAGACATTGTAGTGGTGGATAAAGAACAGAGGAAAGCCGTTGTGGTGGATGTGGCAGTGCCAAGTGATGGGAACATCAGGAAGAAGGAACATGAGAAACTGGAGAAATACCAGGGACTCAGAGAAGAACTGGAGAAAGCCTGGAAAGTGAAGGTGAAGGTGGTGCCTGTGGTAATTGGAGCACTCGGGGCAGTAACCCCCAAGCTGGAGGAGTGGCTACAACAGATACCTGGAAAGACCTCAGACCTCTCAGTCCAGAAAAGCGCAGTGCTAGGAACAGCTAAGATACTGCGCAGGACCCTCAAGCTCCCAGGCCTCTGGTAGAGGACCCGAGCTTGGAGGAGAAACCACCCGCGGAGGGTGAGAGGGGCGTTTTTTTTTTTTATATATCAATAGTATATATATATATATCTAAAGTGATGTATGTCTTTGTTTTATTCTTTATCATACTATAGAGAATGGTGTTAAGGATCCTCGCATAGTTCGTGCAATTGGAGTTTGCAAGAAGGTAGTCGCTGCTTTTTCCTACAGCTGGAAGAAAAGAAGAGAGCTGGGTGTAGCTCAGTCAGAACTTGGCCTTCCCCCTCATCAGCTAACAACAGAATCCCCAACCAGATGGGGCTCCCGCCAAAAGATGATTGAGCGATTCCTGGAACAGGAGAAGGCTATTGCCCGGGTCCTGGGGTCTGATGTTAAAAGCCGCCATCTTGTGCCCTCTTGGCAAGACATTGAAGTTTTGGAGTCAGTGAACAAGGCAGTTAAAGCACTCCAAGACTTTACAGATGCGCTATCAGGGGAAATGTATGTCAGTGTCTCATACATCAAGCCTGTTATTCATCTGTTCAAAACCAGTCTTTTGCAGCCTGAGGACAACGACACAGAGCTTACCAAAACAATAAAAATGAACGTTCTGGGATACCTTGTTGAAAAATACAGTGATCCTGTCAAGGATGAGCTCTTGGACATGGCCTCTCTGATGGATCCAAGGTTCCGTACATCCTACATCGACCCAGACAAGGTGGAGAAAGTCAAAGGAAGAGCTGTCACTGAAATTCTGTCTTTCCCCGCTGACAAAAGCACACCACAGCCGGATCCAGTTGTGCAGGTGGACCAGGAAGAGGCAAGGCCTCAGCCATACCCCAAGAGGAAAAAAACCTTAGCAAGCTTCTTCAAGAAGAGTGTTGTGCCAACTTGTGGCCAGTCGGAAGAAGCTAAAATAGAGACTGAACTGGCAACCTATCTGCTCTTGCCAGAGGCAGACCCTGACACTGATCCACTGCAGTGGTGGAAGAGCAACAACTCAAACTTCTCAAGGCTCAGTCACCTGGCCAAGAAATACCTCAGTATCCCTCCAACAAGTGCCCCATCTGAGAGGCTTTTCAGTGTGGGGGGAGGAGTTGTCACATGCAGCAGAGCTTGCCTCAAGCCAGAGGCAGTGGACAGGCTGATTTTCCTTGCCAAAAATGTTTAACAGCTATTGACAGTAACTAAAGCATGTATCTCATGTTCTGCACCTTAACCAAAATGTGATTTTTCTTTACTGTTCATACATTTCAGGGACATAAATGGCATCGTTTACTTTTCTTTAAAGAAAAGTTTGCACTTTAATTTCAGTTTGAGTTGATGTATTATTTATTTTGCACATTTTGTACTCTGTTAATTTTTTTGGTTTATATTAGTTTTTTTACCCATGACGGGTAGTTGCCTCTTTTTGTTGTTATTTAAAATTCTATGCAAAGTGCAATTAAAGACAGAGTAAATTTTTGGTTTGAGAAATTTTATTCTGCTGAGAGTAAGATGCAGTACATGTTCATGCCATGTATTCCTGTATGTTGTTGCATTGTTTGTGCTAGATACAATAAAAGTCACTGTGTAGTTTTCCTCAGATTTAAATAAATTGTTAATCCTTTAGAAAATGGTGCTACTCTCCAGGTGAATGTTTGTCTCCTTTTAGTCTAGACTACAAATTGTGACCTAAAACACAGCTGGGACTGTAATTCAAAGAGTGTGTTCATTTATTTATTATTCATCCCAGACATGGGGGTTACATTTATCCTATGTTTGACTAAACAAAACCCAAATTTGCTTTAAGTTGTCTGCCGTTGGTACTTAATGCTTTTCTTAAAAGGGGAAAAAAATCGGGGAAAAAATCGGAAATTGAATTAAAAAAAATAAAATCGGAGATTTTATTTTTAGGCCATATCGCCCAGTCCTAGTACAGCACCAGTTGGACCTTCAGCTAGGACGGTACCATGTGACTAAATGGTACTAAATGGATCTGACTCTTGATGCTGTCTCTTCCCCTGGAATGTTGCTAACCTCCCCAGGTGTCTGTCCCAAGCATTTTCCCTGCTGTCAGTTTTTTTCACAGACAGACCTGCCGGTTTGAATATTTGATACCTAAAGTTGAACTCTTTTAAAAATGAACAAAGACTTTCACAGAGAAAATGATGTTTGTTACAAAAGCTGGAAACAGCTGAACACCCACAGCTTCTGGATCTGAGGTTCTGTGAAGTCAGGAAAATTTGGGGAAACAGCAAAAGAAGGTTTCTAAATTAACAAACTATGAGGTTGATCTTTACAAATATTAGGAACTTAGCAAAGGGCATTTTCTAAAGCATCTGTGACAAAAATAAATAGCTGAAGAAGAGTTGGATGTTTGACCTTTCATCACCACCCAGGGTTACATTATTAAGTATTCAGGTAACTTCTGTTCTTGACCAAATACTTAATTTATCATAAAATGATGGAAAGACACCCAAGCGCTTACAATGTGTCATTATCATCACTCTATCATACTGGGAGGAATACTTGTATCCACAGCTGCCTGGGGCTGGAGGCGTGTGCAGTTCGCGCCTAGGCCTCGACCATCACGGGATCATCAGCCATCATCACCAGTCACCTGAAGCAGAGGTGTCTGCCAAGACACAACGTGGCTGTGGAGCGGGATCGAACGTGATCCTTCGACATGGACACCGCTCAACCTGACACGTGCTGCCTAATGCACTAATATAAAGACAAATTATTGGAAAAATACATACAATGTGATTCCGGATGTTTTTAATCTGTCACGTACTTGAAGGTTAATATGAAATCACGACCAACTAGGAGGAAAACTGCAAATCTGATAGTACTTTGTTCAGAGAATTCTAGAGCTGTGATCTGCCAGCTGAGCGAAAGAACATGGAACCACCAGCATCCTCGTATGACCCAATGCCTGGAAAATAAATCGAAATGTTCCCTTTGCAAAGCCTTTAAAAGAGGACAAAAATGGTTCTGTTCTGTAAACAGAAGGTCCTAACAAACAGTGATCGTGGACATGACCCACAGGAAGGCGTGAATGGCGGCTCCACGCCTGATCTTTGTTCAGACAAAAATAGTGTCTGTCTCTTTAAATCTGTGCTTATGGAGGAGGCCTGCCCATCCCCCGCTGTCACACAAGTTCACACATCCAACAGCAAAGGCACACAATGGCCTTCGCTCCCACAAAGACGTGTGGCGTGAAGCGAAAAACCACAAAAAACTGTGACATCTGCTCCCACGGCGACCCCAAGGACTTATACCACGAGACCGGTCTCTGGACTGGAAATCTGTCCAAACATTT
This sequence comes from Oryzias curvinotus, assembly GCA_023969325.1. NCBI lineage: Eukaryota > Metazoa > Chordata > Actinopteri > Beloniformes > Adrianichthyidae > Oryzias > Oryzias curvinotus. The sequence goes on from CM043722.1 coordinate 38,687,414, forward strand.
GGGGGCATATCAGGTCATTCTTCTTTATCAAGATTTTTATTTATTAGCTGGACCTCTGTAGTAATTTGGGGGGGGGGGGGGGGGGGGTATTAAAATAACTACAAATCCTCAAACTACAAAAATGCAATCACAGCATTCCACAGGATAAAATGTGATACCACCTATGAAGCATGGAGACGGAAGTGTCATGGTTTGGGGCCCGATCAGCCCACTATTCTAGAGTCCATCATGAAATCTGTGCTTCCTCAGTAAGGGTGTTCCTCGGTAACGGTGTTCTTCGGTAGGGGTGTTCCTCGGTAGGGGTGTTCCTCGGTAGGGGTGTTCCTCGATAAGGGTGTTCCTTGATAAGGGTGTTCTTTGGTAAGGGTGTTCTTCGGTAGGGGTGTTCCTCGGTAAGGGGGTTCCTCGGTAAGGGTGTTCCTCGGTAGGGGTGTTCCTCGGTAAGGGTGTTCCTCGGTAGGGGTGTTCCTCGGTAGGGGTGTTCCTCGGTAGGGGTGTTCCTCGGTAGGGGTGTTCCTTGATAAGGGTGTTCCTCGATAAGGGCGTTCCTCGGTAGGGGTGTTCCTCGATAAGGGTGTTCCTCGGTAAGGGTGTTCCTCGGTAAGGGTGTTCCTCGATAAGGGTGTTCCTCGGTAAGGGTGTTCCTCGGTAAGGGTGTTCCTCGGTAAGGCTGTTCCTCGGTAGGGGTGTTCCTCGGTAGGGGTGTTCCTCGGTAAGGGTGTTCCTCGGTAGGGGTGTTCCTCGGTAAGGGTGTTCCTCGATAAGGGTGTTCCTCGGTAGGGGTGTTCCTCGGTAAGGTTGTTCCTCGATAAGGGTGTTCCTCGGTAAGGGTGTTCCTCGGTAAGGGTGTTCCTCGATAAGGGTGTTCCTCGGTAAGGGTGTTCCTCGGTAGGGGTGTTCCTCTGTAGGGGTGTTCTTCAGTAAGGGTGTTCTTCGGTAAGGGTGTTCCTCGGTAAGGGTGTTCTTCGGTAAGGGTGTTCTTCGGTAAGGGTGTTCTTCGGTAGGGGTGTTCCTCTGTAAGGGTGTTCTTCGGTAAGGGTGTTCCTCGGTAAGGGTGTTCCTTGGTAAGGGTGTTCCTTGGTAAGGGTGTTCTTCAGTAAGGGTGTTCTTCGGTAAGGGTGTTCCTCGGTAAGGGTGTTCTTCGGTAAGGGTGTTCTTCGGTAAGGGTGTTCTTCGGTAGGGGTGTTCCTCTGTAAGGGTGTTCTTCGGTAAGGGTGTTCCTCGGTAAGGGTGTTCCTTGGTAAGGGTGTTCCTTGGTAAGGGTGTTCTTCAGTAAGGGTGTTCTTCGGTAAGGGTGGGCAGTTTTCTACACTTACATCCTCAGAAGTTCTTCAACTTATTTCTCCAGATTTTAATGTTGAATTATTAAAAATCTCTTTATACTGTTAACATTAAAACTAAATATACACATCCAAAGAATTGACACTAAACACAGGTTTTGATGTGTACTAAATGTGTCACTGCAGACACTGAGAACTTCACGCGTCATGCCACTGGGGGGGGTCGCTGATGGGAGCAGAGTCTGGCTAACTCCACAACATTAAGCTTAAACTACGAGTCTACCGACTATAGAACAGATGCTCTGCTGCTGAACTGCCCACACTCTGAGGCTGGAAGCTGTACATGTTAGGGGTGGAGCCATGAATCCATCATTAATCAATGATCCAATCAGACCCATCCGTCTGCAGACATCCCTTTGGATTCTCTGGATGTGGAAAAACAACAGTGGTGAACTTTAGGAAACTACCATGTGAATGGATCTGACATTCATTCTAGTTGACTTGTTTGTTTGGACACAGATTTCATTTAACTTGATGATCTGGAAGAAATCCAAGAATCTGGAAAACTTCACTGTTCAGTAGCAGGAATTTCTGTCTGAGTCTCACTGCTGGAAGTTTGGATCCACTTTAGGTTAGAGGATCTGGATCCACTTTAGGTTAGAGGATCGGGATCCACTTTAGGACAGAGGATCGGGATCCACTTTAGGACAGAGGATCTGGATCCACTTCAGGGCAGAGGATCGGGATCCACTTTAGGACAGAGGATCGGGATCCACTTTAGGACAGAGGATCTGGATCCAGTCCGATCATCGACCTCAGATGATCTGAACCGAACCGCTGTTTAGTTTAACGCCTGTCAAAGCTGTGGCGGTTTTTCTCTACGTGGATCTTTCAGGTACAATTACGCAGATGGCGTCACAACCGTATTTACACGCGAGTTTTTGTCCCCCCGTGTCTTTTTTTCTGCCCCCCCCCCCAACACACACACACGTGTCCGTGGGAGCTTCGGCAGCAAAGCTGGGGGGGTCACGAGTCAAAGCCCCGGACATCGACGGACGTGAGGAGAGTAAGAGGTGGCGCGGGGGGGCTTTTACCGACTCCTCAGTTCAACCACAACAGACACGAACCGCGGGCTGGGCACGCGCACGCGCCGCTCACCTGCGCACAGAGTTCCCAGCAGCAGCGACCAGCTCAGCCACGAAGAAGACATGTTCCGTTCGACGCCCCCCCACCTCCGTCCGCGGGCATTAAACCGGGTTCGGACCGAACATCAGTCCGGGATCCAGACGGGCCTCCGGTCCCTCCAGCAGCCTAGCCCCCACCGCAGCGCGTCCACGGCCGCGGCAGCGCGGCGATGCTGGGCATGGATCGCCGAGGACCGCCGACGGTTCCGGGGGGGCTTCCGTATGCAGAACCAGACACGAGCTGGGGCAGAACCGAGCGCTGGGTCCGCGGAGCTTCGGTTCACCGGGATGGAAGCGGCGGGGGGGTCACCGATCTGCGTCCAAAATGGCTCCGAAATGGGGAAGGGGCTGCAGACCCGGATGTGTAAACACGGGGGGGTGGGGGGGGTGACCTCACCGCGGACACGCGCACGCCGGGACGCGCCTCTGAGGCCGTTTCAATCATCGGGGGGAAGCTGACCCCCTCCCGGACATATAGGCGGAGCCGTTATTTCCGGTTAGCGCCGGTAAAATGACCGTTTGTGCTGCTGCGGTTTCTGAGACATTAGATTATATTAAAGGTCATTCACAGGTCACCCCCCCCCCGGTCTACCTGCTGCTATGACCGTTAAAGTGAGCGTTTACGGTTGCTGAGGTATCGAACGTCTTGTTTTCCGACGATGACGTCACCATCCCCCCAGGTTGCTCATGGTTGCCCGACGGTTGTTCACTTTTCTACCAGTAGGCGGCAGCTGAAAGTCCACACAGAAAAGTAACCAGCAGTTCTACACCCCCCCCCCCCCAACTTACCAGACAAGAAGCCTTTGATCTTCTTTGAACTTACTGGTTTACACTTTCACCAACAGGTCAAAGTGGAAGGCCAGTTCACACTAAAATCACTGACATTTAGATGTTTAGTTTTTCTGACAAACTGTCCAAAAACACACAATCGTGTTGCCTTGTGTCTCTGAGTTCAGGTTCTGTATCTAACAATGGTTGCTGGTGTGTTTCGTCTGTCACACTCGTCTGAGACGGTAGAGCAGCTGCAGGAAGTATCATGGTGATCCGCTTTGCAAATGAAAAACCAACTTTTGTCTGTCATGATTTCTGAGAAGTACAGCAAACATTTCATGAATGCAGAAGTTTGGGATGAAGACACCAGGGGGCAGCAGAGCTCCAGAGCAAACTGTGGGTAAGGAGATCTCTGGTGATCTCTGACAGAACTGAAACTCACCGCTTTAGGATTTTTTATTGATCATTTTGTGTCCTATTTTACTGCCAGAACCTGAATAGATGGACGCCAGTGTGAACGGCGAGTTTGATAATGTGGTGATGGCTCCATGTGACGGACGTGGATGACAGGTTTCTGCCTCTAAGCCCTGAACCACAGACCTGCAGCTTTTCTAATTACAAATGTGGTGTTTAGCAGGTGTACTCTCAGAACTGATGAAAATATACACAGAAAAGGATTACAGGTGTTTTCTACGTACACTACCTTATTTTCAGTACAGAGTAAGCCGAACACCGTCCAACATTTGTTTGTCTTTATTGTCAGCTGCACGCAGCAGATGCAGCTAGCCTCAGAAGTAGTTAGCCACCCTGCGCACAGACTGGATGTTGGGGTTCTCTGCCTGCCAGTCCAGGGGCACGCAGAAGTCTCCTCGCTCGACAATGTACATCCGACCGCGGTAGTTTGGCTCCTCATACAGCACCCACCTGGAAGGTAAACATCAAGAAGATCCTGCTGCATCCCAAGAGAGTAAAAATCCTTTCAGACAATGTTTTGGCATTACCTTATAGGCAGTGGTTGTTTAATCTTTAAGTGACAAATAAAAATCCATAAAATACCAAAAAAATCCAACCTTCAGTAATCTTCACATTGCATCTCTATGTGTACTAAAAGCAGGACTCTCTGTCTCCAGTTCCATGTAGAATATTTAGTAAAAACAACAGTGTAATATTCACTTTATTCAGCAAAATGTTAACTTAAAGAAAAAGAGCAGGAAGGTGGTCTTCCTTTGACTTGTCCCTGCCTGCCTGAATGTCTGTTTGCACATGAAGCTCAGCCCTGATCGGGGAGGGGGCTCCATGCCCTCAGCCTACTTACGCTCCGTCTCCATAAACCCGGATGGAGTTGATGCAGTTTTTGATCAGACCTCGTGCCTGCAGAAACGGGCAGTCGTCGCACAGCTCCACACACTGACCGCCGAACTTCTCGCCTTCGTACAGCTCCAGCCTGTAGTGCTGTCCGTGCTGGGGAGGAGAGCAGCACGCATGCCAGAGACGTGTGAGGCTGTCTGTCTGTGTAGATGCAAGTGCACATATGCATGTGTACGTGTGCATGTGAGTCTGCATATGTACATGTATAAGTGTGCATGTGTACGTGTGCATGTGAGTCTGCATATGTACATGTATAAGTGTGCATGTGTACGTGTGCATGTGAGTCTGCATGTGTACATGTATAAGTGTGCATGTGTACGTGTGCATGTGAGTCTGCATGTGTACATGTATAAGTGTGCATGTGTACGTGTGCATGTGAGTCTGCATGTGTACATGTATAAGTGTGCATGTGTACGTGTGCATGTGAGTCTGCATGTGTACATGTATAAGTGTGCATGTATACGTGCGCATGTACATATGTAGATGTACATATGTAGATGTGCATGCGTACATGTGCATGTGTACAAGTGCATGTGTACGTGTGCATGTGAGTCAGCATGTGTACATGTATACATGTGCATGTGTACATGCACATGTATACATGCACACGTACGCATGAACATGTACACGTCCAAGTGTACATGCACGTGTACATGTTCATGCGTACGTGTGCATGTGTACGTGTGCATGTGAGTCTGCACGTGTACATGTATACGTGTTCATGTGTACATATGTAGATGTGCATACGTACATGTGCATGTATACGTGTGCATGTGAGACTGTATGCCTTCACAGTAAAGTCATCCCATGGGCTGAGACACACCTGGGTGTGTGAACTGTGTTCTCTTCATTTGCCCCTGCCCTGGGGCAGCAGTGAGCTGCAGCCGCACTCAGGAACCATTTGATGGACTAACCCCCCCATTCCAACCCCATAATGCTGAGTGTCAGGCAGGGAGGCACGGGCCCCATTCCCAGTCTTTGTAGGACTCGACCGTGGATTTGAACTCATGATCTTGGGTGTGAGGATGGACGCTCTCCCACGATGCCAATGGGTTGGAGTGTGTGTGTTATTGTGTAATATCTGAATGCACACACAGAGGAGGATTTTTGGGAGTTTGTCTCCGTTGCAGCAAATGCTTCCTGTGTGTTTCTAGAAATGTACGATTTCAATGTTTGTGAGGGTAAATCAAACATGTTCTACCCCTCGTGCCCCCCCCCCTGACTCCTACCATCCTGATTGGCCGGCAGGAGCCCATGTGATCATTGTGGGCATTCCAGCGCTGGAATTCGGGGTACTCTCCGTGCTCCAGGATGTACTGCTGGCCCTTGAAGTCCGGGTGGTCAAAGCAGACAAAGGCGCCGCTCTCCACGCGGGCGGAGTTCACGCGGTTCATGAACCCCCGGTCCTGAAAGTTGTCGCATTCGCTGCAGATCTCCAGTTTCCTCCCCGTGAAACATTTTCCCTCGTAGAGCACGATCTGTTGTCAGCGCAGCAGAGGAAGCAGTCAGGCTTCTGCAGGTTCTGCGCAGACGGAGTCCGGCTGCCACTCACCTTTCCTGAGTACTGAGACATTTTCCGGCCGCCGCTCCTCCAAAGTCTTCACATCTGAGAGGGAAACTTGGACTGGCAGATATATACAGACAGAGCTGCAGCGGTGAGGCGGGAAGAACAAAAGCGCCACAATGAGGGGGTTAGACATTTTGCCACATGGGCAGATTCCCCTGGATGTGCCGGTGCTGATAGTGGAGTTTGTCTCTGAGCCAAACAAAGCAATGGAAGAGATTCTGCTTTGATTGGGCGCTCACGTGGACGGCGCACGCTGCCGCAGAGGAAGAACCGAGTCCAGGTGAGGAAAACAAACACCCAGGTCAGAGGTCAGGACGGGCCAATCCAGAAGCAGCAGCAACAAAGCAGGACGCTGCTTTTCTTCCCAGCTTTGATCCAACATGTTGGAGCTTTGGTGGTTGTGCTAAACTGAAGATCTTTAAAGATGACTTCAAAATGTCCGCTTTCTTCTCTCGAGCTCGTTTACGGAAAATAACACCCCCCTGAAGAGCAGCAAACACCCATAAAAGCCCCAAGGATGACAGGCTCCTTTCACTGCTCTGCAGGACAGAAGAATCCCCATGTCCCCCCCAGGCTGCTTAACCAACCTGCCTGAAATGAACTGCTATTCTATTGTTAGTGACTGTGTGTGGAAGATTACTAATATTAATATAACACTAACATTAATATAACACTAACATTAATATAACACTAACATTACTATAACACTAATATTAATATAACACTAACATTAATATAACACTAATATTAATATAACACTAATATTAATATAACACTAACATTACTATAACACTAACATTACTATAACACTAACATTACTATAACACTAACATTACTATAACACTAACATTACTAACATTACTATAACACTAATATTAATATAACACTAACATTAATATAACACTAATATTAATATAACACTAACATTAATATAACACTAACATTAATATAACACTAACATTACTATAACACTAATATTAATATAACACTAACATTAATATAACACTAATATTAATATAACACTAATATTAATATAACACTAACATTACTATAACACTAACATTACTAACATTACTATAACACTAATATTAATATAACACTAATTAATATAACACTAACATTAATATAACACTAACATTACTATAACACTAATATTAATATAACACTAACATTAATATAACACTAATATTAATATAACACTAATATTAATATAACACTAACATTACTATAACACTAACATTACTAACATTACTATAACACTAATATTAATATAACACTAACATTAATATAACACTAACATTAATATAACACTAACATTACTATAACACTAATATTAATATAACACTAACATTAATATAACACTAATATTAATATAACACTAATATTAATATAACACTAACATTACTATAACACTAACATTACTAACATTACTATAACACTAATATTAATATAACACTAACATTAATATAACACTAATATTAATATAACACTAACATTAATATAACACTAACATTACTATAACACTAATATTAATATAACACTAACATTAATATAACACTAACATTAATATAACACTAACATTACTATAACACTAACATTACTAACATTACTATAACACTAATATTAATATAACACTAACATTAATATAACACTAACATTACTATAACACTAACATTACTAACATTACTATAACACTAATATTACTATAACACTAATATTAATATAACACTAACATTAATATAACACTAACATTACTATAACACTAACATTACTAACATTACTATAACACTAATATTACTATAACACTAATATTACTATAACACTAACATTAATATAACACTAATATTAATATAACACTAACATTACTAACATTCTCTCTCTGTCTATCGATTGTAGAAACTAGACTGAGAGAATGACGTTTTTAGAGGAAAGTCGGCAGCAGTCTGAGGAACCGTCACAAGGCTCCAGAGATGTTTCCTCACAGAGTACAAGAGCTGACCTTTGACCTTCACAGAGCTGCGCCTCTTGTGACCGAATCAAACGTGTAGCTTCCCTCCAAAGGCAATCCCGTGAGTCAGGTCAGAGCAAACATGAGGACAAACAGAAACCATCTGCTATCAGCCGGGGGGGGGGGACTGCTGAGCATGATGGGAAGGGAAAGTGTGACCTCTGAACCCAGGAAGAGTCCAAACTTCAGCAGACAGAAGTCAACAAGACGCCATCTCTGCTGGGTACGTCTGCATCTGCTGTCGGACATCGGAGCGTTCCATCGTCTGATTCTATGTCAAACGTAAATATGGTTCGAACCCCTCCAAGCTTGATTGGACTCGTTCTGAGGGAACGTCAGTTGTTTGTCTCTCCATGACTTTCCTTCATGTGGGGGGGGCTTTATTTGCTTCTCCTGTTCGTGTCGTTTTATTTGTACTGAAGGATCAGAGGCCTGAAAGGATGAAGCTGCTGCTCGTCGTTCTAACCGTCGCCCTGCTGTGTGCAGCCGGTGAGTCCCTGCAGAGCCGCTTTCATTCCTCACCAGACATGTGACTCTTTCTGGGGGGCGGGAACAGGCGAGGCTCTGAACTGCCACCGCTGCACCCCCCTGAAGGCCGGGGAAGGCTGTCGCCTGTCCGTGGAGACGTGTAAGGCTGGGAAGGACGCCTGCGCCGCCGCCTCCTTCCTCAGAGCGCCATGTGAGTTTTACAGGTCAGACAAGGTCACGCTGAAAGGTGATGTTTCTGAACCCGGCCCCCCTCCCCCACAGACGGCCGGTACCAGAAGTGCATGGCTCTGTCGGACTGCCGCATGCTGCAGATGAACGCCTACATCCAGATGACCTGCTGCAGCGAGGACTTGTGTAACGTGCTGTGATCGTCTGCTGCTTAATAAAAGGCTTCTGGGTGGGGGGGCCGAGTCTCCTTCACTCATCAGAATAACACCCCCCTACAGAATCACTTCTTACTTTAATGATTACAATCCAAAACAGTTTGTACAACATTTGAAACGTTAGAAAATGGATCTTTTGGCTGACAGTGGTGGGTTAGAAAAAGGTTTGGATGGATAGAGATCAGAAGACAGGAGCTCATTTCTGGCACATCTGCATCAGCTGTGACATGAGGGATTGTGGGTAATATGAGCCACATCCTCAGCTTCACCAAACAAACAGAGAAAATGACAAAAGTGAGCACTGAGGAACAACAGCGAATAGGAGATTAGGAGACACATCTGTGGGTGGGGTCAGCTGAGGTGGAGGGCTGGCGGCTCGCCTTCAAGTAACGGGATTTCCCAGTGCAGCGTCCTGCATGCTGATTGGACGGATCTACATCACCGCGCAGGAGGCTTTTCCCGGCTGCACGCTGCCGTCCATCTTTTCTGCCTCCAGGATCATCCTTCGGAAAACTTCCACCGCCGTCTGAGAACAGAAGAACAGGAGTCACGCTCACGACGCTTTGTCCCTCAAAGAAAAATGTCTGGGGGGGCACGACTGACAGAAGCAGTCTGTTCATTCAAATCTATTTATCCCCTTCTTTATGCTGACACAAACGTCCAGAACTCCAAACCCTATGGAAAACGGTCAGCGCCTCTACATCAGAGCCCCGATCAGATCCTAATACTGTTTTCACTGATATCTGATCTACTAAACATTAGTAGAGTTATCACTGGATTTCTATTGAAATCATGGGTTGAAATCATGCAGTTATTATGGATTAGCGTAGCTAGTATGGGTTATTATGGATTAGCGTAGCTAGTATGGGTTAGCAGGGGTTATTATGGATTAGCGTGGCTAGTATGGGTTAGCAGGGGTTAGTATGGGTTAGTATGGGTTAGTATGGATTAGCGTGGCTAGTATGGGTTAGCAGGGGTTAGTATGGGTTAGTATGGATTAGCGTGGCTAGTATGGGTTAGTATGGATTAGTATGGATTAGCGTGGCTAGTATGGGTTAGCAGGGGTTAGTATGGGTTAGTATCGATTAGTGTGGCTAGTATGGGTTAGCAGGGGTTAGTATGGGTTAGCAGGGGTTAGTATGGGTTAGCAGGGGTTAGTATGGATTAGCGTGGCTAGTATGGGTTAGCAGGGGTTAGTATGGGTTAGCAGGGGTTAGTATGGGTTAGCGTGGCTAGTATGGGTTATTATGGATTAGCGTGGCTAGTATGGGTTAGCAGGGGTTAGTATGGGTTATTATGGATTAGCGTGGCTAGTATGGGTTAGCAGGGATTAGTATGGGTTATTATGGATTAGCGTGGCTAGTATGGGTTAGCAGGGGTTATTATGGATTAGCGTGGCTAGTATGGGTTAGTATGGGTTATTATGGATTAGCATGGCTAGTATGGGTTAGCAGGGGCTAGTATGGGTTATTATGGATTAGCATGGCTAGTATGGGTTAGCAGGGGTTAGTATGGGTTATTATGGATTAGCGTGGCTAGTATGGGTTAGTATGGGTTATTATAGATTAGCGGGGCTAGTATGGGTTATTATGGATTAGCGTAGCTAGTATGGGTTAGTATGGGTTATTATGGATTAGTGGGGCTAGTATGGGTTATTATGGATTAGCGTAGTTTGTATGGATTAGTATGGGTTATTATGGATTAGTGGGGCTAGTATGGGTTATTATGGATTAGCGTAGTTTGTATGGATTAGTATGGGTTATTATGGATTAGCGGGGCTAGTATGGGTTATTATGGATTAGCGGGGCTAGTATGGATTAGTATGGGTTATTATGGATTAGCGTAGCTAGTATGGATTAGTATGGGTTATTATGGATTAGTGGGGCTAGTATGGGTTATTATGGATTAGCGGGGCCAAGCAGGGAAGGGCTTCTTCTTCTCTTCTTTTTCTACTCTATAGCGCATGTTGGAAGAGGCTTGGTGTGAAATGCCAAAGCAGTGCAAATCTGGTGAATCTCCAGACATTTTTTTTACCACAGCTCTATTCCAATCTATGAAGGACTTGGTGTCAGAATTCCAGCCGGACACAAACCGCCATTATTCCTTTTTCCTCCATCATCACTTTTCAAACGGTTGGTATGAAAAAAAGATGCCGTCCTTTATGGGAAAATATATTATTTTGTTATTTCTGAAACTCAGAATAATTTACTATATCAAAACACCATATTTTCTTTAATCCCTTAACCCTTGCGCAATCCTCGGCACTGTAACATTGGGAGTTGGGTCATCTGGACCCCATAGGATAGCACAAGGGTTAAAGGTTCCCCCGTTCACCCTCCACTAACAGAAAGTCTCTCACAACTAGTGATATTTGGGAATCTTTGCCCATATTGATCTAACTAATGACCTCCTGGTTGTTAGTGGAGCTTTCTTTTATGGTAATGACCTTCCACCAATCGACATGTTTCAACAGTAGCTCTGCCCTAACCGGTCCATTTTTTTCTATGGACCTACAACCAACGGGGGCCCAACAATGGGCTGGACTGTACCGTTTAGTGGAAACGAGGCTCAGGTCTATCTCCACGTCTTTGAAGGATAACAGCTGAACTTCTGCACAAAATCCCACTTTTTTCAGGACACAACCATCGCTTGGTCAACCGCTCGGTTCTGGTTCTGAGCTGAACTGTTTGGAGCGGACTGAATAGTTTTGATGAGCATCCTCTCATCAAAGCCTGTCTCAGGAGGACCAGTGCCTTCTGGACGTGAGTCTGCATCACCTGGTTCTCTTTAGCAGAAGACTCCATGAAGGCGGCATTCCACGACTCGGCGAGGGCTTTTCCCTCCTCACAGCTGATGACTCTGAGGAAAAAAAACGCTACATTTGTTTTTTGGTTGTATTTTGATTCCAGAGAAAATTTCAACCTTTGCCAAACTTCAAATGAGCAATGATCGAAGCCCCTGCAGGCACCGTCTACAGCAAACCCTTCAAACCTGCTGTGGTGCAAATTGGGACGTACCGTTCCATGTGCAAGTCGTTCTTATTACCAACGAGCATGATGGGAACTCTGCGGGGAGGAGAAAGTCAGATGAAAGGCAATGTTTTTTACAAATAATCAACAATGAAAAAACGATGATACTTACTGAACCTTTCCCACCATGTCCAACAGTTTTTCATGGATAACTTGAACAACTTCAAAGCTAAAAGAAGCAGAAAAACACATGATTATTCTGCAAGACTTGCTGGTAAAAGAGGCCAGGAGAGCATGTACCTTTTATTAGACGTAACAGAATAGACCAGAATGTAACCATTGATATCTATGGAGTAAGTCTGTGGGAAGATGGAGTACTCATCCTGAAAACAATTTAAAGAAAACACAAATATAATAAACTACAACACACTGAGTAGATGACAGAAGCAGCAGCAGCTCCTACCTGACCTGCCGTGTCCACGAGCTGGAGGTGGTACTCCTGTCCGTTTATCGTGATCATTTTGGTAAATGCTGTAAAGTCGCAGAAAACAGAGAATCACTGCCAGAAAATGCAGATTCGTTTCTTTAACTGAGCCCTTTGGTATAAAGTTCTCTTTTCAGTTTTGTCCACTTCCTGCAAACATTTGGGTTCATTCAGCGCAGAGTTCACGGCCTGCAGATCTCACTAAACATAATTATACAAGTGAACACGGGCCTACAGCTGAGCATTGACCTCAGACCTTGAAGGTGTTTGACATCATCTGTGAGCCACTTTCCTCCACCCAGACACTTGACTCCACCCACATAAGACAGAAGGTTTCTGACGATCTCCACAGTAGAACCACCGAAAATATCCTTTTATTCCAACCCCACCTTTACCCAAAAGTGGCTGGGATAGGCTCCATTGATCCCGTGACCCTGACCAGAAAAACCAATGGATCAATGGATGTTTACATAATCTTAAGTGTGTTATAGTTAAAATAATCTTTTTTTTTAGTTTTGAATAGTTTGTTTTTAGGACATCCAATGCGGAGTGTCCCTTCGTTGTCGTTGAGTCGGTTTCTGCGTTTCTCATGAAGCTCAGATGATTCAGCATGATCAGGAATGAAATGCTAGTGTTCTAGTTTTAGGTCCAGTCGTTTCTGTTCTTTTTGAAAAACAAACCTGTTTTTGTGGTTCAGACTCTTCTGTCACACCGTCAATCTGTAGTTTTTTGAAAAGCATTGTTGGTCATTTTGTCAGTTTTAAAACTGTTGTTCCTTCAGTGATGATTAGTCTTGAAGTTGAGTCATGCCATCGGGACTTAAACGTTTCACCACTTATCCAAGTGGCTTCACCGGTGCTGATTTGGTTTTTGGTTAATCCAGACGTGGAGCCCCAGTTATGATGTGGTGATGTATTCGCCCAACACATTGGAAAAGATCGGTACATCGATTGTCAGCAAAACTCAACATGAAGCACCTCTACAGGAGGAACAAACTTGTGGCACTGCCACATAAAACATAGGATTGTTATGTTACTGTTGGAAAAAACACAGTAAATATTCCAAAGTAGCCATCAGTAGTATTAATGGTCCAGTATTTCATTTTCTTTATCATGTGAGCACACTTTGGTTTGAATTTTATGTATTTGTGTTTAGATTGTTTATGTTGTACATTAATATTTTGGGGACTACAAATATGGCGGCCAAGAAACTTCCTGCTGGTGACTTCCTGTCTCAGGTGTGTGGCTGATTACAGCTAATTACAGCACAAGGAGGGGAATGGAAGCCGAGAGGAGGAAGGAGAAACCAACTGGCTGGGGTGACTTTTGACTGCTGCTTGAAGGATGGATTAAAGCAACGGATGGTTCTCTGGATTAGAAAGCTGAGGGAAAAGTTTCTGCCACCCTTCCTTTACCAGAAAGTTATACGATTTCGGTCACAGCTGATCCGATAAGGAGCCGTTGACCATCGGAACGCGGACGGAGCGTCACAGGCCCCACTATATTTGAGACTGCTTTGTGCAGAGGGTGGTGGTGGTGGTGTTGTAAATATGTGTATATTTCAATATATCATAATTAACTGGGAAACCTCATTGAGATGGAGTTGTTTTGTATAAATAGAGAAAAAGAAAGAAGAAAGAAGGGGATCCCTGATTTATTTTTTGTAAGTACTCTCATTTAATGCTGAGTGTTACAAACTGAACCTTCCTCTTAACCCCATCATTTCTGATTACCTTCCAGTTTACATTAGAACATGATACTGCCCCACTGAATAAGAAAAAGCCTAGAAGAACCTTAACTGACCGTTCTGTGTCTGAGTTTAAACTCACAGTTCAGCCAGTACTTAGTGACATTCTGAGCAAATACTCTGAGACCAGCTCCCATAGCATCAGTCCTAGTATAAATGACCACTTTGTTAATGATGCCTTACAAGCCCTCAGGAGTACACTCCATGTTGTTGCCCCCCCCTGAAACCTAAGTTCGTTAGACAAAACCGAGTAACACCGTGGTTTAACGCTGAAACACGTTCTCTTAAACAAGAAACCCGTAAGTTGGAAAGAGAATGGCGTCGCTCCGGTTCAGAGCAGTCTCTGAATATCTGGAAACATAGCCTATTAAATTATAAAAAAGCTCTGCGTAGAGCTAGAAGCCAGTACTATTCAACCTTAATATCAGAGAATGGAAACAATCCCAGATTTCTTTTTAGCTCTATTGCTAAATTAACTCACAGTCAGAGCTCAGTAGAACCACATGTTCCTGTTTCTCTCAGCTCTGATGATTTTCTTACATTTCTCATAGTAAAATCTCAAATATTAGACATAAGTTAAATCAAGTTATTCCTTCTATCAGCCCAGAGCAGGCTGAAGCTGTAGAAGTGGAGGCATCCATAGAAACCTCTGTAACATTAGACTGCTTCACTATTGTGGATCAAGTAGAAATAGCATCAATTATTACGTCCTCCAAATCCTCAACGTGTCTGTTAGACCCAATTCCCACTAGACTTTTTAAAGAAACTTTTCCCCTAATTAATGATTCCATATTAACAATGATAAATACCTCTCTGGAAACGGGTTACGTGCCACAGTCTTTTAAATACGCAGTTGTTAAACCTCTTCTGAAAAAGCCCAGTTTGGATCCTAACATCTTGGCCAACTATAGACCGATATCAAACCTGCCCTTTATTTCTAAAATCCTAGAAAGAGTTGTAGTTAAGCAGCTTTACTGCCACCTACAGGACAACAGCCACTTTGAAGACTTTCAGTCGGGGTTTAGACCCCACCACAGTACGGAAACTGCACTAGTTAGAGTCTCTAATGACTTGTTACTAGGGATGGGTGTCGTTAAGGTTTTAACGGTACTACTACTCTTAATTTAATTATTTAATGTAAGTATTTTTATTATTTATGAGTGTGATGTTTCCTTTGATCTTTTGTCCATTTTCCACAACCTTGAATAGACTTTTCTGTCTATCAAACACCAGAGTTAAGATGATGGAAACAAATTCACTTTGATGCAGACTCCTTTATATTGATCATTTTCTTTAAATCCAGTAAACCCAATAAATTATATTAATTTTATGGATGGCAACTATTTTTTATTAGGAAGCAGCTGTTAGTTTGTCTGGAATCATAAGCCGTGAGTCTAAGCCCCGCCCCCGCCTCGCTACCTGTTCGTTGTTTTCCCCCGCGTGCACCCCCCCTCCAGCGTGTTCTACACAGACAGTGCAACATACAGTCATCATAGCAGCAAGGTGACAGGATAGTAGGGGCTTCCTGACGCAAATTTAATTCATTTTACGCAGAAATGGGTGGTTTTAGTCTAGGGGGATAAAATAATTTTTTTTAGGGGGCGCTCTTGTGTCCCCTACAAGATCGCCACTGGCTGTCTTTTAGAAGAACTTTCCATCCCATAACAGCCTCTGGTCGGCGTTCACAGCTGCAGACACTCCCCCTCCGCGTGCTCAGCTGCTCTCTCGCTCTACCTGAGGGTGTTGAAGGCACCACGACAATCTGAGAACATGATAGTTATTTTACTAAACCACAGAGAGCCGCAGCACAGGGCTCCGTATTTTGGACCGTTTAGCTCTTTCCGCCATCGTATACATATGGTAGCGTTCGTGTGTGCGCTTCCTTGTCTTGTGTGCACGCGCCGCGGACTGTCTGAACAAAAGCCCCGCCCCCCTGTGCACACAAATAGCCAGACAGAGCTCTCCTCTTCAGCGAGAATAGCGAAATTAAAATTGTTTCAAAAGTATCAATATAAATGCAACTTTAACAGCCTGGTGGGAATTTCTAAAAATATCTAAGTCATCAATTCAACCGTGCAGAATGACACCCATCTGGAACAACCCAGACATCCTTATTAACAAAAAGATGATACACTTCCCAGCTTGGCAAGCAGGGGGCGTGACGCTACTAGAGCACTTAATTATTGACAGAAGATTCATAACTCCCCAGGAACTACAAGACAAACATGGAATAAATAACTTCTTGGAATATCAGCAACTTAAGTCTATTATTACTAAAAAGTTTAAATACAGAGACAACGATTTTAAGCTACCAGAGGTAGTTACCTCTCTGATTAACTTTTCAATGAACAAAACTCTCTTAAAAATATACAAACTTTTATGTAAATTAGATAATAATATTTCACTTCCAATAACAAAATGGGATGCAGATTTGAGCATCAGCACAGATGAAAACTTTTGGTCAGAACTTTGTCTAAACACCTTTAAACTGACTAAAAGTCCAAATCTGCAGCTAATCCATTTCAAAACTCTTCACAGGATCTACTACACTGGACAGAGGATGTTCAAGATGGGTCTCAGTAACTCAGACATTTGTGAACACTGTGACAGTAATCTACCTGATAGTTACATGCATGCACTGTGGTTCTGCACGCCTGTCCAGGCTCTCTGGCAGCAGGTATGTGCCGATCTATCAGCCTGGCTTAAGGTTTCAATCACGGCTTCACCGTCACTTTGTGTGCTTGGTGACATGAGTGCCATCGAGGTAGAAGGAGAATTATTAAATATCATTTTCATAACTCTTTGTATTGCTAAAAAAACCATCTTAATAAATTGGAAAAACAAGAAAAATATAAATATAAGTCAATGCAGAAATCTGCTTTTTGATCATATCAGCTCGGAAAAAATGTCAGCCCAAAATTCAAGTAACTTGGAAAGAATTCAGTCTCTCTGGTCTCCCATAGCTAACTCCATGACTTAGGGGGGGGGGGGGGGGGGGGGGGGCTGGTTGTTGCTGCTCCTTGCCTTTCTGCCGTGGTGCGGGGTGGGGGTCGGGGCCTCTGCTGCCCGGTGGGGGCTGGTGGGGAGCCCATTCGTTGGGGGGTCGGTTCCGGTGCCTGGGCGGGGCGGGGCGGGCTGGGCGCTGCGGGGTCTTCTGGGCTTGGCGGTGGGGGGTGCGTGGTGGGGGGGTTGGGTGGTGGTCTGGCTTGGCTTGGGGGGCTGGTCTCTTTGTCCGTGCTGGGGGGGGTCGGCGGGGGGTCCTGCTCGGGGGGGGTAGGTCCAGCGGCACTGGATGGGCTGCCCGTCTACACCTGGGGCTGGGATCAACCCTTCCCTGGCTCTGGTGCGGGGCAGGGCAACCCTCTTGGGGCCCCCGGTCGCTCTGGGCGTCACCTGCTGCGGCTGCGGGGTCTTGGGGGGTTGTGGGGTGGGGGGGTCTGTCGGCCCTGTCTTGTGGGGGGGCTTTCCGGGGGGGGGCACCATGGGTACGGGACCTTGGGGGTTTGACGGGTCGGGGTCTCCGCTGGTGGCAATCGGCGGTTGCCCCGGCCGGTTGGCTGCCTTGGTCCCGTCGAGGCCTGACCAGAGCTTCCTCGGGGCCGGCGCCTGGGGGTGGGGGCCTGGGCTTGCTCCGGGGGGGGGGCGGCGCTTTCTGGCTCCTCTCTCTCTGTGTGGGGTGGGTCGTGCTGGGCCTGGGGCGTCGGTGCCTCGGGGGATGGGGCCCCGAGGCTGGGGGACCTGGGCCCTATGCTGGGGGGGGGCTGGGGGACGGATGTTTGACCACCGGGAGACAGTCTGCCAGCTGTCCCCAACTCACCCCCTTCCTCATATAATCTCATATTAGGGTGAGGGGGTGGGGGGTTTAGCCTGCGATGCGCTTTGGGGGGGGGCTACTTGGCAGTGGTCTCCCTCCCATGGTTGCCGTATGGAATGGGCCCCCCCTCTCTCGGTTTTATTTGCACCTTAGACATGTAGGGCCCTTGGTAGGGGGGGTGCTTGGACATCACTGCCAGCAAGCAGCAGATGTCCTCCTAGCACCCTACCCGCCAATTTTAACCGCACCTTAGACATTTAGGGACCCTTGGTGGGGAGGGTGAGGGGACATTACTGTGAGTAATCAGGGAATGTCCTCTCTGTGCCCTACCCGCCAATTTTAACTACACCCCCCTAGTACACACACCTTTTTACTTCTCATAATATACATTCAAACACAAACACACACACATGCACACATACACCCTTACGAACACACGCACACACATTATACAAGGAAGGTGGGTCCAAGGTCCATCTGTCCCCTACCCCATCCCTGGTGGGGGGTACTGGGCCCTTGGCAGCGGCGGCCGTGTCCCCTGGGTGCCGGTTTCCTGGGCCCGGCGGGGCTCTCTCCGCGCAGGGAGGGAGTTCACATTACACCTGAGCCGGGGGTGTCCGTTTCCTTGTGGGGTGGGTTCGGGTTTTTGCCCCTGGGCGCTGGCCCCCCGCCCACATTCCAACTGTGGCCAAGCCTGGTCGGGCCATGTTAACAACACCCCTTGTGGGCCCCTCTTCTCTCCGGGGTGCCCCCCTCCTGGGCGGGGCCGGCTGTCCCCTGCCTTGCTCCTTCCTGGACCAACCGTAGGCCGGGTGGGTGGCTGCCTGGAGTGCAGAGCGGGTCTCCCTTGGGGGGTCCTGGCTCGTACCTGGGGTTGGGGCGGGGGGATACCCAGAACTCCTGGGTGGTGACGAGGTGCTCGTCTGGGGCTGTGGGCGCTCTTCTCGGGTGGGGCCCTGCGTTGGGCCCTCCCGGCGCGGCGGGGGGGCTGCTCCCCTGGTTAGGCTGGGGCGGCGCTCTCTTCCCCCCATGCCTCCCTGCTCTCTGGCTCTGGGGGCCTCGTGGTGATCCTGCTGGCCCTGGCCGGGGTGGCGGAGGTGATCGCCCGGGGGGTGGTTGTTCTCTGCCTGCTGCCGTGTGGCGTTGGGAGTTCTGGCTGCCGCTGCTGCTGCGGCGGGGGTCTTGTTGTGGGGATGGCTGGTCACCCTCCCTCCTTCTTTTCACATTCCACTATTCATTTAGAAGAACGTAAACACTCACCTGAGCACAGGTGTTAGCTCACCTTTACACTAATAATTTGCAGGATTGAATGAATGAAATATTTCACACTAGTTGGTTTGAAGGCATAAGTATGCGTGTGTGAACAATATCTGTATTGTTTTCATGTTGACATGTAGACATCTTTACAGCTAACAGGTGTGTTTATAACATCTGAATGTGTGTGTGGACAGGCCCCGCCCTTTGAGATTTGTATTACACTTGAACCTTACCGTAATGATAAACACCCAGTAAAGTTGTTGCTTTATGCTGCTTCATGGTCCCCCCCCCCTCCTATTATCACCCTCCTCTCCCCCCTCCTCTCTAACATCCCTCTCTCTTCTTCCCTCCTTTCCTTTTCCGTCCGGTCCAGCACCAAAGATTTTCTAATATGATGGAATTTAATAAAGTTTGGCCTCAACTACAAAAGGGGTTTATTCAGACATTCCTCTGGTTTGTCATAGATTCATAACCCCTGTTGTTAAAGCAAAATATGTCCAACACAAGAGACCTTCAGCTCTCATCTGTTTGCCCAGCTGTTGGACAGGACAAGTTAAAAAAAAAAAAAAAAAGAGAATAGCGAAATTAATATAATCATTAATTAACGGGAAATTGACAGACTTGGTGGGTTATATATGGCAGATAACGTTTATATCTTGTGGGACACAAAAAAAGCGACTTCTGCAGTACCGATAGCAGAACAGTTGAGGTCAGATCTTAACGATACTGCGGTCTTGAAGAATGTGGCCCCGGGGCTGGTTCAATACCGGGGCTCGGTACCCATCCCTACTTGTTATTGGCCTCAGAAAAGAGACTACTTTCTATTCTGGTCCTGTTAGACCTCAGTGCAGCCTTTGACACCATCGACCACAGTATTTTACTCCATAGATTAGAGCAGGACATAGGGATCAGAGGATCTGCCCTCCAGTGGTTTAAATTCTATTTATCCGATAGATATTAGGGTTGTGCCAATGGACGATACCATCATCCATCGTGATGGGTGACTGACCTCATGATGGAGAGACACCATCGTGATGCCATGCCCCTGCCACGCTGCGAGTAGACACCATAAGCCGCGGTTACAAGAGCAAAATATCTTGATCGGATCATTGGTCGGATTAGAATTCAACCGTAAACATGAGCCCAGAAAAACTTTTTCAGATTATAAAAAACGTTCCCATGGGTCACACTTTCGGTCAGAATAAATCATTCACACATGTGCAGTAGTGTTTTAAAAACCGGAAGAGAAAATGAGTTCCACCGAGCGGAACATACATAGATATGGCAGCTCAGCAATATACAAGATGATCTCCTAAATGTGCTTTTATGTTACGGTTATTATGAAGCGCCTGTTCGCTCATCATTTTAATTTTAATCTGTGTGGTCAGTGTTTTCTCTGTTGAAGAACGGAGCCGGAAAGAAGTCCGTATTAGCAGTAAGCTAACACATTAGCTTTGATGAACATAAATCCATGCGGGAAACGCTGCAATTTGCATCCTGGCTGCACGTAAATATGTGGGAATAACATCAGCCTTTATTTAGTCGGGACACGACTGGAAACACAAATCCATATGATTGGTTGAACGGTTTCTAAGGACTGAGCGACGTTTCTGCTTTGAAGCACACACACCACCCCACAGCCGCTGTGTGTGCTGGCGCTCCGCGCTCTGCCCCGACACACTTTTACCGGGACACCCGCTTCTCCTAAATTCCGTAGCTCGTTTACGTAGAGCGGCGGGACGGGTCACAGTCCTAAGTCTCCCACACGTAACAAAACATCCTCCCTTCCCCTCAAAGACAAAGCTGTAAGTCCGTCTGCTCTGCTAGAGACGCGGTCGCTCGCTCCACCGGTCCACATGACTAATCAAGTGCAGGAAGAGCGGACCACTACTTTTCTATTTTATTTATGTATTTTTTTTTAAAGTCACTTCCCTCAGTTTATACTGGATCATCGCAGATGAGTCATTATTTGAGAGGTAAAATAAATAAAGTAATAAAGTAAAATAACGAATAATAATTACAATAAGGACATCCCCCCCGTCCATCCCAATGGTTTACTGCAAACATCATCAACTGCCAATTTAAGGGACATCGCTCAACCCTAATAGGTATCAGATCGTTAATGTAAATGGACATTCCTCTCAGTGCACTCGAGTTAGCTACGGAGTCCCACAGGGCTCAGTCTTAGGACCCATCCTGTTTATGATTTACATGCTGCCTCTAGGGAACATAATCAGGAAACACAGCATTAATTTTCACTGTTAAGCAGATGATACCCAATTGTATTTGTCCATTAAACTTGACCAGAATGACCATATAGAGAAGCTGAACGCCTGCATCAGAGACATCAAGACCTGGATGACAATTAATTACCTCCTCTTGAACCCAGAAAAAACTGAGGTTATTATACTAGGCCCTAAAAACCTGAGAGATGCTCTGTCTGCTCAGATAGTCTCCCTGGATGGTGGAAGTATAGCCCCCAATTCCACAGTTAGAAACCTTGGGGTTTGTCGCTGAATTGAATTGAACCTGTGAGGGAACACAAGGTCAAGAAAAGGGGGGTCCCAGTCTTCCTGTTGTTTTACCCCCAACATTTAAAGTCAGTCCAGAGGAAGTTAATGACATCTGAAAAACTGTAGGTTCTACATAAAAATCACACATAGGTGTTCAGTAAGCACCTGCTGGTTCTTGATGCAAACAAAATGAATTAGACCGCTTTTGGAAGACCAAAGAGCTGTCAAAGGAGTACAAATGCCACAGCCACATGAGGAGACCTAGTGAATAACCTGCAGAGAGCTGAAAGTAGCACAGGCTGCCATCAGGAACATGCTACACCACCAAGGACTCGAACCCTGCAGGCTTGCCCCCCAGCTTAGGCCAGAACATGTCCAGACCCGTCTGAAGTGTGCTAGAGAACACCTGGAGGATCCAGAAGAGAATTAGGAGAAAGTTCTGTAGTTAGGGTCCCCAGCGGAGGACCACTCCGGCCTGCACAAGTACTTATTGAAGCCTGGGCCGGCCCGTGTGCCGCCTTGATTGGACCCGACCGTCCAGCCACAACGCCTGCTGCTGGGTCTGCTCGTGTTGAGGTATAAAAATGACAGGCCTCTCTCATCTTTGTAAGAGGGAGAACTTGCACAATTGCACTCCCCCAAGTTGGAGGAGTGGCTACACTACAGCAGATCCCAGGAAAGACCTCAGACCTCAGTCTAGAAAAGCTCAGGAATAGCTAAGATCCTGCAGGACCCTAAAGATCCCAGGCCTCTGGTAGAGGACCCCAGCTTGGAGGAGAAACCCCCCGTGGAAGGTGAGAGGGGCGTTTATTTCTTTTTTAGGTTGATCTTTTGGAGCTCGTCGTCTCAAAAGTAGCTCACATGCTAAAAATGTTTGGGCACACCTGCCTTAGTCTGTGGAGGTAGCTGAAAGGAGGTGTTGCCTAGCAACAGCCCCAAAACGTCACAGCTCTGGAGGAGATTCACATGGAAGAATGGACCAAAACAGCAGATACAGTGAAGACTTCCCTCTGTCATTGCTGACATGGGGTTAATAACAAAGTACTGAGCTGAACTTTAGTTACTGACCAAATACTTGTTTTCCACCACAATTTACAAATCTATTCCTTAAAATCAGACAATGTGATTTTCTGGATTCTTTTTTCTTATTCTCCAAGTTGAAGTAAACCACAGACCAACCTCAACCATTTGAGAGGGGGGGGTCTTTCACAAATGGTGGCTGATTGAATATTTTTTTGTTCAGAAACAAAACGTAATAAAAGCCTGGCAGACATTATTGATGAACATGAATTATGATTCATTACATGAAGCGTTTGTGTTCATCAACGATCCTAAAGGTCCAGCCTCATCTACCCCCCCCCCCAGTGGTACCCTGGCCCATATGAGGGTGGGGGGTGTTAATGACAGCTCTATTCAGCAGAACAAAATGTACCTGAAGCTGCTGCAGGACAGGTGACATGCATGGAACCTTCTGGACAACATGGAGCTGCATTCATGCATTTCTATGCCCCCCCCCCCCCCCCCCCCTCAACAGAACGAACTGTTGCATGAAGCAGAAGTTCTGCAGGTCCGAACCCTGAAGGTCCACAAAGACACTCACTGTTCTCTATGGTGGGATCATAGGAGTCCACGAACTGACCTTCCACGAACTGGATGGTCAAAGAAGACTTTCCTGTGGACAGACACATGACAGCATCACCTCAACATCCCATAATGAGCGGCCGCGTGCGCCAAAGGCCTCCCCGGATGCTGATGGCGCCAGAACATCCCACAGGCCCGCTCTGGATCACCGGGACTGCACCGGGTCTTGCTGGGACCGAGGCGGGCTCGGACCGCATCCACGCGCCGGGACACCCCCCTTGCCGTGAGGGCTGACCACTCACCCACGGATCGGTACCCGAGGACGGCGATCTTTCGGGACTTGGGCTGCGGCATGTCGGCGGGTGGTCCTCGGGGTTTTCCGCAGCCTCCGACCGGAACGGCATCTACGTCAGAGGGCGCAGAAATCCGTCCTTCAGTTCCCCTCCTTCCCGCTTTGCTCGGGAATCGAACCCCCGACGCGTCAGAAACGTCAGTTCAGCTCTGAGGATCCAGAAATCTCGGAGGACCTGGATCCACACGATCTGCGTCAGCAGCCTTTGTCATGTAATGAATTAGTGATTACTGCTCTCCCCTGATTGGCTGACAGCAAAAAGGCGGTTCCCCTTCTAAGGCTCTGATTGGGCCAAGCATCTGCTCGTCTCCCGGTGCCGCATGCTGATTGGCTGCGATGCCGTCTCTGTCCCAGCTGCTCATCCGGAGGAGAAATGTGGCGCCGTCTGTGAAGCTGCAGTCAGAAACAGGTTTCATCAAGTTTCTCCTTTGGATTCATGTCTTGATAAATGTTACATTTGCTTTTCAGAAAACAAAACAAAATGTTGGAAAACGAAAAACAAGAAGAAACTGGGAAAGGTGGGTAGTTCTCCAGGACTATGTCCCAACTGGAGGTGTTGGGTTCAGTCTGCCATGCAGAGTGTGTGATGGTCCCATGTTTAATCCCACTCCAACGAAAATGATATTTTATGTGTTTGTACATGTTCTTGAAGAATTGTTCTCATGATGACGACATGTGTAAAATAATTTAAGCTTAAAATGGCACTTTAAAGTGTTTCTTTATTCAATCAGGATCAGACAAAAAAATGGTGTTTGAAAAAGCTCTCAGTTTGGGGTCGGGGTGGGGGGATGCTCAGACTTCCTGGGTGGTGTTGGGTTGCTCGTCTGGGGCTGGGGGTGCTCTCCGGGGGCGGGGCCCCGCGCTCTGCCCTCTTCCATTGCTTGTCCAGTACTTTTAACCCTTGTGCTATCTTGGATGACCCCCCCCTTCCATTGACGTGTTCTCCTACCATGACAAAGGTGGATAAAGGTGGAAAAATTTCATGTAATCCATTGAACCAGTGAAGATCACAAATCATTGAAAAAAAAGGTTCAGAGCTCTGTCTAGTGGGTCTAGATGACCCAACTTCCAACGGTAAAGTGCCTAGGATAGACCAAGGGTTAAACAGAGCGTGAAACAGGAGCCTGAATGGTGTGTCAAAAATAAAGGGGGGAAAACACTCATTCTTTGCAGAAACAATAATGTTACTTTTGTAAAAGTTTGAAAGTTTTGTGGGTAATTTTTCAACTTTATAATTACATTTGAGCATAAACCGAATTCCTCCCACTGTGTCAAATACATAGTTGGGAAAAGCGTTCCAGATATTGTGTTAACCTTTCAATAAATGAAATACTGGTAACCACTTTATTTTAAAAGAGTTGTTCACAGTTTCAAAGGTTAATACATCCATGCCTCCATGTTTTCTGGTGTTACACAAAACATTTTTCCTTAAGTAATGACATTTTTTCCTCCAAATAAAGTCAAATAATGTTTTATATATTAGGTTACAGATGTGCTTTGGCATTTCTAAAGACAGAGACACATAGACAGATCTAGAGATTCCCTCAGCTTTAGATAACAGAATTCTACCGTCCAGAGCAAGATCTCTCATTAACCACACATTATATCTGTTGATCATTTCAGTTATTGGCTTGAAATTAACATCACTGTGATTTTTATTTTTATCAATAATTATACCAAGATATGTCAGTGAAGTTTTTACTGGAATACCACTGATTTCTGGTGAATCACAGTCTTTTAGTGGAAACAGGACGGATTTGTTGAGGTTCATTTCTAATCCAGACTCCAGAGAAGTCCTGAATTCCTTTGATTGCATCTGTTATTTCATGTTTATTGGCCAAAAAAAATGTTTGACAGGATAACACAAAAAGGGGGTAAAACAAATGGCCAGACAATGACCAACTGAAAACTGGACACTTAGAGTGAGGACAACAGAAATGAAGACAGCTGTGGATGATTGACATGGACCTGGAGTGACCATGACCAAAAACACCCCTGAAAACCAGACTGGACATCCTCACACCTTCAAATCAGCTGGTCTACACTTTGAGGTGAAGCAAAAAGTTACTTTTTTCAACAGAAAAAAAATTAGTTTTTAAATTTTTGTTTTCATGAATGTGCACATTGATGGAAACTTATCAAATTCAACCTATATTAAACAGAGTGTATGATTTTGGACAATTTATCTTTAAAATCTGCTTTTTATGAATCAAAAGTAAAAAGAAGAGAACCAGTTTCTATTTTTGAGTTACTTTTAAAACAAAAAGGAGACGTTAATGATCACCAGTGTTTTTAACAATAGAAATGAGTCTTTTCTAACACGATCTGTTTGGAATTATACACATACAAATCTCAGTCTCGGTGCTTCATGTGGGTTCAGAGATGGACTTTGGTGCTAAACCATGGAGAGACTTCAGCACAAGCAGCAGCAGACGGATGGAAATGACAGGTGAATTCTTGTCTCCAGGTCTGGTGCAGCACACCTTTGATTCAGGTCATGTTTGAAGGTGATAAAATGCGGATGATGTTTGAGGTGTGACTGTTAAAGTGTAAACTGATCTATGATTACGCCCAGGAGGGATTTCAACAAAAGAGAAACTTTTGCAGAGAAAGTCTACTCATTTTCATAATTTCATAAAAAAAATTACAACTTTAATAGAATATGGAATCAGGGCCCACTGTTTAAAGGATTTCAAGTATTGATTTATTTTTACTTAAATTGGCGTTCCAGCTTGTAAAACCCACAGAACCAGGATTTCAAAACCATTAAAAAAAGAATTATGGAAATAAATACACTTTTCCATGAAATTCAAAATTTTTGGAAAGCGACTTGACTAAAAACAACTTGTCCAGCAGATGTCGCTTTTCGACCACACATAGATCTATCAGAGACCACAGACCTGCATCTGAGCCTCATGAATAAAACAAAGATATGTTGAGCAGTTTTTTCTGTCTTCTGTGTTGTTTGTGTACTCATAATACTCTGCTTCTCTCTGGTAGCAAGACTAGAAGTTTAGGGGGATGTTCAGGTTGTTCTATCATGGTGGAGATGAGTCCTGGTTCTTCTCTGGGGCCTAGTGGGACAAATGCAGTACAGCTCCTCAGGGAGGGGCCCAGGAGGCGTTCGGACCAGATGCTCGAGCTACCTCACCTGGCTCCTCTCCACATGCTCTAACTGGGTGACTAAGCTCCTCCCCCCATCTCTAAGGGAACGCCCAGCCAACGTACCGAAGAAGCTCATTTCAGCCGCTTGTATTCAGGACCTGGTTCTTTGGGTCATGACCCAGAGCTCACAACCATAGGTGAGTATTGGAATGAAGATCGACTGGTAAATTGAGAGTTTTGCGTTCTGGCTCAGCTCTCACCTCCGACCCACAACAGACGGCTACAGCGACTGTTTACCAGCGGATGCCGCACCGATCTGCCTGTCAATCTGTCCATAAAAATGATAAACAGAACCGGGTGACAATGGGCAACCCTGCTGGAATCCAATATGCACTGGAAATGGGTCAGACTTACTCCCGGCTATGCTAACCAAGCTCCTGATCCAGTCATACAGAGACTGGACAGCCCTCAGTGGGGCTCCTTGGACCCCAGAATCCCAGAGCATCCTTCAAAGGGAAAACAAGGGGGAAGCAGTCGAAAGACACGAAACACGTCTGGACTGGATGAGTGAACTCCCACAAACCCTCCAGCAGGCTAAAGAGTGTGCAGAGCTGATCCACTGTTCTGCTACCAGGACGGAAACCGCACTGTTGTTCCTGCAGCTCACTTAGACTGCCAGTATGTCAGGCAACCAAGCTTGGTATGACTCTTTCCTTAGACTGACGGCATCCCTTACTTCCGTTGTCCATCACCTAGTGTGGGGATTACCACTGCGACAAGCACCCCCCGCCCCCTTCCGAGTGGGAGTGATTCCTGATTCCAGTTGACTCGTCTGGGCTCCTGTTCTTGGCTGTGGACCTCGCCTCTGGCTCGTCTGGCGCCCCCAGCCGTCCTCCAACTCCATCTGGGTGAAGTTCATCTGCCAGACTAGGAGACTAGAGTTAGATAAGTTAATTCTTCTCTCCGTCCTGGGGGAGGATCCCTCCTTCATATGGACACCTCTGAGGTTTCTTCTTTTTTTCCAGAATCAGTTTTATTTTTGGAGTTTTTCCTTGCAGAGAAGGAGGGTCTAAGGCAGGGATGCCCAGTTGAGTTTAGTTTAGAATCACCTATTGAATTCTATGACTTTATGTTCTTTATGATTCACGTTTATAATGCAATTACCAGTATGAAGCCCATTGAGGTGACTGTTGTTGTAAATATTGGACTGTAGAAATAAAATGGAATGGAATTAAACCACTCTTTGTGTGGCTCACCCCCCAGGATCTGTCTACCACGGGAGACCCTACCAGGGGTCAAAGCCCCAGACAGCATGGCTCCTGGGATCACTCAAGCTCTCAAACCTCTCCACCACATTAAGGTGGCGGTTCACGGAGAACACACATATGCACAAACACACACACACAAATAAACACACTTAAATACAGGCACAAACCTTTGCACGCACACACACGTTCATGCACACAGATGCATAGCCACTCTGCCACTGTTGATGATTTAACGCCCAAATGTCTTAGGTTGTGTGTGATAGGTTGTGTGTGTTTGTGTGAGTTGGTGTTTCTGGGTGTACTTGGAAGTGGTGAACACCAAGACCACATTCCCGATATACCAGCTTCATGCTGGGGATTAGGGCATGGTGACACTTTGTACCCTGATAAATACCCCCCAGAGTGACCCAGAACCCACATCAGTCCCACATTAAGCTGCTTTAAACACTGCCTCCACGCCGGGGCTGGAAGACATTTTCTTCTTTTAATCACATTCAGTTTGATAGAAATTTGATATCAAAAATGTGTGTTGGTTGGGGGGGGGGGGGGGGGGGAGATGATGTCAGCATTCTGCTCATGACAAAATTACAGAGCTACAGAAATCAAGGTGTGGATTGTCAGTCCCAGCTCTCTGTGTGCAGCTGGAGCTCCTCTGAACTCAGATGCCAGCCTTTTCTGACCTGCTATGAAAGCAGCCCTGGTCAAGTTAGTATGCCAGCTCCAGCACCAGCCAGTTACATCCTCCAGCTGGGTCTGTGCCTGCCGGGGCACCTGGGCCCTCTCACCAAACTCATGACACAGGATGTACATTTCAGGCAGGAGAATGCTGTAGTGTGGAGACGTACAACTATGACTTTGTAGCGTCTGATGTCTGAAGGGCAGTCATTTGTGTTTCAGTTGTCTCGTGGAAACTCTTGCCTGTTTGGAACAGACAGTTTCAGTCTTCAGGCTCAGCAGCTGGACTGAGTCCAGAGTCACACAAGCTAAAAGCCAGCCATCGTTATCCAACTTTCACAAGGTGTCATTGTAGGCATGGCGTAATTACCATATCAGCAACACATGAAACATTTATGGCTCACTGGCAGAGAGGGGCTGGCAGGCATCCTAATTTCTTGACATGAGCTTGTCACTTCCCATTGTTTCCAACTTTGATGGTCTGAGCAGAAATCTCACAGACCCAGAAACCTCTGATAGCTGTCATATGATGTCAGAGGCAGAAGATGTCCAGTGATTGTTTCTACATTCAACACCTCTGCAAAGAAGGCGAAAAATATCAGGTAGAAAACAAACCAAAAGAGCAGGAATGAAAAATCACTGCCAAGCAAAGAGTAGTCAGGTGATTGCTATCTGCTTTTGGAAGAGAAGAAAATGAGGAAGAACATCCTGACATGTCCTAATTAAAAAAAAGTATGAGTTTGAAGCATGAGTGGTCTTCCTCTGAACCACTGTGGACAGCGTTTGTTCTGAAGAACCCTTTTTGGGGTAGTGGAAGAGTTCTGATGGTTTTGGTTCTGGTGTAGAATCACTCCACCATTCTCTCATGCAGATATGGGCGGGGCCTAAATGTTTCTCTGAGTTTTAGCAGAAGTCACAACAATTAATTCAATTTTTTCCTGCATGGACTCAGATACTAAGTGATGAAACATGTTTGTCTCACATTCATGAATTCAATAAAAATACAAAATGGTTATTGAACATTTTTCCACAAAAAACAGACTTTGGCCAACTGATAGAAACTAAAGAAAAATTAGGGACATAATTGGCGCAGATCTCATTAGTTTGACCATCATGATTGGATGGATGGATGAATTAATAAGTTTAGAATGATTCTACTAAATAGGATTTTTTTCTCAGTGTGGCAGAGTTACTGCTGAGCAGTGGGGAGCCGTTAATCCACATCCATCAGGGAGTCACGCGTCCCAAACCCCTTCATCCACGTAGAGCTGCTGATTCTTCGACTCGTTTCATTTTGGGCTGCAGCAGCCAGCAGGTGAGACCCAGATATGCTGCTCTGTGGTGCTTTATCACGGCGCTCTGTTGTCTTGGCCACAGTTGGTTTGGAGACCCGTATGCTGCATCAGCAAAGTCACAACTGATTTGGTCACTTTGGAGCCCGGTCGGCTTTGTTCGCTTCCATTACAGCCATTATTACAAAAAGTTTCTTCACTCAGAGGAGTTAACCCGGATAGCTCCGCCTCCTGGGAGCCGTTATCATCCATTCATCATATTGTCCTAGTTTATCCAAAAGTGTACAGTGCTGTTTCAGTTCAGATCTAACCACACATCTGATCAGACCATTGCTCACACTCCACTTTCACTTGGGGTAGCAGGAGATGAAGCACAAAAAAGCAAGGTACCGATACATTAGGGCTTTGAAAATAAAAAGATTACGCAAATGATTTGAAAAGATTTAAACTAAATATGTGAAAACTTTAATTACTGAAGCTGTGAATCTGTGCAGCCAGTGTCAGAGTTTCCAATCTTGTGAAAGAATCATTTGAAATGTTCAAATGAGAGGTTCTTGGCATCATATGGAGGCTCCAGACAGACTTGATGGGCTCTTCTTCCACTTTCATCCCCTGTAATTTGCATTGCTGAGTGGATCATCGTGTCACCTGGAGGTTTGGCAGGACCAGCTTTGGATCCAGTTTTTAAATAGCAATCATAATGCATGCCATGTCCTCTTTTGACAAAAACAATTCCTTTTTCACTGAATGCATGGCTGTACGTGTGCATGTGCACAGATGTGAAGTGTCCATGTGTGAATATTCACAGCTGCACCTGCTGAATAATAGACGATTTTCAGCTCAGGTGGCTCACCATCCAAGCCTGTTGGCATGCTTTCTTCCATTTGGAGTGCTAATGTCACCTGACAAGGTTTACAAATGCACATTTCTTGTTCCTCAGGATTGTGTTCTTTCTTCAGGGGGAGCTCGTTCTGCTCGTGGCTTCAGGAAGTAATGCGTCTCCCATGTTGACTCTAAAGAGCCTCTGGCTTTGGCAAGAGTTCCTTAAATTGCAGCAGAATCGACACCTACAGCCCATTGTGCAAAAGTGAGCTCATTTATCATCTGTCAGAGCCAAAAGCCTGCACTGGTATGAAGAAGTCATAATGGTTTATGTCTTCAATGCCTGAATTCAGCTCCCAAACCAGGTCTGCTGACGTTTAAAAGCGCCTTCTGATGATGCCTGACTGTTTTAGGATACAAACAATGAAGTAGAAAAGAGCAGTCAAAGGAATGACAGCACAATCACTCCCAGTCCATCCGTCCTTCCTGGGTTTTTCTTGAGGTAGCTTATTCACTGTGAGATCAGTGCCTCACAACTAGATGAGCTTTCTTAAATAAGATTATTGTTGTCACCCTGAAGATAGACGGTGTAACTGTACTCTCACTGAATAACTCAGCCCTCATTTGGTACTAATGGGACTCCTAATTAAGGTGCCATATGAATGCAAGTGGAACGGCAAATCTCAAACTGTTTGCACACATCTGCTGCTCTTTCAGAAGAGGCTGTTTATTTGGGGGAGAAAGTGTCTTCTGGACAAAAAAAGGACATTTAAAAAAGATTTATCTCACACACAACAGTCACACTCTGAGACTTTCATTCCTGAAACCCAGAACGACCTCAGATTAGCAAAAACATGCCTATCTAGCTTTGGTTTCCTCCTAACCATCAATCTTTCCAAGTCCCTGGATCAGTTTTCCATTCATCACTGCTCTTGACTGAATAAAAGATCTTTGGTTCAGATAGTTTGAAATGGCTAAGAGTCAGTTCCCTCGTTTTTTTCTCTCAAAACACTTACTCAGACGTGCACAAGGCTGTTTTTTTTTTAAACTATGCATCTTTTCTAAAGTACTGTGAGACCCTGCATGCTGGAAAGCTACATCTGACCTTGAAACGCTTTAGGGTCCCCCTAGAGTAGCTGGAGGGATTGGCCAGGGAAAAGGAAGTCTGGGTTTCCTGCTTCTGCACCTGCAACCCGATCTGAGATGGACAGAAAAATGGATGGACGGTTGGATGGACAGAGTGACGGACAGATGGATGTGTAGATGGACTGTCACAGTCTATTCTTTTTCTTATAAATTAACATCAGATCATTGTTTGTATTCTACAACCATCCGGTCATGAATTGTTGTAGAATACAAACCCTCCAGCTCTTTGGGGTGCTGGATTACTCATCTATTCTTAATGTGTTTTGTGGATTTGGAGAAGGCGTTTGACGGCGTCCCCAATGGTGTCCTGTGGAAGGTGCTCTGGTAGTGTGGGGAGCCCTACTGAGGGCTGTCTGGTGTCTGTCTGACCGGATCAGGAGCTTGGTTTGCATAGCCGGCAGTAAGTCTGACCTGTTTCCGGTGCATGTTGGACTCCAACAGGGTTGCCCATTATCACCTTGTTCTTTTCATAGTCTTTTTGGACAGATTTCCTAGGCGCAGCCAGGGGCCGGAGAGGGTCTGGTTTGGGGACCACAGGATTTCCTCTCTACTCTTTGCAAATGATGTTGACCTCTTGGGTTCATTGAGCCACGACCTACAGCATGCATTGGGTCAGTTTTGCAGCAGAATGGGAAGTGGCTGAGATGAGGATTGGCACAGCCAAATCTGAGGTCATAGTTCTTAACCAGAGAGAGGTAGTTTGCATTCGCGGTCGCTGTACCGGTCCATTGTGGTGAAGAGAGAGCTGAGCCAGAAAGTAAAGCTCTCAGTGTAAGGCTGATCTTCATTCCAATGCTTACCAATGGTCATGAGCTCTGGGTCATGACCCAAAGATCGAGGTCCCGAATACAAGAGGCCGAAATGAGTTTACTTCATAGGGTGGCTGGGCGCTCCCTGTAGAGATAGGGGGAGGAGCTCGATCACATGCAGAGAGCTCAGAGTAGAACCGCTTCTCCTCCACATCCAGAGGAGTCAGTTGAGGTGGCTCTGGCATCTCTGGTCACGACTTTTTAGGGCAAGTGATGTGATATAATTACAGATCAATCACTTTAACCATCTTCAATAATTAATTAAGCAATTTTATTATTGTAATTATAAGGTAATGCTGTGAAATATAAAGGGTCCATACCCTGTTTATTGTCCAAGGTTGGTATTCCAATTTTTTTCTGATTATCAGCCGTTCTTCTGGGTTTAGCAGAGTTTATAGGTTCCTTTTGCTGTTATGTCTGCAGACTTTGTTAAGGTCCATGTCTTCTTCTGAAAGTTGAGGTCAAGTTGTCTGCAGCTCAGAACTCTGCTGAAAGTCAGGGTCACAGTTGACTTTTAGAGATAGCGATCTGATCCCAGGTAATTTATTTTTTGTATTGTAAAATGAACATAAAATTAGAATGAGGATGAATACATAGAATTCAATAGGAACATTCTAAACTAAACTAACTAAACAGAATAAACCTATGTGGGCATCCCTGCACTTAGACCCTCCTTCTCCTTCTCCTTCTCTTTCCTTGTTGACAACCAGAACCTTGGCCCGGTCCGGTGGACCGAGTGGTTTGACGTAAATCCTGCACCCTTTAACCCAAGTGTTCTCAATCTGCTTCCTGAGAAGCCGTGCATGTTTGGAGATTTCAGCATTCCTTCTGGTCAGATGGTCGTTCAGATAAGCAGCAGATCCCTTCAGATTCTTCCTTTGGTTCATCAGAGCTAGTTTGTGTTTTTGATTCACAAACCTGATGAGGATCTCTGGTTTATCCATCTCCTTTCTCCTGGGGAGCGGGTGGCAGGTCTCCATGGTATCTAGATCCAGGGGAATCCCTTTTTTTTATTTGAACCCTTTGCACTCAAGTCGCAGTGGCACACTGGCATAAAGTCTGTGGAGAGCAGGATGGAGGGGTTGGTGGAGAAAGTATCAGGCGGATCAGTTGAGAAAAGTGGAATGTGACTGAACTGTCAGATGACCTTTAGCTTAGCCTCAAATGCTAAAGGGGTTTAAATAATGTACTCCTTGTGCATCTGTAATCTCCTATTGTAACATCTGTCTACCACTAGAGGGCCTCAGCTCTGATCTGATTACTTAGATACTGGAAAAGGACAGAAGTGGGTCGAGTACTATTTGTGCCATTACAATGGGAACAAAAGTCACAGTTTTGAATGAAAAAATTTCCAAATTACGATCAAAATGAACAGTTTTAAAAACATAACTTTTTAAAATGCATAAAAAAATGTTTACTTATAAAGCTCAGTGGTGCTTTCAAAATGTGTTTTAGTTACAAAATACATTTTTGCATTTCTGAGACCAAGGCCGGATATAGACATGGGCGAAGGGGGGCAATGCCCTTCTAAATGTGAAGTCCAAAATTAACTAAAGAAATAAAAATTACAAAATCAAAGACCACTAAAAAACAAACGAGTCAAATAAAATCACAAAACACAACAAAATAAAACAAATAAAAATAAAAGACAAAAAACATAAGAATGAATGGACAGACAGACCAATAGACACTCATGAAATGAAAAACATAAATAAATGCAGCTTCATTGGGGCACGAGTTAACATCCTGCTTTTGCTCATCCCTAGCCCGGTCAGAGTCAGGAACAGCATTCAACATCAAACTTATACTGAAATATCACAGAGATCAAAGGAGAGGATTGATTTCTGGATAGTTGAACTGATAAGATGAAAGCATGGTTTTCTAAGCATTTTAGGGATTTGAAGGGATAGGGCACCCCAAACCCTCACCACACCTGGACTTGGTCCCCCTGAGATCCTACCTGCACCCCATAGTGGGGCTGGCTAAATTTGGGCCTGTCTGTTTTCAGATGCCTACTCTTGAATCTTGCTTTCTCTCAATCTTTATTTTTCTATTCTCAACAGTGGCTTCAGTGTGATGGGATTTAAAAGCTTCATAACAGGAGAAAATGCATTTTTAGATTAGTATCAATAACAGTTAAGCAGAAATATTTGTCCAATTCCTGTCCCTTTCCAGATAAAAGATGTACGCAGGTCACCTGTGAGGGGAAATATTTGAACCTTCTCTCTATTGTCTTTTGGTTTCTCCACAGCCAATCATCTGCTTCCATGTAACCCCCCCGTCTGCATCCTCGTCACTCATCCACCACCTCCGGATGAGAGACGGGTTACAGCAGCACGCATGTGTGGCTCACTGAGGCTATACATCTATCTTCAAATGACTTAAAAAGTAGATTTTCTCCAAAAAAGAGAGCTGACCATGGCCCCCAAGAAAAACCAGGACTACGAAGAGCTTAAAAAGATTCTTGATGATATCCAAGCTACATTGTATCCCTTTATGGAACAAGTGACCGCTAAGCTAACTCCACTGATTGAGCTGATGGAAGAGTTCCGAAGATTTCGGGCTCAAAACGTTGAACGAGAAAACCGGGTCGACATTCTGGAGAAAAGACTGGACGATGTGGAAGAACAAGTTAGGATGAATAATGTCGTTCTCACTGGAGTACCGATCAAATCTCGGGCAAAGCTGAACGCAGCTGGAGTTAGCATTGCTAATGCTAATAGCGCTAGCGTAGCTAGCAGTGCTGAAACGGAGAGCGGTGGAGAGTCTTTGGAACACCAAATGGAATCATTTCTCACGCCTAAAGGGATTTCCCTGGATCTCAACACCATGGAGACCTGCCACCTACTCCCCAGGAGAAAGGAGACGGATAAACCAGCGATCCTCATCAAGTTTGTGAATCACAAACACAAACTAGCTCTGATGAACCAAAGGAAGAACCTGGAGGGTTCTGCTGTTTATCTGAACGACCATCTGACCAGAAGGAATGCTGAAATCTCCAAACATGCACGGCTTCTCAGGAAGCAGAAGCAGATTGAGAACACTTGGGTTAAAGGCTGCAGGATTTACGTCAAACCACTCGGTCCACCGGACCGGTCCAAGGTTCTGGTTGTGAACACCATGAAGGACTTTGAGAAGTGTTTGATCACGGACGTCTGAAACAACATGGAATAAATCAAAGAGCCAAATCATTTCAAGAAATATGACACCTGGATTCATCACTTTCTCCATAAGTCTGAATTGATCTGATTCTCAGCAAAGTTCTGACCTGCAGACAACTGGACCTCAACTTTCAGCGCCACTGATATCAGCTGAAGAAGGATATGGACCTGAATCTAATGTCTGCAGACACAACATGGAAGAGACTAGAAACTGTTTAACCCAGAAGATCATCTGTTATTCAGAAGAAGAAGAAATACCAACCTTGGACAATCAACAGATTATGGACCCTTTTTATTTTGTGGACGACAGTGGCTCAGGTGGTTGAGCGGGTCGTCCAATGATTGAAGGGTTGGCGGTTCGATCCCTGCTCCCACCAGCGAAATGTCGTTGTGTCCTTGGGCAAGACACTTCACCCTTCTTGCCTCCAGTGTGTCTCCACTGGTGTGTGAATGTGCATGGATGATCCCGGTGATGGTCAGAGGGGCCGTAGGCGCAAAATGGCAGCCACGCCTCTGTCAGTCTGCCCCAGGGCAGCTGTGGCTACATCAGTAGCTACCATCACCAAGTATGAATGAATAAATGATGATGGACACACTGTAAGCGCTTTGAGCGTCTGGAAACGCGCAGAAAAATCCAATCCATTATTATTATTATTATTTACTTCAAGGCATTACTTTATTATAAAAAAAATAAATAAATAAGTAAAACAAATGATTAATCAATTATTGAAAATGGTTAAATTGATTGACCTTTAATGATATTACTTCACTTGCTCCAAAAAATTGATAAGTTGATTCATGATTTTTTCCTAATGTAACATAATTTTGCTCATATTTTCAACTTTTGATACTTGATCAAATTTTGCTAAGAAAATTTCTGAAACAGTGTTACATCAATTTCACTTATATAGTATTATTTTTTAATCATATCCAAGACTTCTATAAGTAACATAATCTGCATATATTTTGGATATTGGAATATTGGATATTGGAATTGCCATGTTGATTTCTAAAAGTTATTTTTTACATAATAATTTAAGTAATTAATCTTTTTCATGTGCTTTATTGATGTTTCAGGATTCTTAATTCTGTCTGATAAAAGTTATAAACGGGATATTGATAAATCATGTAATAAAATGGTTATAGATAACGGGGTGGGATTATATAAATAAGCTTCCTTCCACTCCCTTTAAGCAATATTTATTAATATGTCTAATTCTCCAAAGTTTGATTATTTATTGTATGAATGTATAACTGATGATTATATTGTTTTTGTGTATTATTTCTATTTGATTGCTTGAAATAAACCATTTCAAATCAAATCAAACCTCACGTCTGTGAACGCCTTCTTTAGTCTTCTCTGAGCTTTTCTCAATAAGGTTTGAAACTAATAATTGAAACTATTCTCTTGCATGACTCATGGCTGAGCTGAAGCTGCAGGGAAGAAGAGGACGCTTGGGGTTTGTGGTGACCTGCTGACCACGCCCACACCTTTTCTGTCCAGCAATAGCAGTATCCCTTTAAACACCAGCCAGCCTTGGTTGGGATTTTATGCGTTCCTGGAAACAGAGCAGCTTCTCCCAAGATAATAAGAGCACGCCACAATGACAAGTTTCTTGTTTCTGTGAGATGCCTCAGCCATTGTTTGGTCCTCATGTCAAAAACCAGAAATTGGAGCACAAATCTTTGAAAAATGGTAGTTCACATAGATGCTAAATGTAGATCTAACTGCACTGTCTGACTGCACTGGAATGGAAAAGCTGCTGAAAAAACAACGAGGAAGCCAATTTTGACTGTTGGGCCACTTCTCTGCAGTGTGATGTGATGTTAGTGCTACTTCCAAACAGACAAGTGACCCAAACCATCAGTAACTTCTTCAAAGAAGTCTTTCTGTACAGACATTTGTGAACTGGGCCAATGTTCATGACTTGAAGAGCTTTTGTGTAGAAGTTGCTTTGCTGCTTCTCGTCTCCAACATTCCTGTAGTCTAAAAATCGGGGGTGTGAGCTCTGCAGCTGTGTTCAAGGCCCCCCACAAAGACTGCCCCAACATGGAGGAGGCTGGCTGACATGAGACGTTGTCCTCATCCAGAACCAGCTCCTGACTTTATAAGTGCCCAAAACAAATTCAAGCAAAGCACCCCAAAACGTCCTTTAAAACCTTCACGAAAAGTCAGAAATACCATCAAAAACTGAGCTTCAACATTTATAATGTGAACGTCCCTGTGGATTTAGCAGCTCTGTTGTTCACGCAGTCTGTAAAATAGCGGAACCTCCAGAGAAAAGGTTCAGAACGCATTGATGAATCATGCTCTTTGACAACAGATTATCCAGAGCCCGTCTGAACTGCTCTGCTGCACGGCAGCCAGAACATCCCAACCATCCAGGAGACGTCTGCATTGGCCCATAGATGGGGGCAGAATGAGAACAAAGGTTCATTCAGTCAGGGATGAACCTCACAAAAACTGACATGCATATTTATCCCAAAGCCTGAAAGGCTAATACATGTTTTTAAATGCGTATTCTTCAAAAACGCTCTTCTACTTTGCTTTAACCCTTGTGCTATCTTGGATGACCCCACCCTTACTTTGACATGTTCTCCTACCATGACAAAGGTGGATAAAGGTGGAAAAATTTCATGTAATCCATTGAACCAGTGAAGATCACAAATCATTGAAAAAAAAAGGTTCAGCGCTCTGTCTAGTGGGTCTAGATGACCCAACTCCCAACGTCAAAGTGCCTAGGATAGCACAAGGGTTACGGCCCAAAGAGCTTTGCAGAAACACATTCACACACTGATGGCAGCTTCGCTGTCAAACACTGGCGCCAAGCTATAACCAGCAGGAGCAACGATCAGTGCCTTGCCCAAGGACACTTATTGACCCTCTCTGTTGAAAATGGCGTTGATGGTTTTTAGCATTTTTCTGATTATGTAGGACAAGCAAAGATGATTTAGATTAAACTGCATTTCTGGGTATTTCTTTATTGAAATCACTGTGAATCAGGAGGAGATGAAAAAAGGCAGTTTGAAAATCTTGTAGTTGTTCTGTATAAACTACAAACGGCTGGCAAGAAGCTCCTCCCCTTTGTGATCATCCACCTGCAGACCAACAGATCCATGAACGTCTTTGTTCTCCTGGTTTGAGCTGGAATCTGGATCAGAACTGGATGATGGATGGATCTGATGTTGATTGTCACTTTTGTTGTACTGCTAATGCTGGGTTGGGGGTGGGAGGGGCTGTAAGCTAGCGCGAGAGAGATGATGGGAAATGAAGAGAGGCTCACTCCCCACCAACAGTCCCGCCTACAATTCAACAGTCAAGTCAAGTCAACTTTATTTATAAAGCGCTTTTAAAACAGATGAAGCTGACCAAAGTGCTGAACAATGCAGAATAAAACAAAACAACAAACTAAAACAAACAGAATAAAATCAATAAAAATCGGATACATTCAATAACAATAAATAAAACCAATAAAATAAATAAATAAAACCAATAAAAACAGGTGAACTTCTAATGAACTCTGCAGAAACCACGTCCTAGTAAACGACAGGAATTTAGATTTGGACAAAAACAGAATCATCCTCATAACTAAAAACCACTTTGATCAGAAAATAATTGGAGCAGAACTTAAATATCAATAATTATGAGAATCATGATGATGCTAACATCAGATCAGAGGTCTACCGCTGCACCTCTGCTGCTCTTCCATCTGCAGCAGCCTCGTTTTCTGTAATAATTCACATGACTCCCCCCCCCCCCGTGTGTTAAATGATGTACTTTAGCAGAATCCCATTTTTACACTTTGGATCCGCCAAGCAAAGGACCTGGCGGCCGTGGGGGTGGGGGGCTTCATCTGACTTTCCCTGCAGCCGCCGTTCCGAAACAGCATCAACAGGAGGTCCAGAGGGAGGCGGGGGGAGCAGGCCAATCCCCCCGTTGCTCCGGAGCTGCGGGCTCGCGCGCGCCCTCTCCCGGACAGACGGGGGCTGCCGGACTCCATCCAGACGTCATTCAGGAGCCAGGACGCATTCCTCCTCCAAGAGTGGCAGCGAAGAGCAGCTGAGCGCGTGCGCCGGAGCGCACAGAGGGGCAGAAAGTAGCAGCTGCAGTCAATCAAGAGGAGTTCCAGGTACCCCCCCACCCCCAGCTGGAGCGTTGCCGCCGCTGACATGAAGAAAGTTCTCACCGGCTTTTGCGTCGCGGCCACCCTGCTGTTGTTCACCCGGGGGCAAGTTTTTAAAGGTAAGGATGCTGCCCGGAGGGGCAGTTGCTTTCTTTTTCCTGCCTGAGCGGGGCACTTCGACGGGGTCGTTGGTTCAGCCCAGCCAGACGTTTCAGGGCTGAAGCGGAGCCGCGTGCAGATTATCCTCAGGTGTGCAGCAGCTTTAGCCTCACCTGCAGTCAGTCAGCTGAGGGCAGTTTAGGCGCAAAGACGCGCTCCGGCGCTTCATGCGCCAAGTTTAAAGAGCGCAGTTTGCTCTACCTCTCCACCTGAAGACAGCGCGCGGGCTTCTTGAAGTCAGGTCTGATAATCTGTCATCTTCATTTCAGTTTTACAAAACTTCCCTGAGTTCTTCCTGGAAGACCGCCGGCCGCGCGCGCGCAGAGACTGGGTTGTTTACATCGATGCCAACATTCATGTCTGAGTTCTTTTGTGGTTCTGGACGTTCTTGAATCCCAGATTCATCTCTTTGAAACTTTGTCCCTGTGATAAAATCCCAGCAGGATGCTGGTTTGATGCCGGTGAGTGAAGGGCGCTTTCCGCTGTCACCATGGTACATCGTCCGTGTGGAGAAGGGGTCTTCATAGTGATGCTGCTCCATCCTTCAGCTGTTGTGTGGAGCGTTTGCAGAGGAGGTTGAGGGTTTGGCGCCGGGGATCAGACGTCATTCTGCTGAAGGCCTCTTAGGGGCAGCATGGCTCTCACTTGGAGAAAGCTCAGGCTCTAGAGCAGAGGAGACGATTCTGTTTCAGACAACCGGCTCATCATTTCAGCTTCTCTCAGTTGCTAAATAAAGATGTTTTCTTTGTTCTGTAGAGCTTTTGTCCTTTTATTTAGGAAATGCAGCATCTTCACAAACCTGTTAAGGGTTTTATGGGGAAGGGGCGGCTTTTATCCGGCAGCCTGGACATCACAGGTCAATTTTAATGACTGAAAATTCTCTTGCCCCAAAGCCCCTCGTATTCCCAGTCCATTTCTGTGTGAGCTTTATCAGTTCTGCCCGCCGGCTGCCTCGTCAATGAGAGATTTATTGGAGAGGGCTGCTCTGCAGGCTCCCAGCGTCGCCAAAACCATCGATAAACGGGACACTAATTGCACACGTGTGTGTGTGTAAATATGTAAACCAGGAAAAAAATCAATTGGAAATATTTTACTCTGGCAAAAAGAAGGATGAGCAGCTGGCAGAGAGAGCGGAGGCCAGCTATGAGCAGGGTGTGATGAATCACCCAGTAACCGGAGCACCAGCGAGCTGCGGTACCGACTACCGACTCTACCTGAAGTCCATCAAAGTCTTTCCGTTTACTTGTAGAAGCCCGAGTGTCCCGCTCCCCCTGTGTAACCCCCCCCAGGTTTTCACCAAAACAGCTTCAGCAGAAATGGGTTGTTGTTTTTCGGCATGGTCGACCGCTCTCAGGTGTTCTCCAGAAGGCCGAGCCTTTAACGTCTCATTTCCAGGAGATGCTCTGTTATGTTTAGCACCTTTCCCAGCAGCCATAAAAGCTGCCGTGTTTTCTGATGGGGGAGCGCCGCGTGCAGAATGACGCCCCTCCCTGCAGACGAGCAGCCGTTTGTCACTGGCGGCTGCTGATGGCGTCCTGCTGACCCCGATGGTCATCAAGCTGAGACACAAGGTGAACAGTCAGAAGAACTTCCAGCTGTGCGTTTGGCCTCCGGTGACTCAGACTGAAGGTCTGCTTCCGTTTTGGGGGAAAATGTTTGACAGGAGGAAAACAAACCAGGAGGACACGATTTCATGAAGCTCCTCAGACACTTGGTTGGGGGGGTCATTTCTGTTACAAGAGGTAGAGCGGTCAACCTCTGGTTGGATGACACAGGTTTGGTTCCCACCTTTTGCGCCCATGTGTCAAAGTGTCATTGGGCAAGGCACTGAACCCCATGTTGTCCTGTCGGTTACAGGCAGGCGCCGGCGTTTGACGGTGGAGCCGCCATTAGTGTGTTTGTGGATGAATGGGGCGTTAAGGACTATAGAAGTAAACGCCATTTAGCTTTGACCATGTCACTGCCATGTTCCTAAACACGATCCTCATCTTGACAAGGTCTGGACCTTTGAGCGTCGCTGAGGGCAGGTCGCTCCTCTGCTGTTCGCCAAACGTGAAGCGGCGGCCTCAAACTCAGGGGTCACTGCTGCTCAAGCCGTGAAAGACCAGGACTCGAGGTCCGGGTCCTCCTGGAAAACGCTCTGCATGGGGAGCCGGACCTGCAGCCTTTCCCCATGTAGCATCAGTCCTTTTCCTTAAACATTTCCCCTCTGTTTTCATTGGCTGACAGGGCAGAGTTCTGACCCCCCCTCCATGGAATAGAAACCCTTTTTACTGTTTAAGATCTCCAGAAGTTCATCCACCGCCGATTAGCTGTCAGGAAACATCTGATTGCTGAAAATATTAAGTTATTCAAACAAAACTATGATGATCAAATGCATTTTTCAAGTTTATCTGAGAACTACTTTAGTCTTTTTGGCCATAAAGCCAGTGCAGTGGGGGGGTTAAACCAGCTCTGTGCAGAGAAGACCCCGACAGGATTCAAACCTGTGATGTTGCTGCCCTCCTTTAAGCAGGGTAAACTGTAGGTATGCCAAGTCCAGCAGTGGGACTCATCGTGTCCCTGGAGAGCCGCTTCCCCCCCCCTCATTAGCTTTTGTTTACGTCCACGAGGCGCCGTGAAGGTTTCTGCCGCTGAATGATGATGCTGAGACGGGAAACCGGACAAACAGAGAGGCCCTAATTACGCCCAGCTCTCTTCTCTAAATGAAAGGATAACGGCTAATGAATGGCGGCCGTGGCGGAGCGGGCCGCCTAATGAAGAGCGCGTTTGTGCCGCGGCTGTGATCCCATCAACACGTCTGAGCAGAAAAACAACTTACTATGCAGCCTGTGGTGTTTACTGAAGGCTGCAGGGGGATCCAGCTTTCACTAATTAAGGCTCCAAGGGTCTTGGCAGTAATGGTGGTAATGGTGATGAGAATTATGGGATGGATTGGCTGGAACTCTTTTCTTCAGAGCCACTTTAGCTCGTTTTCTTTGAGGATGCAGAGTTGACGGCTCCTCGTGTTGAATCGGTTTTCCTGACAAATAATAGCTGACGACCCACAGGTTCTTATGTGAATTGAAGTGGATTCTGATGGAGAACACTTTGATGTCTGCGTCAGGTGAGCCATGGCCCCCACCTGCAGCGTGGCATTAACAGCCCCCCCCCGCCGTGTGGTGGGGCTGCCACCTCCACGGAGCCGGTAGAAGAAAGCAGAGATGGTTTCATGCC
The DNA here is from genome assembly GCA_023969325.1 of Oryzias curvinotus. Taxonomy (NCBI): domain Eukaryota; kingdom Metazoa; phylum Chordata; class Actinopteri; order Beloniformes; family Adrianichthyidae; genus Oryzias; species Oryzias curvinotus. Next base: position 38,730,957 of record CM043722.1, read on the forward strand.
AAAGTCTGTGAAGGGTGTTGACGGTGGTGACGAGAGGATTGGTGGGTGGGGGGGGGGCTACTCCTTTTTCACCTTGTCTCCTGTTATTTATTAGGCTTCTGTCAAGCTCAGGCAGCAGGCAGGTGTACCCCCCGTCTGGGGCTTATGAATTTTACTGGGGGCAGAATCCTCCATTACTGTCAGTCTGAATCTGCTGCTGTCACATTAGGGCGCTGGTGCAGCCGTTAATGCAGCCGTTAATGCAGCCGTTAATGCAGCCGTTAATGCAGCCGTTAATGCGTTAGGCGTGTTTTCTGCGGCGGCTTCCTCGCTCATGTTTGCCCTTGTACTAAAAGCAGCTCTGGCTGCACCTATTGACCATTTAACTGTTCAATAATGAAGCCATCCCTGAGGATGAATTGGGGATCAAACCTGTCAGACCCCCCCCCCCTGTATTTTCAGCATTAACCTCCACGCGCTGCATTGTCCCCCCCTCCTCTTCCTCCATAGCGCCGTGTTCCTGATAATGCTCCTGTCAGTCATGCTCTGGTGCCTGTTGGGATGCAGGGGTGGGGTGGGGGCATTCCTCAGGGAAGCGTACGGCTGATAGGTCAGCCCCCTAACCTTCTTGGGAGGGGCCTGGCTCCTTTTGAAATGGGGGTCTTTGTGTTGGCCCTGAGCTCAAACCAGTGTGTGACCAATTCCTTGGGGGGGGTTAGGCAATGGCATTATGGCCCCCTTGACTCTGTGCAGGGGGGCTAAAGCTTTTGAGAGTGGTTGGGGGAGGGGGAAGTCGTGCGTTGAACGGAGCAGAGGATGGGTGGTCATGGTCAACTTCTGGAAGATGATCAGAGTTTTATTGAAGGCTCCGCCTCCACCCTGAAACGGGGGTCAGAAATCTAGAGGGGGGGCACGTACATTGATAGACCCTTCCTTTCACCAGAGCAAATCTGCGTTTGCAGCCTGTTAACTCGTGGAAACCTGAGTTGGCCGCTCTTCTGGGGGCGAGGAGGCGAGCTGCTGCCGCTATCGCCGGCGTGCAGCGCGGCTGCTGTCAGCTTATTATCCGACACCTTCTGGTTTAAATCTGCTGGAGCAGATAACACGCTGAAAACAAGTAGCTTTGGGCGGCAATGTGGCGCTCTCGTAGTCTACTTCCAGTTGTCATTGAGGTGTTCAACACAGAAACTGCAATTGAGACTCACAGCTGCAGGGTTTGTTAGAAGACGAAACAATAACTGCCAAAGATGATGCTTGGCCTGATGCTCTGCTCTGTAATCAGAGCTGCAACATTAAAGAAATTACAGGGCAAAGCGGTCATTAGAAGTGTGGGTGAAGCTTTGCAAACAGAAACTATGCGGAAAACTGATGTTTTTGGACAATTCTAAGATGAATAAAGCAGAGAAAATCTTACAAGTTGATTGTAATGAAGGTATACTGACAGCTGGGAGGAGAAAGTGGAACGCGATATTAGATGCTCACTCGCAGCAACAAATAATGCAGTAATTAATGAGGAACGCTTCCAGCATCTCCTGGTGTCAACCACATTATTATGGCAACAGTTTTGGGCTAAAACATCCTCCTCTTGTTCTCTCTGCATCTTTAAGGATATAATAGTCTCAAAGTCACCAAGAAGAAATCTCCTTTTTCCCTCCATCATTCTGTGATGCACTAATGGTTTTAAGAGAATAAAAAAAACATCCAGAAGAGGCAGAAAAGCATGAATTACTCTTTAAGATATTAGAGCTGGATTTGATCACGAAATAAAACCCTATCATCTTTTTAGACAGAAATCAGATTTAATAGTCTCTATCAGCTCCATTTTCTTCACATTTGTAATATGTTTCTGGAATTATCTAGTGTCAACAGTGGAACTTTTAAACTGTTTTATTCTGTCAACAGACATGAGAATGCATTTTCTTTCCTTTTCTTTATTATCATTAATTTTTTTTACCTCTATTCAACCAGGACAAAAACTCATTGAGATTAAAGATCTGTTTAGCTAGAGCGTCCTGGCCAAGAGGCAGCAGCCCGACAACACAACTCAATCAACATAAAAAAGTCTTTGATAAAATATTTGCAGTTTGATCGCTTTGTCTTACGTTCATTTAAAAGTCAGCTCTTCAGTTCTAGGAGCTGCTGGCGATAAGGCGGTAGGTACAGAGGTACCAATGTTTCAACCTGCACTGGGACAAGGAGGGCCAACCCCCCCCAAGCACACAGAACACAGTGATGGGTTAGTTGAAGTTTGTTACAAAACGCCGTGCACCATGAAAAACCGTATCAAAGCAGAAGCATTCATTTAAATACAGGCAGTGACACGTTTCTTACGAGCTTCAAATGATGAACATGATTTGATTCTAAAATAAAAGCTGTGAACCAGTTTCTGAATATGTGGTTTAAAAGTTAGACAGTAATCAATTAAATTACCAAAGTATTTGGTTACCAGTTTAACTAAATGTCCTTCTTCTGTAGTTATTGGGGGCAGATTGAGTCTTTTGAACAAATGCCTTTTTATTATTTTGGCAATAGTTTTGTATTTTTTAATCAGGGACTCAGTGGAGCTTCTTTTCTCATCTACTTTGCTTGATTTTAACTAAATGTCTAATAAATTTGGATTTGTCCCTGTTTTTAGAAAGAAAATCCATTTTCCTGACGAATCTCAGCAGGTGTTGCTCTGATCCGACTGAGTTCTGCTCATTGGAGTCAGAAAGGATGTGCCTGATGTTCCAACCATGGTAGTGCTTCATATGTGGACTTTCATCTGGATTCTACTGCAAGTTCACGAGCTTCATCGAGCAGAAGAGTCGCCTTAAAGGAGAGAAGTGGATGAAATCAGTGACTTCTGCAGAAAACCCTTTGCTGGCGGCCGGAAAGCCATTTGGCTCATCTGTGGAGCTGCACAGCCTCATTTAGCTGCAGCAGCATCAAACGTGGCCCGGTGAGGCAGAGGTGCACCGGCATGGCTCAGAGAATGAATAATTCACCCCCATGAGTCCTGACTTTTTGCTTTGGGACTCATTTTCAGCAGAACTTGTGTATCTAAAAAATGGTCCCGCCTTGAACCGACCCAATTCCTTTGGGCAACACCCGCCCCAGCTGTGCTCTCTAAAACCCGTCCAAATGGCTCTGCCATGGCTGGAAATGTGCAGGGAATGCAGATGATCAAACTGTGACTGGGAAGAGAAAGAGAAGGGAGGAAGTCCTGAAACCATCTGTAAGGGCGGGGTCTTCTGGTGTGTCTGATTCATCTAGGTCTATGCTAAATCAACAAACGGAGGTCCAGAAAAGGAGGGTTGTCGGTTGAAAAACAGAGCATGGACTTTGCCTTGAATTGCTCTGTTTTCAGAAACCAGATTTGATTTTCTGGTTTGGGGCAGCATTTTTATCTCGTGGATCATTCAACCTCCCATTATTTAGTTGTCTGAACAAAATAATCTCATGTTTACACTCCGTTGGAGTCACAGTTGTAGGCATTTGTGCTCACGAGCGTCTGGGTTTTCTGCCAGTCACCTGCCTGCTTTTGGCCTCTCTGGCTTCTTGATGTTTCAAGGCAGTACCTTCATCTTCTTCCTCATGTGCGCCTGCAGGTTCATTTGGCTTATTCTAATGGTTTTAGCAGAAGGCAGCAGGCATCTGCATCCCCGCCTTCAACTAACTGATGGCAATGAGGTGCAATAGGGCTGCTATTAAAAGGATGAAAGGACACCAGGCTCATTCTTACACTGTCAAAGTTCATTTGTATCTAGCATCCGTGCTCCTGTTCCTGACTGTGTACCTCCTCTCTGCTCCTGCTCCTACACCTGGCTGTGGTTCCTGTCTCCGGCTCGACTCGCGCCCCTGACTGTCCCCCCCAACCCCGTCTGGATGAAGCTCGTCTGCTTGACTTTAAATATGTAGTTGTAGAGTTAGATAAGTTAATTCTTCTCTATGAGTTCTGGTAAATCGCCTGTCCGTCCTGGGGGAGGATCCCTCCTTCACGTGGACACCCCTGAGGTTTCTTTGTTTTTTCTGGAATCCATTTTTTTTTTTTTAGGAGTTTTTCCTTACCGTGAAGGGGGGTCTAAGGGCAGGGATGCCAGTATAGTTTAGTCAGTTTGTTAGTTCATTTTAGTATTTTCCTATTAAATTCTATGTATTCATGACCCTTTTGATTTTATGTTTTACGTTTTCAGTTACCGATACAAAGCCCGTCTGTTGTTGTGAATTTGGGCTATACAAATAAAATGGAATTGAATGGAATTGAATTTGTAGACACGGGAAGAAAATGTCTACACCCTATTTTTAACAATGAAAATCCTGATAATGCTAACCCCGGTCCCAACCAAAGAAAGGCTGCTACCATGTCTGAATGCTTTGCTCCCTTTCATCATTACTTTGATGGTTTGTCTATTTTCTTCATTGCTTTTGGTACGACCGTCATCATTTCATCTACTCAAATGAAAAAGCAAAACTGTTTATTTTGTTCCAATTAGACATTGCATAAAAAATAAAAGAAAGAGAAACTGTTGCGTGGTATCTAATGTATGATTAGTAGTTTTTTTTTTTTTTACCAAAACGGTTAGAATGGACAACTTTAACTGCCTTCTGCCTACTTCTACTGGAATTTGAGTGATTTTATGGAAAGGAAAGGAAAGATTCTCTCACTGTAAAACAGTGAGAATAACACAAACTAGATTTATGGTCAATTCCAGTGTAGTTTCTGTATGTGTTTGACCCTGTCCTCTACCAGAGGCCTTAGAGCTTGAGGGTCCTGCAGTATCTTAGCTGTTCCTGTTCTTTTCTGGACTGAGAGGTCTGAGGTCTTTCCAGGTATCTGTTGTAGCCACTCCTCTAGCTTGGGGGTTACTGCCCCGAGTGCTCCAATTACCACAGGCACCACTGTCACCTTCACTTTCCAGGCTTTCTCCAGTTCTTCTCTGAGTCCCTGGTATTTGTCCAGTTTCTCATGTTCCTTCTTCCTGATGTTCCCATCACTTGGCACTGCCACATCCACCACAACGGCTTTCCTCTGTTCTTTATCCACCACTACAATGTCTGGTTGGTTCGCCATTACCATCCTATCAGTCTGGATCTGGAAGTCCCACAGGATCTTTGCCCTTTCATTCAGTAGTGAGACCCCCCCTGTGTGGACTACCTTGCCTCTCTTTGTCACTATCCGGCTGCATTTCTCGACCCCTAATGACATCCCAATGTCAGTACTGTAGATCCTGGTGGTGTGGATCAGGGAGTCAATGTCACGCTCGCTCTTAGCATATAGCTTGATGTAATCCATGTAGAGGATTGCACTGATGGTGGCCCCGTTTCTGAGTCGGTATCAGTCTTGTTGATTATATGGCTGAGGGGGTTCAGACCTATGCAGAACAGCAGTGGGGACAGAGCATCACCTTGGTATATCTGATGCCAACCTTCCACCAGAGGCAAGGTGGGGTTCAGTGTCTTGCCCAAGGACACTTTGACAAGGTGGGAATCGAACCAGCAAGCTTATGATCATGGGTTGACCGCCCTACCGCTGCACCACAGTAGAATGTTGAGCTATTAGCTGCTTGGCAGTTAGCCTTGATCGTGGGTTTTAAATCATCCATTCACTCCACATTCTCTGCATGTAACCCCTCTGAGTGGGATTACTGGAATGAAATGAGTGATCAGTTCCTCTGTAAAGCAGGCATTTGAATCTCATCTCGTTACTTGTAATAACGGCACCTGTTTGAAGTCATCGGTGTGCAGATGCCAATCCTCACCCTCCAACAGTCTCACTCCAAACTCCATTATGACCAAGACCAAAGAGCTGTCAAAGGACACCAGAATATAAACCGTAGACCTGCACCAGGAAGACTGAATCTGCAATTGGTAAGCACCTATTGGAGCAATTAATAAAAAATGGAAGACATACAAGACCATTCTTCCTCCATCTGGCCCACACAAGACCTCCCCCCCATGAGGTTTAAATAATCACAAGATTATTGGGATGTTTTTCTGCAAAGGGACCAGGACGGCCGATCTATGCAAAGGAAAGAAGGAATTTATGGTGAGATTTTGAGGGAAAACCTTCCATCAACAAGGGCTTTGAAGATGAAACCTGGCTAGGTCTTCCAGTATGACAATGATCCCAAATGCATCACCATGGTAATGAAGTAGAGGCTTTGATAGAGCTGTAGCTCTTGTGTAAAAACCCTTTCAAACGTCATCTGACAAGCATCACTACAAATAAGATTTTTCCACTTCACTCCTCAATCTCTGAAGGAAGTGGCTGATCCCGATCACGTCTGTGATCAGCTGTCCTCAATCATTCACATTGACTGAAACTATTATGTATAAACCGTGCTGCCCTAGCAGCGATAACAGAAGGACATGAGGTTTTTTGGCTAAAAACCAGGAAAGAACCTGGTCTGGGCTTCAGTGGTGCTTTGTAAGCCAGGAAATCTCTGGGTGTTGCTCAGCTTCTCAAAACTATAGGTACATTAAGAATGATCATGATAACTTTGTCAACACATTCATTCACTTTAATTTTGTCTTGAATAATTAACTAGTTTTGAAGCCAGCCTCTTCATATCTCATATGTTGCCACTGGGAATTGAGGTTATTTCCTCTTCTGTCTTCCATTCAAAATCCGGAGTACATGTCATGTTGCATCAAGATGATGCAGAGTGAGGGACGCAAGACTTTTGCTCATGGCAAAAATATTTTTTTCTTCACTGGTAAGGCATGTTGCTATATTTATTTCATGGAGATTTTATGTGTATTTACTGGGAAAGCTGGGAAAGAAATCCTTTTAACATTTGTACAAAAAAAAAAGCCGGCCACTGAAGAAAATGAGGGAAGCAGAGCGGGTCACCGAGGAAGGAAGGAGACGGATTCTGAAATGGGGCTGAGTTGTTCTAAGTTAGTCAGAGATTTGGAATTTTCTAGATTAAAAACTCCACCTTCAGCAGAATGCATTTCTCTCATACGGATTCACCAGCCCCCCCACAATGAGGAGCCAGGCTCTTGAGGGAGGGGCTGACATTAAATCTGGAGGCTTGCTTTCGATATCCCTTTCATTTAGATTTCATTGCATTTCAATTGGCACATTTGGCCTTTGCAGTTGTCTTGATTCAGTCAATGGTGTTTTCTAACATGAGCACTACGTAACACAGTTTCAAGTGACGGGATGCCGGCTGCCGCCTTACCACGCTAAAACCTTCAGTTAATTAATGTTTCACCCCAATGCTCCAAATCTGTCAATCTGTGATTCCAGAAGGAATATTATCCTTTGCCTTTTAATAAGTTTTTAAATATTTTTAATTTAAATGGGAATGTTTTGGGATTTCTTGAGACCATCATCATTTTCTACTTGTCTTTTTTTCAGTGATGGGGGTGAAACTGGCAGTGAGGAGCTCTGTCCTTGGAGATTGATGCTGGTTTGACAGCGCATTTATTTCAAGGCAGAAGCAATCATTTGAACTAGCCTTGGTTTGTCTGAGTTCTTGAACGAGTGTTACGTATAATTGGGTCCAGAGTCGGGTCGGATTCCATTCTGGTGGACGGGTGACGTTAATGCTGTCTAATGTCAGGCAGTCTGAACCGCACAGCAGTGGAAACGAGGTAAACACTCAAAATGCAGATAATTCCTTCAAACAAGCTGAATTAGAGACATTGGTGTTGTTGCTCCACAAGCTTGGAGAGCAGAACATGACAATCTGATCTTCCTGCATATAGAAGCCCACCAAATAGACACCAGTTAATATAGTTGATCGGTTATGTTGCACGTTAACTATTGTAAATAAAGGGTTAACATTTACTAATATTCAAAAGACAAAATCCAGTTTTAGCTAACAATTTCAGCTAATAAATAACAACCAGCCCTAATTTACACAGTATTCCTGGGTTTCACTGTAAAACTAAAAAGTAGATTTTTTGGTTTTAACTGTGTTGGATTAGTTTTGTTGTGTCTTTTCTTTATGGGAGCAGTCGTTTAATCAGGATATGAATCATGTTAAGATGGAATTTTAGGCCAAATATAATTGATTTGGAGCACAAGAAATCCATTAAAAAATAAGGCCAATTTAAAATGTCAGAAACATTACAATTAATGTTTCTGTTACAAATAAATGTAACAGGAGGCATTTTCAAAATGAGAGGATCATGTGTGATAACTGCAGTGTGTTGGCTGAAGTGGTTCCTTCAATGTTTGGTTTCCTGGGACAAAGAGGGTTTGCGTTTCCCTCCAAAGTCTCCAGTGTGTTGTCCAATCACATGACAGCTGGCTGAAGTGTCCATTTGCTGATTTACAGATTGAACAATAAAGGTCAGTTTTTTTTCTGGGTTTCAAATAAATTGGTCAACAGATGGACAAAGAATAAAAATCATGCAACATAAAACTCAGGATATTTATCTGTGAAAGTAAAGTCATCTGAAACGTGTCCTCGACAGCGTGGCGTCTGCGCTCCTCTCACGTTTTCCTCAAACCAACGTTTCTGATGCCGGAGGATGTAACGCGTGCCTCTGGAGGGCAGGGATCTCCGGTGCACAGGCACGTCACCGGAGACAGGGAAACACTTGGAAGACAGATTCCTCAGGCGGGCTCCGGCTGCCAGCCTCACTATGCTTTGATTTCTTTGTTTTCTCACTTCACCATAAACTGAAGCACGGACCGGCGCCAGAACGGCAAAGAGAGGCTGCCTCTGCAGTTTCCCTTAGAAAATCTGCTCCAAAGGGAAAACGATGAGCCCCCCAGGCTGGGCCAGGTGGAACTTCTGGAATTGAGGGGGGGGTAATATCAATGTTCTTCTGGGAGAGGTGGAGGCCCCCCTAACCATCTCCCTGCACCACCAGGCAGCCCAGATACATATCCTTACTCCATGATGGCGGAGCTGGAGGGGAGGCGTTCATAACCCCCCCATGCTCAACCCTCCACCCAAAGAAGGGGGGGTTTGTCGGCAATGCTGGGGTGGCTCTCAGTCCCTGCCAGGGGAGTTCTGCCTTTGGCTTAGGACAAAATGCAGAAAACCCCCCCACAATTATTGTAAAACTGTCTGAGAGCTGGATTACCCTGCATGACGGCATAATCAACGGTTTGTCATGAATGATTCGGTGCAGCCCATGAGCATAGAAGGCGCCGGAGCCGAGACAACCGAAGGCGCCGGAACTGAGACAACCGAAGGCGCCGGAGCCGAGGCAACCGAAGGCGCCGGAGCCGAGACAACCGAGGACCACGGAGCCGAGGCAACCGAAGACCACGGAGCCGAGGCAACCGAAGGCGCCGGAGCCGAGACAACCGAAGACGCCGGAACCGAGACAGTCAACTTCCAATCAATTCTGTCAAAAGCATCTTCAGAAAATAAACCTAATGTTTGGAGAGTAAAAGATGGACGACCCCCCCCCCCCCTCACCCACGTCACCGCTATCTCTATCATGCTTCATTGGATGCCCGGACTTTCTGACTCCTGTCCCAACCGGCCCCCCAGGCCTCAGAGAGTCGACCCCCATCAAAGCAGATTGAGCTCATCTCTTGATGCATGTTGTCTTTGGGAATGTGATGTGAGCTTTTGATGCTACCACCAGTAAGCGAAACCTCTGCAGCAATCCCCCCCCCCCCACACCACCATGTCCTCCACCCCCAAGGCTGTTCCTGGCCCAGCGCAGTGGCAGCCTGCCCAGATTCGTTGGTAGTCGTTAGTTGTCAGCAGAGCGATGCGACACGTCGCTCTGATTTGCTGGCTCTGTTGTTGAAAGGGATCGCTCCTGCCAAGGAGACGCGTCACGGCGGACAAACTCTGCTCGAGTTGCACGACAACAAAGATGGAAGCAGAAAAGCTCAACTCCAAGTCGACCCCTAATTCTCAGCAGTAGGATATTCGGATCTGAAAAGCTTTTGCAATGAATTTCAGAGACTGATGAAGAATCTTTGTCGTCTCCCTGTAGCTGATTTACAATAGATCTTACCCACCGAAAAAGAATTGAAATGATTTATAAATGAAGTTTTTAGGCAACAGGAAACTGTTCCTCAAGGTCGATGAGTAGAGACGATATCTCCAGCCAATTCAATGAAAGACAGGCGTGAATGTAGGATGAGTTTTATACCAATCTGACAAGCTGTCGACAAGAGGATAAAGGGAAAAAATCTGCCAGAGATTCAGGAGGATAACTCGGCCGCATTCTGCTTTTCTGCCTTTGTGAAGCTTTGATTGAGAGGAAATGTGCTGCTTTGGACGTCTCGTCTAAAGGGCCTTTCATCAGCTCCAAATGTGGAGCTGCATTGAGTCATTGTTAGGCTGAAAATAAGGGAGGCCAGGTGACAGACAATGTCTGCTTCTTCTGACTTGTGGAATAAGTTCTGTTCATGGTTTAGGATTAGCTTTTGGAAAAAAGGATGAAAAGAGGAGAGGTGATTTTACATTTTTACAAAAGTAATAGGAATGTTTTTGCTCTCCAGACTTTAGCCTTTAGCCTGTTTTGCTGCATTTAATTTGATTAAATCAATCAAATGAAAAGCTTTTTCTAACCAATTTATTTCTCTTTTTTTTAATCTAATTTTTGATTTACAATATTAATTCATATTTTACAAATATTTCCTCTTTATAATATTAGCTGTAAAATTATCTAACTGCAAAAAAAATCCTTGGATTAGAAATCCTTCTCTCACATTGGTCCTGCTGGCCAGTTTGCTAAAATAATTTAGCATTTTAGTTTATTTGGTGTCCATTTGTAGTTGGTTGTGTTTTTTTTTCTATACTCCCTAAACTTTTATTTATTTTTTTGGAGAATGCGACCATGACCATTTATGATTTAGTTTAAGGTGAAACAAACTTTTAGACACCAATCCCCTATCTGGAGATTTTGGTACGGTCGTCTTTTTTTTAACTTTTGATTTTTTCATTTATTTTTTTTAAGTCAGCAGTTTTAGTCTTTTTGATACCTGTTTTTTTATTGTTCTTATACTCTTATCTCATTGTTTTCACATTCCTATGTCATTGATTTTTATAGTTTTATGACATTGTTTTATCTAATACTTTTTATGTCATTTTTCTTATACCTGTTTGAGTGTTCTGTTTTTATCATTAAGTCTTTTATATGTTTTGTGTACTTTTGTGGCAAATGGACCTCGAGTGTAATAAAGCTTATCAAACATCTAAACCTGCTGATTTCTGATGGGGTCACAGGTTGCTGGAGCCTATCACAGCTACACTCGGATGAAGGCGGGGTCCACCCTGGACAGGTTTCCAGTCTTATGTAGGTCATGTGCAAACGGGTATTTAAAATGTATTTAAAAAGAACAAAGTAAAACTAGAAATTAACAGGCAGTTAAGTGTGATGAAGGCTTAAAGAGAGGGCATGAATCTATTAGTATTATATCTGTGATGAACGAAAGCATCTCAGTAACCATTCATCACAATATCTGAAATCTGCCAACTAGGTTATCACAAACCCACTTTTACTAACCGTTTGCTGTCAGATCTCAGAAGTAGAAAACTTGTTGGGTGTGGGAGTCCCCCCCCCCTCCAACAGCCTTCAAGCCGCTGGAGTCGATTTGATCCGGAGTCATAATTATTCTGCTGTCATGTCTTCTGTTGAAAGCTGAGGCAGGAAAGCTCTTGTCACAAACTGTTGTGGTTAGTTCCATCAGGCGGATGTTTCCAGTAATTAGCCACGGCCCCAACAGCCTATAATTCAATGAAGCATGTGGCTTCTCCCTTCATCGCCTGGAGCAGTCATGAATGAGCTGAAGGTTGATTGTGTGTCTGAAAGATTGCTAGGAGCTGCTGGTGTTGGTGTCACACCAGCACTGTTTATAAGTGAAATGACAAAATGAACGACCCTGGGAGGATTTCAGGGAAACAACTCAGCAGTGCGTTTACCTGGTGACTCCTCCCTGTGGGCGGTTCAGTCTAATCAACTCACCTGTTCAGCGTCCTACTTAAGTTCCAGGTGCGTTCATCACCGCTTCTCCATGCTTGCTGTTCTCCTTCTCGCTTTCTCATGAGGTCTTCCCCTGTTCTTCTGCGGACTCGATGGTCCCCCTTATTCTCATGTGGGGGTGTCCGTCTTCCCCGCGTCAGCCCCCTTTTTCAAACTGCTCAGGCAGTGTGGCGGCTCTCGCGTCTTTCGGCGCAGCAGCGCCCGCGTCTCAGGCATGCGTCTGCGGGGGGAGCGTCCTGCGGTGTTCTTGTTGTCTGTGGCGCTGCATTGGGAGAGGTCAGGGCCTTCCTGAAGGCCGAGATCACTGGAATCTCTACGGTGAGCGTGCCATGCTGCCCTCTTCCTCTGTGTTTTACGTGTTGAGGCTTTTCCATGTTGCAGCTCTTCCTGGTTCTCTGCTTGAACTGGTCATCGGTGATGTCACGCCCCCAAGGACCCTGGGAATTGCAGTTCCTGCTCTTGAAAGTAATGTTGCGGACCTGGTTCGGATTCTGCAGTGTGGCTCTACATCGTCCGGTTCCCGTTTTGGGGATTGTGGGTTTTTTCCCGTGGTTATTAAGGCTGGCGGTCCTCGCTAGGACGGGTTTCTCACGCTGGCTGAATTCATCGTGACTTTGTTATTTAGGAGCTGGATGTGAATTTGGCCATCATTTTGGTGCTGGTTTGGTTTTCTTGAGTGGAGGAGAAATTTCTGGTGTTTTTATTCTTTTTCCCCATTTTCTTTAGAATGTTTGCATGAGCTGCAGAATCATGGAGCAGTGGTCGTTTATTTGGCGAGGCGAAACTGCTTTGAAGGTGATAATGTTCCAGAATGGACAAGCTTGTAGATTTGATGTGAGAACTTCTGCATCTGTGTGTAAAAATCTTCTGCTGTAAAGTCTGACAAACAAAATCAAAACTGAAAAATTCCCATGTGTTCATTTAGAGTAACAACCTCCAATCTGTGATTACGACTGCTCAAAACTGCGTGTGCGTGAATCTGCTGCTGTGTGCGTGAATTTGTGTGTGCGTGAATCTGTGTATGCGTGAATCTGCGTGTGCGTGAATCTGCGTGTGCGTGAATCTGCTGTTGCATGAATCTGCTGTTGCGTGATTCTGCGTGTGCGTGAAACTGCGTGTGCATGAATTTGTGTGTGAATCTGTGTGTGCGTGAATCTGCGTGTGCGTGAATCTGCTGTTGCGTGAATCTGTGTGTGCGTGAATCTGTGTATGCGTGAATCTGCTGTTGCGTGAATCTGCGTGTGCGTGAATCTGTGTGTGCGTGAATTTGTGTGTGCGTGAATCTGTGTGTGCGTGAATCTGTGTGTGCGAGAATTTGTGTGTGCGTGAATCTGCGTGTGCATGAATTTGTGTGTGCGTGAATTTGTGTGTGCGTGAATCTGCGTGTGCGTGAATCTGTGTGTGCGTGAATTTGTGTCTGCGTGAATCTGTGTGTGCGTGAATCTGCATGTGCTTGAATCTGTGTGTGCATGAATCATCTGCTGTGTGCGTGAATTTGTTTGTGCGTGAATCTGTGTGTGCGTGAATCATCTGCTGTGTGCGTGAATTTGTTTGTGCGTGAATCTGTGTGTGCGTGAATTAGTGTGTGCGTGAATCTGCGTGTGCGTGAATCTGTGTGTGCATGAATCATCTGCTGTGTGCGTGAATTTGTCTGTGCGTGAATCTGTGTGTGCGTGAATCTGTGTGTGCGTGAATCTGCGTGTGCGTGAATCTGTGTGTGCATGAATCATCTGCTGTGTGCGTGAATTTGTGTGTGCGTGAATCTGCGTGTGCGTGAATCTGTGTGTGCGTGAATTTGTGTCTGCGTGAATCTGTGTGTGCGTGAATCTGCATGTGCTTGAATCTGTGTGTGCATGAATCATCTGCTGTGTGCGTGAATTTGTTTGTGCGTGAATCTGTGTGTGCGTGAATCATCTGCTGTGTGCGTGAATTTGTTTGTGCGTGAATCTGTGTGTGCGTGAATCTGTGTGTGCGTGAATCTGCGTGTGCGTGAATCTGTGTGTGCATGAATCATCTGCTGTGTGCGTGAATTTGTTTGTGCGTGAATCTGTGTGTGCGTGAATTAGTGTGTGCGTGAATCATCTGCTGTGTGTGTGAATCTGTGTGTGCGTGAATCATCTGCTGTGTGCGTGAATTTGTTTGTGCGTGAATTTGTTTGTGCGTGAATCTGTGTGTGCGTGAATCTGTGTGTGCGTGAATCTGTGTGTGCGTGAATCTGCGTGTGCGTGAATCTGCGTGTAGGTGAATCTGCTGCTGTGTGCGTGAATCTGCGTGTGCGTGAATCTGTGTGTCCGTGAATATGCGTGTCCATGAATTTGTGTGTGCGTGAATCTGTGTATGCGTGAATCTGCGTGTGCGTGAATCTGCGTGTGCGTGAATCTGTGTGCGCGTGAATCTGCGTATCCATGAATCTGTGTGTGCGTGAATCTGTGTGTGCGTGAATCTGCGTGTGCGTGAATCTGCGTGTGCGTGAATCTGCGTGTGCGTGAATCTGTGTGTGAGTGAATCTGTGTATGCGTGAATCTGCGTGTGCGTGAATCTGTTTGTGCGTGAATCTGCGTGTCCATGAATCTGCGTGAATCTGTTTATGCGTGATTGTGTGTGCGTGAATCTGCGTGTGCGTAAATCTGTGTATGAGTGAATCTGTGTGTGCGTGAATCTGCGTGTGCGTGAATCTGCGTATCCATGAATCTGTGTGTGCGTGAATCTGCGTATCCATGAATCTGTGTGTGCGTGAATCTGTTTATGTGTAATTGTGTGTGCGTGAATCTGCGTGTGCGTGAATCTGCATGTCCATGAATCTGCGTGTGCGTGAATCTGTGTGTGCGTGAATCTGCGTGTGCGTGAATCTGTGTGTGCGTGAATCTGCGTATCCATGAATCTGCATGTGCGTGAATCAGCGTATCCATGAATCTGCGTGTGCGTGAATCTGCGTGTGCTTGAATCTGTGTGCGTGAATCTCCCTGTGCGTGAATCTGTGTGTGCGTAAATCTGCGTATCCATGAATCTGTGTGTGCGTGAATCTGCGTGTGCGTGAATCTGTGTGTGCGTGAATCTGCGTGTGCGTGAATCTGCGTGTGCGTGAATCTGTGTGTGCGTGAATCTGCGTGTGCGTGAATCTGCGTATCCATGAATCTGTGTGTGCGTGAATCTGTGTGTGCGTGAATCTGCGTGTGCGTGAATCTGTGTGTGCGTGAATCTGCGTGTGCGTGAATCTGCGTGTGCGTGAATCTGTGTGTGCGTGAATCTGCATGTGCGTGAATCAGCGTATCCATGAATCTGCGTGTGCGTGAATCTGCGTGTGCGTGAATCTGTGTGTGCGTGAATCTGCGTGTGCGTGAATCTGCGTGTGCGTGAATCTGCATGTGCGTGAATCAGCGTATCCATGAATCTGCGTGTGCGTGAATCTGCGTGTGCGTGAATCTGCGTATCCATGAATCTGTGTGTGCGTGAATCTGCGTGTGCGTGAATCTGTGTGTGCGTGAATCTGCGTGTGCATGATTCTGCATGTGCGTGAATCTGCGTGTCCATGAATCTGCGTGTGCGTGAATCTGTTTATGCGTGATTGTGTGTGCGTGAATCTGCGTGTGCGTAAATCTGTGTATGAGTGAATCTGTGTGTGCGTGAATCTGCGTGTGCGTGAATCTGCGTATCCATGAATCTGTGTGTGCGTGAATCTGTGTGTGCGTGAATCTGCATGTGCGTGAATCTGCATGTGCGTGAATCAGCGTATCCATGAATCTGCGTGTGCGTGAATCTGCGTGTGCGTGAATCTGCGTGTGCGTGAATCTGCGTATCCATGAATCTGTGTGTGCGTGAATCTGCGTATCCATGAATCTGCGTGTGCGTGAATCTGCGTGTGCGTGAATCTGCATGTGCGTGAATCTGCATGTGCGTGAATCAGCGTATCCATGAATCTGCGTGTGCGTGAATCTGCGTGTGCGTGAATCTGCGTGTGCGTGAATCTGTGTGTGCGTGAATCTGTGTGTGCGTGAATCTGCGTGTGCGTGAATTGGCGTGTGCGTGAATCGGCGTGTGCGTGAATCGGCGTGTTCGTGAATCTGCTGCTGCGTGTTCGTGAATCAGACTTTCCAGCAGAAGATTTTTACACACAGATGCAGAAGTTCTCACATCAAATCTACAAGCTCGTCCATTTTGACACATTTTTACCTTCATAAACTGCTGGTGTCTGTTTTTGTTTTCTCTGTGTGACGCTGAGGTCATTGCGATTTTCAAAATGTTCTCATCATGTATGATGCTGGCGTTTCCACTGCTAATCGATCATTTCACTTGTTAAGCTATTGCAGACCTTTCAATCATTTCTTTGATCCTTTTGGCCTAGTTTTCAATCCTTTCCTAATTTATTTAGAGGTGTGACAGCCACAGGCCTCATGCTCCCCCCACCCTGCTCCCCAACAATCCGGAGCCTAAAAAAGCAGAAGCACGGCGGCTGTGGTGAGAAAAAGCCTCTGCAGATCCTTGGTCTTCTGATTGATTTGACTCTTCCAGCCAAACAGATTTAGGTCTGAAAGCCTTCAGGATGGTCAAGCAGAGGACTTCAAAGTGATGTTTGAGCGGTTGAGACATGTTCCTCTAAAACCACCAAAGCCCCCCAGGTGGTTCAGACGGTGACCCTTCTTAAAGACCTTAGGACGGACACCAGACTGCTGTCATGGATGATGAGCCTTCAGTTACCGTGGAGACGGTTGTTCTGTACAACATGATTGTTTAACTGTTGGACTTTTTTAAGTTAAAGCTCATGTTATTTTGGTCAATTTGGTCAGTTTGGTCACTTGATCCTTGTGAGACAGAGTCTGGTCTTATTGTTGCACTTTTGCACAAATCTGTCTCTGTACATTTTATTGACGTGTGCATTGATGGATGTCTTGGACCTGCTGATTCTGTGCTGAAAGGCTCGGGCAGAGCAGTACTTCTTTGTCATTCTGCACTTATAAAATGTTAGTTTGTGAAGCTGACATGTTTCCACAAAGGAAAGGCGGTTATCTTCTTAGCAGGAAGCTTGCAGAGTTTAGCTTCTTTGTGTTCATTCACAGCACCTCGTATCGTTGCAATCATCCTTTCCTGGAATCACTTTAGACTTTGACTTGATGCTGTTCCGTCACCTGAAATCAGAAAGGCCTGCAGCCTGGAGCAGCGCTAGTGGAGCCTTTTCCAAACTAATACCTGCAATCACTCACCTGGATGGTGAGCTGTAATATTCTCCTTCGGGGGGGGGGTAAGCCAATGCCCCCCCAAGAGGAACAGCTTATAGAAGCCTGTGCTTCCTCTGAAACATTTAATGCTCCTTCTGTACTGTTGGGGTTTGATGGGACGCTTAAATCAGAAAATAGGTCATGAGCAGCCCTAGAATAATTGGATTTAAAAATTAATCATATTAATGACTGAGGGAATTCCTTTGTATCCTTGATTTATTCATACCACTTGACTGTCTGATGTGATAACAAACCAGCTGAGAAGTTTCATTTGTGATGCATTATTCTGCATGAACCATCACTGCTAGACTTCCTGCTCCTTCCTTCATTGGCTGAAAAACCAGTGACCAGTGCTGGTTTGGGTTAGAAGTTTTAATGAGACATTTGACTGAAAACAAACAATTATTTATCTGCCAATAATAAAATAAATAAATAAATTCCTTTACGTAAAAATAAAGACATAAAATATTTACAGAAAATTCACTGCATTATTTTGCACTGATACTTTTATGTATTTAAAATATAATAATTCCGTTTTTTATTCTGCTGTCTGGCTTTGTGCAGCCCAGCCTTCATATGTTTTCTGTCAACAAGTAGATCTGCTTTCAGCATTACTTAACCTGCTTCAAAATGACTAAGATAATTCACAGACGTAATTTTTCTTGGGGGGTAATTATGCACATGATGAATTCTCGGCAGCTTCAAAATGTCACATTAAAATCAGCCTTTATTGGTCTAATTTTATGCATGTTTTTAAATGTCACGGCTCTATAAAGAAAGGCATTCCATTTCAAATTAGTTTGAAATGCGATGCGAAGACCCTCTGATGGCGCTTAAAAAAGCTCCCACTGGGAATATATTGTCTTGATCCATATCTGTCAATCCTCCCAGCAACCTTTCACCTGCACAGACTTTGTCTTCTAACTGCACACTCTGTTCTAATCCAGTATTACAAGTTTGATTTTTTTGAATTGTTTGTGATGTAAGGACACAAAAGCATAAAATGGCTCATTAGTCTGATGAATGTGCAGCATGGCCCAGATTTTTCTTCTGTAGTTTTTAATTAGCTTCAGTGAAACCTTGAATTACTTCCTTCTCCATGCATGAAATAAGCATTTTGTTGAAAAAAATGTAATGTTTTTGTTAAATTTATGATAAAATATTTACTTTTTGTGGAGATCTTCTCTTTGGGAAACTTTTATTGCATTCATTTTGGGATGGTTAAAAACTCCTAGACCTGGAAATAATAGCTGGACCCAATTTCAACATAACGACGTTGTCATCTTTAAAGCAAATCAAAGAAAAAATAGATTTACTCCTTACTTTAACAAAAAAAAAAAGCTGTGATGTTGACTAAGAGAATAGTAGTGTTTGTGTGAGAGTGTACAGTATTCCCCCGCTTATCACTATTTGTGGTTTAACGTGTTGCAGTTTTTCAGACAACTCAAGACGCTTGTTGGAGACTTTTGCGTGCAAAGGAGGTTCTGCCGGGGAGGAGGGTGCCGGCCCGTCGGCTTCCTCGCCGGCTGCTAAAGAATATTTCACAGCTGGTTCCTGAATCGCTTTAACTAAAGTTTGTGCCCCTGCACGGAGAAATCAGCTAACTCGGAAGCATCTGAAAATCCTCCTGGAACTCTGAGGAAGATAATCCTGGAGAATAATTATCATCCAGATGAATGAATGATGGATGAAACTGGCCTCTTCTGGAAGAAGCGACGCTGAAAACATACTGCTGCCGGACCGACACGCCGTGCCAACGCTGTATTCACGCTGCAGGATCTATGGCAAAAAACTGATGGAGGAAGAACGGACTCCTGGTTTTAAGGCACAGAGAGACTCTCCTAATGTTATAATGTACACTACGGTATAGTCTACTGATCTGAAGAAAACTATTTCTGTTGAACAATGTTCCAATGTTCTTTAATATTTTACAAAGCATCCGAAATGTTCCTGAAGGGTTTCTGATGAGGAAGGATTGGTGATGGACAGGAGTGGGCTGTGGTTCTCCGTATTTGTGGATTCTACGTATTCGCGGGTGTTTCTGGTTCCTAACCCCCGCACATAAAGGGAAATACTGTAGTATTGTTTCTGTAGGAGTGTATAGTAGTTTGTTTACACTTAAAGTCATAGTTGTGGATTTGAGCCCCCTGTCAGAGAAATGACAAAGTTGCTAGTGTAATTGTTTTTTACCCGCTAAACTGAAAATTTACCCCCATTTAGTGTGTGTTTAGCGTGTGTTTTTGTAAAAATGTTGTATTGTAAGTTTGTAGTGAGTATTGTATCATCTGTGTGTTGTGTGTTTAACAGTATATTTGTGTAGGATCAGGGCAAACTTGCAGAGCAAACAACACATTTACCTCCATGGCTACCTTGAATTTAAACGGTGTGTCTTTAAAATTTATTTGACTGCAAACTTAAAGGAAAGTAGCTGCATAATATTTGCTTTTCTGCGCAGATTCTTCAGTGCAGGCAGACTAGAAATCCTCAGTTTTAGTTCTTAGCAAAAATGACAATGAGGATCTTCCTTTTATCTGAGTAAGAATCTATATTCATCTTAATTGGTGGCTGACAGGTTCAGCAGAATGGAGATGGATAGGAAGTCATTTACTGGCAGTTCTTGACAGGCTGCTTAAACAACAGCGATAAACCCGCTGCAGGTGCACGTAGCTTCAAAATCATCTGTCAAAAGGAGCACACGGAAAGAGAAGGCTTCTGTTGTCTTCCATGCACATGTAGATATGCACACGTAGCCATGTACACGTAGATGTGCACACATAGCCATGCACATGTAGAAATGAACACATAGCCATGTTCACATAGATATGCACACGTAGCCATGCACACGTAGATATGCACACGCAGCCAAGCACATGTAGATATGCACACGTAGATATGCACATGTAGAAATGAACACATAGCCATGCACACGTAGATGTGCACACGTAGCCATGTACACGTAGATATGCACACGCAGCCAAGCACATGTAGAAATGAACACATAGCCATGTACATGTAGATATACACACGCAGCCAAGCACATGTAGATATGCACACGTAGATATGCACATGTAGAAATGAACACATAGCCATGCACACGTAGATGTGCACACGTAGCCATGTACACGTAGATATGCACACGTAGCCATGTACACGTAGATATGCACACGCAGCCAAGCACATGTAGAAATGAACACATAGCCATGTACATGTAGATATACACACGCAGCCAAGCACATGTAGATATGCACATGTAGAAATCAACACATAGCCATGCACACGTAGATGTGCACACGTAGCCATGCACACAAAGATATGCACACGCAGCCAAGCACATGTAGATATGCACACAAAGATATACACACGCAGCCAAGCACATGTAGATATGCACACGTAGATATGCACAAGCAGCCATGCACACGTAGATACTTTTTTGCTTCCGGTTCCGGGTTACGGCAAGACGCGTGGTCGCGGCTCTCTGCGGATACAACTATCTTCAAATTAACTAAAAAATTGATTTTCTCCAAAAAGAGAGCTGACCATGGCCCCTAAGAAAACCCAGGAATACGATGACCTCAAAAAGACTCTTGATGATATTCAGTTAATGCTGAGATTTTTTAATGGATCAGGTGTCAGCTAAGCTAACGCCACTTATGGAAATGATGGAAGAGTTCCGAAGACTTCGGGCTCAAAATGAGCAACGAGAAAACCGGGTCGACATTCTGGAGAAAAGACTGGACGATGTGGAACAAGTAGGGATGAATAATGTCATTCTCACTGGAGTACCAATCAAGCGAACGAAGCTGAATGAAGCAGGAGCTAGCACTGCTAATGCTAGCTAATGCAGCCATGCACACGCAGCCATGCACACGTAGTCATGCACACGTAGTCATGCACACGTAGCCATGCACACGTAGCCATGCACACGTAGATATGCACACATAACCATGCACACGCAGCAATGCACACGTAGCCATGCACACGTAGCCATGCACACGT
The DNA here is from genome assembly GCA_023969325.1 of Oryzias curvinotus. Lineage (NCBI taxonomy): Eukaryota > Metazoa > Chordata > Actinopteri > Beloniformes > Adrianichthyidae > Oryzias > Oryzias curvinotus. Next base: position 38,752,043 of record CM043722.1, read on the forward strand.
AGCCATGCACACGCAGCCATGCAAACGCAGACATGCACACGCAGCCATGCACACGCAGCCATGCACACGCAGCCATGCACACGCAGCCATGCACACGTAGATATGCACACATAGATATGCACACGCAGATATGCACACGTAGATATGCACACGCAGATATGCACACGTAGATATGCACACGCAGATATGCACACGTAACCATGCACACGTAGATATGCACACGTAGATATGCACACGTAGATATACACACGTAGCCATGCATACGTAGCCATGCACACGTAGCCATGCACACGTAGCCATGTACACGTAGATATGCACACGTAGATATGCACACGTCGATATGCACACGTAGCCATGCACACGTAGATATGCACACGTAGATGTGCAAACTTAGATGTGCACACGCAGCCATGCACACGCAGCCATGCACATAGGCGGGCTTGATCCGGAACTGATGTGCCCATTTGGAAATTATAGTTGTTGTTATCAATAAATCTTTGGAAATGCAGAAAATTGTAGAATTAAATAATTTTAAATAAAAAGTAAGAATTAAAAAAACATTTTCTGGGCACAAATGTTTGAAAACAATATATTTTAGTTTTTTCATGTGGAATGCAGTATAGCTGTTTAGTTTTGGCTCTGCGCTGTCACACTTGCTGTGGTCTGTCAGTTTTCTTCTAAATGAAACATCGCTGACAAGCACTTGGCTCAGCCAAGCGGATTATCTGTGGAAACCTTCCCTCTAACTTCTTGATTTCCCACAGAATCAATATGTGTAACAGCGAGATGTGATTGATAATGATATTGAGATTGATCGTCTGAATCCCTACCCACAGTTCAAGTTCCCAAGTCCCCAACCAGAGTCTATATACATGCAATCCTGATGGAAGCTGGCACGTTCTGCCAATAGATAAGTGAAATGGGGCTTGTAGTGAAAAGGCCTCTGTCCCTGAGGGGTTTAGCTGCAAGAATTTAAAGCTCTAAGCTGGCTGTGGTTAGCAGCGGTTAGTCTATATCCAGTTTTAAATGACCTGGGATTGCCTTGTGGTTTCTACCTTGGGGGATGGCAGTAGTTTGCAGAAACTAATGCAGACGCTGAGGCACTAGGGCAAAGGGCAGACTGGTGTTTTCCTGCCTCCCATTGTCAGACAGGTTGAGCAAATCTACTTTTCAATGGGACTGACACATGACATCACACCAAAAAGGAACCAGTGATTGTTCTTCATGATGTTGAGCTGCTGCTCGTGTTCTTTGTTTTTTTCTTTTATCTTTGAAACAAATGATATTTATTTTGTTAAAATACTTTGTCAGCTGCACTAGGTCATCTTGAAGATAATTGGACAATTTTTCTGAAAAGTTTAACCTCATATTAATTACCAATAGTGGAACTTGCTATAGACAGTCTTCTAAAAACTTCCTAAACCATGCACACAGAGTTTTAAAGCCTGTATTATGTCTCCAGATTAAGGAAAATTCGATTAAGTCTAATTCTTTTCACATTTTTTCCAATGTTTTCTCTGTGTTGAATTTCTGACTTCTGATTCAGTTTGTGGTCTGTAAGTGTACCTAATAAGACTTTTCCTTTTTCCTTCAAAAACACTGTTAACCTGCAGAACAAGACAAAGTAAATTTTACTGATGTCAAATACAATTACCAAAAAGAGTGTTAAAATGTTGATGTGATTTACCATTCCTCAATCTTTTATGCTCTTTAAACAGAACCACTGTGCACATACCACTACAGTGTGAAATCCACACAAATGTGCTAGAACCTAACAAACCTGCTGCTTTTAATGCCTGTCCTTTATGTTGTTGCTGCCGACTTGAAAGTCTTGAGCAGAATTTGGCTTCAGCATTGGAGGATTGAGGTATTGGTCCTAAAGTAATGACTGTTTTAATGTAAGATTCCCAACACTGCTGGTGATAAAGGAGGGAATGGTGACACCAAGCTGGTGTTTAGATGGTAGGCATTATGTGCAGGTGGATATTTGTGATGCAGCCATAAAGCAGGTCAATAAAAGGTTGAAAGAGCTTTGTTGGGAATTTTCCAAGACTGTTGCAGAACATCTTGTGGAAGGATTTCATCTGTATTAACTGATTTATAGTTTCCTCCTATCCAGTTCCATTCCTGTCATGGTGCCCTGTCTTTGTAGTGGAGGCTACAGCCAAAAACAGAAGATAAAGGACATTTAGGTTTAGCATTTGGTATTTGGAAACTCCAGGAGTCACATGGGTGGTTGTGGTGAAGAGGTAGAGTGACTGACCTCTAGTTGGAAGATCAAAGGTTCAGTTCCTGCCTTGCCTGCACATGTGGCATAGTGTCCTTAGCCAAGACACTGAACCCCATGTTGCTCCTGCTGGTTATAGGTTGGCACCAGTGTCCCGTGTGTGAATGGGACTGTGACTGTATGGTGCTTTGAGCCTTCTAAGAAGGTAGCAGAGCACTACATAAGTATACACCCATTTGTATGGAGAAAGTGCGAGCGTTTTAATGTTTAGATGTAAAAACGAGACCCCAGCCCAGAGGGACCCTTTGTTAAACTCAGAAGTTTGACAGTTGACCAACAATTGATCTGATCTTCAGAAAAATCAAGTATCTTGCTACAGAGTTCTGAATCAAAGCACAGAGAAAACAACTTCCCCAACAGATGTCTTGAATTCTGCCATGGCAGAACCAACCAAAAGCAGGAACTCGTGTTTTTATGTGATCATAGTAATCATCAGGAAACAAAACTCACAATTCATGCCCATCATTAAAAACCTGTATCTCAGAGTTTGTTGGCATTACAATTCTAAAATATGTGATAAACAGATTTCTGATGGTATAAAAACCAGTTTTTCACAGCCCCACGTGAGAATGACTGACACCTCACTTTTTTCTGTATCCTTACTAAAGAAAAAGTTCAAAATACAAATTCATCATAAGCAGCTGCCCTATTGCTGGGTATTAATGATCCTGTGCTCTCCTCATTTGCACATGGACTATAAATGTCAGCGCAGAGATAAATGTGAAAACAAAAAGCCTGCTCGTAGGCTTTAAGCAGCTGAATGTCAGAGGGTGCTTGTACGCTATGAAATATTGGTTTTGGCGCGCGCATATGCTGGCTCAAAGAGGCAATCAAATCTGTAGTTTCCATGTTCAGAAACGCTTCAACTGAACACTGATCACACCAAAGTGTAAAAAACACATTTCTGAACAATGCTGCACAACTGCTGTTAAAATTTGAAGTTGTGCTAAAGAAAACGCCATTCTGTCCAAATCATTTGTCCTTAAACATTTACCAACCACAAAAGCCAGAAATCTTTATTCGTCAGGTTTTTACTCTGAATGAACTCCTTCCAGTCACACATTGTTCTGACTTTTTGGGGGATTTATGAGTGAATTAAAAAGCACTTTGGTGTGTGTGTGTGTGTGGGGGGGGGCTCAGCTCACATTCTTTGTATGGCCTTTAAGGTGTGAAGAATAAAGAATTATTTGTTCTAATCGATGACATGCCAACCCCGGCCTTAATGGTTGCTTGCTGTCGTTTTGCAAGCAGCTCGTAAAGCGATTGGAGTGCCTCTGCCGGGTAAAGGCACACGAACAGCAAAGTTCTAATGCAGGCGAGGAAAATAAATCAATCAGCACCTGATGGTTTTGCACTTCTGGGACATGACGCTTAACAATGATGGAGTCTGGACACTTCATAGCTGTCATTTTGAAATGGGACTGGAGTGTAGCTAATGTCGGTACTAAATGATGGGCATCGTCTACTCAAGTGATCCTTCACTCCGCCTCTCCTTCCTTTTTTTCTCTCCCTCTGAGGTGAAAAAAGATAATGAATTTATGTTTATTTTGATTAGCCAGTTCATTGAAACTGTGTAATGGTATATTTTTCCTTTTGATGCAGGCGAGTGTAACTTTGAAAAGCCGCTGGAAGCATGTGGATACAGCCAAGGCAGAGATGATGACCTTGACTGGGAGCAAGCTAATACCAGAGAGAGGCCTTCATCAGATCCATGGATGCCCTTAGGTGAGCACGGTGACTCTGACTTGGGGGGGTTATCCTCATGCAGAATATTTCATTGCAGTAGGCTGTGCCTTTGACACAGAATATTTTTATTCCAGAAGCACTCATCAGCAGTTTTGAGCAGATTCTTTGCATAGAACATTTTTTGTAAAGTCATTTTATGAACAAATATTGCATTTTTATAGTAGATACCATCATGTTTGATCTTTATCCATCTCAGCCTGTTGGTGAATTGCATGTTTATCTAACGCTTTCCTCCTTCCTTCAAGGTCCAAAGCCCGTTAAAGCAGCTCCCATTCACCTCTTCAGATACACATTCACACACCAATGGCAGCAGAGCCTTCTGGCAAGGCACTAATCAAGCCATTGCAAACAAAAAGGGGTTCCAGGTCTTTCCCAAAGGCATTTTAACACACAGCATGCTTGGATTGAACTGAATTTGGTAATAGCTGCTATACCTTGCACCACAGTCACCTGTTTGTCATCTGCAGCACAAGTTTGTGTCATCATCTAACCAGCAACCAAGATGAACATAAAGAATTGGTGAATGCTGAAAGGTCAGGATGGACTTCCTGTGACATTTACATCAAACTTAACTCTCAGACTCTCATTTCAGCAGAACCTTCCTACCTGAACTGATTGACTTAGCGGGTTTGTCTGATTCACTTCTATGTATGTGGATGTTTCCAGACCTTCTGAAGCTGAACCTGAAAAACCTCAGACAGATGTAATCTGCCATTTACTGAGGCAACACTTTAGTTAATGTTGATAAAAATGAACCTATTCATGTCCAGAAAACTGATCCATCTCTTGCCAGATGTTTGTCTGCTGCTAACTCAAATGCAGAGAAATCATCTAAAACCTAGCATAGCATACACAGTCCCTTATTCTCAATATACCGTAATTAACACTGTAATTTAATAACTGGGTTACAACAATGTGGATATTTGTGTTATGTTTTTATGTATGAATGTGTGCCTTTGAGTTGTGCTGCTCTATTTTGTTGTTTGTATGTAAAGTGGTAGTCATAGAAATATGCCGTTTGTAAAGTGTTGGGAGTGATTTACGTCTAGGTCAGAGTAAGTGATGCAAAAGCCTCTGATGTGGTCTAAGGGAAACATTTGGAGCGGTCTGTCCATCATCATACTCAGGAACATCTAATTCCTGCATTGTGTGTGCAGCACACAGTCCAGGTCTGAGTGTTTCATTGATCCGTTTTAATTTGATCTGAAATTATGTCAGCAGCACGGAGCATCTGAACTTTCTGAATTACACTAATGTGATTTTTCTATTTATTTCATCTCATGTTTTGACAACTCTATTGTCACAAACTAATGGATATTATTCTAGTTTTCCATCTGATGCTTAATTTCTCAAAGGTTTCATTAGAGACAGACTGTGTTGGTCTCACAAGGGAAGAGAATTAATTATCAGAGCCCTCAGTGGTCTCAAACCTGTTTGTGTGCATCATGCTGATGTGTTTTAACCAGCGCGCCTGCTTCTTCTCACAGTTGATTAATGTTGGGACACATGGAGGCTGGGCAAAGGTGACGGTGGAATCTGGAACAGCTTTGACCCTCAAATTAACACTCAGTTTAGGCTCTGCATTTGACAGATCTAATTAAAGTCCCATGTCTGGTTAAGAGGTGATTCTCCCAGTCTGAGAACACTTCACATACACTTGTTTTCTATCTGTATGCATGGAAATGGAGCTAGTTATTAGAGTAGGGGTTATTCTCTATTGCAGCTTGCAAGCTGCTGTCATCTCTGTGTACATCTCTACTTTACCCATATTGAAAAGAGAAAAACATCTGTACCATGTTCCCCCACTTTAACGTGGTAAACCTTTTGCTGCGTTGTAGTTTTTTAGTACAATTCTGCATGCTCTGTTTATTTATTTACTACATTTATTTTTTTTCGTAGTCTATTGTGTTCTGTGTCAATCTCTTTTGTGTCCCCTATGCAGAATGTGTTCTGTTTGCTAAACCTACATAAAAGTTTGATCACGATCAGATATTTGTTTTCATTCTATAATCTTGGACATCTTTTTCTGTGACGTTTCTGTGACTTTGCACTTAAACAAGAGAGAAAAGTGTGAATATAGTTTGCGTGACTGAAGGAAATGTTTCACGTTAGTCTGAATGCATAGGTTTGCGTGTGGAAACATTAGTTGAATTGCGTACATGTTGACATGTTTTTATGTACACATTTTTGGAGTTAACAGGTGTGTTTATAACATTTGAGTAAGTGTGGACAGGCCCCGCCCCTTCTAGATTTGTATTACATGTGAACCTGACTGTAATTATTATAACCATCCAGCAACTTGTTGCTCTATGCTGCTTCATGGTTTTACACCCCTCCCTTCTACAATCACCCTCCTACACCCCCCCTCCCCCTTTGAGATCCCTCTCTTCTTCCCTTCTTTTCTTTTCCGTCCGGTCCAACAAAAAACTGCTACAAATATAAATAAGATGAACAAAGTTTAGCCCAAATTACAAAAGGGATTAATTCAAATATAAACCTATTGTGTCAGAAAATTCATAACTCCTGTTGTAAAGTAAAATCTATCCAACACAAGAGGCCTTCAGCACTCATCTGTCTGCTCAGCTGTTGGACAGGACAAGTAAAAACAAAAAAGTGTAAAAAGTGTTTAGTGTTACAGCTTCAATAATCCCACTTCACAGAATGTATCTGTTGTGGCCTATTTTTAAAAGGTAACTTGGATTATAAACAAGTGATTACTGTACTGCTGAGGTAACATACAGTGGTTTTATGCTCTCTGGTAAAAAGGCACTTGGGTGAGAGGAATGCATGAATGTTTTACCCCGCTGCAGACTGATGACCTGTTCAGGGTTAACCCTGCCTTCGCCCAATAGTGGGTGGATGGATGCATGGATGGATGGATGGAAATGAAGATGACATAATAAGCCATTATTAATTGATGTTGATTGACATGCAGCAGTAAAAGATGCTGTCAGGGAACATAATGAGGGTCTGTTGACCAAACCTGTCTAAGATAAGGTAGGTAATCACGGGTTCAGTATGAGGAATGGTTTTGGGTGAATCAAAAGAAATCCTGCCGTATATTGAAATCTATTCCGTGTTTTTTTTTTATTAAACTTCTTTCATAATCTAGGAGACACTGGGAATCTTAGCTCACAGTAACAGTCTAACCCTTGCAGTGATTGTGATTGGTGGCAGACGGTGAAAATAGCCTCGTCTTCATTGACATTTGCGAAGCAGCAGCCTGGCTGTCGGCAGGTTTGACCTCTGTGAATTTTATTAGCAAATGAGACCTGGAGGGTTTGGGTTTAAAAGGTGTCCCTTCATTCTGATTTCTCCCACATAGTGATTTTCAGAGGCTTCAGAACCTGAATTAAGATGGGAAAAAAGTGTTGCACAATGTGGAAAATTCTATCTGTAGCTCAAGTCAAAAAGTAATGTACCTAAATTCCTTCAACCCATGAACCTAAATGTTTAGATTAAACATAATTTAATCTTTGCAAACTATAATATCAGATGACTTCCTGATTTTAAACACCGGACAAAAAGAAACATGTATTACATTGTCACAGCCCGCCCGAAAAAGGACATTTCTCTATGTGTTCATGTGTTTGGGATGCGTCTGACACGTATGTTTCTGACCTCGAGCTTTTTAGTTTTTTTGAAACCCAAAACCCAAAAGAGGCAGGAATTGAGCCTTTCCATGTGAACGTCTACATCAGGCTCAGACTACATCCTGATTTCAACACTGAAACCTAAAATGGACACAAACGTCACGGCAGCAAGTCAACTTTTCTAGATTGGATCAGACAGAAACCCTCAGAACCCGGACGTATCACCCCGCCCATACAGGTGGCTAAGGCTTTAGGTCAACTAGGTATGGGGCAGTCATTCAAAGTGTACTGCTGTACTTTTTGTAACAGAAAACATTGTTGTGGCCAAAGTCATGCAGTCTTTCAAGCAATGAGGTGTATGTGTGATGCTGTGCTGCTTTTTTAAAACAGTGTCCTTGTTTCTGTTACCACAAACAAAGTCACATCTCTACCAAAGAGGATGAGCTTTGATTTTTTCAAACAGCAGCATCCTCTGCTTTATTTTCCACTGCATTCTTTTTTAGCTGTTCTTCATTCAGCCATTAGAAGTGAAGGTGGCCTTCACCAGTCCAGCCTTGGCCTTTACGGCCACAGAGACAGGCTTCGAGCGTGGAGGGCTCTCTATTTTAATTGGTCTGTAACCCAGAGAAAACACCATGTTGCATTACTAGCACATTAGCGCAGCGCTAACACAGTTATTATGTCCGTATACTCAGGATCTAATTAGCTTGTCACGGTTCTGCAGGGGTTGTGGTCGTTAGGCTGCAGAAACATGGAATCAATGTTCTTCTGTCATCATCTTCACTGATGTATAACGGCAGCTACAAAGTCTAAACAGTCTAAACCTGTTCTAGGTTCCTGTTCTAGGTTCCCCAGTCCTCACGCCTCTTTGGAAACAGACTCTTTTCTGCACTGGTCATTTATTTAATTAGGCTTTAGTTTTTGTTACTTCTTGAGTTTTCCGTAGTACTGCAACGACCTGCTCAAGGAACAAAACTCAAAACATTTGTTTCTCATTGAAGACATTTTACAGCAGAACTCTTTTACATCGAGAACCACAAAGCTGTTCCATTGAGCAGATGGCTGGATGACCTCTGCAGCATCACAGGTTTGGTTCCTGCTCTGCCTGCCCATGTGTTGAAGTGTCCTTGGGCAAGACGCTTAATCCCACATTACTTACGGTGTCCTGGTTAGCACCTGACACGACAGCTCTGCTGTCTTTAGTATGTGCGTGAATGGATAAAAAATGCTCTAAGTTCATGCCGTTTACTATAACTTCCATAGAGATGTTAATTAAACATTTATTCTAACAATCAAATTATCAAGTAAACAGGCTTTTCTGGTAAAGTTGAACGTTGTCAAATCAAAGTGTCTGAAGTGGAGCATGGGAAGTTCAAATAAAGCCTAAAAAACCAGGAAAATATCTCTGTTGGACTAAAATAGGACACAACTTTTGGTGTTTGAATAATAATAAAAAATCTGTGATGGTGGTCCTTACTTTTTATGTTTCCTTTTGACATAATTCAGATTACTGTCAGTATTGAGAAAAAATCTCAAGGTAAATGCTTCGCTCCACTTGTTTCCGTCGATAGACAAATGAGAAATGATTCTGTTTTTTGCTGCTTTTCTCATTTCTGGGCTTTCTATTGACCCAAAGCACATAAACAGCAGCTCTCTCAACCTGACAAACGGTGCAGATTAGGGTGACTTGGTTTCACAGTGACTCCCTGCTCTTCCTCAGCCGCTTCTCCTCTTGTTTCATTGTGTAAACATGACAGGGCCGCACTCTCATTATGTGAAGCAGAGACGAGAGCTGCACAAACAAGACAAGTGATCTGCTGCGCTCATCGATGGAGCAAATGGGCCTCGGTAAGAGGCTCCGGTCTCAACTTTATCCGCTTGTTTTAAGAACAAATCAGAGCCAAGCGTCATGTCAAACGACAAAGCTGAAGCTCTGTGGAGCCTCTGCTCACAGGCTGTTTGCTTTACCTTGCTGTGCTCTGCAGTCAGGAGCAGATGACTAAATGAAAGCTGTCGTCTCATGTGGCTGTTAGAAACTGTTGCTTATCCAGGCTAAATACGAAACTGTCTTCCGCATCTCCCCCTGAATGTTTGCCAATGTAATAATTTGCACTTTTGTTTTTTTGGCAGGAGGGTAGAGAATTGGATTAACCTTTAATGCTGAATTTAAGTGATAAAATCTAAACGGTCCTTTCTCGGCTAATGGATCAGAGTTCATAGATTTCTTTCCTTTGTCATTAAGGGAAAAGTCTCCTCAAATATACTTCAGTATTTTCCAGACCCTATGTTGTTTCTCTTTAGGGTATGGCGTATTACAGAAATAAAGGGTTACAAACTCCCTGGTCTTTCTTAAAAATGCAACAGTTGCATTGTTCGTACCTCGTCTAACATTTTCCAATTGTTTTACATCTAAATGGCCTGATTGCTGCCTGTAAATATTTATGATACACAAAAGTTGTTTTGATCACACAAAGCAAATAAACCTTATCATTGTTGGCAGCCGTGGCACTGAACCAAATCTCTGATCAAAAAATGGCATGTTTGGTTCCTGCCTTGCCCAAGGCCATGCACTTGTGCAAGGCACGGAACAAGGTGCCAGTGTTTGGCCGCTGAGTTGGTGTGTGAATACGTGTTTATAAATGAATGGGACTGTGACTGGAAAGCTCTTTAGCCCTTCTAAGAAGGTAGTAAACGCTGTAGAAGTATTGCTATCTAGTATATTTTTTTTAAATGAAAGATTTTCTTTTTTGGGCGTTTCAGAGTCGGCCTTTATCCTGGTGAATACGTCAGGACGCTTTGCAGGGCAGAGAGCTTTGCTGCTCTCACCTCAGCTGAAGGAGAATGACACACACTGTGTCACCTTCCATTACTACATGGGGGGAAGAGACAACAGCCACCCCGGTCACCTAAATGTCTACATCAAAGAAAACAGCAGCCCCATGGGGATGCCAGTGTGGAATGCATCAGGACCAGCCTCTCGCTCCTGGGAACAAGTGGAGCTGGCCGTCAGCACCTACTGGCCCAACTTCTACCAGGTTAGAAAGCACTACTTGCAAAATGTTGCTAAAGGGATGAAACAGCAATTGTAAGCAGCCAAAAGTCATTAAAACTTTTTAAATGGCTGCTACAAGACAAAAACAATGATTTGAGAGGGACTAAATCACACAATGGCCCATTCATAACACCTACGATTATTGATTTGGTTGCCTTGGTATCCATGGTAATATGTTCTCTGCTTTCCATCTGAGCCTGGTCTATTTTTCTAATACTAAGAACTCATTTTCGCTTTCTAATGCATGAGTGCTGGCTGGGGCGAGGCGATTCCACACATGCGGGGCTATTAGTTTTTGTCAGGATTGTTCCAAGAGTCCACCAAATGCTAATTGATTTAGGGACCCCTAACCCCCCCCCCCCCCCCCCCCAAAAGGGGCAGGACCAATTGTGTGTTATTTTATACATATATAGAATTGTGGCTCATAGTGGAAATTATTTGAGCCCTTATGTGTGTCAATCATAGGCTCTGTGCTAAATTAGTTAACTAAAGATCCAGCTGAGCTTCTCAGTCCTACAGAACAATGGGGGTGGGGGTGGGGTGCCAGCTGCTGACAGGATGGTGATCTTCCTTTAAAACAAAAACAATAAGAGGTAAATTTGGTCTGCTATTTCCAGCTGGTGTTTGGATCCATCCTTTGAGCTCGGCCAGACTGAATGTCAGTGACTTTTTGCTCCTAAATTACACGACAAACCTGCAAACTGAACACTTCACTGATGCAGGTAGGGAAATGCTGCCACATCTCTGCGTCTTTACTGATGATGGTAGACTGGACTGAAACCTGCAGCATCAGTATCCTTTAAGGTAGAATTTCTGCATCAATTCAAAAGCAAACTGAAGTTTTTTTTTGATATTTAAGGATGCTAAACACCTTAGCAACAACCAGGAAAGGAAACCACAACCAACGGAGTTGTCAAAGGGAAGCCCCCTGATTTATGTCAATGATTTAATTACCAGTCAAGCTTTTAGTAATGATCCAGGCCTTTTTGCCTTTGATAATTACCCCCCTGTCAGACTTTCCACCTGCTTGAGATATTCGTGGATTGACTATCAGAATCTGTGCTTACCCAAAGGACGCTCGATACACATTAGATCCAGATGTATTTGTCCGTTTAGAACATCTGTACTTTGGGTACCAATGGGCTGAGCCAGTTCATTTGTCTGCTGCCGGTATGTGGAGCACTTGGCCTTTTAATTTCCTTTGAATTAGGCTTTAATGAGGCCATAATTGGCACCCAAGACATGCACTTTCACACTTTCATATTTCAGGAGACAAAAAAGGAAATTTATAATTGGAAATCCTGCCTCCCAGATGACAATGGAGACAGTCTCTCCCTCCACATTCCAAGGCAGCACAAGTTCATTCTTGTTAACCCAGACACACACACACACACGCACAAACTTCTATGGGATACACACATAAATTGTTTACTTGCAAAAGATTTTATTTCAGGAGTGGAAGAATGTCAAACATGTGTGGTGCAGCCTGTAATGAATCTCTGCGCCACACCCTGACTTTGGAAAGAGGCTGGCATTCTTATTCCATTTTTATCCATCTGCAGACCAGCGAGGACATGGTTCTGAAATTCTGCTGGTACACACCCTCTCGGAGCACAGAACCATATGTGCTGCAGAGTTTGATCAATAGCGTAGGGTCAAGTTGTCTACATACACCTTCGTTGCACTTGACTCTGAAAACTTTGGAGGCATAAACAGGCATATTCTGTCAGTCCCAGCAGATTCTGTCTGAGTCAACGGCAGAAAAGATTCTTTGAAACCATGTTTGCTTTCAGATTATAACAAATATCATTGCACCATTTCTTCTTTTTGGTCTGGAGTAGTTGAGTGTATTTTTCTGGTTCTAATCATGTGTTTGTCAGCAGCATTTAGAGAAATCCATCATTCCTTTAGTGAGTTGTTGTGGTGTTTTCAGTACTGAATATGATATTTTCATCTATTGTTGAAACAACAACACAAGACAACAGATTGTGGACTTAACAGCTGCTGCTTCTTGCCTCCCATTCTTCATTTTTTTATGGGCTGTGTGCTAATTGTCTCAGGGCTTGAACCTAATTTAATACTTTCTTGCCATAACACCTGTCACCTGTGACACACAGTGGAAATATTGGCCGTGGCCTGCAGCTGTGTCACCAGCTTCATGCAGCCTGGAGAAGAAACGTTGCTGGGATTTCCTGTGCTGCATTCAGGTGTCTTTTAAAGATGTGCATTTATCACCCAGTTATGAGTCTGTCTTCTTATCCTCAGATTGTATTTGAAGTGGTATCTTCAGGGCAACGTGGTTTGCTGGCCATCAAAGACATTGTGGTCCAGGGCCACCAGTGCAGTAAGTCTATTTTCTTTCAACATAAAAGAACATCGGCAAACCTCTGTGTCCTTTCTGTGACTCCATTGTTCAAGGCGGCACAGTCAAACTAGGGCCTTCAAAGCGAAGTATATAGTCGACATGTAAACCTCACTAACGATTTATGCACATGGAGTTGACATGCAGGGACTTAATGTTGGAGAGAGCTGAGTCGGTTCTTTGAAAACCGGAATGAAGCTCGGACGGGTGAAGCCTTCTGCTCTTTCTTTAGAGAACAGTAATTTTCTTTTAGGGAGCTCTGCTCATGTTCATACATCATATCATAGGATTTATTCTTTATTCCTGGAAAACTGGCTGTTAGCCACTAATGACCTGATAAATGATCTCTCAAATGTCATGTCCAGAAGATGGACTCAAAACAGTAATAGACAAAAAAGAAAAGGCTGTTTTAAGAAGTGAAATGTACAATTTTGTAATTTATTTTGTGTTTTTTGTAGTGAACACTCCTCACTTTCTGACCATAAAGGGAGTGGAGGTCAACGCTGGACAGACTGCATCTTTTCATTGCACTGTCAATGGACGGAGGAGGGACAACTTCCACCTGTGGCTTCAGGTGACAGACGTTTCTAGTCTTGTTGGTAAATCTTTCTCTGGTTGGGAACTCTACCTCTTCTTAGGCTAGCTTATAAATGTACTATCTGGTGTTCTCTGATCCAGTGCACCTTAGTTTTCTTTAAATCATGAATATGTATTATAACTTCTCAGTACTTTTTACAACATTTTAAAGGGTATTTTAAATCATTCAAAATTGAAGTTTTAATTTGATGGAGTTTACAAACTACAGGATTAGTTTCAGCCTCAACCTACATAGTGTGAAAACTAAACTATATTCAGCACAACAGAGGATTCCTGGCTGGACTCTGATCAGAGATGGTGCAAACCCTGCCAGCCCTGCAGCAAAGCATATTGGTGGGGGTGGGGATGGGGGTTCTCTGCCAGGTACTCCATCTTTTCAACAAACATGTCCTCATTAGCACAGGAGCTTGAAAACAAACATTAAGTGACGTCCCCTGATGACAGTAATGAAAAAATATTTCTAATGAACAACTGTCCCCCATCTGCCTGCTGTGAGGGGTGACATCTGGGGAGGTCCCAGTGTGTGTTTGTGTGTGTATTCCTGTGTAATAATGTATTCCTGAACCCTGCTGGGACACAAACACTCAGCACTGCACTGATCCAGAGTCCAGAAACACATTGAAGGCACTTTGCTTATTAAAGCTATGAGATTTGAGGCTGAATGGGGCCTTTCTGTTCCAACAGGGCATCAGTGGACGGGAGGCTCCCATGAAAGCCACCAAACCCTGGAACAACCGCCGCTTCATTGGCACCTTCGATGTGGAAAACACCACCAAGGGCGACTCTGGCCGTTACCGCTGCATTGTGCACTCAGACAAAGGAGTTGGAGTGTCCAATTATGGGGAACTAACCATAAAGCGTGGGTATTTTTCCAAACAAGATTAAACCTCTGTATTTAAAAAAAAAAGGTCCTTGTGTTTGAATGAAAATGTCCTCTAAAGTCAGACTGAGCATGCAAGCTTTTTATGTTGATATGTCCCCTTCAGGATTGAATGCATTTCATGTAAAGACTGTCCTTGACTAAGAACAGTTTCAGCTGAACTCTGGCAGAGGCAAAAGCTGCAGGTTTACAGTAACCTCACTGATGTTTCACTCCTGCAGTCATTTGATATGAATTTATGGAGTCATCCAAAACTAAATCCTGCAAGGCTTCACTTTCCTATAGCCCTATAGACTGGTAATAGCCTTCTATATTTCTTCACCTCAATTTTCTCCCAGTGCTCTCAATTGAATTTACTGCCTCGCTTTATTTTCCCCCATTTTTTGTCTCCAAGCTTTGTGTGATTGATGGGTTTAATCCTGCCTGTCCAGATCCAGGACTGTCAGTCATGCAAGAGGGGCAGGCCAGATGCAGCACAGTTTAAGAAAGCAGTAAAGTCCCTGGTGTAAAACCTGGGCATAAATTCTGCTGTACAAACACAGCGCATCAGTGAATTTCTGCTCACAGCAGTGTTTTTACTGGATATTTTAATGCAAGACAAACCGGTAAAGTGTCATAAGTGTTTCAAGTGTTGGGATTTCCTCAATTTGGGCATAGTTTGAATCTTTTAAGTTGTGATAATTATATTTTTGAAATTTCACAGCTAAATGTTGTGGAAGTACCAACCCTTCTTAGCAACATGCCTGGGTTGTACATACTTCCTAAATATATATATTGGCATAACTCTGAGTCGCTTTTAGGGCCAAGAAGTGACTGTAGGGCTGTAAACCTGCTGTGTTGTGAGGCTGCCCCGGCTGCACAAACTCTCCATTCATTATCACACACAGCCGTTTCCTTCAACAGGGAGACAGTGAATACTTGATTATCCCAGGTAATCACTTCTGCCTTTAGTGCCAGGTTTCCATCAGGGTTCTGCCCTTTTCTGAAAGTGCCCTGCATGTTCTTCCGGAGTGCTGGTACTGTCTCTTTTCCATTCTCACCATTTGATGAGCTCTCCTGCAGCGCAGCCAGTGGTTTTGAAAGGAGGATAATTACTCTCATTCCAAGTGCAGCCTGGGTAGAATCACCTGGAGCTCTCACTCAGCTCTAACATCTTGCTTGAGGCTGTGATACCAGCTCAAGGATGTCAAGGTTGCAGTCATGTCAGCACTAATGAGAACAGCCACCAAAAAAGTTGAATGCTGGCCGGTCAAGCTGCTGAATTTCCTGTGGCTGCCCCTTTTTGTACGAGCTGCAGATCAATTCTGTACCGACGGCAGTTCAATTAGGAAAGTGACACATAATGGGGACCTCATACATGTTAATCAGACAGGCTCCAAATACTACAAAAACACGGAAGTGTAACAGCAGAGAAGGTAAAAGGCAAAAATGTGCACACATTTTCTGAAGTGATGCGGCGTGGCTCTGACACCATACGCTGGTTAACGTGTTTCTACAACTCTCACTTGCACCAGTTTTGATGGAGCAAGCATCAACAGTTGTCTCATTCAGCTGTCTAGTTTGTCCTCCGTGAGCCAACTAGTTGAAAATTGAATCTATGTTTAGGAATTTTTAGATCTGAACTTGCTCATGACAAACTTTTCACTAAAACATCAAAAATAAAAGCCATAAATCTTTGTACAGAATGCCTGTTTGAGTATTTTGTAGTGATTTTCTCATTAATTTGTGTGATTGCGCTCTGGCAGGCAGGTGCTATGCAGCTGGCACTGGGCCGTCAGCCCGTCTGCTCGGCGTCACCGCGACAGCTGCTCACTGACCCTCGCATACGATCACCATTTCCAGCTCAGAGCTCAAAGACTTGTGGTGTAGATGTGCAGAGCTTCAGTTTGGATTTAGTTGAAGTGGGCGATATGGCCAAAAAGTAAAAATGTCATTCCAAATTCGATTTTAATCAATTTTTTTCCTCCCTGCTTTTACTTTCTTTAACAAAAATATACTTCATAACAAATTATAGAATATATTTAACAAAAGCTATTTTATTTTAACATCTCCTTTGGAAATAATCTCTAACAGAAAGTTCAACTAAACACAAGCTGTATAAATGTGTGCAGGACAAAGAAGCAGAGGTTTTGGGAGCTAGCGCTAGCTTGAGTATCTCAAAGAGAAATACGAGGCAGCAGAGCATTTTTGGTAGAAACAGCCTTGAAACGGATTTTTGATGCTCCAAGTAATGATTCCATTATTTTATAAAGAAAAGCTATAGGTGTTGTTTAAAAATGATATTATGTTAAGTGCAAACTGAGAGGAAGGCGCATCATCACGACACCGGCTATGTAATGTTACAAGGCATTACTAATGAAGTTTCATACCGAGCACTTCTTATTATAGTTATAACATACAGTTTTTATAAATATTCTATGAATTAATTTTGTTGCATTTATCCGCCACCTCTTAAAGTCCGCTACGTAAAAATACAGTCTGACTTTAAACCGTAATTACATGTAGACGACACACAGAACAGCTAGTTAGCATAGCATTTAGCATCGTAGCATGATAGCATCATACCATTTAGCATGATAGTCTCGTAACATTTAGCATTGTAGCAGTTAGCATGGTAGCATCAGTGTGTAACACCACCACTGTCTACAAATCAACACTTTTTAAATTTTAATTAACCTTTATTTACCCAGGAATTGTCCCATTGAGATTAAGAATATCTTTTCCTAGGGCGTCCTGGCTACTTTTTCTTAAAAGTTCTGTTGCTGCTGTGAGTCCAGCAGGTTTATCCTCCAGGTCTTTCTGGATCCTGGTACAAATCCTCACATATTCTGCTGCTTCATCTGCTCAAACTAAAGCTACATGGAGAAACTAGCAGAATTTATGGGGGTGGGAGGGGCGTCTCCCGGCGCATGCGCTAGAGTTTTTTTTCTTGTTTTTTTCAGCCTCGCTGACGTAGCTAAACTTTGCTTGCTGCTTTTAGCACATCTGCACTATCTGGGAGACCGGCGGACTGATTTTACTCCAAACATCGGAAGAGAGCTGGGAAAATAAAATCTCAATTAAAAAAAGGATAATCGTCTAAAACAACAAATTTGAATTAATAGTTTAAATCAATTAATCGCCCAGGATTTTCTTGTTTTTTTCGAATTTGAAATGCAAAACTTTAGCATTTGTACTGGTTAATCTTCTATGCATCTGCTATGGCTGTTGAGCAAAGGTTTACTGATCTATAGAAAAACATGCATTATTATGGCCTGCTGTTCAGTAAAGGTCATTGCTGCATTGCCACTTATCTGTATTGATAGTGACATCAACAAAAATGCAAATACAGACGTAGCTTTGTTTTAAACTCATTTAGAACAGTGATTTATTGGACTAATTAGTTAATTAGTGGAGCTTGTACTTCATGCATTGGGTGAAGGTCATGACTGAGAGCATACCAACACGATGAAGAAGAGCAAAAGAAAATGTGTGTCAGGAATCGGATGAAGACGTCCTGATGCTCGCTGACATCCAACAGGTGGATTTTTTATGTACAATGCTTCTTTCCAAAGCTGAACAGCCTAAAATGCCATGGCTCTCTTCTCACTTACTCTGGGATGTCATTCTGTAAGAGCAAACAAAATAAACTGGTGCCGAACCAAAGTTCTGCTCCTTTTCAGATGCAGCAGATCATAAAAACCAATTAGATCCAGTTGAGGCAGGTTTTGGGTCGCATCGTCCTCACGTCTGGCTCCATCCCTGGAGACTTGTGCGGCACATCTCAAATCCCGGATGGATTAGCTGGTTCGCTTTAGGTGATGTTTGTCAGCAACACTGGAAGCTTGGATTACAGGGATTTTAGGTTGTGAGTTAGGAGATCAGTGTAAGGTCACCATCTGCTGAGAAGGACTTGATTTCTGTTCACCTTTGTGCTGTTATCTCAGGGAACTTGCCTTGCATTATAATGCAATGATAGTAATTGCATTATTGTTAGAACAGAACTTTAAGACTGGGTCGGTCATTGCATGTTGACCATACAGGGTGCCAGCTGAACTTTGACTTGTGTTGGTGAGAGAAGAACAGGAGAAAGACATGTTTGTAGGCAGGCATAAACTGAAAGGTAGGAGTTGGTGTACACAATGGAAAGGAGAAAGGGGACATCCTGCATGTGGAAGGTGAGGTGTTAAAGGTTATCAGTGTTTTTTTTCCTCCCAGGTTGGATTTGAGCTGAAAGAGAATGAGAAATTTTGGAAGGCATTGGTTGATGTTGGCGTTAGGGAAATGTTTACCTGTGGGTGAGGAGAAAGTGATAGAGAAGATTGATGATCAGGCCAGGAATGCAAATGGTGCTAGAAGTTGGATATGTCAGCATTGATGACCTTTTTCCAGACAACAGAAGAGTTTAGGCAGACATGTTGATGTGATGCAATCTGAGAACAATAAGCCATTAGAGAGAAAAAGCCAGCCAACAAAAGGACAAAGCCAGAATAAAACTCAGGAGAGGGAAACCAGAGGCATTCACTGGCTAAGAACAGGCAGACAGCAGGGGCAGACTGAAGATCAAGTCCTCTCAGGAATTCAGCCGCCGCTGGATCAGAGGATCCTGGGAGCTCTTAAACTTTCCTCCCAGCTGGGTGATTGGTGGAAAGTGGCAGTCTCACTCAGCTCTGCAGGAGGGGCGGGGTCAGCAGGAGCTGAAACTCAAACACACACATGACCAGGTGTCGTAACACAGTAATAAAAAACGTCCTCTAATTGTAATCTTATTTTTATGATCGACATTCAGACGCAGCTCCGGCAGTAGATGGTTAAGCTCACCAGACTGGGAGAATCTCTGAATGAAAACATGAACCCAGACATTGAGACGGGATTACCAATGGTATTTTAGAGTTCTTCTCAAAGACGGACCCCATCCATGTACTGTAAAAGACATGGACAACACCCCTTGTAGCAATCAGGCTAAAAACATTAGGTGATAGCTCCTACCACATCTGTCTGAGGCGTTTTATAATCAACTTTTTGGACAGGCGTCAAGAAGCAAATTTGTTGCGTGTCAAAATAGAGGTGTCTGATGCGAATTTGAAGTGCAAATTGCGTTTAGTGGGAATGCAGCATAAATCTCTGAAGTTCTCAAGAGGTTTAGATGAATATTAAGCAAAAACAAAGCATTATTATGAACGGTGGGGGTGAGATAAATCCAGCAAATAATCAAAAGAGTAATTCAGATCTGTAAACAAGGGCGGTAGTGGCTATAGGGCGGCAGTGGCTCAGGTGGTAGAGCAGGTCGTCCAATGACCGAAGGGTTGGCGGTTCGATCCCCGCTCCCCCCTGCCAGCTGTTGTTGTGTCCTTGGGCAAGACACTTCACCCTCCTTGCCTCTAGTGTGGCTCCACTGGTGTACGAAATGATCCCGGTGATGGTCAGAGGGGCCGTTACCGCAAACTGGCAGCCACGCCTCTGTCAGTCTGCCCCAGGGCAGCTGAGGCTACAACAGTAGCTACCATCACCAAGTATGAATGAGGAATGAATGAATAATGGACACACTGTAAGCGCTTTGAGCAACAAGAACAAGTGCAGATAAATCGAATCCATTATTATTATTATTATTATTATTATTATTAATAATAAACAAAGGTAAAATATTCCACAGGCAACTCCAGACCCAAAAACAGAAAAAAGTTCAGCAACAGAGAAGAACCAAACATAGAAGAACTAGGCTGAATGTGGGAACAAAATGTCAGAGAAACAGAGTGGAGCCCAGAAATACATGCAGTTTAGAACTGATGAAGTTGAGGTGGGATGGGACTGTGACAAAGACCTGACTAGCAACAGCTGCTGGAGGTCTGGCAGCACAAGATAACCTGGATCTGTGTGAAGGCGCATCTTTGCAGATTTGTGCAGAAAATTTTGATATGTATTTGTCTGTACGCAGTGTAAAGAGGGCACAGAAACCAATTTTGTAGCCTTTTGGTCCTTTTTACTCAAACTAAACATTTAGCAGAATGCAGCAATACAAATGTTTCAGATACTGAACAAACCCTCACTTTAAATGGCTAACTGTGATGAGTGAAAATAATCATCATCCATCCATCCATCCATCTCAATCTTTCAGTATATTAAATAATTCATTATGTTAAACTGTTTTGTGGTGAAAAGGGTAGAGTGGTCTACCTCTGGTTGGAAGGTTGCAGGTTCTGTTGTACTCTGCCTACCCATATGTCTTTGTCCTTGAGCAAGACTTTGAACCCCACATTACTCCTGGTGGTTTGTTATCGCCTTGCGTACCACCATCAGTGTGTCAATGTTTATTTGGGACTGTCAAGCATTTTGACTTATATAAAAGTAAAAAAGTGCTACATTTACTATTTCAAATTTACTATGTGCCATTTGTTTTTAAGCTTAAAGAGAGTTATGAATATTTACAGGAATACTTAAAAAGAAAAAACACACCACTAAAAACACATTATTTTTTGCAGAGCCCCCAGTTCCCATTGCACCCCCACAGCTGACTTCCATTGGAGCCACCTATCTTTGGATCCAGTTGAATGCCAATTCCATCAATGGGGATGGCCCAATAATTGACAGAGAGGTAGAGTACCGAACTGTCTCCGGGACCATGTATGACCTGCAGCCTGTAGACAAGACCACCCACAAGATTGGCCACCTGGATCCTGACACTGAATATGAAATAAGTGTTTTGCTGACCAGACCTTTGGAGGGAGGCACCGGAGCTCCTGGACCACCCCTGAGAGCCAGGACCAAGTGTGCAGGTAGGGCCACTATATATTAACATAGAAAAACAAACTGCATTAGTGTAAAAAAAAAAAGTAAATTATGGTGGTCACCTTGGTGGGTCTGCTCGGCTGTTTTGACCCTGCCACTGAGCGTACACTTTCGCAGGCTGAGTTGCAAACAGCCTGTTTATCTGTCTGGCTTCATTGTCTCTTGTGTTCCTCTTTAAGCGGCTGGTTAGGGCCTGCAGCCTTTGTTTGGCAGTTTCCAGTCCTTCAAGCATCTGGCTGTATCTCTTAGGTACTTGCTTTCTCATTGTACCTCTTTGAGCCTCTGTCAGCTGACTCATCCTTCTCAGTTGACTGTTGCTTCCATGGTGGGTATTGTTTTCTCCCATGGTTGCTCTTATAGCCAATCATCCCAAGGATCACTGCTGCTGAGGTGTAAACCAGTTCATTGGTTTCTGTGATGGTTGTGGTAGGAATTGCCCTCAATGCCTCAATGCTCAATGCTCACAGCTTGCACTTGTATCGTACAGTCCCCGCATTGACTGCGGGGGATACAATCTAAAATTAACCCTTGAAAGGTGGAACCCAAAAAGTAGGATAACAGATGGCTGTTCTCCTCAAAACTCCTCACTACACACTTTTCTCAGACAGACATGAATATTTTTACACTTTTCTTAAACTCTCAAACTTCAAACCTTCTTAGAAAAACAACTCCATTTATAGAATGAAAACATAGATGTGATCTAGATTTACGTACTCAGGAACACATTTTGAACTGGAGACATGGCACAGTAGAGATTGGTTGAGATCAACAGCCAATCAGGACATAGAACAAATTCCATTCAATTCAATTTTATTTATATAGCCCAAATTCACAACAACAGTCATCTCGATAAAATCAAAAGGATCATGAATACATAGAATTCAATAGGAAAATACTAACAGACTAAGCTATACTGGCATCCCTGCCCTTAGACCCCCCTTCTCTGTAAGGAAAAACCCCTAAAAAAACTGATTCCGGAAAAAACGAAGAAACCTCAGGGGTGTCCACATGAAGGAGGGATCCTCCCCCAGGACGGACAGGCGATATACCAGAACTCTTAGAGAAGAATTAACTTATCTAACTCTACATCTACATATTTAAAGTCCAGCAGACGAGACTGTGGAATCAGACGAGAGCACCATAGTTACCCCAGCTTCAACTTCTAGCAGCCTTTTAAAACAAATAGTTATTGTTAAGTTTAGTTTAAACACATTAACATGAAGTTAAATAATCTCTGCATACTAACTAGTCTGACAATAATTCTGTCCACAGAGGAATGTTATCAGTCTAACTTTGAATGTAGAAACTGAGTCGGCCTCTCTTACATGAGCTGGGAGTTTATTCCATAAGACAGGGGCTTGGTGGCTAAACGCTCTACCTCCAACTGTACTTTGACTAATTCTAGGAATCACAAGCAGTCCTGCATTTTGCGAGCGAAGTGTTCTGATTGGATGGTAAGGGACTATGAGGTCATTAATGTAGGACGGGGCCATTCCATGTAACGCCTTATAGGTTAACAGGAGGATCTTAAACTGGAATCTAGAATCAACTGGGATCCAGTGAAGTGAAACTAACACAGGAGTGATGTGATCTCTTCTGTTAGTTCCTGCTAACAATTTAGCTGCTGCATAACAAAGTGTACTGAATACATACACAAATACATACACACACACGCATATATATATATATATATATATATATATATATATATATATATATATATATATATATATATATATATATATATTACTGCCCCGAGTGCTCCAATTACCACAGGCACCACTGTCACCTTCACTTTCCAGGCTTTCTCCAGTTCTTCTCTGAGTCCCTGGTATTTCTCCAGTTTCTCATGTTCCTTCTTCCTGATGTTCCCATCGCTTGGCACTGCCACATCCACCACAACAGCTTTCCTCTGTTCTTTATCCACCACTACGATGTCTGGTTGGTTCGCCATTACCATCCTATCAGTCTGGATCTGGAAGTCCCACAGGATCTTTGCCCTCTCATTCTCGACCACCTTCGGAGGTGTTTCCCATTTTGACCTTGGGGTTTCCAGTCCATATTCTGCACACATGTTCCTGTATATTATTCCAGCCACTTGATTGTGCCGCTCCATGTATGCTTTACCTGCCAGCATCTTACACCCTGCAGTTATGTGCTGGATTGTTTCAGGCGCCTCTTTGCACAGCCTACACCTTGGGTCTTGTCTGGTGTGGTAGATCTGAGCCTCTATCGCTCTGGTGCTCAGGGCTTGTTCCTGAGCTGCCAGGATGAGCGCTTCAGTGCTGTCTTGTAGGCCAGTCCTTTCTAGCCATTGGTAGGACTTCTTGATATCAGCCACTTCAGTTATGGTCCGGTGGAACATCCCATGGAGGGGTTTGTCCTCCCATGAGGATCTGTCTTCCAGCACTGTATCCTCTGCTCTCCATTGCCTGAGACATTCACTGAGCACACTGTCAGTTGGGGCCATCAGTTTGATGTACTCATGCATCTTGGATGTTTCATCCTGGATAGTGGCTTCTACGCTCACTAGTCCTCGGCCTCCTTCCTTGCGGCTAGCATACAGTCTCAGAGTGCTGGATTTGGGATGGAACCCTCCATGCATGGTGAGGAGCTTTCATGTTTTAACATCCATGGTCTGTACCTCTTCCTTTGGCCATCTTATTATTCCTGCAGGGTATCTGATAACTGGCAGTGCATAGCTGTTTATTGCCCGGGTCTTGTTCTTGCCATTGAGCTGGCTTTTCAGGACTTGCCTTACTCGTTGAAGGTACTTAGCTGTTGCAGCTTTCCTTGTTGCCTGCTCCAGGTTGCCATTTGCCTGGGGAATTCCAAGGTACTTGTAACTGTCCTCAATGTCTGCTATTGTTCCTTCTGGGAGTGAGACCCCCCCTGTGTGGACTACCTTGCCTCTCTTTGTCACCATCCGGCTGCATTTCTCGAGCCCGAATGACATCCCAATGTCATTACTGTAGATCCTGGTGGTGTGGATCAGGGAGTCAATGTCACGCTCGCTCTTAGCATATAGCTTGATGTCATCCATGTAGAGTAGGTGACTGATGTTGGCCCCATTTCTGAGTCGGTATCCATAGCCTGTCTTGTTGATTAGTTGGCTGAGGGGGTTCAGACCTATGCAGAACAGCAGTGGGGACAGAGCATCACCTTGGTATATCCCAGATTTGATGGACACTTGTGCAAGTGGTTTCCCATTGGCTTCAAGGGTGGTTTTCCACAGCTTCATTGAGTTTCTTATGAAGGCTCTTAGAGTCTGATAGGATATATATATATATATATATATATAAATGTCGTGAAGCGGTGCTCTGATTAAAACACGCATTTTATTTATTTTTTATTTAACCTTTATTTAACCAGGTAAGTCCCGTTGAGATTAAAAACCTCTTTTTCAAGGGAGTCCTGGCCAAGCGGCAGCAGCGACTAAAATACAGTTACATAATTACAAAGAGCAAAACAACAGGAAGTAACAAACTGATTATAAAAAACAAGTGCATGTTAAGGAGTCAGCCTCGAGACCTCGAGACGCATACCACATACTGCAGTGTGTGTGTGTTTGTCTCCACGTCTGCATGTGAGCAGTTCTTCTCACATCTACAGAACATTCAGACCTACGATGATGTTTAAAGTCTCAACGCCTG
Source organism: Oryzias curvinotus (assembly GCA_023969325.1). Classification (NCBI taxonomy): domain Eukaryota; kingdom Metazoa; phylum Chordata; class Actinopteri; order Beloniformes; family Adrianichthyidae; genus Oryzias; species Oryzias curvinotus. The sequence continues at coordinate 38,776,978 of CM043722.1, forward strand.
CATGAAGCTGAAACTCACCACGGATCAACCAGACTAGACCATCAGCAAAACCACCATATGCAGCACCAGAAGTCACATTCATGCTAAGAAATACTCATGTAACAGCATCATGCGTCCCTTTCCCACACTGACATTTAACCTCTTTTAAGGTTCTTTATTCTGGTTACTGAAGGCTGTAACCAATGCAGTTCAACTTATTGAGCAACTTCTGAATCTCCCCCCCCCCCCCCCCCCCCCCCCCCCACACACACACCAGCCTCCTATTTCCTTATTCGGCCTATAGCTGAACCTTATTGGTCAAAACTCCCCAACGACAGGCTGGGTGACAGAACTGAGGGCCAACCAGCATCTCTGCTTGATGCGTTCAATGAACTCTGGAACTTAGAACACGACCCAACAGCCGCCGCCCAGTCCACTACGATAACAATGTTACTAAAAAGAACCCACAGACTTATTGTACTTTAAAAGTGTTGAAATAACATCAAATGCACACATTCATTTGTATTTTTACAAGTGAAATTACATTTAAAATTATGTGGTCTTTTATGGCTCTCTCGGTCAAAAGGGTTCCCGATTCCTGGTCCAGATTCTAACCAATCTGGTGTCTCTGTCTCTTATTGACGGTGCTTGGAGGCAGACATGGACTTTGGACTTTGTATCGGTTCTGTTCAAATGGGATTCTGCCGCTTTCAACCATTCTGGCCCGTTTCTCTCGGCGTATCTTTGTATGTATCTGAACATTTGTTTGATTTTCATCAATAAATGTTGAAAATGAAGTGAAAGTAGAATTTTTTCATGAGTAATTTTTTTTTTTACTTTGGACAAAGACACATAAGTCCTTAAAAATAAGACGCTGTGAAAATGAACATACAAGTTACAAATGCTTCTTCTGTTAAATACATTGAGTCTGCTTTTGCTTATCACTGCTGTTAATCTATTCCAAAACACTTGTGCTGCATAAAATAATATATGTGATTTAAATATTTTATTGTTTTGTTTTAACAAACAAATCTTAAAGAAAATCAAACTTTTTACCAACATTTTGCTCCGAGGGATTAACAACTTTATCAGCAGGAGTGTTGCAACATTACAGAACCAGTTTTATGCTGAACCCCCTGCCCCCCATGTGAGCGCGCTGCATCTTTACTGCCAGTGGCAGAATGTCAAGAATCCAAATATTATAATAAGTGCATTTTCTGTCAATCTGCCCCCCCCAATAAATCTGTTCTTTTTTTCTGTGCACGTTTTATTTGTGTTTAAAGTTAAATTACATTGAAGACGTGTTCATAACATTTATGAATTACTTTTATAACATTTGAATTTTCTTTTATTAAGGAAAATAATTTTCTCTCTCTTCAGGTGGTTCAGACCGGACCCCTCTCCTCATGGGGGGGGGCTTTTAGCTGTGTTAAAAAAACAGAAATGACTCATTTGTGATAGACATTAAAGCCCTTCATAGACGGTGTAAAAAAAAGCAAAAGCAGGAATCACAGACTGATTAGAAATCAGTAAAGGAGTCACCTAGAAGAAAAATGATTTTATATTATGTGTTCATTTTATTTAGACTTCCTCTCTGTTTACATCCAACATATTTTCATTGTCTAAATAAGGACTATGCATTTTATTGTTAAATAATGTCCTAATTTATCTGGTATGCCAGGTCGGTATATTTTTTATTTTACTGGCCGGTTGAGTTATGACATTTCGGACCCTGAGGTTGTGACTTCTTTCCAAAGACTTTAGGGCAAAACTATTTTTGTTAAATTTATGTTGTCCTTTTTAATAAATGTTAAAGAAAGTAAAAGCAGAGAGAAAAGAATCAGTTAAATCAAAACTCAAATGTGGTATGAAAAAAAAAAGCATAAATTGTATATTTTGGCCATGTTGTCCACCTCTACTACATATATATTTATATTTAATGGATTCATAACTGGCTTCATTCTGAGCTGTTGTGTGGAAAGTCAAACTCAGAGTTTTCATCAAATCTTTGAAAAGGTCTGATTGTATGGTAGAAATTGCCCTTCTCACAACATTAACCAGCTACATTTCCCCGCTGGATGGGGGGGGGCATGATGGGATCAGCAGTTTCCTGGGTTAATGCTGTTTGTGTCCAGAAAGATGCTGATGAGAAGATGACATTTCTTCCAGCCCTGCCTGGGGTCTAACCCTTCCTTCTTACTGTGAAGGTCACAAGCTCATACATTTTTAGTCTGGTTAATGTGGATGAATGGGTCTACCTGAGCTGCCCTCAGAGTCGGGTCCAGATTTGGTGGGGGGGTCTGCCCCATACCGTCCTGCCGGTCACAGCTGGAGAGATTGATGGCCCTGCCTCCTGAAGTGTGTTTGAGGAAGCAGCTCTTGGTCTTGTGTAACCCTCTGCTGGCAGCGGAGGCCTCAGCAGAGCTCCTAATTGAACGGTTAAGACTCTGGGGGCTGTGTGATCCATCACTGTGGAGGAGGTCCGGGGCAGACCCCCCCACACCGCGGCCGCTAATGGAAATCTCTGGCCACTTCAGAGCTTCGTCTATCACACAATTATTTGATGACGTTCTTTTGGCCACTTTGAAATAAGAGCAGTGTTTCTGATGCCAAAGTGTGTTTTAATGTAATCTTTCTTAAAATAGAGCAGGAAGACATTCTCCAGAAAGAAACGGAGACTGCCTCTCTTTCACTTTGATTAGTGATTTTCAAACATTTCCAGGCTCATTCCAAATGTTTTTTAGTGTTTGGAATAATGCCATTTCAGTATTTGGGTTGCGTAACTAATTAGGCCACAGTTTTAGTTTTGACCACGTGTTACTGTGACTGACTGTTTAATGCAGCGTGTTTATATGAATTGATTTCATAAACTGAACAACCCAATGCACCCCTGACAGTGTTGTGGTCTTGCTGTCAGAACAGATAACTAGAATAACATTAGCATGGGGGGGTGATCATTGTTTTACACACTAGCAAGTGCATTTGCACCCCCGCCCTCGTTAAACTTCCCCAACAATAATTGGGTTGGAGAAACTGCAGAAACAAGTCCAGAGGGTCCCAATAAAAAGATGGAGATGTGAGAACCATTTCCAAAACTGTTCCAGGCTTTGAGGGTTTGATGCGTTTTATTAGCTACAGCTATTGCAAGAACATTTGTTTATTGTTTACTTTTTAACAAAATAGTTTTTTGTGGACAACAGAGTGAAACACACTGTACATTTTAAATTTCACTTCAGTCTTGACCAGAATACTTGGAAAGACAGATTGTTTACTTTTCAGTTGTTGAATTCCCAACACATCAACATTTTTTACCCCCCCCCAACCTCTTATCTGGTGAACTCTGTGAATGTTTCCTGGCTGCGAGTGTTTTCCATGCTCTTCAAGTACTGGAAGATGGGGCCCTTGGATCACAGAAGGATGCCATGAATTTCAGCAACATTACAGAAAAGGTTCCTCACTGAGGGGCCAATTCCAGCCTACACAGGGGTTGCAGATGGGCAAACCTTAAACTGTCACTTTTCTTCAAGATCTGTATACTACTTCTTCATCTGAAGACATTTACTGCTGCACAGTCTTCAGACAAAAGACTCATGTGAAGTTTGCTCAGATTGTAGGTAAAGGTTTTTCTGTGATGCTGAGAACAGAATCTCACGCCGGCTCAAATGGTGGATAGACGATCTGTAGCTGTCTGTCTTGTGTCTCATCTCCCCCCTTTGGCCTTTGCTGTTCCGCCGCTCCTGTGTGCTTTATAGATGGCAGTTTATAATGTCCATGCTTGGTCCAAACACCTGCTCAGACTCCTGCTTTTGCCAGCTCCACATCTCAACCTATGTTCTCTCCATCTGTACCCTTCTGGTCTCATCTGTCTGTTTTCACACTCTGCTGCACAGAGCCATATTAAACACAGGGGAACCAGAAATGAGCCAAGTTCTGAAAAGCTGAAGAGTGAAACAAGTGACATTCATGAAGAACGCCTCTATTAGAAAAGAATTCTAAATCATAGACATGAAGAAAATAACCTATAACCTATAAGGCCTTACATGGAATGGCCCCGTCCTATATTAATGACCTCATAGTCCCTTACCATCCAATCAGAACACTTCGCTCGCAAAATGCAGGACTGCTTGTGATTCCTAGAATTAGTAAAAGTACAGTTGGAGGTAGAGCGTTTAGCCACCAAGCCCCTGTCTTATGGAATAAACTCCCAGCTCATGTAAGAGAGGCCGACTCAGTTTCTACATTCAAAGTTAGACTGAAAACATTCCTCTGTGGACAGGATTATTGTCAGACTAGTTAGTATTCAGAGATTATTTAACTGAATGTTAATTGTTTAAATTAAACTTAATAACAATAACTATTTGTTTTAAAAGGCTGCTAGAAGTTGAAGCTGGGGTAACTATGGTGCACTGGGGCTCTGTCCTCTTTTCTGTCCTCTTTTCTCATCTACCTCTACCCTTCCTCTCTTCTCTACTTTTGATCATCATTTATCATTTAGTTATCCATGCCTCTGTTTGGTGCAGTACGATTCATGTATTGTCCCCTTTTTCCCACTCCCCTCTGGGGAGTGGGAGTGCTTCCAGACTCCAGTTGGTTCATCCGTGCTCCTGTTCCTGACTGTGTACCTCGTCTCTGCTCCTGCTCCTACACCTGGCTGTGGTTCCTGTCTCCGGCTCGACTCGCGCCCCTGACTGTCCCCAACCCCGGCTGGATGAAGCTTGTCTGCTGGACTTTAAATATGTAGATGTAGAGTTAGATAAGTTAATTCTTCTCTAAGAGTTCTGGTAAATCGCCTGTCCGTCCTGGGGGAGGATCCCTCCTTCATGTGGGCACCCCTGAGGTTTCTTCATTTTTTTTCCGGAATCCGGTTTTTTTAGGAGTTTTTCCTTACCGCGAAGGGGGGTCTAAGGGCAGGGATGCCAGTATAGCTTAGTCAGTTTGTTAGTTTATTTTAGTATTTTCCTATTGACTCTTTGTATTCGTGATCCTTTTGAGTTCATGTTTTACTTCAAAGCCCATCGAGACGACTGTTGTTGTGATTTTGGGCTATACAAATAAAATTGAATTGAATTGAAAATGTGTTCACAGCAATGTTTAACAGCAAAATAGAAGTACCGCGTTCCATTGCTGTATCGTGGTTCACCTTTCGTAGTCTCGCTGTTTTGCAAATTGTTTTCAGTGCAATTTTGCATGTTTTTTATGCAGTGCATTGTGTTCTGCATCCTGATTGGCTGTTGACCTTGTCAATAGGTTTCCTGTACAGAATGTGTTCAGTTTGCCAATTTATAGAAATCTTTCATTGCGATCAGATCTTTGTTTTCATTCTATAATCCCAGACTTATTTTTCTATGAAGGTTTGTACAAGAGAGAAAAGTATGAAAATGTTCACTTCTGAGGAAAGTGTAGAAAGATTGTAGTTTAACAGCTTTCAAACATCTAGAATCCTACTTTGGTTCTTTTTAGAAGGTAACTCCTGGAACAAACGAGGGGACACTGTAAACCTGCTGGTGTAGCTGTAGTGAAAGAAGAACTGTTAAAGAAGTTGACGTAGAAATTTTTCTGCCAAATTTAAAATTGGTTTAACCAGGAATGTGGAAAAGTAATAGCTGCTATTCTTTGTGGATAACTTCTCAAAAAGCAAAAGTGAGTCTGCATTCTGAGAATAAAGAAAACCAATGAGATGTTGAGGATCTCATAGAAAACTCCTTAAGTCGTCGTACAGCACAGTTAGAGACGTCAATGCACCACATTTCTGGCTGAATTACTCCTGTTATATCAAATGTGAGACCGTGTCACATCTTTAATCTTTGACAAATCACTTCCAGTGAGTTTTCCTTTACACATTTTTGCTTTGGTCATGATGAAACAATTTCCCAACACTTCTTTTTTTGATTGTTTGTAATTCTTTCATTCGATCTAAGAAAAACAAGTGGATAATAATGTGTGACTTTAAGCCTAAACTAAGAATTGACGATGCACTGTCATTTAAGCCCCACATTGAGAATCTTGTGAGGACACTGCTATTATTGAAACTTATTTTTTTTAGTCCAAAACAAGTGTTGTTTTTCTTTTGGGATCAAAAAGCGACTTGTCGCCGCAACTTTTTTATCCATTTTAGATTATGGAGACCTTTTATATATGAAAGCTCAATGTCAGATTGTTTCTGTGTATCCCGCGCTTTGAGGTTTGTGACAAACTGTAAGGCCTCTTCTCATTATTGTGAACTGTAGTCTGGAATGGATGGTCTTCTCTCTCCATCTGCAGGGTCACACACTGGTGCATTTTTAATTACAAATCTCTTCTTGGACTTTTACCTTCCTTCATTTGCAACTGATCAATCTGAGGACTGTGGAATCATATGACTGCGTTCCAATGACCATCTATCGCTCGCTGTTCCATTTGCCCGTACAGACCTGGGAAAAAGGCTTTTGTCTTTTCTGCCCCCTCCACATGGAAAACTCTACAAAAAGAATTAAAAGAGCTTATTCCTCTGAATATTTTTAAATCCAGACTGAGAACGGAGGAGAAAGTCACTTTTAACCGTACCTGTTTTAAATAAGCTGTCATTTTTTAATTTATTTTATGATATAAATGTTTACACATTTTTTTGTAAATGTAATTTATTGCTACCTGCTAGCCGGAATTTTTTATACACTTACTAATGGCAGAATAAGACAGATCAAATAATGCAGAGACTTCTACCTAAAAACATTTCCTTCTTTGTTTTCTAGTACTTACACAGTATGGAATTTATAGACATGATTTTAGTTTGATCTTGTGGAAGCTTGTGAACTAAAAGTGTTCTTATCATCGTCTTCTGCTGTAACACTGAAATGTCCTCTCTGCGATTAAAAAAGTCTGTCAGTCTAAAGTACAATCATTTATCTCAGTAACAAAATTGCAAATCCAATGACTACATTCTGAAAGCTCTCGGAAGTCTATTATTCTTGAAACAGAAGAATTTCGCGGATGCTGTGACCTTGACGAGCCTTTGAATGCCACAGAAAGCTGGGAGGAACTCTCAGTTGCTTGAGCGATTGAATACATAAAAATCCCATAACCTGTGCAATAAAATGTCTAAGAAAAGACTAATAGGAAGACTCAATTCTGTTCAAATCAGTCCTTTTTTCTGCTATCGCCTAGCTGTCAAAGATGTATTTGATAAGTGCAATCTACAGAATAAAAACACTCCTTTTCACACTGTAGACTTAAATTACTATCAAGCTTTTCAGTTTAATAGACAAAAAACGTAATGACTGTAATGGCGGATAAGAGCAGGCAGCAGTTAATTTAACCCTGTTTCTTTTGTCAGTTTTTCAGCATTTTCACCGACAGGATTTCACCTTTTGGAACAGATTTAAAGACTAACATATAAAAAGAAGTAACACAGCTAAATTATGTTAGAAAAAGGAAAATAAATCATAATTGGATCTCTGCTGAGGAATAGTCCTTTCAGATAGACTTCTGCGGCTTCAATCTATGTTGGTGTCGTAAATTTGACTTGGACTCTGGATGTTGTTCCTCAAATTGGCATGGCCTTTGCGGTGCCATTTTTAGAGTTAGTCTTCTTATTTGTCAATTGAAACCATGTTGTGGTAAAAACAGGGATACAGGAACAGATACAGACATTTGCAGATGCTTTTATACTAACCATGACTGCCCTGTCATATTCCAGACCACCCTGTGGTTCTCTAGACCGCCCTATGGTTCTCCAGACTGCCTTCTCGTTCTCCAGACTGCCCTGTCGTTCTCCAGACCGCCCTGTGGTTCTCTAGACCGCCCTGTGGTTCTCTAGACCGCCCTGTGGTTCTCCAGACCACCCTGTCGTTTTCCCGACTGCCCTGTCGTTCTCCAGACCGCCCTGTGGTTCTCCAGACCGCCCTGTGGTTCTCCAGACTGCCCTGTGGTTCTCCAGACTGCCTTGTGGTTCTCCAGACTGCCCTGTCGTTCTCCAGACCGCCCTGTGGTTCTCCAGACCACCCTGTCATTCTCCAGACCGCCCTGTCGTTCTCCAGACCGCCCTGTGGTTCTCCAGACTGCCCTGTGGTTCTCCAGACCACCCTGTGGTTCTCCAGACCACCCTGTCCTTCTCCAGAATGCCCTGTCGTTCTCCAGACTGCCTGATTGTTCTCCAGACCGCCCTGTGGTTCTCCAGACTGCCCTGTCATTCTCCAGACCGCACTGTCGTTCTCCAGACCGCCCTGTCGTTCTCCAGACCGCCCTGTCGTTCTCCATACCGCCCTGTCGTTCTCCAGACCGCCCTGTCGTTCTCCAGACCGCCCTGTGGTTCTCCAGACCGCCCTGTTGTTCTCCATACCGCCCTGTCGTTCTCCAGACAGCCCTGTGGTTCTCTAGACCGCCCTGTGGTTCTCTAGACCGCCCTGTGGTTCTCCAGACCACCCTGTCGTTTTCCAAACTGCCCTGTCGTTCTCCAGACCGCCCTGTGGTTCTCCAGACCGCCCTGTGGTTCTCCAGACTGCCCTGTGGTTCTCCAGACTGCCTTGTGGTTCTCCAGACTGCCCTGTCGTTCTCCAGACCGCCCTGTCGTTCTCCAGACCGCCCTGTGGTTCTCCAGACCACCCTGTGGTTCTCCAGACCACCCTGTCATTCTCCAGACCGCCCTGTCGTTCTCCAGACCGCCCTGTGGTTCTCCAGACTGCCCTGTGGTTCTCCAGACCACCCTGTGGTTCTCCAGACCACCCTGTCATTCTCCAGAATGCCCTGTCGTTCTCCAGACTGCCTGATTGTTCTCCAGACCGCCCTGTGGTTCTCCAGACTGCCCTGTCATTCTCCAGACCGCACTGTCGTTCTCCAGACCGCCCTGTCGTTCTCCAGACCGCCCTGTCGTTCTCCATACCGCCCTGTCGTTCTCCAGACCGCCCTGTCGTTCTCCAGACCGCCCTGTGGTTCTCCAGACCGCCCTGTTGTTCTCCATACCGCCCTGTCGTTCTCCAGACCGCCCTGTGGTTCTCCAGACCGCCCTGTGGTTCTCCAGACTGCCCTGTCGTTCTCCAGACCGCCCTGTGGTTCTCCAGACTGCCCTGTGGTTCTCCAGACTGCCCTGTGGTTCTCCGGTCCGGACTGCCCTGTGGTTCTCCAGACTGCCCTGTCGTTCTCCAGACCGCCCTGTGGTTCTCCAGACTGCCCTGTGGTTCTCCAGACTGCCCTGTCGTTCTCCAGACTGCCCTGTGGTTCTCCAGACTGCCCTGTGGTTCTCCGGTCCGGACTGCCCTGTGGTTCTCCAGACCGCCCTGTGGTTCTCCAGACCACCCTGTGGTTCCCCAGACCGCCCTGTCGTTCTCCATACCGCCCTGTCGTTCTCCACAATGCCCTGTCGTTCTCCAGACTGCCCTGTGGTTTTCCAGACTGCCTTGTGGTTCTCCAGACCGCCCTGTGGTTCTCCAGACCACCCTGTGGTTCTCCAGACCACCCTGTGGTTCTCCAGACCGCCCTGTGGTTCTCCAGACCGCCCTGTGGTTCTCTAGACCGCCCTTTCGTTCTCTAGACCACCCTGTGGTTCTCCAGACCGCCCTTTCGTTCTCCAGACCACCCTGTTGTTCTCTATACCGCCCTGTCGTTCTCCAGACTGCCCTGTCGTTCTCCAGACCGCCCTGTGGTTCTCCGGTCCGGACTGCCCTGTGGTTCTCCAGACCGCCCTGTGGTTCTCCAGACCGCCCTGTGGTTCCCCAGACCGCCCTGTCGTTCTCCATACCGCCCTGTCGTTCTCCACAATGCCCTGTCGTTCTCCAGACTGCCTGATTTTTCTCCAGACCACCCTGTTGTTCTCCAGACCGCCCTGTGGTTCTCCAGACTGCCCTGTGGTTCTCCAGACTGCCCTGTCGTTCTCCAGACCGCCCTGTGGTTCTCCAGACTGCCCTGTGGTTCTCCGGTCCGGACTGCCCTGTGGTTCTCCAGACCGCCCTGTGGTTCTCCAGACCGCCCTGTGGTTCCCCAGACCGCCCTGTCGTTCTCCATACCGCCCTGTCGTTCTCCACAATGCCCTGTCGTTCTCCAGACTGCCCTGTGGTTTTCCAGACTGCCTTGTGGTTCTCCAGACCGCCCTGTGGTTCTCCAGACCACCCTGTGGTTCTCCAGACCACCCTGTGGTTCTCCAGACCGCCCTGTGGTTCTCCAGACCGCCCTGTGGTTCTCTAGACCGCCCTTTCGGTCTCTAGACCACCCTGTGGTTCTCCAGACCGCCCTTTCGTTCTCCAGACCACCCTGTTGTTCTCTATACCGCCCTGTCGTTCTCCAGACTGCCCTGTCGTTCTCCAGACCGCCCTGTGGTTCTCCGGTCCGGACTGCCCTGTGGTTCTCCAGACCGCCCTGTGGTTCTCCAGACCGCCCTGTGGTTCCCCAGACCGCCCTGTCGTTCTCCATACCGCCCTGTCGTTCTCCACAATGCCCTGTCGTTCTCCAGACTGCCTGATTTTTCTCCAGACCACCCTGTTGTTCTCCAGACCGCCCTGTGGTTCTCCAGACTGCCCTGTGGTTCTCCAGACCGCCTTGTGGTTCTCCAGACTGCCCTGTCGTTCTCCAGACCACCCTGTCATTCTCCAGACCGCCCTGTCGTTCTCCAGACCGCCCTGTCGTTCTCCAGACCGCCCTGTGGTTCTCCAGACCGCCCTGTGGTTCTCCAGACCACCCTGTGGTTCTCCAGACAACCCTGTCATTCTCCAGACCGCCCTGTCGTTCTCCAGACCGCCCTGTCGTTCCCTAGACTACCTGATTGTACTCCTCACATTGTACAGAAAATAACCCTCTCAGAGCTGGTTCATTTTCCTTTTATTCTTCAAATCACAAAGGTTTCGGTGACTGCTGGGCAACAGAACTGACTTTTGGTTTGGAATCAAGCTTCACTGGACCTTCAAGCCAAAAAACAGGAAGTGTGCTGGGTAGTTTAAAAAATGTCGGATAGGTTTTGCAAGCCTTCATTTTTGGTGTCCTTTTTAAATGGTTCTCCGTCTAATGTCAGTGATTCAGACACTGTGGAGGTATGCCATCCATTCTCCCACAGCACCATTTAAGTACATTGTTACTGATTGGGGTGGGAATGTGATTTTCTGATGATATTTTTGAAGTCTGAACAATTCCTGCTGAAACTTTCCCAGGATTTTTGCAGTTTATTGCCTTTGTAATTCCACCTATGATTTGGATTTGGCTTGTTTTTTCTCATGTCTCTAGGTTGGAAACGTAATGTAGGGCCCCGCCTACAGCAGGCCGCTGTTGAACACTGGAACCAGACATACAAAACTCACCCATACTAACAAGGGATGGCTTTATTTACATTTTCAGTAAACTGTCATTGTTTCAATTTAGGATAAGCTGTAAAAAGTCAGAACTGTAAAGCAGCTGTTTCCTAGCTGATGGCTTCTCTTCTACCTTCTGCTCCTACATCATGCGAATGCCAAAAAAAACACTAGCTACACACCACCAATTCACAATCATGTACTGATCATGTGCACGGCCTTTATGCTGTCATAGAATTTCAGTGTACAAAGAAAGCTTTATCCATCTCTTTACAAATGCGTCCATGCATTTCTCCAATCGAAGCAATTCCAATTCAACCTGTCCACTCTGCTCTAAGATGAGCCTCGATCTCAGGATCTTTAAACACTATCATATAAAACAGTTTTTTGATCCAAAAAAAAAAAGTGCACAAAGTTTTACCTTCCTATTAAGAAAGCGATGAGACAGCTATTCCAATAGTGTGCCGTGGTTGTAGTCGAATGAATCTGACTTGGAAATATTCTGAATCTGACCTAAAGGAAATTGTTTGCAAGCAAAATCTCTAAGTAAGACTTTTGTTGGTCTAGATCAGTGGTCCCCAACCTTTTTGTCACCGTGGACCGGTACAACGCAAGACACGTTTACCGCGGACCGGTCGAGGGGGGGGGGGGGGGGGGTTTGAGGTGCAACGCTGCAGCGCAAGGCACATTTACCGTCGACCAGGGGTGGTATTTTCTCTTTAGTAATAATAATAATAACAATAATAATAATAATTTTCCCCTTGTCAAAGCAACTTTCTAAAGAAGTTTGTTTTTTGCTCATTTTGGTTGTTTGGGTTTAATTTTAGTGGGGTTTATCACCTGATGTTTGGTGTCGCGACTTTGACGTGCGTTAAGTGTGACACATGTAACAGAGAGAATCCGGTCACTTTTCAAAATAAAACGTTTTTGTCGGGAAAAAAACAATAAAATGGAAATTATTTTTTCTTTCTGTGCGTCCCAGTGCCAAAATTTCCCGCGGCCCGGTGCCAAGTGTCCCGCGGCCCGGTACCGGTCTGCGGCCCGGTGGTTGGGGACCACTGGTTTAGATCATGATTGAAAAGCCACTTCACCTTCCCTTTGCAGACGGCACCAGCCTGCCTTGTCCCTTTCACAATACCAGCCCACCATGTGACCTATAGAGCTTATATATTGTCTATTGCCAGGTGGATGAAAAGCCTTACTTTGAGGCCCATTGAATGCGAGTTTCTTTGTCAGTCTTAGAAAACAGGTAGATTGAGTTTGTGTTGTGCAGGAAGGTTATAGCAGCTCTCCTTGTCACAGCTGGACTGAAACGCTGGATTGTGTTCTGTGATATTGGCTCAGATAAAAGCTTGGTGTTCATCTCAAGGACGTGTCTCCAAACAACTGCTGTCAGAAAGCAAAAGGACGATGTGAGCAATTCAGAGTTTATAGTGGTTTCATTTATTATTTTGCTCACCTTCATGGTTTTATCATTAAAGTCTCTTAATGGGAAGCAACTGAGACCCTGGGAACAAATGAGCTCCACATTTTAAGGTGAAACGTCTTTTCACTTCTAATAAACAATTATTATCGAGGCTGTTTGCAATAAGCTTCAAGGGGTTCATACTTTATAGTTCTCCCAGGTTTTTATTCAGCCGTTTTAAATGTGAAATTAAATGTTTATCAAGGTCTTTAAATGTTTCTTTCTTGTGTTTAATAATTCAGCATCTATCTGTTGTAATTTTTGTCACAGATTTTTTATACACCTTTTTGCTGAATTATAGATGTCCCCTTCCCCTTTCTAAGCGCCTAACAAGTACTTATTCAGTCTGGTTGTATAACTCAGATTCTGAAACATTTTCTCATCTCCTCCTCATTTAAAGGACATGGCTGTCAGAAGCTCTGCATTATGTCCCCTTTATTCTACAGCTAAATGCTTGGATCTTGAGTCTTTGCAGGAGGGGGGCTCAGAAAAGGTAGCAACCATTTCACAAAGTCAAGCATTTCTTTTGACATACTCTATTGGTAACACCCCGAGGTGAGCACGACACTGCAGGTTTTTGGAGACAAATGACAAAGGCATCTGAGATGGGCTAAAATGGAAAAATCACCATGGTAACCTCCCTTTGCTCCAGTAGAAATCGCATTCCCATCTATAAATGAGGGCTTGTGTTTCTCCCATTTGTTAGCCTTAACCACAAATATTTTCCTGAGCACAAAAAGCAAAGCCTGCCTTGATAGAGAAGATGGCTGAGTGGGAAGATGCCGGAACCAACAGTGGAGCTGAGATTCAATCTACCTGTCACTCTGACCCCAATCACTGCATATAGGTAGAAGCTAAATGAAAGATTGATGAAACCAGTTCCATCTCTGCTTCTTACCATCAACTCTGTTTGTTTCACTTGCTTCTTGGTTTTGCACCATCAGTCTTGTTTCCCACATGCTTGCTTAATGTGTTTTTAATCCTCTTCATGAAAATGGAGAAAAGTGCCGTATAAAGCAGTCTATATAACAAGTCTCATTTTCTAATGGCATGGTCCAACTGGCCAACAAAAGTCCAGCATCTTGAAAAAGAGAAGAAATATATGCTTTGGTTGTGGTGTGACACCAAGGATGTGGAAGCATGTATGTTGCCTATGAAGAAGACTGGCTCCCTTCATATCAAAATGCAGGTGATTTTCTCGTAATTGCATTTGTTTCAGGCTCTTTAAAATTAAGCACTTTGTTTCCTGAATATAGACTATTTTCCAAGTTGAATTTTACTTGGATGAAAAAATAGCTGTTCTATTCTGGATTTTCTGGATATTTAAAGGTTCTATATCATTCTTTTCTTAAGTCTTTTAGAGTAAACACTATCCATATATACGCTCATATGTTACCTTTGGAACACTAAAGAACTTTTTAAAGAAAATACGAGTTATTTTCACAGCTCATTTTACAAATGCAGTAGAAAGATGACTCCATCTCTGTGGCTCCGCCTTTTGCTCCTTGTGGGTGCCGCCCATTTCATGACATCATCCTAGAGTCTGCCTCAGCAGCGTGTCTGTGTTTCTCCCACGAAAACAAACATCTGAAGTTTTGCAAAGATGGATGCTCATATTGTACATAGAAAAGGAAAATGTTAGCCGATCACCACTTGCTCCACAGAGAAAGTGGGCGTGTCTGTTAGCCTGGGGGTGGAGCTGCCATGGCAGACCCTTCTGTTTTTTGTTGATTGGGAGGGGCAGGTTTTTAGAGGAATACTCAAAGTGTGAATGGATCAAAATACTGTGTTGACCAGAGCTTCCTCGGGGCCGGCGCCTGGGGGTGGGGGCCTGGGCTTGCTCCGGGGGGGGGGGGGGGGCGGCGCTTTCTGGCTCCTCTCTCTCTGTGTGGGGTGGGTCGTGCTGGGCCTGGGGCGTCGGTGCCTCGGGGGATGGGGTCCCGAGGCTGGGGGACCTGGGCCCTATGCTGGGGGGGGCTGGGGGACGGATGTTTGACCACCGGGAGACAGTCTGCCAGCTGTCCCCAACTCACCCCCTTCCTCATATAATCTCATATTAGGGTGAGGGGGTGGGGGGTTTAGCCTGCGATGCAATTTGGGGGGGGGGCTACTTGGCAGTGGTCCCCCTCCCATGGTTGCCATATGGAATGGGCCCCCCCCTCTCTCGGTTTTATTTGCACCTTAGACATGTAGGGCCCTTGGTAGGGGGGGGTGCTTGGACATCACTGCCAGCAAGCAGCAGATGTCCTCCTAGCACCCTACCCGCCAATTTTAACCGCACCTTAGACATTTAGGGACCCTTGGTGGGGAGGGTGAGGGGACATTACTGTGAGTAATCAGGGAATGTCCTCTCTGTGCCCTACCCACCAATTTTAACTACACCCCCCTAGTACACACACCTTTTTACTTCTCATAATATACATTCAAACACAAACACACACACATGCACACATACACCCTTACGAACACAAGCACACACATTATACAAGGAAGGTGGGTCCAAGGTCCATCTGTCCCCTACCCCATCCCTGGTGGGGGGTACTGGGCCCTTGGCAGCGGCGGCCGTGTCCCCTGGGTGCCGGTTTCCTGGGCCCGGCGGGGCTCTCTCTGCGCAGGGAGGGAGTTCACATTACACCTGAGCCGGGGGTGTCCGTTTTCTTGTGGGGTGGGTTCGGGTTTTTGCCCCTGGGCGCTGGCCCCCCGCCCACATTCCAACTGTGGCCGAGCCTGGTCGGGCCATGTTAACAACACCCCTTGTGGACCCCTCTTCTCTCCGGGGTGCCCCCCTCCTGGGCGGGGCCGGCTGTCCCCTGCCTTGCTCCTTCCTGGACCAACCGTAGGCCGGGTGGGTGGCTGCCTGGAGTGCAGAGCGGGTCTCCCTTGGGGGGTCCTGGCTCGTACCTGGGGTTGGGGCGGGGGGATACCCAGAACTCCTGGGTGGTGACGAGGTGCTCGTCTGGGGCTGTGGGCGCTCTTCTCGGGTGGGGACCTGCGTTGGGCCCTCCCGGCGCGGCGGGGGGGGCTGCTCCCCTGGTTGGGCTGGGGCGGCGCTCTCTTCCCCCCATGCCTCCCTGCTCTCTGGCTCTGGGGGCCTCATGGTGATCCTGCTGGCCCTGGCCGGGGTGGCGGTTGTGGTCGCCCGGGGGGTGGTTGTTCTCTGCCTGCTGCCGGGTGGCGTTGGGAGTTCCGGCTGCCGCTGCTGCTGCGGCGGGGGTCTTGGTGTGGGGATGGCTGGTCGCCCCTCCCTCCTTCTTTTCACATTCCACCATTCATTTAGAAGAACTTAAACACTCACCTGAGCACAGGTGTTAGCTCACCTTTACACTAATAATTTGCAGGATTGAATGAATGAAATGTTCACACTAGTTGGTTTAAAGGCATAAGTATGCGTGTGTGAACAATATCTGTATTGTGTGCATGTTTTGTGTACATGTTGACATGTAGACATCTTTACAGCTAACAGGTGTGTTTATAACATCTGAATGTGTGTGTGGACAGGCCCCGCCCTTTGAGATTTGTATTACACTTGAACCTTACCATAATGACAAACATCTAGTAAAGTTGTTGCTTTATGCTGCTTCATGGTCCCCCCCCCTCCTATTATCACCCTCCTCTCCCCCCTCCTCTCTAACATCCCTCTCTCTTCTTCCCTCCTTTCCTTTTCCGTCCGGTCCAGCACCAAAGATTTTCTAATATGATGGAATTTAATAAAGTATGGCCCTCAACTACAAAAGGGGTTTATTCAGACATTCCTCTGGTTTGTCTGTAGATTAATAACCCCTGTTGTTAAAGCAAAATATGTCCAACACAAGAGGCCTTCAGCTCTCATCTGTTTGCCCAGCTGTTGGACAGGACAAGATAAAAAAAAAAAAAAAAAAATACTGTGTTGAGGTTGTTTTTCGTGTGGATTAGACATAATCAACGTAAAAAGTCAAAAAGTTGATTTTACACAAACATTGAAGCTTAAACTTTTAAATTATCAGGACAGGAGAAAAACTTGTTATGATGGTGTGTTCATAGCAGCTTTGGATTCTGTCACATGTCATCTGTGCTACTAAGGCCTTTCTGTGATGTATTCTTCTATTGGATGTGTGGTGAGGCCAGTGTTCACCCATTCATCTCCTCCCATGCAGCTTCAGGGTCTTCTTTAGGCATGGTGGCAGCGAGTCCAGGGCAGAGGCTCATTTGGTGATTTCGATTTGATCCATAGCACTGTTAGCCCCTCCACCCTGTAGGCCTACCCGTCACACAGTCTCATTAATCATGATGGCTATAAAGAAGGACTTGAGTGAGTGAGGAGCGACTACCACTGTTCAATAAATCCTTGTGATTATCCAGGCCTGCCAGGTAAAGTGTGTGTGTTCATGTGTGGGTGGTTGGGTGTATGTGTGGCGGTGTGTGCACGTGTGGCTGTGTTCCTGTTTGGGTGGGTAAGTGGGTTTGTGTGTGTGGGCGTGCATGCATACGTGTTTAGGTGGGTCTGTGTGTGTAAGGCAGTGTGTTTGCGTGGATGTGTGCATGTGAGTGGTACACAGATATTTGTGTCACACTTTCTACCAGATTTAACGTAGGAATCTGGTAGAAATACCAGAGGTGGAATACCAGAGGTGGGGTGCAGTGGCCTTATCTGTTGGAATCTTATTGACTTATTGCATTTGTGAACAGAAACATTTCCTATGCTGTCTTAGCCCCCCTCCCCCATAACCTCCGGGTAAAAGCCTCCATCTGCAGAGGTTTGCATAGATGAGCACTTAAGGAGAAGCATGGAGATGTGATTGTCTGGCATCAAAAGCTATTGTTAAAGCTCACATGAGAATGATTTTCCTGGAGTAAAATCTTTGTCACTGCCCAGTTGGTCAGAGTGCAATCACCCCGATAATAACCCTAACCCACCCTAACCACCCGATGTAATGTAGACTTCTCCCAGTTCAAACACAACGTTGGCCAGGGAGGTGGCTGAACATGGTCTCCTATCGCTCTTCTGGATTTTCTTCTGCCAAAACAAGCACTGCTTCCTTTTCCCGAACTGTATTACTGTAAACTGTGATATTATTGTGCTAGCAGTCACCCCCCCCCCCCCCCCCCCGGATCTGTTTTGCTAAAAGGGAAGACGGAAGTCTGCACCAGCACCAGGCCTTTCCGCTTTTAATCGAAGCAAATCCGATAAAGATCCATGCTTTCTGAAAGACTAGCATGCAGCAAAGCCTGAAGAAGATCTGATAAGTGATCTGTTCTTCCATCACAGGCAGGAGATGCTAACGAAACCATGACATGGAAAGCCTTGTACTCCCGTGAGACTCCATGGAAACACTAGAAAACACAGGTTGCCCCCCCCAGATCTACATTCACAAACTCCTCTTATCATAAAGTGGCTGAACTCAGACATGCCCAATTTGCTTCCTTTCATCCAGGACTAATGCTTTATTTCACCAGGAGCTAAGTGCACCGTTTGGGGCCGCCTCTCAAAGGGTGCACAGATAATGTGAGAAGTTGTTGTTTTGTTTATAAAATCACCACTTTAGATGCAGAAAACTGTAGCAGGACCTCATTTAAAAAAACTGTTTTTGGTAAATTCTAGATTCAAATACTGAATAATTAAAAATAAATATAAATAAAATTCATATTTTTGGAGGGGAGTGGCGGGCTGATCTCTCCGGGCAGGACTGGTCTTAAGCTGATGGCGTTATTTAGGCAAAAAGGAACTCCTCCCCCCAAACAAAAACAAGCAAAAAAACAACAACACAGCCACCATCCAGAACAGAACCCACCAAACCAATGCTGCAATAAATATTTAATTTCTTTTCATTCTTAAAACTTAAATAATCATTTATGATTAGTATTTAGAATAAGGGCTACTTCCAAAATGTTTCCAGTTCTTTTCATGACCCCATATTCTTTGTAGGTTCAGGGTTGTTCTGATGCATCTCGAGTTTGTCAGTGCAGTTTTTCCCGTCATTAACACCCTCACTGGTTCTAAACTTAAGTTATTTTTGGAGGAAGCGTTTGCAGCAGAAGCAGTACAAACTGTCTAATGGGGGAATACATTAACCATGTTCTTTTAAGCATCTCCCCTTTGGCTAACTTTCTGAATCAAGAACAGTGATGACAACTCCTTCCATCTTGGTTTTTGGCGGCGTAAACCCTACTGCACAATATTGGTGTGAAGCTGCTTTTCTCAGCAGATCAGCTGATTCCAGTTGATTGCGTCAGGAGTTCCGGTATGTCAAAGAGCATAGTAGGTTTTGACAGAAAATTGCGAACGAGTTCGCCTTTCAGGCACCAAAACTCGGCAGTCTCTTTCCCCCCTAGGGCGGTAGTTAATTAACTCACCTGTTCAGCTTCCTATTTAAGTCCAGGTGTGCAGCCGTTCATTCTCTTTCTTACCGCAGCGCCGCATTCGTCGCCCCACCCTCCTCCCTGGCTTCCACCTGTGGGCTCCATTCGGGGGTTTTTACCCTAAAGTTTATGGAAGTTATCTCATGGAATTGTACGGAGCCTTATGCCAATCAAAGTTTGTGAATGCAACTAAGATGTAAATTAAGTATGTGAAAATAAATGTATTCTACTGCAAGAGCTTTGTCTGACTGAAACATCTCCAGTGTTAAAGGTTCAAAGATTTCTGTTGTTAAATACTATATGTGCCAGGGCGCTCCTACTGTCATGTTAATCTGCTGCTCCAATTACATTATTATGGGCTCTCTGTGTGGAGGCTGCAGGGGTGCATTCAGTGGTTGGCCAGGGCACCAACTACCCAGGACTGCCTCTGCTCGCCCCCTCCTTGTGTGTTTACATTTGACAGGAACCAAGAAGAACCAAATGCTGCAGTTTCATCAAAGACATGATTTCAGGAAGACGTTTATTGCGCGGGGGGGTGATGACATCATCCCCTTTAAAGGTTTCTAGAAATAACATTTCTACCTTTCTTTGGGAGTGTTCTCTAACTCAGTGTTATTCAACCGGTGTGCCGCGGCACACACACTAATGTGCTGTGAGATATGGTCAGGTGTGCCGTGGGAAATTACCCTCATTAACTGATCTAAAAACATTTACCATCTCCAGGATTTCAGCTCTGTGTTCATCCAAACAGGCCCTGATAAAACACTGAGAAGTTAGGAATATAAAAGATCGTAAAATACTTTTTTCTTTGTGTTTATTTGATTCTTTTAAAGACATTTTGATAAGAATGACGGTTCCGCGATTTAGCCGTAGCTTCAGCCGTTTCCTGAAAAGTCCCGCCCCTTTAACTGTCTCCACCAATCATTCTTGGAGGCTTAATCACATGTCATCAGTCTGACCAATCAGAAGTGGTTAAAGTCTTCACTTCCTTGTTCAGATTCTGCTCATAAAGTCTCTCAGTTCTAACAAAAATACCAGCTAAAGCTCGTCTTTAGTGGTGTAACTTTCCACAGAATCCGGTGTCAGACCGTGGAACAAGAGAACAAAACCATGAAGCTCAGAGAAGAGAGTCTGTCTGCATCACTACATCTCCCATGATGCATTGGGTTAAAGTGACAGCGTCTCGTGTGGCTTGGCTCCAAAGCGGTTGAAAAACACTGTACTAACTGGTAGGAGGCTTGGCCCAACAGAACTTCATACTTTGTCTCACTTCATAGCCATGTTCTCAATGTTGTTTAGGTAGACGGAGAAAACTAGTTAATTTGCTCCTCCCACTTTAGGCATCATTGTTAGCATTCAGAATCCAGTGGACGACATTATCTGTCCATTGCTAAGACTTGCGCTGTTGATGGTCGGCTGAAGGTGGATCAGTGAGTCACAGGTTGAAGGGGAGAGATGATCACATCCTTACTGCTTCCATTACAGCAGCTTTCACAAGCCAGGGGGTTACAACCATGAACAACAAACAGACAGAGCTTCAGAACAATAATGACCTACACTCCTTTAAACCCCCCTTCCTTTATATGTGCATAACAACATGCTTTTGACACCGTTTCTGTAGCCCTTCTAAAGATGGGTATATCCTAGTTTTTAATCGTATTCTGGAAAAAATGTGAACATGATCCATGATATCACACAAAGGTAGAAGTCACCTTGAATGCTCCAGAAATGAGTTTCCCTCTCAGCCACTGGTGCATGTCTGCTTTCAAGTCACACTTTGCTGCATTTGTCATTTTGAGAGCATCTGGTTTAATTTGATTTCTGTGCTTGGCCACCCTGCAGTTCTCTGGGCTTTTAGCGTAACTGCTGCCTGCTGAGTGCAGCCAACAGATAGTTCTGCAAATAAAAGGCTTTAAATTTCTATTTTCTGGATGACTTTTTCCAACATTACAGCCGGTTTGAAGAGCTCTGATTTCCTTGACATTTCTAAGTTCTGCTGTTGCTGTCTTTCAAAATTTTTTTTACTGCATATCAGACTAAATTCGACATTAAAATGCCAGCACTTAAGGAATGATAACATTTTTCATTAAAATGAATGACTGTTGAGGAACTGAATTGCTAAGATGTATGAAATAGTTTACAACTCCAGCTCTGTTCTTTTTGAAGGTGGACACCGTGCTTGAGGTTTTACAGTGAGGGTTTAACTTATCTTTCATATTTGAACAGGCTTTCATCTTTGGGTCTTTGCTCAACCCTCTTTCAGGGTTTTACCACTACTTCATAGAATATTCAACTTTTTTTGAACAGGACATCTAGGTTCTAAGTGTTTATTTACTTTTTCTGCGGCTCGGACCAAAGCCTGTAAATATATTATTCAATCTCTTTGGGTTTAGCTAGTCTGTCTGGTTTGTTTCACCATTGTTGCAATGTTACAATTAGAAAAATGGCTTTGAATTTACAAACAGCCTAATTTATTTTCTTTTATTCATTTGTTTGCTTTCGCTCATTTAAAGACTTATAAGGGTCTTGTCTTTAAATAACAGAAAGCAAATTAATCAAATTAATATAGCCATGGGAGGGGGGGCTATCAAAGCCCAGATACATGCAGGGGGTTGTGTCAGGAAGAGCACCTGACAAAAAATCTTTTCCAAGCCAAACATGTGAATCAAACCTATGAAATCCATACCGGATCGATTGGGGCCAGGGTTGCAAAAACCGCCATCCGTGGTGTTCTCCGCCAGGGTGCCGGTGGAAATTGGACGGTTGTTGGTTAAAGGAGGAGAGGAGGAAGATGTGTTGGTAGCAAGAGAGAGAAGAGGAAAGTCACGAGTGTTGGACTGAGAGTTTGAATGTTGGAACTATGACAGGAAAAGGTAGAGAGTTAGTGGAGGAAGGCAGACGTACTGTGTACAGGAGACCAGGGGGAAAGGTAGCAAGCCTAGAAGCTCAGGAGCAGGGTTCTAGTTCTATCAGGGTGGAGATGACAGGAGAAATGAAGGGAGGAGTTATCCTAAAGGAGAAGTTTGCTAGGAGTGTTGTGGAGGGTAGAAGAGTGTCAGAGTGATGAGTCTGAAGATGGAAATGGAAGGTGTGATGGTTCATGTTGTTAGTGGTGTGCCCCACAGGGAGGATGTGAGCTAAGTAAGTAAGTAAGTAAGTAAATTTTATTTGTATAGCACCTTTCACAGACAAAAGTCACAAGGTGCTTCACAGGTTAAAATATGTATATATACACATATAAAAACATAAAAACATAAAAGATAAAAAGCATAAATCATGTAAAACAATCATCTCAAGCCCAATAAAAGCAGTTTCACTTAAAATGCTTTGCAAAAATAAAAAGTTTTTAGTTGACTTTTAAAAGAATTCACAGAGTCCAGGGAACGTAGGGACAATGGAAGTTCATTCCAGAGTTTGGGAGCAACAGCCTGGAACGATCTGTCTCCTCTAGTTCGGAACCGTGTGCGAGGGACCATCAACAGGTTCTGATCCGCAGACCTCAGTGCACGAGATGGTCTGTAGGGGGCGATCAGATCACAAACATATGGAGGAGCTTGAGAATGAAGGGCCCTAAAAGTCAAAACTAGAATTTTGTACTGATAACGGTAAGCAACTGGGAGCCAATGAAGAGCTTTGAGGATCGGGGAGATGTGATCTCTTCTCTTGGTGCGGGTCAAGATCCTCGCAGCAGAGTTCTGGATCAGCTGCAGGCGAGACAGCTCCTTCTTATTCAGACAGGAAAACAGACTGTTACAGTAGTCTAGCCGTGTAGAAACAAAGGCATGAATAAGAAGTTCTAGATCTTCATAAGACACCATCTTCCGTAGTTTAGAAATGTTCCTCAACTGGAAGAAACAGTTCCTGATCAACTGTTTGGAGTGTTGCTCCAGCGACATATCTTTGTCAAAAATGACACCCAAATTTCTAAGGCTGGGTTTGACATCCTGGCCAAGAGAACCCAAGTGCTGCTTAATCCCTGGTATAGCATCATCAGGGGCAACAACTAAGGTTTCTGTTTTCTCTGAGTTTAGTTGCAGAGAGTTTTTGCAGAGCCATTGTTTTATCTGCATCAAGCAGTTCATTAGAGAATCCAGCTTGTGTGTCTCGGAGGGCTTAAAAGAGCAATATAGCTGGATATCATCAGCAAAGAGATGGTAGGAAACATCACTGAAATCCTGAATGATCCTTCCAAGAGGGATCATGTATAGGAGAAACAGAACAGGGCCTAGAACAGAGCCCTGGGGAACCCCACACAGTAAGTCTGCTGACTGAGACATTTGGTGGTTAGCCATGACACTGAAATTCCGACAAAGCTGGAGGAGAAATTCTGGTTGGACCTTGATGAATTGATGATGAACATCTCTAGAAGAGAGAGAGAGTTGTCATTGGAGCAGATTTCAATGGGTATGTTGGTGCAGGAAACAGAGGTGGTGAGGAGGTGATGGGCAGGTTTGGTATCCAGGAGAGGAATGTAGAAGGACAGATGGTGGTTGATTCAGTAACAAAGATAGAAATGGCTCTAGTGAATATGTTCTCTTGAGGAACATAGGATGACCTATCAGAATGGAGGTAGAAGCTCACAGATGGACTACATCTCGTGTAGACGGTGGAATCTGAATGAGATCAGTAACTGCAGAGTAGTGGTACATGAGTGTTTTCAGACAGCAAAGGATGGTGGTGTGTAGGATGACACTGGTGATGAAGAAGATGAAGAAAGAAAGGGCAAAGGCAGAGAAGAGGACAAACTGGTGGAAGCTGAAAAGGAAGAATGTTGCAAGACTTAAGAACTAGCTGAAACAGACTCTGGGTGATCAGGAGATATTCCCAGACGACTGGAGAATAGGGGTGTAATGATACACTAAAATCTCAATTCGGTTCGGTTCAGAATTTCATTGGGCTCGGTACATTTCATTTCGGTACTGCTGTTTAACAAATGTGCCTGATATGAACTGCTATTTTATTAACTATTATTTTATTGTTATTTATTGTGTGTGTTTGTGTCTGTTTTGCGGCCGGATTTCTAAATAAAGTTTTTATCTGTCCGTCTGTCTATTTTTGGTATTTTTTTCGGTCCAAAAAGGGCAGAAATAAATTACTTACAAAATGCATTGATTGGTTTTACATAACAATACATCAAATGGACCAGTGTGTGAATGTGTGTGTGACTGTAAAGCGCTTTGTCCTTGTAGGTAGAAAAGCGCTGTATAAGTATACGCCATTTACCATTATGTAGGTGATCTACTTAATAAAATGAGAAAAACTATTAGCTGTCAGGAACCAAAAACTTTGAAGACTTAACACTGGCCTGGAAAAAAAAAACCATTTGAACTTGCACATTTGTTTTCTTGTAGACCCGATTGTTCCAGTCGGTGATACCGTTTTAAGTTCATTAACAGATTGGATGTGTTACTGTGCCATACGCTATCTTTGTGTAACAATGTCAACGCACAGCATTCGACTTATCCAATTGTCTCTTCCCTTCATGGATGCGACAACAAGGCCAAAGTGTTCCCACACAGGAAAATGTAAGGAGATGGGGGGTCCTAATCTCTGGCCTCGCGTCTGCATTAGCCATATGTTGACATGCTTACTGTTCGTCACCCAATAGCGTCTCAGAGGAAGCTCACGGCTAACATTACTTCCGCCTCTGCGCAAAGTTAATACAGTGGCGACCAGGGGGTTAGGTGGAGGTCAAGGTGGAGGTGGGATTACATCAGGGATCAGCTCTGAGCCACTTCCTGTTTGCAATGGTGATGGAAAGACTGACAGATAAGGTTAGACAGGAGCCACCATGGACTATGATGTTTGCAGATGATATTGTGATTTGTAGTAGCAGAGAACAGGGGGAGGAGAAACTAGAGAGATCGAGGTTTGTCCTGGAAAGAAGAGAAATGCAGGTTAGCTGCTGTAAGATGGAGAACATGTGTGTGAAGGAGAAGAACCCAAGAGGAAGAGGAGGTTATAGGGAAAAGAGATAAAGAAGGAGGAATGGAGAGGGGGTAAAAGAAGTGAAGACCCGAGTGCAGGCAGGTTGGAATGAGTGGAGATAAGTGTCAGCTGTGATAGAAGAGTTAAGGCTGAAATGAAAGCAAGGTGTAGAAAAGTGTGGTGAGAGCAGTCATGTTGCTGGGAAGGACCAGGATGGTTAAGGAATGAGGACATCAGAGGGATGTCACATGTTAGAGGTTCTGGAGATCCAGTCAGACTGAGATGGTTGGGACATGTCCAGAGGAGAGACGGTGAATCTATTGGTAAAAGGATGCTAAGTCTAGAGCTGCCAGAGGTCTAGAGGAAGACCAGAGAGGAAGTTTCTGGATGCAGAGAAGGAAGACATGAAGGTAGCCGCTGGTAGAGGATGCAGGAGACAGAAAGAGAAAGCTGATTGGCTGAAGAGAAAACGCCAAAGAAAAGAAGACGATGATAATTTGGATCTTGATATTGTACTGTTGACAGAACAGGAAAGTGTGTTTTTTACAACTGCTTCCTCATCAAATAAGGACGAGTTCTTCTCCTGTCTTATAAACAAGCTTATGTTGTGTAAGGCATTGTGACCTAATTTTCTGTCATTCGTTGTCTGTAGATGCTATGCTGGATACAAAATAAAAATAAACTCAGAAAAATAGGCCACTTGAAGTGTTTGGACATCAGCACATTTTTTAATTTTACTTGTTGCAAAAAAAAGAAGAAAAAGAAATGAAATGGAAGCATGAACTTGGGTCAAGCGCTCAACACAGCCCCCTAATATGCACCCAAATGTTGAACATGGCTGCTGTAGAAGTGATGTGTCTCCAGGGAAACAAGAAAATTGAGCCTCGGCTCTTTCTAATAGGTGGTAAAGTGTTACATTCTAGGGAAATGGACTTCAAATTTAACCTGGAATGGAAATTGATCCCATTACCTTGTGCCTGCACTTCCCTCTCCTGCATGAAGGGAGAGGGAGATGGGCAGTACCGAGATGAGTAAAAGCAAGAAAGAAAGAATTGGGGATGGAAAAAAAATATGATGGAAAATAGGATCGGGCAATTTAGTAAAGGAAAACTGATAGATATATAATAGATAGATAGATAATCTTTATTGTCATTGCAACATTGTACAACGAGATTAAGGTGCAAATAGTCAAATTGAGAACGTCAAAAGGAGAAGTTGAGCAGACATGGAGTCTGTGACCAGATGTGATGAGATAGCAAAGAGTAGGGGTTTCCTTCTGAATTAATTGACAGACCTGCTGACTCTGAATCAGCATGGTCCTAATACATAACCGCTTCTTGCCCAGATGGTGAGTCAGTGCACAGAGGACTGGTAGAATAACATGCTTTCCTTTGAAGGCGTTCCACTAGGGTGTGTTGCTGTTAGAACACCAAGTTGGTCTAAATTTCTGCCAATGCACAGTCAGACTGAAGCTTTGAAAATATAAAGTAGAAACTGAAAGTCACAACAGAAAAAGCAGTTTCTTTAAAGACTATTAAAATTAGTTATTAATCTGCTATAAGGAATCTGATATTGTTTATCCTGCTTGACTGGACAAGTCGTTCACCTCTAGATTGTATATGGCGTATAGTTTGATAGAGCTTTACAGTCCAATTCACCCATAAACACACATTCACACACTGGAGCAACATGGGGTATAGTGTCTTGCTTAAGGACACTCTGACACATAGGCAGGCATGGCAGGGACAGAACCTGCGTTCCTCCAGTCAGAGGTCAACTGTTATCTGCAACACAGCTGCCTCTTCTTGATGTATGCTGACATTTCTGTCCCTATGCACATTTTCAGAGCCCATGCATGGCCCACAACGATTGGAGGTTGTGGACATCCAGTCCAAGCAAGTGACAATACGGTGGGAACCTCTGGGCTACAACGTGACCCGATGCTACAGCTACAACCTGACTGTCCAGTATCGCTCCAAAATACCCTTCAAAGAAGAGACTCGGGAGGAGGTGTGCTACCTCACCCATAGCCATGATCCTCAGCACACTATTCATAACCTGACGCCCTTCACAAACATCAGTGTTAAGCTGGTGCTGCGCAACCTAGAGGGTGTGAAAGAGAGCAGAGAGCTGGAGTTACAGACTGATGAAGATGGTGAGTGAATCTACTCATTAATCTACCAAATAGGTTGCACTGTAGTCCCTACAAGCTTATATGCAGTTATTTGTCAAAATGGTAGAGCTATAGACTCCAAGATGGACAGAAAACCTGAGGAATTTTTTTTGCCTGGTTTCTGGGCATTTGTGTTACATACTTGTACTTGAAAACTTATTCAGAGTATTTATCAGAGTATTATCTAAATCTATTAAACACAAACAGAATTAAAGAAGAACTTGTATGAGCAGCCAAATATTTTCTAGATTAGCTTTTACAATCCAACTCCCCTGAAAAATTGAACTCTGTGAGAAAATAATGTAGATGACTCGGAATCTTTACAAACAATTTGAAAACAAATGCTTTTCTTGGTCAATTTTAACTCAAAATGAAAAATTTAACAACCTTGTTTGCTTCTTCCCAATAGTCCCAGGAGTCATTCCTCTGGAGTCTATTCAGGGCAGTGCTTATGAGGAGAAGATCATCCTGAAGTGGAGGGAGCCTGAGCAGACCTACGGGATCATCACACAGTATGAGGTAGAGAAGCCTCTGAGGTATTACACAGAACAGGTTCCATCAAATCACATTTATTTCACACTGATTTGGGCTACCTGGTAGTGGTTCCTTCCTCCTTGGTTGCTGCTCAGCTCTGTCCCTCGCCCCTCTGGGCTCACTGCAAGAAGGCCCTGGTTCAAATTCCAGCTGGGTTGCTTCTGAGCAGTGTTGCCAGATAGTCACAGTTTTCCAGCCCAAAAGTCATCTGAAAACCGCCAGACCCAGCCAAAAACCATCCGGGGGGGGGGGGGGGGTGGTGTTAAGAGTTAGGGGACGCCCACCCACCCCCACCTCCCACTTTTCACAAAGAAAAGTTGTTTCACTGAAATAACACAATTTAGAATCCAAAAAATGAGATCAAGACATTAGTATTAGGATCTAACACAAAAAGTTCATACACTTTATTTTTCTCCCCTGCATTTACTGACACATACGTAAAAAAATAACACATTTCTTCCTGTGTGTCTGCAGTTGCAAAATACCTGTTTTAAGAACCTTTACCTTTTAAACGTAATCAAAATTCATTGTCTGGGTCCAAATAAATGTAGAATTCCTGCAGAAATCCTTAATATAATGAATTGTACGAATTTATTTTTCCTTTATATCCTAATTAGCTATTCAGGTAATGTTTGAGGAACCTGGGTAGGGATTTCAGTATCAGACCCATTGGTTTCTATTTGGGCCGTTTCATGTTGGAAGTCATGGGGTTGCTGGAGGCCCTCCAACGGTTGGGTGAAGGTGGAGTACACCCCGGATAGGTCGCACACACAGTCACGCCTACAAGACAATTCACAGTCACCAGTTAACATATGTCGGAGGAAACCTGACGTTTAAATGTATGCATGTAAACTCTAGACAGAAAAGATTTGAACTGGTGCCTTTTAGCTCGGAGGCAACAGTTCTAAACACGACACCACAGCTCATTATCAAACCTAAATACTTACCAATATATTTTGTTATTAAATGTAGAAGTTTTGTAATAATAATTATGTCTTATAAGTTACTTTTCAAAACTCCCAGGGTTACAGTACTATAAGTAGTACTGTAACTTGTACACACAGATCTTCCCACAGGCCCCCGTTGAGTCCAGCCAAAAGTGATGAGGTGGGATCACTACTCCAAGGGCCCACCACCTACAGGAGAGGGGTCAATGCTATGTGGTTTGGGTTGCAGTCGAAGGCAGTGCCTTGGCAGCCAGACCCCCGGTCACTGAATTTTGGCGACTTAAACCATCTTTTCCATGAGAGGGGACAAGATCAAGATTTTCCAGAAGGTTGAAACTGTACCTGTATACTATAAACTCTACAGTCTGGCTCACCTCCACTAGGAGCAGAACATAATGGATGTTATTCTATTCTAAGTAGGATTTTTTTACCTTCAACTTCAGTTATCTTAAGGTTTGGAAAGATGATGCCTTGGCTGCATGTTTTGCAATCTTGTGAATTTGATGGTGTGTGGCAAAAAAATAACGAATTCACAAATATATCACACTGAATCATGAATTAACTGTCTCTGGTAAATCTGTATTTATTCTCAGTTCCAGGGTGTTCCATTGTAGTTGAAAGGACCTGCCCATGTGTCCAGTGTCCTCAAGTCATTTCAAACTCCTCTGAAATTATATGATATTGGATTTTGGCGTTCAAACTCATTTCACAGACAAAGAACAAATGAGAAAAGCCTTCAAGCATTTCAAAACTTGATGGCTACAAATTATGCAGGTCTCCAAACTCCCTTTGTGTTCAGTAATTGGAATTATAATGGAGGTGCTTCTTTACCAGCAAAGGCATTTTCTTAAAGTAGGACTCTACACTTATTAAAAATGAATATTAACAAAAACACTCACCTTAATGGCTGCCACCAGATTTCCCAGTGTTTTTTTAAATGAAAGAGAAATACATTAGTTTGTTCCTCCATCCTCAAATCCACCAGCATGCATCAAGCTTTGGCTTTCAAATATGAGGCGCTGCTTTCTAACTCAAATGTTAACCTGTAATGAGGCAGTCTGTTCCATGGTCCCTCTAAACCGCACTTCCTTTGCAAACCAGACAGACTGTTGTTTTTTAAGCAAATATAATCAGACACACCAATGAAAAACAAATGACATCAATCTTTTTGTGGAGGTCTTAATTATTGAGTTAAGTTTAGAGTTCAAGACAGTAGAAATAATCCATCTTTTTGATTTTTGATTTGATTTGAAATGGTTTATTTCAAGCAATCAATGCAAAACCAATGCAAAAAACAATACAATCAGCAGTTATACATCCATATTAGAAAGTATCAAACTTTGGATAATTAGACATTAAATCAAAGATTGCTTGAAAGGGAGTGGAAGGAAGTGAATTTATATCCCTATTCGACCGTAACCATTTTTATTACATGATTTATCATCATTATCCAATTCATCACTTTTATCAGACAGAGTTAAGAATCCTTAACTATCAATAACTCACATGACAAAGATCAGTAACTTAATTATCATTTAAAAATAGACATAACTCTGTTTTAGAAATCAACATAGCAAATGCAGATCAGTTATCTATAATAAGTGCAGTTTATTTTAATTAGAAAAGTCATGACTTTATTCAAGTTTGACATGGTGTTAAATCAGTGAAATGTGCCAGTAAATCAGTGTTTTTCAACCTTTTCTGAGCCACGGCACACTTTAACCTTAAAAAAAATCCCGCGGCACACCAGGATCCAAAAATTAAAAAAAAACACACACAAAAAAAAACGGAGAAACTCATAGTCTGTATTGATCTACAGTCCCTCCATGATCTCACATGCATTTTTGAGATAATTGTTGCAGAAAAAGCTGGAAAATGCAGCTGTTTTTTTTTCTAAAAGATGGAATAAAAGTTAAGTTAGAAGATTTGAAAACAGTTCGATGTGTGTTCGTTGGTTTCAAGACGTTTAACAACAGATCTTGTGCGCGGTCAGTCTCACAACCCAATGCATCATGGGAGATGTAGTGCATTAATCGGCCGGTGGAGATCGCGTCTCTGAGCTTCATGGTTTTGTTCACTTGTTCCACGGTCTGACACCGGATTCTGTGGAAAGCTACACCGCTAAAGACGAGCTTTAGCTGGTATTTTTGTTAGAACTGAGCGATTTTACGAGCTAAATCGGGACAAGGAAGTGAAGACTTTAACCACTTCTGATTGGTCAGACTGATGACATGTGATTAAGCCTTCAAGAATGATTGGTGGAGACAATTAAAGGGGCGGGACTTTTCCAAAATACAGCCGTAGCTGCAGCTGAATCGAGGTACCGTCATTCTTATCAAAATGTCTTTAATAAAATAAAATAAACGCAAAGAAAAAGTATTTTACGATCTTTTATATTCCTAACTCCTCAGTGTTTTATCAGGGCCTGTTTGGATGAACAGAGAGCTGAATTCCTGGAGATGGAAAATGTTGTTAGATCAGTTAATGAGGGCAATTCCCCACGGCACACTTGACCATCTCCCACAGCACACTAGTGTGCCGCGGCACACTGGTTGAAAAACACTGCAGTAAATGACAATCCCACTAGGTAGTTCCATAGACTGAGTTTGTGTAATAACATGCATCAACCCAGTAAATATAATAGACTATAATAGCGCTCTCTTCCCCCCATGCCTCCCTGCTCTCTGGCTCTGGGGGCCTCGTGGTGGTTCTGCTGGCCCTGGCCTGGGTGGCGGATGTGGTCGCCCGGGGGGTGGTTGTTCTCTGCCTGCTGCCGTGTGGCGTTGGGGGGTTCCGGCTGCCGCTGCCGCTGCTGCTATGGCGGGGGTCTTGGTGTGGGGGTGGCTGGGCGCTCTCCCTCCTTCTTTTCACATTCCACCATCCATTTAGAAGAACATAAACACTCACCTGAACACAGGTGTTAGCTCACCTTTACACTAATAGTTTGCATGATGGAACGAATGAAATATTTCACACTAGTTGGTTTGAAGGTATGAGTATGCGTGTGTGAACAATATCTGTATTGTGTTCATGTTGACATGTGGACATTTCTGCAGTTTACAGATGTGTTCATAACATCTGAGTGTGTGTGTGGACAGGCCCCGCCCTTTGAGATTTGTACCTCACCGTAATGATGAACATCCAGTAAAGTTGTTGCTTTAGGCTGCATGATAGTTTCACCCCCCCCCCCCCCCTATTATCCCCCTCCTATCCCCCTCCTTTCTAACATCCCTCTTTATCCTTCCCTCCTTTCCTTTTCCGTCCGGTCCAACACCAAAGGTTTTCAAATATGATGGAATTTAAAAAAGTTTGGCCTCAACTACAAAAGGGGTTTATTCAGAAATACCTCTGGTTTGTCTGAAGATTAATAACCCCTGTTGTTAAAGCAAAATATGTCCAACACAAGAGGCCTTCAGCTCTCATCTGTTTGCCCAGCTGTTGGACAGGACAAGTTAAAAAAAAATAAAAATTATATTATGTGTGATATATATATATGTGTGATATATATATATATATATCACTAAAAAATAGACTTTATCTGTTGGTGCTTCTAGATGTTTCAGATGCCAAATCTTTGTTCCATGAAAACCCATTTTTATCAAGCTCAAGCAAATACCACAAGATTCTCTCCATCTTCTCTTTGTGCTAGATCTCTTACAAGGCGGTGAGCTCCTTTGACCCTGAACTGGACCTCTCCAACCAGAGTGGGAAAGTAGTGAAGATGAGCAACGAAACCACCCACGTGTTCACAGGCCTGTACCCAGGCTCCACTTACTCCTTCACCCTGCGTGCCAGCACAGCCA
This sequence comes from Oryzias curvinotus, assembly GCA_023969325.1. Lineage (NCBI taxonomy): Eukaryota > Metazoa > Chordata > Actinopteri > Beloniformes > Adrianichthyidae > Oryzias > Oryzias curvinotus. Next base: position 38,809,389 of record CM043722.1, read on the forward strand.
AGGGCTATGGCCCTCCCGTCATTACCCAGTTCACCACCAAGATTTCAGGTCGGAGAAGTCAAACGAAGCATGTTTTAGAATAAGAAGTGCACCTGTCAAGACAAAATGTTTTTCCTAGAATACCAATGCATAAATCTGATCATCTGATTTCCAAGCAGAGATAGTTTCTTGGAGTACAATGAGCATGGATGGATTCTGACAAAAGCTGCTTATTCACCACAGCACCCTCCATGCCAGCTTATGACCAGGAGACCTCTCTGAACCAGACAGACAGCACCGTCACAGTCCTCCTCAAACCAGCCCAGAGCAGAGGTGCCCCTGTAAGGTAAGAAGAGAACAATGTCAGAAAATTCCACCATCAGTGGCAAACTTTAATTAAAGAGCATTTTTTTTAATAGATACTCTACCTTGAAGTTGATTTCAATGCCTTGATGTTCACATTTGGGCTTTGTGAATCTTAAACCTGGTGCAGGTCCCTGTCTTTTATTTGTCTGAACCCCAAACGCTATGGGGTGCATGCAGGAATTTTTTCTGGCTTGATAAAGTGTCAATTATTATTACTGCAGAAAATTCAAACTCTGTTTGAATATCAAGTTTTGTTTTTATGTCATTTACCTTACAAAGGCCACTGCGGCGGCTTCATTTACCTTACAAAGGCCACTGCGGCGGCTTGAGGTTGAGGTGTTTTATTTTGGTTGGCGCCCCCGTCAGTGGTTCCTGCTCCACTGTTCACATTGGGATTTGGCAGACTGAGCCCTGCAGGAGGTCTAAGCTGTTGTTTGGAAGGATCTGCTGCAGCGGTAAATGTTACTACAGATCTGGAGAAGCCTCCCGCTCAAGACTGTGTTGTTGAATCACTGTGTTCGGAAGAGGTAGATCTAGATTCTCCAAGATGGTTTTCATTCTATGAGTGACTTTTTTTAAACAATCCGCTGTAAATGCTCTGGAGCAGAACCCAGAAAAGAAGGAGACTTTTTCTTTTTTTCAGCTTTAGGTCACTATTCTTGCCGTCCTAACATGTGAATATAGATATGATCACAGATTCTTCTTCATTCAAGGAAAAATGCTTGTTTCTGCACCATGTGTCAGTGGTCCAACAGCATCATTTATATTTGTATTTGTCCAGCTGAGCTTGACTAAACATCTTAGTGTCCAGTAGATCCCCTGCTGAACAGGGTAGCATTCAGGGATGGCATTGCAGCATGAAGACAGAAGTATGCTGTATTGTCAAAAATCCAGAAGAAAGTGAAATGTGATCTAATCTTTAGGGTTTGGTTTCAGGGACAGCTTATGGCTTTCTACATGTTTTTAGCATACAAGTTATTTGTCTTCCTAGACGAGCAGTTTTAGGTTGTCTCTTTAAAAACACAATTCTTTATCATAAGAACTGGATTCTTTTGGTAAAACTGATTCTCATTTTCTTTTGTAAAAAAGTTTATTTTTCTTTCGAAGGAAAGTCATATTTCTGTAACGGTTCTGTAAAAACTCACAGTACATAGAGGGGAGTGACAAACTTGCGTTTCCTGAACAAATCCATTTTATGCCATCGCATCAGAGTTTTTTAAAGACTGCAGCTTGGACATCTTTCGTTAGGCTTGTCAGCTCCTGTTTGCCAGACTTTCAACTGCAGAGATCTCAAGAAGTAAAGTAAAAATGATGTAAAACAAAATGTTGGTGTGTTTCTTGCAGGTTTTGATGACAAAAGCAGCCGTTCTTACCAAATAGTAGTTACAAACCTTTCATTGTAATAACAGTGTTCAGAGTTGAAGCTTCTGTTCATTAACATGCTGCTGTTTACCCCTGAAAGGCACAGGCTGCAGGAAACCCTTTAGAAATGTCAATTTTGGATGATTCCGTAAATTTGATCATGTTGGTTCAGAAGATGCTGATGCTCTGATGTAGATCTAAGATACTTTTGTATAATTATTGATGTTTAAAGACCAATCAGCGGAGCACTTATGGCAGTGCTGCACTTTATTACAATTAACATTGTATAAATGAAAAAATGATAAATACAATTCATTGTGAAATGCTTTGATGACAGCAGAGCTTCTCGTCTCAACTGGTGCATGTCTCCTTTTCCATCTCCTCTCTCTTTCTCAAATTTCAGAGGGTATAGCGACTAGCAGGTTGTCTTCATGTGTAGCTGCCTCCAAATATGCTAAAGAGACGAGGTGGAGGAGGCAGCAAACAGGAGACTGATGGAGGTTTCAGGAAATATATGGGAAGCTTTTTGAAGGTGTTTTTCTGCCACAAAAATGGAGCCCCTTCTAAAAGTGGACGCTCCATAATTAACCCCATAAATACAAGTTTTCATTGTTAATGACTGAATTCAGTTTGGTCTGCAAAACCATTCTGGGTAGCACTTTACATTTTACAGACAGTTAATTATGCTTACTGTGCAGAATTTAGGCCCAATAAAAAGACTTGGAGGTTTCTTAAAGTAACAAACTCTAAAGCAGATTCAGAGATTCTTCACTGAAGGAGGACATCGATCTGCACTGGTTTGTGCTGCCGTTCATACAGAACAACACGGTATAAAAGCCAACACTTCTGCAAATTTGAAATGCTCTGTGAAAAAGATTTGACTGAAGACAACAGTGATTAAGGAGCCGCAAAGCAAAAGTTTTCTGCTCTGATCATGATCTTCTGCATACAATTATATTTTTTCACCCATAATTCAAATTAAAAAAATTGATTAATGATAGACTGTTCTCAATTGATAATTCAATGTGCAATTTATTTATACAACTTAAAATGATTTTTCCATTTTATAAGTTCATTTGCAATTCAGACTTGCAATTTGAATTTTTTTTTCCCAATTGAGAAATCAACTCTTCTTTGTCTGTTCTAACTTAATTTTAAATTAATTTAAAATCTACCGTGCCTTTGTGTCAGAACTCAAAATCAATTGGAAAAGATACCCCACAGGTATGGGTCAAAAAAAGTGGTGAATTGGACCCAAGGGTGGGAACAAGGCTGTTTTTCAGTCCATCGTCCATTTTTTGAACCCATTGAATCCTCTTAGGGGTTCCAGGACTGCTGAAGCCTATGCCAACAGTGGGGTAAAGGCAGGGTTACACATTGAAGAGGTTACCATTGCAGGCCTGTTTTACAATTTCTTTTGAATTCCGGCACTAGAACACTGTTGCAAATTAAAATGCATTCCATTTTAGATGACTTTAAAATGAAATCAAACAGAAAATAAACTGAAATGTCGTTTTTCAAGTTGAACTATCAGTTGCATAATACATTTTAAAACTACTGATTTGCATATGGAATTGACAGTTGTAAAATGTGTTTTCTATCAAATTGTGGTACACAAATGTAACTATTTAAAATACAATTGATTTTGCTTTTATTTAAAACTTTAAATGAACAAAATTAAGACGGATTTGGATTTTCTTCACATTGAATTTAAAATTTCTAAATAGATTTTTTAGATGTTATGCCTGGATTTGATATTGACTTGTCCAACGGAATCTGCTATTTGAAATTGTATGATAAAAACTGAAATGTCTACTAAAAATATCAGTGTGAATGACATCAGTTCCAGATGTGATGCTGTAAAGCTGGAAAATGGGGGATTGCTCGATAGTGTGGGGGTAAAAAAAAATGGCAGATATGAGCCGTGCTGGCGTTAATTGATGGACCAGAGCAGACATTTTCTTCCCTGTCAATTTTTCTTTTTTCAGTGTAATTACTAATTATTATAACATTTCCACCCTGACATTTGCCTCTAATTTCTGAGGCATGGGAACAGTTTTTACCAGAGGGTATGTTGTTGCTTTAAGAGGATTATTGAACCCTCTATCAGTCTTGTCATGTTCAGCTAATGTGTGCAGAAGCCCGTCGTTGGGCCAGAACCCGCCTCCTCACTCAGGAACATCAAAATAGACGTTTACATGTTTCGGTAGAAATAAACAATTTAGGATGCTTTCCTTATCACTCTCCACACTAAATCAGCTGTTCTCTTCTGTCAGATGTTTTTTTTTTGCCTTGAGGAAGCTTGTGCAAGTAAAAAAAACAGGAAAATACTCCAGTTTCAGTGGAATTTGGAAGGTGTTATTTCTGCCCTGTAGCATCAGATTATCTTGACTTAACCTAAAATCACTTCAGTGATTTTTCTGCCATCTTGAAATAAGCAACAACCTTCTTTCATTTTTGCACCGCAAACAGCAGCAGCTGTAACGTAAGCTACCTTCTGATTTGTTGGCTTCACAGCTAAAATCTGGTGTAGAGACAGAAGCTGGAGGGAGATGCTGGGTCAGGAGAACCGCTCTTAAATCACATTAAGGCACCGGTGGCACATTAGCATTACAGAGAGACGGCCAGGGATTGGAATGCTCCCTGTACCTCCTCCCCAGCCCTTGTGAAAAATAAATCTAAGTTTCAGGTCACAATTCAGTCGATTTCAAGTCAATCCACCATAATTGGTTGGCGTCACATGGCAGCAGAGCTGGAGGAGGCCTAATTGGTGTCAGTTCAGGTTGCATCGTGTCCGGCGCTGCTGATAGATCAGTCTGAACAGCTTAAAGCCTTCTTCTAGTACACCTTCGATTTCACCTCTGTTCTTCTTATTTCCTCAATATTCTGTTCTCCAAGATTGAACAGCTTTTTGTGAAATGTGGCAAACAAATAAAAATTACTTATTAATCTGCAGGATTTTTAATGGAAATACTGAAGCAACTGGAGTGCTGAGTATTAACGATCTCTGCTCCCACTGCTCTGAAGATTGGAACCCATCTGTTTCATTGGTGATGTTTTCTAGAAGAAGACCAAAGAGGAGGTTTATGGAAGCGGTGAACGAAGTCATGAAGGAGCAAGGTCATGCAGCTTTGGCTTCTTTAGTCACAGCCTCCAACGTTCATATCAAACCCTTAAAAGCCATAGTGATGCACAGAATGTGAGGCCGAATCCAAATCCCTCCCCTAGCCCAACATTTAGCCCTCCAAACGGACAGTTATGGAAAAATAGTGTCTTCAAATTTGGCTGGTACTCCAACTCGATGACATCATCAATAGTCACGGGTCAGCTATGTTCGCGTGGAGGTGTTAGCGCTCAGAAATAAATAAACACATCAGGTTTATATCTTTAAAAATGTTATGCTAATCAAAAAGTCATTACTTAAATTTAAATGTAGACCTTTGTGCTTCAAAGCTCACCCACGTGAAGAAAAGCACTTCTCAGCGTAACGTGGAACACCCTCGCGGCGGACGGATGCTGAGCCCCCTGCTGCGAGGGTTAGCCTGTAAAAAAATATTTTGGACACCACTACCCCTGCAATTGGAGGGGCAGTGGCAGGATAGGCAGAAGCCGGTTAGAATTTATGTTTAGCCCGAGTTCAAATTCCTTAAAAAATGAGCAGATCAAGCTGTCCTTGTCACAACAGAAGAGTTGGTTCTAAAACTGAGGTCTGGTCCTCCAGATTTGTTAGAGCTTATCGGATCATATCCAGCCTCATGCTTCTCCTGGGAGGACTTACTTACTGAAACCGCATTAGCTGCATTTTTGTTTCATTATCATACTGATTGTCAGCAAGTTAGAATCAGAAACAATAGAGCTGATGATTTTCTGCTGCAATGCTTTCACATTTCACTAAATGACAGAATCAAAATGATTCATTCTGTAAACTCTTCCTCTGCTCATCAGCTTCCTCAGTAGAACACAGCTCTTCTACTGAACACAGAGGAAATTATATTTTTACATGAAGGGCAGGGTGCTTTTACAAAGTATGGTCTTGTCTTTTAGCAGTTTATCGCATTACCCCCCCCCACCCCAAAGCATGTTTGCTGAATCTGGTGTAGATTTTAGCTGCAGTTTCGTTTCCCAGTGGAGTGACGATTCTGTGACACAAAGACTGGGGTTCGGATTTCCACTTTACTAGACTTCTTACCCTTGGAGCCTTATAGCCGTTGGCACTTGGTATTTTGCCTGAGGAAAAGAAGCCAGCTCTGCTCACACAGCCTGTCATTAAGTCATCGCACAACCACATCATCAGATAACAGAAAACCACCAGGGACTGACAGCTTTTTTCTTTATCTCTCTATCTGTTGGTTTTGGAATACTAAGTGCTGATATTGGCAAAACAATCCAAGTTTTATTGGGTTTTTAAAGGAATAAATGACCAAACATTAGGATTTATATAAAGAAATATGATGAGCAGAACACGTAGCATTTAGCATTGCATGTCTCTTAACCAATGACAGTAGATTTCAGCTGATGGGTCATTTCTCTGCTGCTGATTAACAGCCGTTCTTCTGGGTTTAAACAGAGTTTCTAGTTCTCTTCGTTGTTATGTCTGCAGACATTATATTCAGGTCCATATCCTTCTTCAGCTGATATCAGCTGTGGTGAAAGTTGAGGTCCAGTTGTCTGCAGGTCAGAACTTTGCTGATAATCAGATCTCTTCAGACGTATGGAGAAAGTGAGGAATCCAGGCGTCATATTTCTTGAAATTATTTGGCTCTTTGATTTATTACTCCATGTTGTTTCAGACGTCCGTGATCAAACACTTCTCAAAGTCCTTCATGGTGTTCACAACCAGAACCTTGGACCGGTCCGGTGGACTGAGTGGTTTGACGTAAATCCTGCAGCCTTTAACCCAAGTGTTCTCAATCTGCTTCCTGAGAAGCCGTGCATGTTTGGAGATTTCAGCATTCCTCCTGGTCAGATGGTCGTTCAGATAAGCAGCAGATCCCTTCAGGTTCTTCCTTTGGTTTATCAGAGCTAGCTTGTGTTTGTGATTCACAAACTTGATGAGGATCGCTGGTTTATCCGTCTCCTTTCTCCTGGGGAGCGGGTGGCAGGTCTCCATGGTGTTTAGATCCAGGGAAATCCCTTTAGACGTGAGAAATGATTCCTTACTTGTTGTTCCTCATCGTCCAGTCTTTTCTCCAGAATGTCGACCCGGTTTTCTCGTTGCTCGTTTTGAGCTCAGAATCTTCGGAACTCTTCAACTCATCAGCTCAATCAGTGGAGTTAGCTTAGCGGTCACTTGTTCCATAAATGGATACAATGCAGCTTGGATGTCATCAAGAGACTTTTTGAGGTCTTCGTATTCCTGGTTTTTCTTAGGGGCCATGGTCAGCTCTCTTTTTTGGAGAAAATCAACTTTTAAGTCAATTGAAGATAGATGTATAGCTGCAGAGAGCTCCACGCGTCCATGCTGTAACCCGGAACCGGAAGTCAAAAACATGTAATTAAAGGCTGAATTCTCCTGCAGACTCACCATGTGGGGACACCCACCATGTGCAAAGGCAGATTTTCTAATGAACTTTAACTGCAGGGGTAAATATGCTGTACGCTGGAGAATACTGGTTCAGACACTGCCAACCGCAGGGAGATGTTGATCACGTCCAGAGCTGTGAGTGCTGAGAATGCTGTGCACAAACATCTTTTTTTTACTTGTCAGATGGATGTTCGGGGTCACTTATATTTCTTGCTTCTGCCCGTTGTCGTTTTCATAATGCATGTTCTATGTAAATACAGGGATTGAACATGAGTGATTAGATAAATACGCAGTAATGGTTTAAGTGGTTTCCCAAAGAATAGACTCGTAAATTGCCTACAATTCAAACAAATTCAAGCAGATGAAGCATTGATGTGCTCATCGCTGTCAGCCAAGAGGCAATCTTTGTTTGCCCCCTTTCAAGGCTGATGTTCAATGTCAAAGCAGGAGCTAATATTGAACGCTTTTTTTTGTGTTGGTTTTAGAAATTACATTTCAATCTTAGATGCTCGCTGTCCTCTCTGGGATTCAGTTGCATATTTAAACAAGTTGAGATTCTTTATTCTTTTGTAAGTTAACAAGTATAAAGTGCTTTCTCCTCTGGCACTCCATTAAAGTCTCACAGTTAAAATTGTCTAATGAGAAACTTTCATGAAGGTGTTTTATCCACATTGGAATAAAAAATAAATTTTAGGAAAAAATCTCCCTTGTACACAAACCATTTTCTGTGAATTGAAGTATCAAAGTTATGTCCTTTCTTTTTGGTAGAATCCCTGATCAAATTATTACTTCAGTCTGACTTTTAGGACTATCTGGTTAAAACAAAAAGACATCCAATGGTCTGACTCAGTGGGACACAAACTTTAAGTATTTCTAATCTGTCTGATGGAAACAGCTGGGAGTTATAACAGATCGTGTGAGGCTGTGGACACTCCGCTCCTCTCCTCCATGTGTGCAATACTCATCCCTCCTCCAAGCCCCGGCTGCTGCCCTTTGGGGCTTTACATCCTTTACCCCACCTTTCATCCCTGTTGTGACAATATTATTGCCCATCATTTGTGCAGATCAGCTAATTAGCTGCAGAGTGCATGTTGCAATGGTTTGAGTACCCAGCCTTAAAGCTGTGTCACAGAAAACAACTTTGTGTGTAAAAGATGTCAGATAATCTGCAAAACCATTAGAGCAGATCTTCATTCTTGCACCCCTTCGCTTGCCTCTATTGCATGTCAGCATTGATCCGTGTTGTGCAAGTTGATATAATTCAAGAGCAGCCTATCCATCTTTTTTAAATACTTCATTCTAGTTTGGAGTGGCAGTTTGCTGGAACCTAACGGCTCCTCAAAGGTGGGATGGTACACCACAGACTGTTCACAGCCACTTACAGGACAACACAGAGACAGAAAACCACACATTTATGTTCAAGCATAAGGAAATGTTTAGCCTAACCTTCATCAATAACCTTTGAAGTATGTTTTGATTGTAGGAGGAAGCTGGTTAAAACTTGAAGGAGGGTCTAAGAGCAGTGATGCCCACTTTAGTTTAGTCTGTTTAGTTAGTTCAGTTTAGAATTTTCCTGTTGAAATCCATGTATTCATCATCTTTATGATTTCACGTTCACTTTAAAATTATCAGTACGAACCTCTTTGAGACGACTGCTGTGTCGTGACACTGGACGTTTGTTGTGATTTTGGGCTATATAAATAAAATTGAATTGAATTAAAACTCTCACAGGAACAAGGTTACCATCTAGATCAGTGGTCCCCAACCTTTTTCACGCCACGCAGCGGTCGTTCAAATGTAGGCGGATGATTATTGTAGCAATACTAGGATGAGGGAGGATCAAAGACACGTGATAAGACAAACCCTGTGCTTTTATTTTGACACGCATGTCATTGTACATAGCACTGGTGTCATCATCCTCCCCCCTTCCCACACTCATGGTGCAAGAACGAAGTACTGTCTATTAAATGTAGGTTTCTTATTTTGGGAGTGGAAGGCTCCTCTTCTGTCTCCTGACTGGGTGTTTTCCACTTGGCAAAGAAACTTTCCAAAGACGTTTGTTTTTTAATCATTTTGCTAGTTCCTGGGGTTTATTTTATCAGTAACATATCACGTGACCCAGAAGAGCACCTTGGCCTGTGTCAAAAATGACATAGACGGATGGAGCAGAAAATTTTTCAAAATAAAACATCATTCAGATTCCAAAATAAATAAAACGGAAGTAATGCAAGTTATTTATTTTTTCTGTGCCGCCCGGTACCAAATGACCCACGGACCGGTACCTGTCCACTGCCCGGATGGTGGGGACCGCTGATCTAGATCACAGTTTTTAAGGAACCTGTTCTTTCTGTCTGTGAAACTCTGAGTATTTAGAATGAATTGTAACCCTTTTTAGCATAAATATTAAAACCTTTTTCTTCTGGTGTTTTAGTGTGTAGATTTATTTGTTCTAGATTTCTTTTACAGTAAAGACTTATAAAAATTGTAAAATTGTGAAGTAGCTTCATATCAACACAGATATTTGAGCATATCAAATAAAACAGATCCGGTATCCATAGAGTTTAACACAAAAATCTCCAACTGGAGCAAACAAGAAAAGTTAGTTAATGTTTAGTGTTGAAGTGGGAGGTCGCTGTTCACTGGTATCATGATCAACTGGAGAGGAAAATATTGTCCTCATGTTCTTTAGGAAATTATTTACAGATCACTACAGATTTTCTCACCATTCACAGATCATGTTTGCATCTTTGGTTCTTTCGTTTAGCTGGAATATATATAAAAGTATATGAAATAATAAAGTATATGAAAGTAAACCAAATGCAAACATGTAGAGACAGTTGACCTTTGTGAGACAGTTTGGATTTCTTCCTCTGATTAATGTCAAGAATGTAGTGCTGAGCTCTGTCTACTGTTCTTTTATTCTACACTATTTCAAGTTTTGATTCGGTTTCAAAAAGAGTGGTGGTGTAATGGTGGTGTAATGGTGGTGTAATGGTTAGCACTCGCCTCACAGCAAGAAGCCGCTGGTTTAAATCCTGGCTGGTTTATTCTGTTGAAGTTTGCATGTCGTCCTCGTTCATATGTAACTTTTCTGTGGGAACTCCAGCTTCCTCTCACTGTCCAAAATCCTAATTATTGGCGAATCCACAAACCTGTCTTTAGGTGTGAGTGTGTGGTTCTCTGTGGGTGACCTGTAATTGGCTGGTGAAACGTCAGGGTGTGCCTCATCTTTAGTGTCTGGGATAGGCTCCAACCACCTCATGACACCAAAAGGGATGAATGGATTCAGAAGATGGAGGGACTTTTTCTTCATATATTGGTGACAAATAAAGATAAAAAAAAGATTTTCTAAAATTGGGTTTTTACTCATAAGTAGTGTTTTTCATAAAAGTCCTTTTTTTTCTTGTCTGCTCTGCTAAAGCCTGTGTTGATGTTTGCAGCGTGTACCAGGTGGTGGTGGAGGAGGAACGTCCACGCAGAGCCAGAGGGACCGCAGAGATCCTGCGCTGCTACCCAGTTCCCATTCATGTCCAGAATGCCACACTTCTGAATTCACAGTACTACTTCACCGCTCAGTTTCCCGCCGCTGGCCTGCTCTCGCCCCAGCCGTTCACCGTGGGTGACAACAAGACCTACAACGGTTACTGGAATGTGCCTCTGCTGCCGCAGAAGAGCTACAGCATCTATTTCCAGGCTGTCAGCACAGCTAATGGGGTGTGTTGAAAACAGTTGGGTTTAGTTTTGTTTCCTGTTAGCTGTGGTAATTTGTTACTTTCTATTTTGAAAAGTTATCACATTTAAAGTACCTGCTGTAGAGATAAAATTTTAAAGGGCCTGTATCCTGTTATTCTTAAGCCCTTCAGAGTAAACTATATCCATATATAAGGTCATATTTTAATATATTACCTTTTGCACACTAAAGAACAATTTTTAAATCAAATTTCAGTTATCTTCCTGAGTTCTTTTGCAACCCAGAAGTAAGACGACTCGATCTCTGAGGCTCCGCCTTTCTCTCCTTGTGGGTGTCGCCCATTTCATGACATCATCCTAGAGCCGGCCTCGGCAGCGTGTCTGCCTTTCTCCTACCAAAACAAACATCTGAACTTTTGCAAAGATGGATGTTCATATTGTGCGTATAAAATGAAAGTGTTTAGCCAATCACCGTTAGCTCCACGGAGGAAGTGTGTGTGTGTGTGTGTTAGTGTGGGGGCGGAGCTGGCAGCACAGACTCTTCCTGGAAGGGGCGATTTCTCACTGTGTGACATCACAATGTGAGGACCCATTCGTTTTCGTGGATTGGGAGGGGCTGGTGCTCAGAGAGCAGGTTTTTAGAAGAACACTCAGAAATGCATGAATTTGAGTTGTTTTTTGGGAGGAATAAATTTCTTCATTTATTAATCTAGCCACAGGGGTTGCAAGCCAGTTACTTCTGTGCCGGTCCCAAGCCCGGATAAATAGAGAGGGTTGCGTCAGGAAGGGCATCCGGCGTAAAAATTGCCAAAACAACCATGCGAATCATTCACAACACTTTAGACATACCGGATCGGTCGAGGCCCGGGTTAACAACGACCGCCACCGATGCTGTTAACCTACAGGGTGTCGGTGGAAATTTGACTACTGTTGGTCGAAGAAAGAGGGGAGGTAGAAGGGTCCGTGGCCAGAGAGAGAAGGGAAAAGGCAGGAACATAGGTTTGAGAATAGGGACTCTTAACGTTGGCACAATGACAGGGAAAGGCAGAGAGCTGGCAGACATGATGGAGAGAAGGAAGGTAGATGTACTGTGTGTGCAGGAGACAAGGTGGAAGGGCAGCAAGGCACGTAGTATTGGAGGAGGATACAAACTGTTCTATCATGGTGTTGATAGGAAGAGAAACGGGGTAGGAGTGATTCTGAAGGGGGAGTTTGTAAACAGTGTTCTAGAGGTGAAAAGAGTCTCAGACAGGGTGATGAGCCTAAAGTTAGAAATTGAAGGGGTGATGGTGAATGTAGTCAGTGGGTATGCGCCACAGGTTGGCTGTGAGTTAGAAGTGAAGGAGAGATTCTGGAGTGAGTTGGATGAGGTCATAGAGAGTTTTCCCAGAGGAGAGAGAGTTGTTATTGGAGCAGACTTTAATGGGCATGTTGGTGAGGGCAACAGAGGTGATGAGGGGGTGATGGGCAGGTTTGGTGTGAAGGAAAGGAATCTGGAGGGACAGATGGTGGTGGACTTTGCAAAGAGGATGGAAATGGCTGTAGTCAACACTTACTTCCAGAAGAAAGAGGAACATAGAGTGACATACAGAAGTGGAGGTAGGAGTACTCAGGTAGACTACATCCTATGTAGATGAGGTCATTTGAGAGAGGTTAATGACTGCAAAGTGTTGGTGGGAGAGAGTGTAGCCAGACAGCACCGCATGGTGGTGTGTAAGATGACTCTGGAGGTCAGGAAGAAGAAGAGAGGGAAAACAGAAAAGAAGACCAAGTGGTGGAAGCTACAGAATAAAGAAACTTGTGAGGAATTTAGGCAGAAGTTGGGACAGGTCCTGGGTGGTCAGGATGAGCTTCCAGATGACTGGGAAACTACAGCAGAGATTATCAGGGAAACAGGTAGGAAGGTGCTAGGGGTGTCATCTGGAAAGAGGAAAGACGGTAAAGACACTTGGTGGTGGAATGGGGAAGTACAGGAATGCGTCCAGAGGAAGAGGTTGGCTAAAAGGAAGTGGGATGTAGAAAGGACTGAGGAAGGTAGACAGGAGTACAAGGAAGCGCAGCGTAGAGTGAAGAGAGAGGTGGCAAAGGCCAAACAGAAAGCTTACGATGAGCTATATGACAGGTTAGACACAAAGGAAGGAGAGAAGGACTTGTACAGGCTAGCCAGACAGAGAGACAGAGATGGGAAGGACGTGCAACAGATAAGGGTGATTAAGGACAGAGATGGAAAGGTGCTAACAACCCAGGAGAGTGTACAGAAAAGATGGAAGGAGTATTTTGAGGAGCTGATGAACGAGGAAAATAACAGGGAAAGAAGGGAGGAAGATGTGGTTGTTGTGGAGCAGGAAGTAGCAGAGATTGGAAAGGATGAGGTTAGGAAGGCTCTGAAAAGGATGAAGACCGGAAAGGCCGTTGGTCCCGATGACGTACCTGTGGAGGTATGGAAGTGCTTAGGAGAGACAGCAGTGGAATTTCTAACGAAGTTGTTCAATAGGATTTTAGAGAGTGAAAAGATGCCTGAGGAATGGAGGAGAAGCGTTCTGGTCCCGATCTTTAAGAACAAGGGTGACACGCAGAACTGCAGCAACTATAGAGGAATAAAGTTGATGAGCCACACAATGAAGCTGTGGGAAAGAGTAGTAGAAGCCAGGCTTAGGAAGAAGGTGGAGATTTGTGAGCAGCAGTATGGTTTCATGCCCCGTAAGAGCACCACTGATGCCATATTTGCTTTGAGAATGTTGTTGGAAAAGTACAGAGATGGTCAGAAGGAGCTGCATTGTGTGTTCGTAGATTTAGAGAAGGCGTATGACAGGGTGCCGAGGGAGGAGCTGTGGTACTGTATGAGGTCGTCTGGAGTGGCAGAAAAGTATGTCAGAGTAGTTCAGGACATGTATGAGAGAAGTATGACGGTGGTGAGATGTGCTGTAGGTCAGACAGAGGAGTTCAAGGTGGAGGTGGGACTACACCAAGGATCAGCTTTGAGTCCCTTCTTGTTTGCTATGTTGATGGACAGGCTGACAGACGAGGTAAGACAGGAATCTCCATGGACAATGATGTTTGCGGATGACATTGTAATTTGCAGTGAGAGTAGAGAGCAGGTGGAGGAAGAGCTAGAGAGGTGGAGGTTTGCTCTGGAAAGAAGAGGCATGAAGGTCAGTCGTAGTAAGACAGAATACATGTGTCTGAACGAGAGGGATCAAGGAAGAAGCGTTAGGTTACAGGGGGCTGAGGTGAAGAAGGTGCAGGAGTTTAAGTACTTGGGGTCAACAGTTCAGTGTGATGGGGAGTGTGGAAAAGAGGTGAAGAGGCAAGTGCAGGCAGGTTGGAGCGGGTGGAGGAAAGTGTCAGGAGTATTGTGTGACAGAAGAGTGTCAGCAAGACTCAAAGGAAAGGTGTACAAGACAGTGGTGAGACCAGCTCTGCTCTATGGATTAGAGACGGTAGCAGTGAGACAGAGACAAGAGGCTGAAATGGAGGTAGCGGAGATGAAGATGTTGAGGTTCTCCTTAGGAGTGACCAGGTTAGACAGGATAAGGAACGAGTACATCAGAGGGACGGCTCATGTTGCCTGCGTTAGCGACAAAGTCAGAGAAGCAAGACTGAGATGGTTTGGACATGTTCAGAGGAGGGATAGTGGATATATTGGTAGAAGGATGTTGGAGATGGAGCTGCCAGGCAGGAGGGCAAGAGGACGGCCAAAGAGGAGATATATGGATGTCTTAACAGAGGACATGAAGTTGGCTAATGTTAGGGTAGAAGATGTCCATGATAGAGTGAGGTGGAAAAGGATGATTCGCTGTGGCGACCCCTGATGGGAAAAGCCGAAAGAGAAAGAAGAAAGAAAGAAGAAGAAATTTCTTCATTTATTATGTCATGACACAACCACATCATCAGATAACAAGAAGCCACAACACATTTCTTCTCAAAACATTTTTGGAATATTGAGAAAACTCGTTCCAACTATTTAGCTCTAACTCATGATTTCCATACTGCACCACAGAAACCCTTTTTGTCTTTTAACTTGAATCCACGTTAGAATATACGCAAAGTTTTCACACATTTAAAATAAATCTGCTCTCAGTCCACTGCAGGAGGCATGTTCTCATAGCACAAGGACAAATAAGGGATCTGTTGGGAGTCCAGGCATCCTGCTTTGCTCACTTAAAGATTGAGTCCAAAATGAAAGCAGCTCCAATACGCCCTTTGAGAAACACAAGCAACCCTGTTTCTCTTGAGAGTGAGATGTTGAAGCATAAACTTCAAGAAGCAGTAGCAGTTTCCTTCGAACAGATTAAATTGAAGGTGTGAATGCATGCAGACCTGTGTCTGTCTGACTTTTAGCCTTTTAAGGAATTCTTCATTCTGTCTTGATTCTGAGATTTTACTAGAGCGTAATGAAGGAGCAACTCATATGTGTTTTCTTTGGATAATTGTGTAGAAGGAATATTCAGGCCCTTACAGCTCTGTCCATAGAAAACAGCAGCTTTAAGTTTTCATTCTGACCAAGTCCAGTGGGGAATGAGCAGAGAAGTTTCTTATCCAGGCAGCATGCTCATTGGACAGCATGGCTGGACAGTCAGGGATATTGCTGTCAGCAGATCTCTCTGCCAAGTGCAGGTTTCTGCTGCTTTCTTGATGTTGTCAAAAGCTGTTTTCAGCTCTTCTCCGTTCTTCCTGTGTTGTGTTCGAGCTCGCCTCTTGTCGCAGGACTCTGATTTCTGCAAACCGGCTGGCCACTTTCAGCCACAAGCTGCCAGCTGATCACTGTTGGCTGAGCCGTCAGCAGACTAGCCTGATAATCTGTGGGCCTCCTTGGTTAACTGCACATCATGTCACAGTCGTTGTGTTGTAACTGGGAGTACATGGATGTGGTGGCTGTATCATTTTGTCTTTAATAATGTATGATTCTCTTTGTCCAGGAAACTAAAATCGACTGTGTTCGAGTTGCCACCAAAGGTGAGGTTTTGTCAGAGAACCAGAATGCGCCCGCACAATTTCTAGTTAGAGTAACATCACTTACGTGCAATGTTTTAAATGTATTAAATAACAGTTTGAACAAATTTTCTGCTCAATAAATATGTTCCTTGTTATTGTAAAGCAGTTTTTTTAAAGATAGTGATTTTGGATCAAATACACATTTTATTTCAACACTAGGGGCCTGCCTGTGTGTCTTCAAAGGTCTGCAGGATCTTAGATAACTGTTCTACACATCGCCTTAAAGTGTGGGTGACATGGCCTATTTTAATAAGCCAAAATATAGTAAATAGTCTCTATTTCATGTTGCGATTGTTTTTAATATTTTTCGAAAAAGAATAAATAGCGAAAAACGCGATATAAACAACGAGGACGGCCGCCGGCTTCACGCATTCCGCCGAATTCGCGCCGCCCTGTTTGTGACGTAACGAAAGGCAGACAACATGGCTAGCACCGATAGCGAAGCACAGAGTGATGCTACCGTCTTCCAGCCAAGACCACTTAAATTTGTTTTTTTTAATCGTCTTCTCACAACTGAGGTCGTGACCACGCTCAATAATGACGATGCCCGGATTATTGATCGCAAACTCTTCAGATTTGTTTGTGAAAGTTTAGCGTGTCCCCGCCAGTTTTGGTCCCTAGGGGATCCGTCACGCTGACCACGTGGTACAGACAGAGCCAATCAGAGCCGTCGACGCATCCGAAAGCAACTAAAACGTCCAGTCATTGGTCAATTAGGCCGGAAAGACGAGAGATAGCCGCGACCATAGCGGAAGCGATCCGCAGAGAAATATAGAAAATAAAGCTAAAATTCGCCGATTTCAGACAATTTTTTCATCCGGAAAGCGATTTGTCCATAGAGATCAGGTCTTTATTTCCAGGAAAGTACATTCGGTTTGCTCGAGGGCTTCGGTTTCGCCCTCGTGCGTTAAACTTGTTTTGTCCATTGTTTCGGCAGCGTTTCTTGTTTTGGGAATTTATACACAGATACACTTTCACTAGATGTATTGCTACATCCAGCTGCCACACAACGACTTGGCATGTTGATGATTAACAGAGAATTAACGAGAATTAACGAATTAACGATGATTAACGACAGAAACGAAGACTACCTGCTTTGTTTACCTGCTGTCCGAAGCGGAACTACGAAAGTCAATGCCTTTCGTGACGTCACAGGTCATATCTGGGTCACTTCCAGCCTGCGCTCTTAGCGGCAAATTCAAATCTCTGATTCCTTCGAACGATGTCTATTATTCATATGCTTCGGATTTTTTTCTACGCGAACTATTGGTATCAATAGAATCAGCGTTTAAAGGGCTTTTTTATTTGACAAAGTTGTTCAAAGCATGGCATCCACACTTTAAAGACTAACTGCAATGAAAATGTATTGTTTGTGTTTTTAACATGTTCCTGTTGTTTTTTCTGGAGAAACTATGTCCTAGAAAATGACACAGGTTTTTAGATTTTGACCAAAATAAATACAAAAATAAATGAAAAAAAATACAGAATCATAATGAAAAAAGACCAAAAGATGATGGGAGTGAGACTTCAAAATCCTAAACAGAATCAATAAAGCTGTAGCTGCAGTTCTTTCACACACCGACTGTCCTCCATCTTGGGGGTTTGATTTCAGCTCCTCTATGGAGAGCTTGGGAATATTGGCTTAAGGAGTCACAGCCAATGATCCAGCTTTTACAGTTGGCTGTCATGAGGGAACCTTGTAATTCTTTCTCTGTGACATTGTGTTAGAAGCTGCCCTTTTTCATCGTCTATCTTGTCTCTTTCTCCTGCGTGCCACTGGACTCTCTGAAAAACTCAGCTGCCATACTCGTGACTCAGCTTACAACCCCCTACATCCGAATCGTCGCTGCAGCTGGTGACACCCAACTAACAGGTCAGATCTGTGGCCTTCTGATCAGCATAAAACTGTAGAGACTAAATCACCTCAATCCATTTCAATGGAAGCATTCAAGCAATTGTGTATTCCTCCAATGTTCTGAATTCAAAACATTGTTATTATTTTTTTTTTTCAAATAACATCAGTTAATGTAAAAAAATGGCAACAGGTGTATCTGGTAACATCCCAGGAAACAGATTTGTCTTATGAGTAGGATAGAAAATGGTGATATTATCCAAAGATTAGCAGGAGGTCATTGAATATTCTGATTTTATTACTGCTGACACGCAGTGGTGTTTTGTAGTAAGATCGTTGTTTCCTTCAACACATTATTGTTTTCCAAAGAATGAATGCTTTGAAAAAGAAATGTTTCTTTGTACAATTTATTATAAACTACCTGCTTTCAGTCTGACTTTGAATGTTTTGTAAATTTCCAGCTATATTAAATGTGTAGAGTAAAATCTCTTTCATTCGTTTGTTCGTTCGTTCATTCATAATGTGCACTTTTCTCAGGCCCTGCAGCTCCATCACACAGTGCTGAGTCCATTGAGACCAGGGCTCAAGGCGCACCTCTTTGGACAATTAAGAATCACTTTGTTTTACCCTTAAAACGCTGAGTCGCTCTCTGTTCAGTGGAACAACAGTCCATCTCTTCGCTTTCATGCTAAAACTGGCCAGGAATCCCTGTATGTCAGGAAAAAGCAGCCCTTTTAACTGCACTTTTCAATGGATGTTTGTTACTTTCCAGGTGCAGCAACCCCAAAGCCGGATTCAGTGGAGCCTGAGAAACAAACAGACCACACAGTGAAGATCGCAGGGGTCATTGCTGGGATCCTCCTCTTCATCATTATCTTCCTTGGAGTGGTGCTCGTAATGAAGAAAAGGTAAACTTCCTTTTTCAGATGAATCCAAGGCTTGCGGGATCCTCAAAAACAGGCTGCTTCACTTTTGCGTCTTCTAATATTTCTCCCTTCATAACAGCAGCTTTGTTAGTCGTCATAAAGAATTAATTTGATTAAGCTGATACAGCCCATTAACACTGTTTACTGCCA
Source organism: Oryzias curvinotus (assembly GCA_023969325.1). NCBI lineage: Eukaryota > Metazoa > Chordata > Actinopteri > Beloniformes > Adrianichthyidae > Oryzias > Oryzias curvinotus. The sequence continues at coordinate 38,828,233 of CM043722.1, forward strand.
GGAGATACAAGTGTTCTATAAAGAATTAATTCATTTCTTCAGCAGCCTCAGACAAATGTGCAGTCCTTCAGTGACAGAGAAATGAGGAGAGAAACGTTTTTGAATTCTGTGCTATGAAGAGAGAAAAAGGAGAATTTGTTGAAAGGTTCAGAAGGAAAGGCGATGGCTGCATTGCCAGAGGCAAAGTTTACATTAGCTTTAGACCCCGTACCGCAGAGGTCTTCTGTGCATACCCAGCAATCAAAAGAGCTGCAGCTCAGCAAATATCAATGCCCTTCTGTCCACAGTGAGAAATAAGATACCACACTATCAACTTCTACGGTTTTCTTGGTGAACTCCACTTCTGCAGTGCCTTGATGAAAAAAAAAAAAAGACAATAATCTTGGCGTGTATCCGGTTTTGTTCTTTAATGTATAGCTGAAATCTAAAGGCCAGCTCAGTGTACGGAGATGTAGTCAGCTTTCCTTGACCACGATGCTCCATGTTTGTTGTTGCGGGGAACATAACATTTGTCTGCCTAAGCAGCGCAACAGTCAGTGGGTGGGTGTGAAAGTAATGGAATTGTTTTCAATTAGGCTTAATCAAAGCTGAGATGGAGACACCTTCATTGGGTGAAGTTTGTATCATTAACTGAAGCCAACAGGGAAAGCGAGTTGTGTTTACACATTTGAATTGCTTATTACGTTTCCGCCGTGGAGGTCAGATATGATCATTTTCATAGCAGCCAGCAGCTCCGTTGGAATCAGGAACGTTTCTGCATTGTGCTGAGACACTCTCGCTGCAAAGCATGACACGACTCCAAGCGATCACCTTTGCTCTCACAATCACTGGTTTACCTCCACTTGTGCCTTCATATCTGATTTTGTTCATTTCTTTTTTCAAACATTAATCTGTTTTTACTTTTTCTTTCCTTTTCATTCCATCCCTTCCCTCCTACACTGCTTAAATCCTACCACCACCCCAATCGGCAGAAGAACCTATCACTCCTACACTTACTACCTGTAAGTAACCAGTTTGTGAAATGTTAGTGCCATGCTTCTCACCCACATGCTGTTTCCAAAGCATGCCAGAAGTCATGTCATCCTCCTCCTGCTCTGCAGCTATTGCAGAAGCCTGGCTGTAATCTCTGCTGCAGGACTGGGAGACGCCACACCAATGCATCTCCATGATGTGCTGTGAGCACGTCATGCTGTGTGTCACTTTGGCATAGCTTCTGAAAAAGCAGACAGGCTTAGCAGCAACCTGCTGGAACCCCCCATTTTGATGTTTTACAGACGCATATTTGTGGAATATTCCTATTGAATGATTTAATCGTCTTTTCAAATGTGCTGCTGCCAAATACATCTTATGAAAGCAGGAACAAACTTGTTATTGCAGCACAACTATGTGGGGATATGTATTTGCCTCCAAGGACGTCATATATGTTTTATCTCAGAGCTCTTTAAAGTCCATCTTCAGTTGGACATAATTCTCTTCATGCTAAATGACAGTCATTAGTTCAGAGTCGGTTTGCTTCATGTCTGAAGTGTTTCTCTATCCCTGCTCCTTCACCTTATAACTTATCACAGCTTTCCTGCCTTGAATCCATTTTGTCCTGCATGTATTTTGGCTTGCTGCACGTCCATCCCATTGGCTCTGTGGTGATGGTGGAGTAGTGTCTTAACCTGCAAAGATGTTTAGAAAAGGCTGACTACCCCGTTTTCTATTCTTGGTGTCTTCGGCTTTGTAAAACAATGCTTCAGTGTCTCTTAAGGATGATCCTCCATCCAAACACTGCGTGGTTATTAACGCTCCTTCTGCAGCTCTACCTTCCCGCTGCAGCTCTGTGCAGTCTTGGGGATGAATGCCCACAAATCTGTTGGGGGAGATGAGTGCTATCAGAGAAAAGAAACACATCACACAGGTCTCAGATTTATTGCCAGATCAAACAGGAAAACACAAATGATATAGAACAGCAAAAAAGACACCACCATTTCATTCCTCTACATTTTGGCAATTCATGTAAATATGGTACATTTGATCAGTTTTTATTTTTTTACGGTTAGTCAACTAGGAAGTCATTAAAATGATAATCATCCATGATTAAATATTTTGCTTTAACGTTGTCATCATTCTTATAAATCTGTTTACTCTTTAGGAAAGTAGATTCTAGTTTAATCCACAGTACAGGTAAACTTTCACATCTACCCAAACCAAGTCACTATCTGTAGAAAATGAAGTGCTGTAGCTCAAACGGCTCAGTTGAATGTTACTGCAACACGGCGTGAAGATGTGGCACCACACCACTGACTGACGGTATAACCTTTTCCCCTAAAATCCCCTCACTTTTTATAACATGTCCAAAACTGAGCTTGTCTTTAGCAAATGTAACTACTGTGTAACGTGTGCTTCCAATTTACAAAGTCAGATTAGTTATGCACTGCATTTGGAAGTATTCTACTCAGGAATATTCTCCCAAGTCAAATACATCTTACAAGCCTGTTTGTGAGCTTTAAACAGGTTTATGATTGATGAAAGTTATGAATGTTTTTATGCATTCATCAAAGACTCTTGAAGACATGAAAGCATCCCGTGTTGGCCAAAAGTATTTCTCCTACATGCATTGCCAGAAGAGGCGGTGAGGGCGGGAATTAAACATGGCTTCAGTCAAGGAGCTGATTAGAAATGCTGTTACATGCGTGAGAAAATATTCTAGTGACGGTCAAGCAGCTAGCCTTACTGGGTTGTTTGCATGCACCTGGTGGGGACAGGAGGGATCATTTGGACGGCCAGAGGTTGTGATTGGATTTTTATTTCCTGAAAAGCTGGATTTATCTTTTAAACGGCTGGGAAGTTAAGTTAAATTTCACTTTCTGCTGATGTGTCTGGCTTATGCCATGTTCTCTATGCCCAGGTATGTCAGCTAGTTGTAGATTTCATTAAAGTAAATAATCCATTCTTTCTTTAGAACTTGAGGTCAAACCTGGATTAAAATTTAAAAAATTACAAGAAGTAAAAGTCAGGGATTTTCCAAAACGTAAAGCAAAATTCTGACAAGAGGTGGCAATTTATCACATTAAAAACAAAACATAGCCACAGCCATTATTTATTATGTAAGGGATAAAACTGATCAGAAAGGTGGGTTCTGTCATTGGCTGCAAACAGGAAACCTTGGAGGCAGTGATGAAGAGAAGGTCACTGAACAATCTCTTATCCATCATTGACAACCCAGACCCTCCTCTCCACCCTGTTCTGGACAAACAGCGTAGCTCCTTCTCTAGGAGGCTCAGACATCTAAAAAACTGTCCGATACCGGAAATCCTTCCTACCCAATACTATAACACTTTACAAAAATTCCCAGGGGAATAGGTAACTTTTGGACATTTTTGCTTAAATTGTACTGTTTGAGATGGGAGTGCCGGGAGTGGATGAGGTCCGCCCTGAGTACCTCAAGTCTCTGGATGCTGTGGGAGTGTCTTGGCTGACACGTCTCTGCAGCATCGCAGAGCAGTCGGGAACTGTACCACTGGACTGGCAGACAGAGGTGGTGGTTCCCCTCTTTAAGAAGGGGGACCAGAGGGTGTGTTCCAACTATAGGGGAATTACACTCCTCAGCCTCCCTGGGAAAGTCTATGCCAGGGTACTGGAGAGGAGAGTCCGTCCGATAGTCGAACCTCGGATTCAGGAACAACAGTGCGGTTTCCGTCCTGGTCGTGGAACAGTGGACCAGCTCTACACCCTATCTAGGGTGCTGGAGGGATTGTGGGAGTTCGCTCATCCAGTCTATATGTGTTTTGTGGATTTGGAGAAGGCGTTCGACCGCGTCCCCCGTGGCATCCTGTGGGGGGTGCTCTGGGAGTATGGGGTCCGGGGAGCCTTAATGAGGGCTGTCCGGTCTCTGTATGAACAGAGTAGGAGCTTGGTTCGCATAGCCGGCAGTAAGTCAGACCTGTTCCCGGTCCACGTTGGACTCCGGCAGGGCTGCCCTTTATCACCGGTTCTGTTCATAGTTTTTATGGACAGAATTTTTAGGCGCAGCCAGGGGCCGGAGGGGGTCTGGTTTGGGGACCACAGGATTTCCTCTCTGCTTTTTGCAGATGATGTTGTCCTGTTGGCTTCATCGAGCCAGGACCTCCAGCGTGCATTGGGGCAGTTTGCGGCCGAGTGTGAAGCAGCTGGGATAAAGGATCAGCACCGCTAAATCCGAGGCCATGTTCTTGACCGGAGAAAGGTAGTTTGCCATCTCTCGGTGGGTGGAGTCTCTCTGCCCCAGGTGGAGGAGTTTAAATATCTTGGGGTCTTGTTCACGAGTGAGGGAAGACCGGAGCGTGAGATCGACAGGCGGATCGGAGCGGCGTCCGTAGTTATGCGGTGGCTCTATCGGTCCGTCGTGGTGAAGAGAGAGCTGAGCCGAAAAGCAAAGCTCTCAATTTACCGGTCGATCTTTGTTCCAATACTCACCTATGGTCATGAGCTCTGGGTCATGACTGAAAGAACGAGATCCCGAATACAAGCGGCTGAAATGAGCTTCCTCCATAGGGTGGCTGGGCGCTCCCTTAGAGATAGAGTGAGAAGCTCGGCCACCCGCGGAGAGCTCGGAGTAGAACCGCTTCGCCTCCACATCGAAAGGAGCCAGTTGAGGTGGCTCGGGCATCTAGCCTGGATGCCTCCTGGACGTCTCCCTGGAGAGGTGTTCCGGGCATGTCCCACTGGGCGGAGGCCCCGGGGAAGACCCAGGACACGCTGGAGAGACTACGTCTCTCGGCTGGCCTGGGACGTCTCGGGGTCCCCCCAGAGGAGCTGGAGGAAGTGGCTGGGGGGAGGGAAGTCTGGGCATCCTTGCTTAGACTGCTGCCCCCGCGAGCCGGTCCCGGATAAGCGGAGGAAGATGGATGGATGGATGGATGGATGGATGGATGCACTGTTTGTAAATAGTTTTAAAATTATTATTATTATTATACCACCCTATTTGTTTATATTGACTTTGTTTGTTGTATTATTCTAGTTTCTTTTTGTGATTACAATGCTGCTGCGGTAGCACACAAATTTCCCACGTGTGGGATCAATAATTAATTAGTAGTTTGTGGTAAATATTTTTAGATTTCTCATGAAAAGTGTTCCTACTGTTTTTATGTGTTAAATTAGAAACTCTGGACCTGATGTTTTGTTCTTGTTTTTTTTTTCTTTCCTTCTATCTCAGAAATAAGATTAAAAAACTCTTGTTGTGTAAAAGTTAAAGTTGGAAGTCTGTTATATTAGGAAAACTTCATAAAGGCAGTTTTTGTTGTAATTCAATGAAGTTCATTGTGTCTATAAGTTCTATTAAACACTTAAATTATTTTTTATCAGACACTTGGTTTGTTTTGTGTAAAACGTACCGACATGTTTCGCCAGAATGCCTTCCGCCTTCGTCAGGGTCGCCCCTTGCATTCCGTCGAGACATGTCGGTACGTTTTACACAAAACAAACCCAGTGTCTGATAAAAAAATAATTTAAGTGTTTAATAGTTTTTGTTGTAATTTGATCTTTTACTGCAACGCAAATTCACAAATGAAAATATCTCAAGATGAGGCTTTTTACAGCATTTATTTGGTTAGATTAAAATAGATGAATTAAGTACAAGTCATGATTAATTAGTAGCACAAAAAAATTAAACGTATGACATTACTACTTTTGACTTGGGTTTGCATCATTTCATTTTAAGAGATATGGCGTTTTTGAAACGGATTTAATAGAACACGGTTGAATGGATAAAAGTGGTCTGTAGATGTTTCTTTTTGGTCAGCGAGTGTCTTCTTTTTAGGGTATACTTCTACTGAAAAGCTGTTTTCTCAGTCAGTTTTTAACCACCAATATTGTAGTGTTTTATGGTAAAAGAAATATTGTGTTTGGTCAAGCACCAACAGTATTTCTAATGAATATGATCTTGGTTTCCGATAATCTGTAAAGGAAAAAGATGCACACTCATAAATAGTTACAATTCTTTGCAAATCTAGTGTTTCATAATCTCTGCTGTCACACTGAATGGCAGGAAGAGATTTTCTTGTAATGTACAGTGTACAACACAAAGCGAAGGGGGGGAAAGCCCTTCATCAAACATTACAAGTGGAAAATGCTGCAAAATTCAGATTAATTGATACAAGCCCTGAAGAATTTAGTATCTACAGGCCCTGCATGCTGATGAGGAGGAGAGAAGAGCCTCTTTTGCAGGCCATGGAAAGTCAAACAAGGGAACACGAAGCTTAATTGAGCAATTATGAGATATTTGGTCAGTAAGGAAAAGACTACTGTACAAGTAATAACATGAAACTGAGCTTTTTTTATTTCAGTTATGCTGTTTGAAAACCAAACAAATAAAAAAAAAGCTTAAAAAGGCTTCAAAACACAGGTATGGCATTTGGATTGTTAAACCATCACCATTATAAAGAATAACTTCAATTTAAAAAGAAGATCCCTTTTTTGATGAAGAGCTATCTGGAATTTATTCCATACAGGAAAATATTTTCTCTAATTTGTTGTTTAAATATTAATTCTTTATTTAAAACAAAAATGCAGACAATACTCCTAATTAAGGATACAGGTAGCTGAGGAATGTTCCTGCGAGTCAGTTACCTTCATCTAAAGGTCTTCAATTGCAGTTCGATGAAATGATGATGAAAGGGATTTCAGACAGTCTGCTTCTAAATGGATAGTTTTAGTTTGATTGAGACACATTCATTTTCCATACCGTTTATTCCCTTTCGGGGTCACGGGGCTGCCGGAGCCTATCCCGGCTACTTGGGCGAAGGCAGGGGATGCCCTGGACTGGTCTCCAGTCTGTCAAAGGGTAGAATGTCCACAATCACACACCCATTCACACCTAGGGACAATTTTGATTTGCCAATTAACCTATGAAGCATGTTTTTGGACGGTGGGAGGAAGCCGGAGATCCCGGAGAGAACCCACGCATACATGGGGAGAACACGCAAACTCCACACAGAAAGGTCCCCATTGATGTTGTGTTTTTCATGTCCCCCAGCCGGGACTTGAACCGGGGGCCTTCTTGCTGTGAGGCAAGAGTGCTAACCACTGCGCCACTGTGCAACCATTGAGACACATAACCTCCAATAATTTAGACTTGCAGACTGTGCAGTTTGAATAATGATGCCCTGAAATGACCCTTCTGACTTGATCATTGCGGCATCAACGGCTCCTCCCAGCTTGATTTTCATCAAATGAGAAGGCTTTGTCAGAAATCCTCCAGCTGCTCCAGCGCAAACTGTGAACCCGCCCATATTGTTTATACACACACACACACACACACCATAGGAGAGCCAGAACAGCAGGTCAGGGAGGAGGCTATACCACACTCCCACCCTGAGATTGGGTACACAGCCCCAACAACCACAGTTACGCTGAGTGAGGCAGCAACTGACCTGAAAGACAAGATCATGTCTAGAATGAACACTAGGCAACCCCGACACCAGCTACAACGGTTAAGTGATGTACCGCCTGAAAGTCTACTGGACTCTGTGAATGAAGCATTGAGGGCAATTCCTACCACAACCATCACAGAAACCAATGAACTGGTTTACACTTCAGCGGCAGTGATCCTTGAGTTGCTTGGCTATAAGAGCAACCATGGGAGAAAACAATACCCACCATGGAAGCAACCATCAACTGAGAAGGATGAGACAGCTGACAGAGGCTCAAAGAGGTGCAATGAAAAAGCAAATAGCTAACAGATACAGTCAGATGCCTGAAGGACTGGAAACTGTCAAACAAAGGCTCCTAGCCTTGAGCAGCCGCCTAAAGAGGTATACAAGAGACAATGAAGCCAGACGGATAAACAGGCTGTTCGCAACTCAACCTGCGAAAGTTTACGCTCAGTGGCAGGGTCAAAACAGCCAAGCAGACCCACCAAGGCTAGAAACTGAACAGTACTGGAAAAGTATATGGGAGAAAGAGACAGCACATGACAGCAATGCCCAGTGGCTGGTCTCTCTGAGAGAAGAACATAGCAACCTCCCTGAACAGAATCCAGTAACCATCACAGTGGCAGACATCCAAGAAAGAGTCTCAGGTATGAAGAACTGGACAGCACCAGGCCCTGACATGATACATGCCTACTGGCTAAAGAAGCTCACTGCACTCCACGAGCGCCTGGCAGCACAAATGAACCAGCTGCTAAGAGATGGGACTCACCCCGAATGGCTAACGGAAGGGCGAACGATCCTGATCCAGAAGGATCCCTCAAAGGGTGCAGTCCCATCCAACTACAGGCCATCTACCGTACTGACATTGGGATGTAATTCGTGCTCAAGAAAAGCAGAGTTCCTTCCCCAGCCCTTATGGCTTCTCCCTACCCCATATTTATCCCTCCAAACAGAGAATTATGGAAAAATAGTGTCTTCAAATTCAGACGTTACTAACACTCGACGATGTCATCAATAGCTGCCAGTCATCTACGTTAGAGCGGAGCTACCAGAGCTTGGAAATGACATCGCTACATCAGTCTTGCCAAGTCAAAAAAGTATTCATTCATGCATTCATTTTCTATACCGTTTTTCCCTTTCGGGGTCACGGGGCTGCCGGAGCCTATACCGGCCACTTGGGGGAAGGCAGGGGATGCCCTGGACAGGTCTCCAGTCTGTGGCAGGGTAGAATGTCCACAATCACACACCCATTCAAACCTAGGGACAATTTTGATTTGCCAATTAACCTATGAAGCATGTTTTTGGACGGTGGGAGGAAGCTGGATATCCCGGAGAGAACCCACGCATGCACGGGGAGAACATGCAAACTCCACACAGAAAGGTCCCCCATTGATGTTGTTTTTCACGTCCCCCAGCCGGGACTTGAACCGAGGGCCTTCTTGCTGTGAGGCAAGAGCGCTAACCACTGCGCCACCGTGCAGCTCAACGTTGTATATTCATATTGTATATTCATAAGCCACACCTGTCTATAAGCCGCATGTGCCCACATTGAAACATGTGTATTAGAATGAGGATGTGTCAGGTCAGGATGTGTCAGGATGTGTGAGGGAGTGAGAGCGCGCAACACAAGTGTGATGAGAGGGCGCATTCATGTTTGATACACAGAGTGAAGGGGAACTGTAATAAAAGGTTTACCCCAGAAGAATGGTGAATGATTCTTTATTAACCCCCTCTGGAGGCTCTGAGGGTCCCAACGGGGGAGTGAACCCCGAAGAAAGATCCAGGAGAGGATCTCCCTGCATTTTCTGACCACCGTCAGAAAGAAAAAAAGTAATCACAGGAAAGGTTCAACACAGATATATTTACAAAGAGAGACTTGAAAAGAAAAAAGGAAAGGGTTTTCACACTTGCCTCTGCGCAGCGCGTGTGCCGGAAGTTTTCTTCCACAACAGTGACACACCGTAACACAGCACTAAAAGGGTTATTTTAAAAAACATGAATGTAAAAGTCAGTGAGAGCTTTCTTCATCTTGCTCCTGTGCACTGAAAGCATGGAAGTCTTCCTCCTCAGTCTGGATTGGAATAGCGTCAGATATTCTTCACCTCTCTCTCTCTCTGTGTCTCCTTCGTTGTTGCTGTCAGTGTCACTCTGAGGTAAAATTCTCTCCTGATCTTGCTCTGTTCTCTCCGTCAGCAGCAGACCGGCTTTTCCAAACCCGTTGGTGATGGTGGATTTTTCACACTGCTTTTAATGATTGCTTTTAACTTGAAAGCTGCATGGTATGCATTTTTTCTTGCATTTTCCATGATGAGGGTCTGTTCATGCTATTCATTCACAACGCAGGAATTTACATTAAACTTCCGTCTTCCTCGACACATATATACTGCATTCCCCCGTCTCACTCTTACCCTTTCTGCTCAAGCGGCCCTAGCGGTCGTTAGACAGAACGCATTAAAAAAAGTATTAATTAGCCGCATCATTTAGTAAGCCGCAAGGTTGAAAGCGTGTGACAAAAGTAGCGGTTTAATATCTGGAAATTACGGTATTTACATTTAAATTTAAACTTTTGTGCTTCAGAGCACACACACGGGAAGAAATGTGTTTCTCCTCCACGCCACAGCATGACACGGATCACCTTTGTGGCGTGAGGATATCCAGCTCTAAGTCGCTACAGGCCCCCCTAAAAAAAACACAGCTCCAAATACCCCTACTGGAGTAATTTGGAGGTGCCAGAAGGGTAGGGGAGGAATTCAGCTTGTATTTTTTAAGTGCAGACAGTCTCTAATAGGGTTAGGGTTAGCTTCTGAATAATTCCTAGTAAATTGATAATTTTTTCTTTTTTGACACACACTTCTCAGTCCATTTGTATCAACCGTTAATATGTGTGCACATCTGGTACTGAGTTATTTCATTTTCAGGTGTACCTCTAAACAAGTGTTTTCACAAATGTTTTTTTTCCATTTGCAGTTTTTCCGTGGCTGTCATTCATCAACACCCACAAATGTTCTACAACACTTTCCTTTCTGGTCTCTTCCGCCTATCAGCCTTTGGATTTCACTCGCCTATCTTTTCATTTACCCCTCCTGCAAATGAGAGGAGAATAGAATGCCAATTAATCTTCATCAGACACCCACGGCGCTTTGAAAAAATTCCAATATTGCTGCTGGTTTCCTCATTTCTGGCTCAAGTCCTTGTGCTGCCTGATTCATCCTTAATGTTGCTTCTGAATTGGCCCTGGAAAGAAGCTTTGCCTTTCTATGCAGGCTGAGGAGCTGTGGTAGTTTATTCAAACTTCCTTCTAATTTTTGTTAAGTCTTTTCCATGAGTGTGAAAAGGGCTCAATAAGTCTAAATAGTGGCCCTTTTCCTCATGACTGCATGATGAAAATGTGCGGGGAGGAAACTGCAACATAGATGTTTTGTTTTCAAATAACTGCCGATTAAGAAGAAAAAAGTGAGTCCAGCATGTGAAATGTCACTTTGCTTTAAGAACTGCTTCACTATCAGCCTCATGTGGTGGCCTTCAGTGCAAATATGTCACCATATGGCCTGAGATGGCATCAAAATTAAATAGACAGACAAGATTAGCGAAAACAAAGCAGCAGGGGTTGCATCGTTAGACAGCAGTCGTCTGTTAGAGAGACTTCAATTCAAACAGGGGAAGGGTCCATGCAGAGAAAAACAAAGTGCAAGGATCTGCTCCCACCCACTCAGGAAACATGCATCAGATATGACTGCTCCTGCTTTTGTTCCCGCTCAAGCTGTTTGCAGTTCATTATGCTTGTCATGTTTGCAAACTAACAGAAATATATGATTGTCTGCATTCTTGTTCCAGAATGTTAATGGTAGTGATGTCTCGATCCAATCACATGATCGGAAATCAGCTCCAATCTGACTCTGGACATTGTCTCCAGATCAGCGACTGCCTATTCATTTATTTATTATTATTTAGATTAAGGTACCAGTAGAAGCCTGCATATCATAAGTGGAGCACAACATTTTACTGCTGTAAAGCGCGGTGGAGGACGGCAACAGTTTAAATTAGCATGAGGTTAACGGCTAACAGAAACAGTTCGGTAAAGTTAGCAAGATACTCACAGACTCGGACTTCAGGGCTCTAAAATTCTAAAGGTAAACTTTATCGTCCTCAAAGAGGAAATTTGTTCTGGGCCACAGAGCTACAAACTGTATAACATCCTTCATCATTCACACATCACATACATAATAAAAGAGCATAAAGTGATTACATAATAAGTAAACAAAAACAGAGTATACAGGTTTTTCCCCCAGGCCTGACCTTCACAGTTGAGAACATGAATAGAAAAAAGTTAAAAAATTGTAAAATATCTAATTCGAACTCTTAAAGCCACCTTGCTAAAAGTTAATTTTTTGTAAAATGCATTAACAATTTGCAAAACAAAAACTCTCCATTAAGATACAACAACTATTAAAACTATGAACTGGCATCAACCATAATAAATGCATAAGCTCCTTTCAACAAGTGAGAAGAACACCAATTTAGGTATTTCTAGGACAATTGCTCTACAAAGATTTCCCTCTGCAAATAGAACTAATCAGTTCTTGTTCAGCAGAGTAACTGCTGCTGGAATAAATGAAGATCTGAATTGATTAGTTTTGTACTTAACTGCTCTGAATCGTCTGCCTGAAGGTAAAAGCTCAAATTCCAGGAACAGAAAGTGACCGGGGTCAATTATTATTTTCTGTGCTAGCCTAAGTGTTGTTTCCTCATATGTGACTTGCAGTGTTTGATGATCCCTACAGCCACAGATCTTGAGGGTTACATTGAGTAGCTTGTAAAGTTTATTTTTATCTTTGACGCTAAGTGCCTCAAATCATGCTGCCATTGCGTATCTGGCTAGGCTTTCCAATACTGCATTGTAAAAAGTGATCAGTATCTTAGAGCTGACACCAAACAGCCTCAGCCATCTCAAAAAGTAGAGTCTTTGGGCGAGTTTCCCACAAAGATAGTCTACATGAACAGTCCATTTCTGTTGGTTTTCAATCCAGACCCCCAAATATTTGATGGAGTTTACTGCTTCAATCTGACTGCTTCCAATTACTAAAGGTACGTGTGAAGTGACATTTTGGATCAAATATGATCTCTTTGGTTTTTGTTGTGTCCAGGAGTAAATGATGATCCTCACACCATTTATGAGAGTCTTCATAGACACATTTATTGAAGAGTTTGACCTCATCAAAGTAAATTAAAGGGTTATCTGCAATGGAAAGGAGACTGACAATAGTTGTGTCATCAGAGAACTTTATCATTTTGTTTTGGGTGTGGCTGCTTTGGCAGCTGTTAGTGTAAAGAGCAAAGGTGAACTCACTGCCCCTTGTGGTATCCCTGTAGTACAACATAACACTTTTGAAAGTGTGCCATTGAGCTTTACTTGTTGTGTTCTATCAGTCAGGAGTGAAAAAAACCTTTTAACCATGTCTGGATTTACCTTCATTTCCAACATCTTTTTGACCAGTATCGCTGGTCGTACAGTATCAAAGGCAGAACTAAAGTCTGCAAATAACACTCTAGCATAAGTGTTAGGTGCCTCTAAGTGCGTTTGAATGAGGTGAGATGCACTGATCACAGCATCGGCAGTGCTGCTGCCCTGTTTGGATGCAAATAGCAAGTTATCCAAGAATGGTGACACCTCTTCCTTAAGACACTCAATCAGGATTTTTTCAAAACACTTCATTGCTATACATGTCATTGCGATAGGTCTAAAATAATTTCCAGACTGTGGACTGCTGATCTTTCGAATGGGAATTACAACAGAGTTTTTCCATAGAGCAGGAACCTCACAGCTCTGAATGCACATTTGGAACAGCGGAGTCCAAGCTTCAGACAATTCTTCAGAACAGTTCCTGAACATAAATGATGTTAAACCATCTGGACCTGCTGAGTTCTTGTTTGGTTCTTTGCTAAAAGCACTGATTACCAAGTCACGATTTATAAGCTCAGTACATGAGCCACATTCACCAGAATTAAGAAAATGAAAGTCAGCCATGTGCCCCACGTCATGTGAATCGAACCACAAGAATAATTTGTTCAATTCATTTGCTTTGTCTGCACTATTTGAAGTAGTTGGCTGTGTTTTGAAAGAATTCATGTTTGTCACTTTTTTCATTGTGTCCCATAGGTGTTTGGTGTTTTTGGCATTGAAACTGTTCTCTATATCAAGACGATGTTTGTTTTTAGTTTTTTTTTTATTGTTTATGCAATAAACAGGGATGGATCCAGGGAGATCCAGGGAGATCCAGGGAAATCCCTTTAGACTTGAGAAATGTTTCCTCTTGGTGTTCCACAGACTCTCCACCGCTCTCCGTTTGAGAGAGACTGCTAGCGCTATTAGCATTAGCAATGCTAACTCCAGCTGCATTTAGCTTTGCCCGAGGTTTGATCGGTACTCCAGTGAGAATGACATTATTCATCCTTACTTGTTGTTCCACATCATCCAGTCTTTTCTCCAGAATGTCGACCCGTTTTTCTCGTTGCTCGTTTTGAGCTCAGAATCTTTGGAACTCCTCCATTATCTCCAAGAGCGAGTTAGCTTAGCTGTCTCTTGTTCCAAAAAGGGATGCAGCGCAGCTTTGATATCATCAAGAGTCTTTTTAAGGTCTTAGTAGTCATGGTTTTTCCTAGGGGCCATGGTCAGCTCTCTTTTTTTTGGGAGAAAATCAACTTTTAAGTCACTTGAAGATAGTTGTATAGCCGCCGTGAGCCACACACGTCCGTGCTGTAACCTGGAACCGTAAGCCCTAAATAAAGTAGTAAGCCTTGAATATCATTTAAACAAGAAGGCCCAAGACCATTAAAGCATATATAAACCACTAAAAGAATTTTAAAACCAATCCTGAAGTGCACAGGGAGCCAATGCATTGATTTTAAAACTGGTGTAATGTGTTCCCACTCCCTGGTCCTCGTCAGAACTCCCACTGCAGAGTTCTGCAATAGTTGTAGATTTGAGATCAACTTTTTGGGTAAACCAGAGAGCAGGGCATTACAACAATCTAAACCACTTAAAATAAAAGCATGCATCAGCACCTCTGTCCTGGCCGGAGAGAGGAACGGGCAAACTCTGGCAATGTTTTTAAGATGATAAAATCATGTTTTCACAACGTTTCTGATGGAATAAAACTCAGCTCAGAGTCAAAAAGAACACCAAGGTTTCTCACACATTGAGAAGGTTTAAAGTTCTGAAGATGTGGTAAAATCATCTCGCTTGTCCTCAGGACCAATGATTAAAACTTCAGTTTTGTCCCAGTTGAGCTGTAAGAAGTTTTCTGCCATCCATGACTTTATATCTAAAATACAGTTTAAAAGAGTGTTCAAGGTTCAAGGTCATCAGGAGACACGGCAATGTAAAGCTGTGTATCATCAGCATAGCTGTGAAAGTCAACACCGTGACTTTCACCAAGCGGCAACATACATAAATTAAAAAGTATTGAAGCTAAAATTGACCCCTGGGGAACCCCACAACTTATTTCATGGACTCTTGAGGACTGAGTATCCATAATTACAAAAAAGTGTTGGTCTGTGAGATAGGAGTGAAACCAGTTAAGTTCCTGAGAGACCAACCCGACTCCTAAGTCTGTCCAATAAAATCTGGTGATCTACCGTATCAAAGACAGCACTTAGATCCAGCAGTACCACAACAGAAAGTTTCTGCGAGTCATAATTATGTCTTATCATTTAAAATTTTTGAAAGGGCCGTCTCAGTACTGTGATTTGTCCTAAAACCTGATTGACATTTTTCAAGAACATCATGTTAATTTAAAATCATGTAATTGAATAAGAACAATTTTTTAATAATTTGGCCTAAAAATGGTAAGTTGGATACAGGTCTGTAATTGTCCATAATATTTGGATCCAAGTTACTCTTCTTCAAAAGGGGCCTCACCACCGCCGTCTTGCAGGCAAACCCAGTGTCATCACTATATCTGAAACATGGCTTTCTTCTAATATCTCAGACAGTGTCATTAGCCTGGACAATTACACTTTGTACAGAGCAGATAGAAGCCCGAGAGGAGGTGGAGTAGCTACATATGCGTCTTCAAACATACAGTCACATGTCATTTTGCCATTCCATGTGTCGAAGTGTCCTTGGGCAAGACACTGAACCCCAACTTGCCTCTGGTGGGAGGTTGGCACCAGTGTTCGGCAGCGGAGCTGCCGCCAGTGTGTGAATGTGTGTGTGAATGTGTGTGTGCGTGGGTGAATGGGACTGTGACTGTAAAGTGCTTTGGGCCTTCGAAAGAGGGTAGAAAGCGCTATATAAGTATACGCCATTTACCACTTTACCTAAAGTGGCACCATTGTGTTTTGAAGGTCTGTTTATTAAATTAATTTTGCATGATCATAAACATTTGATAATTGGTAATATCTACAGACCCCCTAATTCTCCCTCTGACTCAGCTAAAAGCATTGTTTCTACTGCTACATCTTTGGGTTGTAAAAGTGAAATGATCCTGTTGGGAGACTTCAACACAAATTGGTTATGTCCGTCATCTGCTACTGAACATACTCTTTTTAATAGCTCTAATTTCTCACAGTTAATTTCTAAACCTACAAGAATCAGCACTAATTCTAAATCTCTTATTGACTGGATTCTAGTGACACATCCAGAGGGTATCTAGGACTCGGGTGTCTTATCAGATTGCTTCAGTGACCACTGTATCATATATTGCATTTGGAAAATTAAAACTCCTCATCTTCCCCCAAAATTGGTTAAAGTTCGACAAAGCAGAACATTAAATATTGATAACTTTATTGAGGATTTGCTTAATATTAATTGGGCTAGACTTAACCTAATACCTTTCATAAATGAAGCTTGGGACTATTTTTCTACTGAGTTTCTGAATGTTGTTGATAAACATGCACCACCAACTGTGATCCGAGTAAAAGGTAAACAGATGCCATGGGTAAATGGAGAACTGATTAGTCTGTTCAGACAGAGGGATAAAGCCTGGGAGAAGTTCCATCGTACTCTAGATCCTGCAGATCGGGATGCTTACAAACGTTTAAGAAATATCTGCACAACAAGAACTAGAAATGCTAGATTGGACTATTACAAAGATAGTCTATCTAACAATGCTAATAATCCAAAGCAATTCTGGAGGCAAATTAACAACCTACTAGGAAAAACTGATTCTGCTTCAACTTATATGCTTATTAATAATGCGTGTACAAATGATCCGGCTGTTATCTCTGAGGCATTCTGTCAGCATTTCTCAATATCACCTCTTATTCAATCTCCTTCTCACTCCATTTCTCATTGTGTTAACATGTCCAGTGGCAGTACCTTTTCCTTAAGAATGGTCAATCCAACTGATGTGGAACAGGTCATAAATGAGCTTTCCTCCACCAGTAGCGCTGGTCCAGATGGCATTGAAGCAAAGTTTATTAAACTTGCTTCCCATGTGCTTTGTTTTCCCTTGGCTGCTCTATTAAATCTCTCTTTTAGCATGTCTGAAGTCACAAAGGAGGGAATTCCAATGACATGAGCAATTATAGACCAATCTATATATGTATGTATGTATATATATATGTATATATATATATGTGTGTGTGTGTGTGTGTATGTATGTATTTGTGTATGTGTTCAGAAAGTGATAGAGACAGGTGAATAATTCATCATAAAACACAAAAACCTGACTTGACCAATGAATGTGGAAGAATGTCTTGATCCTGTTGTACTCAGGGAGACTAAAGAGTATCTTCAAGGCAATAATTGTACAAGGTTACAGGCCCTGTGACATATTGTATTTGATAATGAAAATCAGTGAGTCAACATAAGAACTCAGAAACAGAATGTTAAAATTCTTTCTTTTTCCTAAAGCTGTTTGGTCAGTTATTTTCTGAGAATTTATGTAAACCATGACCTCCACACAAAAGTCGGTTTAATTTTTATTTTGTCTTGAATTTAATATTTGAGCAAAGGACATGTTAAACGCAGAGCCTAAAGCCACATTTGCTATTTATGTGGGACAAAAAAGCATCATTGCTCATTCTCAACTTGTCTATAAAATGAAATAACTAACTGCTCTATTTGCTGATTTGGGCCAAAACGGATTATAACATTTCTATGCCTCATAGAATGTAAGTAAAACAAAACAAAGCAAACATTTGTCTGCAGAAGAAACAATGCTGACATTTTTTTAATTAGAGTTGGTGACTTTACTGTTGCCAAATGGCCATTGTCCTTACAGACTGTACTATGAGGTGTAAGTTTGATTAAGCAGATCACGTATTTTATTTACATTAAAAGGTAGAGAAAAAAGATTTTTCAGAAGTCTTTCCTTACTCTCTTTGAATCTACAAGGATTGTTGTGTTTATCTCAACACTCTGACCTAATGCTTTTTGATCAGGCCCTGATTGCTTCCGTGCTTTTAGCATCCTCTAGAAGTAGGTCAGTTAAAGCAGGTTGACTGTTTTAGTTCAGTGTTTGCAATTCTAAATT
Organism: Oryzias curvinotus; assembly: GCA_023969325.1. NCBI lineage: Eukaryota > Metazoa > Chordata > Actinopteri > Beloniformes > Adrianichthyidae > Oryzias > Oryzias curvinotus. The sequence continues at coordinate 38,846,105 of CM043722.1, forward strand.
CTTTAATACTCTTGCCAGTTTTGAATCAACTGGTCTGCTAAGGTTTTTTGGTTAGAGCACTGCTTTCTGCATTCTCAAGGACATAAATGCATCTGCTTAAAAAAGCATGTGTTGCCTAATAAAGCCTAATGTGGCCCCATCCCAACTCAGCTCATCTCATTACTTCTATGATTAATGCCCCTTGACTCAATGTCAGACTCACCCTTAAGTGTCGTCTTTGCTGTTTAATGGTTTTCATGTTTTTTTTCTTCTCCATGAAAGGAAATTGGCAAAGAAGCGTAAGGAGACCCTGAACAGCACTCGCCAAGAGATGACGGTGATGGTCAACTCGATGGACAAGAGCTACACAGAGCAGGGTACCAACTGTGATGAGGTGTTGTCCTTCATGGACACACACAACCACACACTTAACACCCAGAGCGAATGTGCGCTCACGCTCAATGGCAGAGGTAAGAGCCCGTTGTACTCACATTTTTGCACAGATGCATAAGCAGATAAGACAAAATTATTTTTTATCATGTTATTAAGTTGAGTCATTTTTACTTGAAATTTCTTTAATTTATTTGTAGGACTGAAATCCACCTTTAATTTGAAAAAAGGGTTAGATTTGTTGAAATGGAAATTTTCACATTAAAATGACAACTTTGCCTGACATAATAATGTTTACATTTTGCAAAACCTCTGCAAAACCTCTGCCTGTAATTAAATTTTAGAAAAAAATATTTTTGGATTGTAGTTTTTCCATTTCACATTTTTTTAATCGAATTAAACATAATTTTTAATACTTTAAGACGCAAAACCATAATTACTTTGAAAAGCCCTTTTGTCAAATTTAGCTTAGTGTTAATAGATAAAACATTTCATTTGCCGTATAAGACTTGATAGGATTTTTTGAAAGAATGTCATATTTTCCCCTTTTTTCCACCTTTCTTTTTCTTGAAATCCCAAATATTTTTTCGTACTTTTTTTGCATTCCCATTATTTTTAGCTTTATTACATACAAACATTAATGCAGGGGTCGGGAACCTATGGCTCGTGAGCCATATATGGCTCTTTTGATGGTCACATGTGGCTCGCAGACAAATCTTTAATTATCCTTTTTTTTTCATTAGACCAGTCCTTCTCGTGCGCGATGCGATGCCAGAGGGGTGCGCAGTAGTAGCGGTGCTTGGAGAGAAAAAATCTGCGGCAGCACTCAGTTTACTATTATCTACTATTTCACAGAGTTTGTACCAGCCTGAAACCTGTGAACTGCCGTGCCTAAAACTGTGCACTCCCGTCTCTGAGAAAGAGCTGCAGTTGCAGGCAGAGGGTGGGGGTGGGGGGGTTGTGGGCACAGGCAGCAGGTGAATCGCGCAGGGATTGTAAAAACGTAAAAACCGCTGTCCGTCACTCAGTGCAGTGTGAGTGTGTGTTTGTCTCCACGTCTGCATGTGAGTCTTTGTCACATCTACAGAACATTCAGACCTACGATCACGTTTAAAGTCTCAACGCCTGCATGAAGCTGAAACTCACCACAGATCAACCAGACTAGACCATCAGCAAAACCACCACGAGAAATACTCATCATTTATTAGCAACAGCATAACCATGTTATTACAAAGAATCCACAGACTTATTGTACTTTAAAAGTGTTGAAATGACATCAAATGCTCACATTCGCTTGTATATTTAGTTTTAAACATATCTTCGCGGACTGAGTTGGGTCCGCTGTTGGGCTGCGTTAAAAGTTCTGGAGTTCACTGAACGCATTAAGCAGAGATGTGGCTCTCAGTTCTGTTGCTCAGCCTGTTGTTAGGTAGTTTGAACCAATGGGGTTCAGCTATGGGCCCAATAAGGGAAATGGGAGGACTGGAGCCGGAGGGGGGGATATAAAGTGGGAGAAGCTCTTGTCTCGTCTCGGCGGGAGAGATTGAGGAGTTGCTGAATTAGTTGTACGGTGTTTGTTGCGGTCTGCAGTAACCAGAATAAAGAACCTTAAAAGAGGTTAAGTCTCTGTGCCTCAGTGTGGTAAAGGGATGCTACATTATTGTATGGCTCTTTGGAAATTACATTTCAAAAATATGTGGTGTTTATGGCTCTCTCGGCCAAAAAGGTTCCCGACCCCTGCATTAATGGGTGAATGTCCAAATCTCTAGCACTCTTGTCTTTCCCTAAAACTGACTCAGCTGTTGTGAAAATCATTTTGTAAAAACACCTTAATCTGCAACTAATCTGGCAATCAGATATTGTTGACAAAGTTATTTTAAAATCCCAAACTAGACTCCAAAGCTAATCAGTGTCACGAGCCTCACGGAGTCAGTCATGTAGCCAATACTACATCCAATTTATTTTTGTCTTACCAGGTAAATACTTTTTTAATGGGCAACTGAGCCAAATCTGAAACCAGGACACGACCCGTTTTAATCCCAGTCAAAAGCACCAGATTAAAACCCACAGCAGTTTTTTATCTCTGCAGGGGGTGAGCCCCGAAAAGGCTATGACCTTGGTTAACTGTCTGCTGGTGTAAACCTTCAAATCTGGCCATTTAAAAAAGATTTAAATATGACTTCTTTATCCCTTTGAGGAGGAGAAGCCCTCTGTGTGCCCCCCCCCGATTTTATTGAATTTATTTGATTGAGACAATGCACACTAATGACCATCTGTTTAGACAGCGGTAAACGTCAGTATGCTGGATTACGTTTTTCTAAATTACATCCTTAGACTCTAGACAGGTTAGCACTGGAACATAATGAGGCATTGGAACTCAACACATTTTCAACTCAACACATTTTCCACAGTTTCTGAGGTAAAAAATTGCCAAATTTAAGTGTTGCACGATCACATATGGAGCGGTAACTACAGCTACAGGTGAGGCTCTGAAGTGCTGTGCCTCATGTCTGTATGTCTGTATATATATATATATATATCTATATATATATATATATATATATCTATATATATATATAGATATTTATGTCTATATTTTTCATCAACCACTGTTCTTTCTGATATATGCAATGCAGCCGGATCACCTCCCTCCACGTTCACACTGCCAAAAACCAGCACACTTGGCTCTTCCATGATGCCCACCAACTCCTTCTACCCAGGTAAACATGCTTCATTACTCCCCACCCCCCCACCCTGCAATGCCATTATCATTAAGAAACTAGTACCAGCTGAATGAATAACATCTGTAATAAAAGTTGCCACTTCAATAATAAGGCCTTTTTTGGTGGAAAAGATTGACCAGATTTCAACAGTTTTAACTTCAGTCTTCATGTTTTAACAGTTTTCCATATGTCTAGTTTTATCGCTTCAAGATCTGTTGTTTAGATTCACAAAAGGACAGCATGCATTATAATCAAGTGAATGAACTATACAACTACTAAGAGCAGATCATAGAATATGATCATTTTGAAATGTGACTAATATTTAAAACATTTTATTTTCTTTTTTCTATGGTTTTTTGTGACTCTTTTCTGTATTTTCTGCAACTGTCTTTCCTCTTCCTACTGCACGTTTGGCGCCCGAGCAGATCCCTTTGTGCCAACAGCTGTTCTCGGTGAGACACATCTTCTTTCTTCACTGCTTTTCATTTTTTCAGCCACCTGTAAGCTAACAGAGAGAAATCCCAGCTATGCAGACCAGAACCCAAACAGACATTTCTTTGGCGTTTTCTAAGTTCTTAATTTGTTTGTGAAGAAAAGGTAGTTAGTTCACCTTCACTCATGCCTGCTTCTCCCTCTGTCCTGACTCCCCCCATGACCCCCCTCCCTTCTTTTGCGCTGTGCCAATGGGGGCTGTGCCACGTTGAGGTTGGCTTAAATGCATCCCATCCTCATTGCGTGTCCCTCATTTGTTTGACCTTTCATGTGCATGGCCAGAGATGTGGATTGATTATATGTGTGCGTGGGGGGGTGATGGGTGGGAGACAGTCTTCCCCAGCAACCACGGGTGCTACAGTATGTTGATGCCATCAGCTGAGTCACAACAGATGGGAGAATGCTCTCCTTTTCTCTAAGGTTCCAAACTTCCCATTAAAGTCTAGCATTAACTGTGCTCCCCCCCCCCCCAACTGCACATTTAACTCCCCTTCACCAAATCAACAAGCTATTCTATTATTCTTTTTAATGTAGCTCCCCCTGCCTTTGGCTAATCACTTTTGACCTACTTGTTTTTGTTTTGGTTTGTGAGTTTGAACATGTTGTTCAGCGCGAAAACAGAATAACGAATAGCATTTTGTATTTTGGTTAATTATTACTGCTCTGCGCTGCTCCGGCAGAGGAGCTTTGTGTGCAGCATCGCACACGAGCATGTGATGTTGCTGCTAAATGGGGCATTAGAACTGTGGTAATTGCAAACGCAAGGCCAGGGAGGAAACGGGCTCCAACTTCACTGCAAGCACTGCACATGCAGTTTTAGGCTCCCACTTATCTTTGCATACGTGTAACTTTAAGCAGGGTGTTTCGTCACTGTTTCTGCAGTTGCTGCCCGTGTTTGTTCCACATTTAATGAAGCATGAAACAACTAACATCAAATTACAGCAGCCAGAAAAAGTCACATAGTTTTGGAGATGACACTTTCAGTCATGGAGTTTACAATCAGAATAGATCCGTGACGTGTTGAATTCAGTCGCTCGTTCGTTTAGGGAAGTAGACAACTGAGGGAAAACAGCTGTAGAGGCAGCTAAAATAACTGTTTGGGGAACAACTAAGATTTTATAGTAAATTAATCAGCATCAGTCAAACACAACTGAGGCTTCGATTCCATGAATTCCTTGCTTTTTTATGTCTTGCACTGTTAAAATTGCCCCATCCATCCACCTCATACCTCCCCTCTTGAATAGGCTCTTTAACTGCATTTTGAACTGGGATGGCATGTGGTTGTGCCCTTTAACATAGACCTAGAAGTATTGTAACGAGTTCTCTTGCTGTATTGTTGCTTATCCCCTCTCTCCTGTCTCTTTTCCTCTTTCTCTTTACATACATAACCTCTTATGTATCTGCTATCTAAAAAGTGCCCATTAATGGTAAGTTATCCCAGGTGGGCCCTGGGCTGGGGGAAGAAGGCTGTGTTTACTCAGGAAGCAAGCCCGCACTTAAAAGCTGCTTCTGACATTTAATGCATGACACATGGTCATGTTAGCATCTCACAACCCTCTGTACTGTGCCACCATTAACTTAACATGATCAAAGCACATACAGTCCCCCACCATGGCATCATGCATTCTCCTTCCATTTCTAGTTCCCCCATGGTTTTTTTTTACTTGTAGATTTGATTTATTTTCTCTTTTTGCTCTGGATTCGGAGGGGGGGGGGGGCGGGGGGGCATGCTGTGTCTGTGATGCTTCTGATGGTACCTGCTGCTCCCTGTGGCCCAACACACCCCCTCGCATCCTTGCCCCTACATGTTTCTGGAGTCACTCCATCGTCTGCTGACTCCTCAGAGCATCTGTGCTTCATGTCTGCCACTGATTGGAAAATAGTATAAAATGCTGGAATACAGTCTGACTTACAAGAAAGCAGAAACCAGGATGCTAGTGCGCCAGTAACCAAAGTAAATGTTATGTTTTGTTATGCATTTCTGTAGGATCTGAGCTGTTTGTCACAGCTCAGGGCCACAGGTGTCTATTTCCTTTGACAGAAACTCTTAGTGTGTGGTTACAAAGTCCTTGCATTAAAATTGTGGTATATTACAATGTTTTCAGCCACACTGGGACAGATGGACCTAACCCTTCCCACCACATGATTCATCCAATTACTCAATGACCTTGTGTTGGTGTGACCATCCATAACAAGCAGATTACTAGTTGAGAGTTGTTTGTCAATCTGTAGGGGGTGACATAATGCTTAACAGTAAATGAGATGATGTGCCATCTGCTTATGAGAGCATTTGCTTTTCAGAAAAATCCACAGAAAAAAGTCTAAACTTTGTATCCTAGCTTCACCTGTCAACACTCTTAAGATGTCTCTGACATTTATTGCTTCAAGCTTTTTGTCCCCCTGGTTTATCTCACGACATGGTACTGGAGGTGTTGTCAGTCAAGATCTTATTTTCTTATCCTCCCTCTTCGTGCCCCATAGATGAGGGCCAGAACATGGGCAGTGAGACCAGCAGCCTGGTGCAGTCCCACACTCACTCCTTGAGAAAGCGGGAGGTCATGGATGTACCGTACCAGACAGGTCAGCTGCACCCCGCCATCCGGGTGGCAGACCTCCTTCAACACATCACTCAGATGAAGTGTGCCGAAGGCTATGGCTTCAAAGAGGAGTACGAGGTAGGACCTTTAAAGATTGCAAGCACATATTAAGCCTTACATTGGAACTCCACTGAGGTTGATGATGGAGAATATACCACATTTTATTATGAAGCTCATTCTGTGTGGTGGTGTACAGTTTCTTCTGTATCTTTCTGTGTGTCCACCACAAACATCGTTGTTCTTCACCAGAATCAACTTTATATCGGGTGTCCTTTCACAGTGGGTTTGTCCTGTTCCTTGTTGTCTGAGGCAATTGAACATTTTTTCTGTATTTGTGTCAAAACCTGCTGTCCCATTTCTCCTGGAGGATCAACTAAGGGCCAACATGGCAGACAAAAATAGCTCATCAGTAAACATATGTGCTCTACGATCAGGCATGGTCACATGCCCTTCTGACCCAACCTAGGCATCATGCAGCTCTCAGAGCGGTGCAGCACCAAACCTTACATTTGTAATTTGTTGTCCAACTCTCATTTTCTCTTATTGGAAGAATTAACATGCAGATAGCATGCAGTGTTATCCCCTAACCCTGAGAAGAGACTGCCTATGAAAGTTACAAACCTTCAACATAAATGTGTACGATATGATTGCACCCTTTTTCTGCAACATTACTTTACCCATTTCTCATGTCTCTATTTATTCTAACCTCCATGCTTCTTTCTATATATATTTTTTGCCTCCAACCCTTTACCTCCAACTGTTCAATGAAAGTGTCTTTGGGGTTATGCAGAGCACACAAAACAAAGCAAAATTTTAAAATAACAGTTTGTTAAGATCTAATTTCGTCCAACTGGAGCCATCCATTTGTGTTGTTTTTTGCTTCTGTCTTTATCAATCTGTCTTGAGGTTAATGCCCTTTTCGACCGTCTATTTTAGATGATTAAAGCCCAGTACACCTCTAAACCTGTTGACTTACGCTGTACTATATCTCTCTCTGACCCCTGCTTCTTGTTATTCTTTTCGTTAACTTTGGATCAGATAAACGAGGTAAGCCAAAAATTTTTGCCTTTTTGTGACTTTTTGGAGACTTTCAGATAAATAGTTGTGGTTGGCTACTTTGAAAGCCCTGTGAATGTAAGGCAACTATTTTAATTAAAAAAGGGCATTTACCAGCAGATGCTGTGAAGTTGTGGAAGTGTTTAACCATGTTCAGATGATGGTGCAGTCTTTAGTCTGCAGAATAATTTGGAATACAAAACAATGAAATAGCAGTGGTAAGTAGATGCCAAAGAGGGGCACTGTTAAACACTTGCAGTCATTTTCAGTTTAAGCTGTAACAAAGCATTTGCATGTGAAACCATCCTGCGCAATGGCACAATGAGTGAAAAAAACACCTAGCAGGGAAGTTTCAGCTGTTATGTGGTGGTAAATCACACATGCTTTGAGTTTGTGTGAACAGAAAGGACGAAGCTCACTGATGAAATCACATGGAATGAGTCTTCTATCTTCTCTCCATGCAGAAGTTGGTCCTTAATCAACTCTGTAATGCCACTTATACTTCTTTCAGACTTTTGTCATTGTGCAAATACTGTAACTGGCTCTCTGTTGTCACTTTTCAGTTCTTTTTAACATAGCCACTTAATGCAATAAAAGAATTGCACTGAGTGTGTAGATTTCCAGAAAATAAGATGCCCTGAGAGACAAAGGTATCTGTAATCCATGTCAAAGACACATGTCCATAACCACTGGAAGAACAGGCACATATTTATATGTTAAAGGTGTTTCTCTGTCAATTGTAAGTCTGTAAGTGTCTGAAAAGTCTTTCTAATGCTAGCTGAACAGCCCGCTGCCTAACAATCAATATCGTCATTCCTTTCAAGATATGTGATACTTAAACACAATTCTCCTCACACAGAGAAACACGTTGACTTAAACTACCTTCCACCTCCATGACCTTTTATTTGCAGATGCTTTCTGATGCTATACCTAACTTTTCATTTCATTATAATGGAATCCGTAAGAGTGGCAGCGATTTTCTTTTTTATCTTTATTTTTTATTTTTTGTGCTGCTTGTCTTCTTGGTACCAATCCTTGCCCTCCTGAACAGCAGTTCACAGACAGTAGAGATGTATTTTCATAATTTGGCCTAATTGTGGCTGGTGTACCATCAGAATGGAACTCTCCCCAGCAGGAGATGATATATAATTCATGAGGGTAATCTGCACAGAGCAGTTTTCATGTTCAGAAGGAGAACTGGCTTTACTTTCCCCCCACTATGAGCTGATTGAGCCCTCCAGATGAAGCACACAGACAGCCACCCAGCAGAGGGGGGTGTTGAATTTGACACCCACTGCCTGCACAGCAAACTCTGTGTGACACAACTTCCAAAACTCTGCCATTTCACTTAATGTCTCATATTGAAGTGATTTTTTTTCTTTATTTCCAGTTTCTTTGTTGTGAACTACAGTAGCTTGGTTATTGTTGAATGTTACTTTGTAGCACTAAATATAATCTTCTTGTATTTGTTCCAGAGTTTTTTTGAAGGGCAAACTGCACCGTGGGACTCAGCCAAGATGGATGAGAACCGCATGAAGAACCGATATGGAAATATCATTGCATGTGTGTACAAAAAACACCTCAAAGCACTCATGAACTTCTTGTGCATTTCCATTCCTATTGTAGATTTACTGATCAAGCTTGTGGCCAGATGACTGTAAGATGCTCAAAAAGAGTTTTATCAGCCAGTTAAAGCAGCTTTTCTTCAGTTTTCTTATGTTCATGCACTCTTTTCAGATTCAGGAAAAAAGCTGTGCAGTAAAGTGCTTTATTTATATATAGCTTATAAATTGGTCAAGAAGGTTGAGTTCACAAATATTTTTTATATATATAGTCCTATCTATCTATCTATCCATCCATCCATCCATCCATCCATCCATCCATCCGAAAGGTGACAGTGGTACCTGTGGTAATTGGACAGTAACCCCCAAGCTGGAGGAGTGGCTACAACAGATCCCTGGAAAGACCTCAGACATCCCACTCCAGAAGAGAACAGGAACAGCTAATATACTGCAGGACCCTCAAGCTCCCAGGCCTCTGGTAGAGGACCCGAGCTTGGGTGAGAAACCACCCGTGGAAGGGTGAGAGGGGTGTTTTTTGTACAGTGGGACAAAAAGTATTTAGTCTCCCGTCAATTGTTCAAGTTTTCCCACTTAAAAACATGAGAGAACCCTGTAAATTTCATCATAGGTAAACCTCAATAATGAGATAAAAAATGAGAAAGAAAATCCAGAAAATCACATTGTCTGATTTTTAAAGAACTTATTTGTAAATTATGGTTGAAAATAAGTATTTGGTCACCTACAAACAAGCAGGATTTCTGGCTCTCACAGACCTGTAACTTCTTCTGTAAGAGGAGCCTCTGTCCTCCACTGGTTACCTGTAGAGCTGTCTAAAGACGCCAGGAACCAAATTGTTGACCTGCACAAGGCTGGGAGACTGAATCTGCAATAGGTAAGCAGCTTGGTGTGAAGAATTCACTAAATTAAGCGGCTGGGTAGCTCGATTGGTAAGGTGGGAAGCTACCATGCAGGAAACCAGGGTTCGATTACCATATCAATGGCGAGCAATTAACCTCACCCAGTGAGGGTTCTTAGGAAAGTCCCTTAATGCTATCGCCTTTCGGCTGCAGCTCACCGCTCCCCAAGCGGATGGGTCGAATGCGGAGGAAGAATATCCCTTCGTGGGATAAATACAGTGTATAAAAATATAAAAATAAAAAAAATAAATTATTATGAAATGGTAGACATGCAAGACCACTGAAAATCTCCCTCCATCAGCCCCCCCCCCCAGATCTCCCCCGTGGGGTCAAAATGATCACTAGAATGGTGAGTAAAGATCCCAGAACCACCCAGTGAATGACCTGCAGGGACCAAAGTAACAAAGTAACATCAGTAACTCACTACACCAGCTCAAACCCTGCAGGGCCAGACGTGTCCCCCTGCTAAAGCCAGTACATGTGCAGGCCCGTCTAAAGTCTGCTAGACAGCATTTGGAGGATCCAGAGGAGGATTGGTATGGTCAGATGAAACCACCCTGTTTGGAGGAGAAGGAATGCTGAGGTGCATCCAAAGAACACCATACTGTAAGGCATGGGGGTGGAAGCATCATGCTGTGGGGCTGTTTTTCAGCAGAGGGACCAGGACGACTGATCAGTATAAATGAAAGAATGAATGGGGGCATGTATGGTCAGATTCTGACCATTCTGAGTGAAAACCCCCTTCCGTCGGCATTGAAAATGAAACGTGGCTGGGTCTGTCAGAATGACAGCCATCCCAAACACACGTTGTCCGGGTGGAGTGGCGTGGCTTCGTAAGAAGCATTTCAAGATCCTGGAGTGGCCTAGCCAGTCTCCAGATCTCAAACCCACTGAAAATCTTTGGAGAAAGTTAAACATCTGTGTTGCCCAGCGACAGCTCTAAAGCATCACTGCTCTAGAGGAGATCTGCATGGAGGAATGGACCAAAATACCAGCAACAAGTTGTAAAAACAAAATGTTTGACTGCTGTCATTGCCAACAAAGGGAATATAACAAAGTATTGAGTTGAACTTTTGTTATTGACTAAATACTTTTTTCCACTAGCAAGAATGGTGGAGCTACTCATTACTGTTTTGTTTGGACCCCTTGGTTCCTGTTTTGAGGACATAACAGCGAAGGATGTCTGTTTGCTTTTCTGCAGCTTTGGGGTCATAGTTACTTTGATTAGACTTCAATCTATTCCACATCATGTGTCTCTTTTCATCTTTTTGTCTTCCTTTTTATCATCTATGTCTTTGTCCTTCTCCTCCCTTACTGCACTCGTTAAAATGATTATTTCAATGCTAGTTTCTTCCTCTCTGCGTCTCTTCCAGATGATCACTCCCGTGTCAGGCTGCAGGCACTGGAAGGGGAACAGAGCTCCGATTACATTAATGCAAATTATGTTGATGTGAGTACACACACCAGCCAGTGCCACCAGCGCATAGGTCAATGCGCTGCCTCTTGAGGAGTGGGGGGATGCTTGGTAACACTGCCAGGGAATCTAATGGCGACCATCCAGCCCCACTACCTGTCAGTCACATGAACACAAGAAAAAGCTCATACGGGAAGTCTTCCTCTTTCAGTTTATAAAAACTGCTGTATTTATTAGAAACATTAGATAGAATAACGTTGAGAAGTTGACTGGAGAGTGTGTGTGCCTGTTTGGTTTCTTAAATTCATCCCAGTCTGAACTAAATTATGTTTGCAGTTAGGTTTGTACAGTTTCTGCTTAGGAAAACAAAGATAACTAAATGCTAGTCCAGATGCCTCATGGAATCCTCCTTGGAGAAGTTTACCGGGTATAACCTATGACCCTTTGGAGAGATGCTGGCCTGGGACTGCTGGGATTCCTCCAGAAGAGCTGGAAAAAGTGGGCAAGGATAGGAAAGTCTGAGCATCTTTGCTTAGCTTTCTGCCCCCACAACCTGGTCCCAGATGAATGGAGGAAATGGATGGATGAGTAAATAAATACAACCTGTTTATTCTGAAAGAAAGTCTTCAATAGTTATATTAAAAAAAGGCTATTATCATGTGGATCTGCTGGGACACAGATTTAAAGCTTATTTATTCTGTTGGTCTTCAGGCATACAGAAGATAAGTGTGAAATAACCTGAATGATTGTTTGAATGTTTAATGCAGAGGCTCTGTTTGTTTTGTTATAACCAAATGCTTAATATTATTGTACTGAAAAAAGCAAAAACCCTTTCAGACTTGCCTTTCGCATGTGTTGCTAACTCACTGCGCCTACACGTGATGTAAAAGTCACTAAAATGAGCTAAAAGGCAATGACTGCTGAAAACAGATTTCCTCTCGGCCTCCTAATCTGACCTGATATGCCGTAAATAGCGACTAAACAGCAGGATCTGACCAATCAGCTCACAGCCTCCTAGAACAGATGCCTCTGCTACATGTGTAATGGGATGACTCTCTAAGTGGAGACAATTTACACTCAGTCTCCACCCCCCACCCAACCTAATGTGGTAATTTGTAATCTCTTGTTACACCATCCAACATAAATTCATAATGCAAGGTGCACCACAGTAAATGCTAGAGGCTTAAATTATTTACCTTTCCCACTCTACAGTTTATGACCTATTGTGCTGCAAAAAGGATAACCTGCAGAGAATAACCCTGACAACAAAGAGGGTGCCACGGAAAAATGAGGATACACATATTTGAAAAAGGGGACTGACTGAGAAGGATTTCTGCTGCCTGCTCTGCCAAAATCAGTGAAAAGGTACTTAGTAAAAATGCAGGCAGATGGGTAATGATGTTTTGCTCTCCAGAAAGCTTTTTAACCTCTTTCTAAAAGCCTTTACTGCCAATAAATTGGATGTGCATGAGCGGTTACCATAGTCTTTGTTATTATACTCTATCATACTTGTCTTGTACAAGAAAGCAGAATGGTTGCGGTCCTCTTGTCTGCAGCAGTGTTTTTTTTCCTAAACATTTAGGAGGCTATGAGACCATGTTATGGTCTGGTGTGTCTTTACAGTGGAAGCTTGTTGGGACATTTGGCTGAAAATTTAAATGATGCAGTGCTTGGATGAACCTGCAGGTGTTTGCAGCCCTGCTCACTAAACACTCACAATCATTTATTTTTTGTCTGCTTGGCCGGTAATGCATTTTTTATAGTTTGTGTTTATCAGGGTAGCTGTAACGGTGCTTAATGCATCAGACAAAAAAAAGAACATGTCTTTATTTCTCTCTGGGTTGGGGGTACCCCTAACTTAATACTCTTCAGCATCAAAAGAAGACACACTCAACTAACGAGAAGTTTGCTATTTATAGCCACAGTCAGGCTGATGCCCAGAATGTCCCAAATATCTATGTTTAATGTATAAAACAAGGTGTGTCGTTTTTCCTGAGTTTGACCCATAACAGCATGTCAGAACATGAAAGGAAAAGCATGTCCACAACTGGAAGAAAACAAACTATCAAAGATGATGTCGTGAAGTTGAGTCATGGACTTAAAATTCTCTTTGTGGAATTGTTTCACTACTTTATCCAAGAGGCTTCTCAGACAAGGGATTTAGTTTTTCAGTCCAGATTCCATGACTGCACCTCAAGAAGATGTTACTGAAATAAATGAGAACCTTATTGACATGACAGATGGTTGTTGTGCCTTTTTATGTCAGGAGACATAAAAAGAGGAGGAGCAATGTTTTGCCCACACCAAAAGACTGTCACAGTGCAAAATAGCAAATTTATTTACAACTGGATAAACAGCAATAATTTAAAAGGTGAAGCAAAAGGTTTTCAGGATTAACCAAGACCAAGATTGCAAGCAAAACCACGCCTAAGTGAAATCTTACCTGTGAATAGAAGAAAACGGAAATAAATGACAAAACCTCCCTAGACTAACATAAACAGGAGAAAATATAAGTGAAAGAAAATGGCAGTTCACCCCTATAGCTTCACTTAAACATAACTTCAAACAAAAGACTACACAGAGTGAGTGGGCCTGAACACAAAGAACTACAAAGTGCAACACAAAATACAGATGGCGAAGAGTGCCAAGCTGCAGTGGAGACAGGTTGCAGCAAAGCTCCCCTCTCGAAGGCTGGAGGTTCACACGGTCTGCTCCATCAGGTTGGGTTCAATGGGGAGCCACACCCTTTCCAGCCCCACACCTGAAAACTATCGGAGACGGACACACAAAGATCCACAAAAACAATGAAGTCCCCCTCTGATACAGAAAATAAAATGCACAAAACCCAGAAAAAAAAGAAAAAAAAACTAAACTAAATATAGCCAGAGTAACATCGTGTTCTAGGAAACTAATTCTCCTTGTTTTCTCTCTTTTTAGGGCTACCACAGGCCAAATCACTACATTGCCACTCAGGGTAAGAATGCCCCTCCCCCCTCACACACACGCACACACACTAAAAGTGACACACCCTTTATACTGAAATTTGTTGGAGGGGGCAGTTAAGGCTGTCAATTAATCCTCGAAGGGATCTATTCTGCCGCTGATGCGCAGCATCCCCCTCGCAGTTTACATCTGCTGTTACAAACCACACTGCTCTTTGTTGCGCAGTCAGGTGTGTGTGTTTGGGGGGGGGGGGGGAGGGAATGCCCTTCTCCAAACACATATTCAGACCTCCCTTTCACAGCTGCTTCCTCTTTGTGCTTCCTTTCCTCTGTGAAGGATGTGGAGCGATTACTCGGGCCGGCTGGGATGATGCTGAATTCATTCATGGATTATCTGACATGTAATGCCACATGTCGTTACTGTTAATCTGGCCGTCAGATTAGTTATGTGACAAACTCTTAGGTGAAAGATCTAACTCACTGTTAATTGTTGTAGATTTTGCACAAAGCACCCACAAATGCTGTAAATTGAAAAAACAAAACAAAACAAAACACAAAGATGCTTAATTGATCAAAAGTCTGCTTTTTTTTGCAATGGGAGTTCCATAAAAACCTGTTCATTAGAATACTGCCTCTCTTCCTGAGCATCTCTATTCTGTTTTCTTTTCAGATAGAGGTGGCATTCCAATCAGGCAGCATGGCTGCTCCTGTGTGTTTATTGAAAGTATTCTCCCTCAAATATTGCTGCATGTTACACATAGTTGTAATATAGACCACGGCAGGAGGCCCTAGTGTCAAAAAGCTGCTGGGGCCACCCTGCCTTTAGCTCTGGGGGCTCCCAGGCACAAGAGAATAGAGAGCACAAGCCACATCCAAGCCTGAGAACAGTTTCCCTGGTGTTTCCGGGGCTCAGTCCAATACCCAACCCCCTGTATTGGATCATTGACTTTTGTTATTGTTAAACACTCACAAATAGACCAACATTCAAAGGAGTTTCTGTCCAAGTTAGGCTGGTCAGTGATCTCATTGAGCTTGCATAATGATTCTTTGTTTTTCATTGCTAGAGCAATAACAATTCCCAATAAGGAAAGAAATCCAATACTTACAAGATATGGCGTGTGCATGTGTGTGCACACAGAATGATCTGTATTCATAATTCAACATCAGCTCTGGCAGACTGACACGAAGAAAGGCTGTGCTGACACGAAGCAAAGAGCAGCCAGAGATGATAGGAAAGGCAGACACAGACCTGACTCAAACTGAATACCTTAGCACCTGAAAAGAGCACCTGAGCACTGGTGCACTAGCTGAAAATGAAATGGTGGTTTCTTGTCTTCCTCAGCAAAGTTTTTAGACTGAGTGACACTTTCACTAAACCAGCTCAGAAAGTCGCGCAGGCTCTCAATGACACTAGATGTGCTAAAATATATTTATCATAAATTGGTGGTGAAGGGGATTCATGTGTGCTTAATGTGACAGAAAGCTGGGGCGACTCAGCCCCAATTTCTCATGTTGTAAACTACAGCCATTCTCATTAGTTGTGGAATTATTGATGAATCCCTTTACTCTGTCAGGGTGACAGCAGCAGGTAGAACAGCTGTCACTCCATAAAAGCCTTACTGCCCAAACTCTGCTCCTCATTATCTTGGTCATTCTTCCATCCAGTGGGATTTTGCTGCTGTAGTAAAGTTGTCTGTCAGAAACTCCTTACCTGCAGCTCGCCTCATCAGCACAAAGAACAAACGCCACCATGTCTGGCTGTAATTCAGTCTCTGTCCTGAGGACACATTTACACGGCCATGCTGTGAACAGCACTGATGAGTACCTGCCTCCTCCTCGATGCTTCGTGTCCTACTCTAGACCCTCCACCCCTGGCCCTTCTAAATACCAAATGTTACCAGGAGTGCCCTTTTGCTATCCTATGACCCCATCCTACCATTGAGGTGTTGTCCCTACCATGACAAAGGTGGATAAAGGTGGAGAGGATTTCATGTAATCCATGGACACCAGTGAAGATCACAAATCATTGAAGAAAAAAGGTTCAGAGCTCTGTCTAGTGGGTCTAGATGACCCACTCCCAATGTTAAAGTGCCTTGGATAGCACAAGGGGACAACTGTGTATTCGGGTTAATGCCGTTGTGTGTGCATCAGTGAATGCATTTGTAAGTGTTTATTTATGCGAGTGTGTGCACAGGGGGGTCTTCCAGGAAGCATGTTTAAACTACCCTGATTTTAACCCTGAACTCTGGCTGAGTTCAGGTTCCAAAAGATCGGTTCCAAAAGACCGGATATGAGTTAGCGTAATTACGCTGGACTTGGTAACCCTGGGTTAATGCACGTGCACAGCAAGTACATGAAGACATTCTCAATGGATCGCCGATTTAAGGGGTCGCGTGGAGAAAAAAACGCGTGGAGAAAAAAAAAGACGCTGTACTTCAGTGAGACGGAGTCTGAGATTTTAATGACAGATGATTATAACCTTGACCTAACCTACAATAAACTTATGAAGATTATAAGACCATCAAAAAAGTAACACGACTGCAACATCAGCAAAAGAGAGTTTCTGCCTGTAGAAAAGGAACAAAGTAAACGCACACGTTTCTGATCTTATTTTCCAGGACTGTTTGCAGGACTGTCACACAGAAAACCTCGGTTCGATTCCCAGGGGTAGACTGAACAACATAATGGAATGGGGGCAATTACCATAACAATGGGGTTAATTACCATAACAATGGAAAAACTTAAAAAACAGGCTGTTCGCAACTCAACCTGCGAAAGTGTACGCTCAGTGGCAGGGTCAAAACAGCCGAGCAGACCCACTAAAGCTAGAAACTGGACAGTACTGGAAAAGCATATGGGAGAAAGAGACCAGTGGCTGGTCTCTCCGAGAGAAGAACATAGCAACCTCCCTGAACAGAATCCAGTAACCATCACAGTGGCAGACATCCAAGAAAGAGTCTCAGGTATGAAGTGTAGGTATGAACTGGACAGCACCGGGCCCTGACATGATACATGGCTACTGGCTAAAGAAGCTTACCGCACTCCACGAGCGCCTGGCAGCACAAATGAACCAGCTGCTAAGAGATGGGACTCACCCCGAATGGCTAACAGAAGGGGGGGAGCGATCCTGATCCAGAAGGATCCCTCAAAGGGTGCAGTCCCATCCAACTACTGGCTAATAACCTGTCTCTCCACAACATGGAAGCTCATGTCAGGCATCATTGCAACTAAGATAAATAGGCACATGGATCAATACATGAGTAACACACAAAAGGGCATTGGTAGAGACTCCAGAGGAGCCAAACACCAACTCCTGGTCAACAGAACAGTCGCTCAAGACTGCAAGTCATGACACACCAACCTGTGCACAGCCTGGATTGATTACAAGAAGGCCTATGACTCAATGCCACACACATGGATCACTGAATGCTTGGAGCTGTACAACATCAACAGGACTCTAAGAGCCTTCATAGGAAACTCAAGGAAGCTGTGGAAAACCACCCTTGAAGCCAACAGGAAGCCACTTGCACAAGTCTCCATCAAATGTTCTGCTTGGTGTTCTGCATAGGTCTGAACCCCCTCAGCCAAATATCAGCAAGACTGGCTATGGATACCGACTCAGAAATGGGGCCAACATCAGTCACCTCCTCTACATGGATGACATCAAGCTATATGCTAAGAGCGAACGTGACATTGACTCCCTGATCCACACCACCAGGATCTACAGTACTGACATTGGGATGTCATTTGAGCTCGAGAAATGCAGCCGGATGGTGACAAAGAGAGGCAAGGTAGTCCACACAGGAGGGATCTCACTCCCAGAAGGAACAATAGCAGACATTGAGGACAGGTACAAGTACCTCGGAATTCCACAGGCAAATGGCAACCTAGAGCAGGCAACAAGGAAAGCTGCAACAGCTAAATACCTCCAACGGGTAAGGCAAGTCCTGAGAAGCCAGCTCAATGGCAAAAATAAGACCCGGGCAATAAACAGCTACGCACTGCCAGTTATCAGATACCCTGCAGGAATAATAAGATGCCCAAAGGAAGAGGTACAGACCACGGATGTTAAGACACGAAAGCTCCTCACCATGCATGGAGGGTTCCATCCCAAATCCAGCAACCTGAGACTGTATGCTAGCCGCAAGGAAGAGCGTAGAAACCACTATCCAGGATGAAACATCCAAGATGCATGAGTACATCAAGCTCAAGGCCCCGACTGACAGTGTTCTCAGTGAATGTCTCAGGCAATGGAAAACAGAGGATACAGTGCTGGAGGACAGATCCTCATGGGAGGACAAACCCCTGCAAGGGATGTACCACCAGACCATAACTGAAGTGGCTGATATCAAAGAGCACTCGGGGCAGTAACCCCCAAGCTGGAGGAGTGGCTACAACAGATACCTGGAAAGATCTCAGACATCTCAATCCAGAAAAGCGCAGTGCTAGGAACAGCTAAGATACTGCGCAGAACCCTCAAGCTCCCAGGCCTCTGGTAGAGGACCCGAGCTTGAGTGAGAAACCACCCACGGAAGGGTGAAAGGGGCAAGTTTTTTTTTTATATAACTTATCCAATTTTGCCAACTTAAATGAATTAAGTCTATTGGTAACAAGTAATTGAGTTAAATTTATTCAACCTAATTTCTTACGTCAGTAAAACTCAATAATTGCTTATACAACTCAAATAATATTTTTTCCATCTTAATTTAATATAATACTTGAACTCTCATTTATCTAAGTTTTAGCCGGCAGATATATTCATTTTTATAACAATAAAAAGAACGAAACAATATGCACAGGGAAAATGCATTTAATCAGGAATTTCCTGACATTCTCATTATGGCAGTAGACAGTAGGGGTGCTATATAAACTCATCCTCCTCTTCCTCCCTCTCACTCAAGGTGCAGAGGCTTCAGCATAGTAGGACAAAATAACTCGGCAAAACACAGTAAAACAGCTAAACAAGTAAACTCATTTGGTCAAAAACCCACACTTAAACCCAAATCCGTCCAGACAGGCAAAGGGAATGGTATCCCACAATCCCTTGCGGTGCCGATCTAACAGCAGCACTAAAGTTACACCTACTTAATTGAATTAATTCGAATGAAATTAAAGTAACTGCCTGATAACTACGTGTTATTTTAAGCGGGCTGAACTAAAAAAAATGATTTATCTTAACTGTAGCAAATAATTAAGTTAGATCAAAGTAAAAAAGTTTATTTTTCCAACACCCATATGTGGTCCTATCAGCCTCTCAGGGTGGAAAAGTATTATGTGAGCTTCTTCATGCACTAAATCATCTTCAAATGGACACGCCATGCTGCTTCACCTCTCTGAAAACAAACTAACCTTCAACTAAACCTGCTCCAGACCAGGTTATGATCAGAGCATGAGTTGCTATGGCAACTTGACATACCCTGAAACATACCTCCATTTCTGGAACTGAAAGCTGAGGTTATCCACTTCCTTAGCCTCAAACATACCGTGGGAGCTAGCAGAACCTGCTCTCTGGAGTACCCCTCAGGTGTCTGTGTGTTATATGCATGTGTGCGTTATGTACCACATGTTTGTGTGGGTTTTTTTAATGTGTTTATGTAAATGTCTGTTTTTGTGTGTATGTTTTTGTGTATGTGCATGTGTTCCTGAACATGAGTGTGTGTATATGTTTGTGTATGTCGGTGTGCTGATGTGACTGTGTTTGTATGTGCATGTGTTTCTGTTCATGTTATGTGTGTATTTTTGTGTACAAGTGTGTGCATACTGTCCATGTGTTGTGTGTTCTTGGCTGTGTGTGTGTGTGGTTGTAGGTGTTGATCAGGAGTTGGGGGATTTCTGCAGCTGTCACAGCTGTCACCATCCCTGCTTCAGAGGAGCGGCCTGCTCCCCGAACACAAGCTCTAGCTGTCTGACAGCTGGAAGTAAAGCTCCTGCTGGTGCTCCTCTCTTGTGAAGTGCCTCCTCCAAACTTCTCCAACCTCACACTGTCCTTCAGTGCTCTCATCCTATGCTCCTCTAAACAACCTTGCTTTGAGACCTGTTTCTTTCTTCAGCTGTTTTTTAGGAGACACATTTAGTAATGTACGAAGATTTTTGGGTGGAATAGAAATGAGTGGGACGGCGAAACCCACCAATTTGTCAAAGTTATACTGTATTTCACATCTTTTAGACACAACAACATAACTTTATGGAATCTTTCTCTGTTTACATTTTTTTCACTGAGTGTAAAAAACTCTGGGCTAATGCCAATCATTGGCTCAGGGTCTTATTCCCTGGTTTGACTGTAATTGAGATCTTGGCCCTACACCCACAGCTCAGATGTGAGGCTCCCGTTAGTCTCCTTGGATTCATATTTTGGTTAATACATTACTAATAAAATAATAAGAAAAAGTATTATAAGTAATCTTGATCTCCTTCCCTTTTATCTTATGTTTACTATCTTGTCTGCAGTGCTTTTTTTTAACTCTTCTGAATGAAAAAAAAAATCTGGTTGAGCAAATGTTCACAACTACAAATCCTTATTGTATAATCTTGGTCAAAAAGTAATTTATACTTTGTTCTGCTGTCCTTCATAGATCACAGAAGAAAAAAATACACTTTGAAGCCAATTTCAGTATAAATCATTAAAATAAAATCTAATAAGTAACTTTACAAAATTCAAATTAACCAAAAAAACATGAGCTGGAATGCTTTACAAAGTTTTAACGCCAGAATGTAAAGGCCAGAACAATTTCTTTGGTATACAAGACATAGTATTTAACTTTTTTAAGTTATCAAACTCGAAAAAAAAGATTACATTCAATTGAAGATATCAAATCTATTCAGATAAAACAAATTTTGTAGGAGTCAAATTAAAGTCTTGTCATTTTACCTGCTTCTCTTGATTTTCCCTCTACCGGCCCAGGAAGTCCAAAAACTCTGAGCGTTTGCGTCAACACCCAGGATCAGATGAAAGCACATATAACTGTCTCGCAGTGATCAACTTAATTTTATTGAATATTCATTCTCTATCAAATGTTTGCGGCTGGTTGGGGAGCACTGCTCTAAACAGTGAAGTTTTCTTTGCTAACATCTTGGCATTGGCTAGAGCCAGGGGTCAAAACTCCTCGGACCATGGCTCAACTAAGATCTGGCAGAAGACACTAAGGTCTGCAACAGCAGGCATCCCAGGCCCCAAAACAACATTAATTCTCTAATGCTTGTTTTGGTGTGCCATGTATGCTGGTACAACTGGAAACGTGTAGGGGTTGCACTAAGCACAACAATGACTGTGATGAGCCATGGACACAGCTGGCACCATCTTGCCCTAGATCCAGTCTGTCTAGATTTGTCATCTACTGGAATAGTTGTCAGGGGTTTCAGTACTGCTTGCTTGGGAGCTTATTATCACCTTAAGGCAAGTTGTTTCCTGTCATCTTGGTGTGCTGCATGTTACAATTGACCAAAGAAAACCAGCGCACAGGCTGCCCAGAAGTAATAAGGTTAGCATTACTTCTAGGTTAGGAGCCCCCTCCACCAAAAAGTTTCAGTCTCTTGTAAACACCTTTAGATACTTCTCAGTCATCTTCTCATCGATGTATTTATTGTTGGTTATTAACTAAATGTATACCAGCCGAAATTAGAGGAAAACTTTTTTTCCACTTCATTCTGTTGGATTTGTGGCTTTAAAAACATCTGCTGAGTTTTATTTAGGGCATTTTTGAATGTACTTGTTCTATCATCTTTGGTTGAACTTGACCTCATTTTTATTTTTACAAAAATAAACTTTCTTTCTCCCAAGATTGATTAAACACTGTACAATTTGATACTCATCATTATTTTGACTGTTCTTTTCTACAAATGTTGCAGTAAAAAAATACAATTAAAATTAGATATAATCTGGTCCCTAAAAACACCGAAAAGATTACTTGGTTTGAGTCTGGATATTTCTGATAGTCTAACATGTATTGGACATTTTAGGTAAACAGAAGTGAAATCTGTATAAGTGAAAAGCTAAAAAATTGATAAAGAAAGAGTGTCTGAAAAATAAGGTTGTTGTGAGAAATCAACCTTGAAGTCTTTACATGGCTCTGAAGCTGTAGAGCAATCTGTAATCCATTGGATTTGTAATCTGCTGGTACTAGAGTTGATCTCTGGTTGTGTTAGGAAGGGCATCTGGTTAACGCATCTTTTATACCCTTTGAATCCACAGTCATACTCCCTTCCTTTTGCCAACTCAATTCTCCACCTTCACGTGCTTATAGAAGAATAAAACTGCTGCTTGGCACTTGTCTCACATGCAAAGATTTAGCATAAAATGCCAAGTGTTATTGTGTTACTGAAGTCCTACTCACCACCTGTTCTGCTTTGCAGTCTCCCTCAATAATGTGTAGCCTTCCTCAGGGAGAAATGTAGGAGTTAGCAGAGTGGGAGGTTCAGGTTGGGGAGTTATCAAAGAGATTGGATTAGAGTTGAATATTTCTGCAGTTTGAACAGAAGAATGGAAAAATTCCAAATCATCGACTTGATTAAAATGTCAGGAAAACAGGATAAGAAGAGTTTGTTTTAAACATAGAACAGCTTTTTTGTTTAATTTTGAGGCCGCCGTCATTTTTAAACACACATTTTGACAGTTCACATCTTTTTTATTGTAACATGTCATCCAACAACTTTTAAGCACTTTTTTATTTGACTCTGTACTAATATTTTTATTTTGAAACATTTACGTGATTTTTTATTTACAAATGTTAGCAGCCTAATAATTTGCTGGCACCTATTCTTTAAAAACAAAACATAGCATGGTCCTGCAACAGAATCGACCTATCCCGGGGGTCGGCAACACATGCGGCTCTTTAGCGCTGCCCTAGTGGCTCCCTGGAGCATTTTCAAAAATGTTGGAAAATGTAAAAAGATAGGAGAGAGAAATATATATATATATATATATATATATATTAATATGGTTTCTGTAGGAGGAAAAACAAAACACAAATATTCTTAACGTTTTCCAACACTGTAAGAGCGTGTAGAATTAAGATTGTAACGCCCAGCAGGTACATCACTTGCAGCTGGAAAACGGGAGCCAAGCTACCTATAAGTTGAGCTGTCAATCAACTGGCTGCGCCGGAGAACGGTCCGTGACAGTCTCAGAGAGGAGGGTGTAGAAAGGGAAGCTTAGAGCATACTTCCCTTTCAGACATTACAAGCCCTGTTTTTATTGAGCACACAACACATTGAACATTGCACAGCAGTTATCAACCTCTCCCCCTCCCACACTCATGGTGCAACAACAAGAAACAAACATAACAGGAAGAATAAACTAAGGTGGAACAACAAAACTGTCATATGAAAAGAAACATGGGCAAACAGAAACGCTCATGCTGAGCCCTAATCAGATCAGGGGACTGCGTCCCAAAATCCCCTGCTGCTAACAGACCTAAAATGCACATGACCGCCACTACAATATTGTAGCGACCTGGGGGTAAGCCCCACCTTCAGCCCCTAAAGCTCATGGGAAATGGGACGTTTTGGGGTAAAACCTTGAGTAAGGGTGTTGTGAACTGAAGTGACGTCCATGCTGTTTGGTCTGTGTGTGTGTGTGTGATGGCATGAATGGGCTTGTTACTTAAAAGGAGAGTTTGCCTCTCCAGCTATTTATTCGTCACTGAGACTGTCCGGGGTTGTGCAGTGTGTGAGGCACAGAGAGCTCTCCAATGAAGCCTCTGGATGAGCGGTTTGGCTGCTGCTACCCCACTTAGGTGACGATCCGGCTGGGTCATTACATTATTAAATTTCAACATTTCTGTCAACGGAGATAAACGTCATATCTTACGACACACGTTTCTACCAGCAGGGCTTTTATTTTTTACTTTTAGCAGACCGCTAAACAGGTGGTTGATGTAAATGAACCGCCGTCAGTTCCGTGCATTGCTTGAAGTTGAAAGTGAATATTCTGATCTCCTGCTACACAGTCCAATGGCTGTCCAGGAGTGACGTTTAGCGTCACTTTGTCATCTGTTAAGAACAGGTGAAAACGATTCCTGAAAAGCAAAGACCTGAACTACCCACAACTGGAAGATACTGAGTGGCTGGAAAAGCTGCACTTTTTGGTGGATGTGACTGTGAGGAGCCACCTGAACAGCTGAATGAAAGTCTGCAGGCACCGCAAATGCTTGAAGCTGTTCTGTCATTGGAGCGCAGCTGACTGTCATGGGGCACGGTCCATTTAATTGTTTTGTGCTTGAATCCTCAAAATAAAAATGAAATCAAAAATCAGATTTCTTTATTACATTTCTTTAATTTGATCAAAGCAATGAAACATAATTCATTAAAATTGTAATGAAGTTAAACTTGCACAACAGAGCAGTCACGTGACGCGTCGTTCTCCCAGAATGCACTGCAGGGCAAATAAAGATTTAATCGTTAATGCTCATTATGTATTTGTAGCAACTTAGTCATTTTGATAGTAGGCTAATATAGACACATATTGCATGTGTTGCCTTCATTATAAGGCTTAAATAGGGTTTTAATATTTTGCGGCTCCAGACATTTTTGTTTTTTTCGTCCAATTTGGCTCTTTCAACATTTTGGGTTGCCGACCCCTGACCTATCCAGACTGAACCCCGCCTTTGCCCAAAAATAGCTGGAGAGGCTCCAGCTACCCCTTGACCCCGAAAGGGATAAATCGCATTCTAAAGATGAATAGTTGGAAATGCATAGTACATTTAGCCAATTGGGAATCCTTAAAAAAATGTTTTTTCTCACATCCATTTTCAACAACATTTTTGTTATAGGTGTAAGAGCAAAATATTTTTTTACGTTTATTTACTATCTAAACGACAGGGGAAACTTTGGTTTCAGCTATGTCTTCTTGAGTGTCTGCATAAATTATGTCTCCAGTTAATTTGGACCAGTGTAGAACAATGTAGAGATTTGCATTGCCTAATTAATTTGTCTGAAATCATTTTTTCAGTATGATCCTTAATTAAAACTAACCAGATGAATAATTAATGTCTACCCACAATTATTGCTCAATGAAATTTTGAACATTTGATGCACGGAGCGGTTCACTTCAACTCACAGGTTAAGTTGTTGTGATAATTCTTTTTAGACTTTGACCCACAAACACATCTGTATACAAATGTATTGCATGCATATGCCTTTAGATTGTTTTATTTTTGATAAAACAATGTATGGCGTATGTCTCAACCATTCAGAAAGCAACAAGAAATTACATTTGCCCTGAACAATTTCCCATTTCCACGTGGATTATTACCCACATCTGTAGCTTGTCAGATGCAATTAAATGGATGGAAATAAAATGCCCCATCACAATGCGTAATGACCACAATGGCTGATCTTGGATCTTAGACAATGTGGCAAATGGAAGAATTGGGAGTGAACGCATCTTTAGACAGCAAGAAGACTTGCTGGCAAACGAGGACCAGTGGCTTATGAGCCGGTTCCCACTTCCTCCAGCCGTCCTGTCGGACCTCTGTGGGCTTTGGGGGTGTGTCACTCGGTGCATGTGGCACGTCGGTGCCCCCCCCCCCCCCGCCTCAGTCACCACGCCACTTAAAAGGGATTCCCCAATAATTGCCGCCACTCTCTCATAAAGAGGGGTCAGCTCCGGTGTCCCCTGTCCCCCACCCGTGGCAGACACACTCTGTCGATGCAACGCCAGACGTTTTTTTGCCTGGACTTTGATGTCCGACCATTTCTTTTTTACTTCGGCCACGGTCCGATGTTGTGAGGCTACAGCATTTACGGCGTCTGCCACCGTTTGCCACTCACGTGCCTTTTTGGCATTAGTAATGCCCACACTGTGCCCTCCAAACAACATTTTTCTCCTCTTTTCCACCTCGCCAACGATAACTTTTACTTCACATTGAGTGAAGTTATGTTTTTTTGATTTCCTCTCAGTGTTTGCCATGGTTTAGCAATCAATGAATATTCATTTGTGGGCGTTTCATGGACTATTTATGGGCAACTATGGGCGTGTCATGAAGCCGCAAAAGCTGCGCAGCATTTAGAATTGATTGTGATTTATTAAGGGAAAGATGTGTAGGATGTGCGTGCACACGGTTTTATAAATCCAAATATTTCTGTGCGTACGCACTTCCTATGTTTCATCCGTACGCCACATCTGACACAAATCCTACGCAAAGTTTTATAAATGAGGCCCCTGATCTTTTAGATGGGGGACTGTAGCTCTTTGAAAAATGTTTGCTGTAATTAAAAAGCTTACTTTTAAGGAATTGATCTGATTCACCAAATCCCCAACTATATAAAAAGTGGTCAAACTAAATTCCTTCTTTTTCTGTTTCTAAGGGCCCATGCAGGAGACGGTCTCTGATTTCTGGAGGATGGTCTGGCAAGAGAACACTGCAGCCATCGTCATGGTGACCAACCTGGTGGAAGTGGGCAGGGTGGATATAAATTAGAGTCCCTTGATGATCTTACATGACTTCACTGACAGCTTGAGCCTTTCTCTTGGGCATGTAGAATTTATATAGTATAGCCTTTAAATGGTGCCCAGATGTTTCTGTGTGACAGTTGAGTGTGTGAACTCTAACCCTAACCCTGTGAGCTTTTTTCTAAAATTAATAAGAAAAGTTGCAAATAAAATCACTGATACCTTCATTACTATTAAAGTTTCCCTGGAACTAACTGCTGTTTCGTCTGATTGGCTGTATAACTTAGGAGTAGACCGTGAGTAGATCCACTCTTTCCATGTGTCTCAGAGCAAAAACTAATCTTAGCACTGTCTTTCTACTATAAAGTGAAAGGGCAGTTCTAAATATTCAAACTAATAGGGGAACCTTGACTTTTGTTTTTAGTCGTACTTTGTTCTACCGAGGTTCTTCAGGTTAGGTTAAAAGCAAAGAAAGAGCAAGGCTAAGCATTCTGTAAGGTTCAATGCATGGACTGCTAGATTTTCTATCAAATTCAAGGCATTTTCTCTAAAAGTCCTTTGAATGCATGCACACCTGAATCTTGCTGATGTGCATTTTTGCCTACATGCACCAGAGCTCATAATGATTTATGAGCCCATCTGTAGACACCTCATTAAGCTTTTCTTCTACAGTAGCTGATCACACCCTAGCCCATACCTGCTTTTATCCATAGTGGCTCCGCAGACCCCAACCCGCAAACCTTCTGTCATGTGATCCTTGTCCAATCAGGGACTGGTAGCACAGTTGATCCGAGCAATGGCGGCTCCACAGTGAGCACCATCAAGTCTCTCCATAACATCACAGTGGGCCATCTGCTTTGCGCAGTTGGTGATGAACTCTGGGAAATCCTGGCAGACACACACAGTCAAGCACAAACAAGAACAAACAGCCTCTGTCCTCTGCTTCTGCACACCGAGGCGGCACTCTGCGTACTTTGATATATAAAAAATGTAGTAATGGAATTTAGACGATGTTTTGTGCCAAAAGCTGTGTTCACAACATCAAACTTTCGAAAGTGTGCTCATGGAAAGGTACCTATATTTCTGTGCTGGCATATTTAAGTCTAAAGGGTAATTCCCTTCCAGCAAGGCACCTTATTTAAAATAATCTAATAGGTTAATAGATTTTGCTTTATTCAATCTAGTAGGAAGAGGACTGTGGATTTCTGATTGTCATCAGAGATTGTTCATCAGGGGTGCATGAGAGAGGAACCTAAAATTCTCCCTTTGTCTGTGTCAGTCCAAAAATCCAAATCTCATTTAATATTTAATCACCACAGAGAAGTTAGAAACAGAATTTGTATGTACTTGTGAGTAATGCTACATTTATTCCTCATAATAAATTGTAATTCTCTGATCTTCCTCTGTGATCTTAATCTCTATTACCACCATTATCCTCCCACGAGTAACTGTTTAATTGAAGAGAGTGGGGAGGGGGGTGTCCATAATACATTATGTCCAGAGGGAATTTTAAGAGTTCTGTTGGGAAATCAGTTTCAAATGGCTTAGGGATTTATGTGTTCATATTATTACTGGATTTTCTATTATATCTCTCATTGAGTTGTTAAATTATTTTTTTCTGTCTTTTTTTTTCCTATTTTATTTTTCCATGTTGGGTTTGGAAAGGTTAGGCAGCACAATTTAATTCCTTCTTGTCTTTTGTCCTGCCATGTCCCCTGATTTCCACCTTGCAAGGATTTTTGCATTGATGATGGGAAAGCAGTTAATGGTCTTTGTAGGAGTAGAAGAGACACGTCAGCAAAGCCAGAAATCTAGGCTGTGAAATGTTGGGGTTTAACTTGGAGATTGATAATTATCCTCTCTTAGGTGAAGTGCTGCAAGTATTGGCCTGATGACACAGAGATTTACAGAGACATCAAGGTGACACTGATAGAGACCGAGCTGCTGTCAGAATATGTCATCCGAACATTTGCGGTGGAAAAGGTACACTTTTTAACCTTTATATTTATTTAAAAACCAACATTTTATGCTGAGCTTTTACTATGTCACTTAAATGTCACTTTATGTATATGTGTTGCTGTTAGGAAGCTGCTCTGCAGTATGGTGTATCTAGAAAAAATGTTTTATTGCTCTACACTTGTTCCGTGCTACATTTCAGTTCACCAATCACAGCTTCACTGTTTTGTTTTTTTTTTGCAGATTATTTTAGTGCAATATATATTTTTTTACATGCCAAACTGTGTTCTGATTGGCCGTTGACCTTGTTAGAGAGAGAGAGAATTTATTTCGGTTATGTTAAACACACAACCTTAAAACATCAACATAAGCATTGACTCTGAACAATGTCAACATAAACATTGAACAAAATTAACCGAAAAAGGTGTTGGGTGAAACCAAGGCTTATTTTCCCGACCCTGATTACAAACATCACATCTACCTACAAATTGATAGAACCTTAAAAATAAGAAAAAAAAAAGAAGAGGAAAAACACAAACACTTCCATATGACCTCACAGCCACAAGAGTCTCTCAGTCCAGAAGGTATTTTTGATATATTTTAAATATATACATTTTCTTAAAATAAAATATGGAGTTAGCATTCTTCACATCATCGGATAATAAATTCCACATGTTGACCCCCTGAACAAAAATTATATTCCTTAGTGCTCTGACCACTTTGTTTTTAAACATATATTTACCCCAAAAATCACAATTATTAACTTTAATTTAAAAAAAACCCTCAGTATTTTGGCAGGTACACATTGTTTTTTAACTTTAAACATATAAAATTCCAGTACTAAGATTATAAATCTTCAATTGTGATCAAAAACGTTTTTTCATTCCATAATCCTAGACTTATTTTTCTATGAAGGTTTGAACATTCGGGTTTAAACAAGATAAAAAAGTAAAAACAATGTGCATGTCTGTCTGAGGAAAGTGTATAAAGTGTGTAGTGAGGAGTTTTATTCCCTTAAAACATCTGTAACTCTACTTTGCGGAGTTCACCTGTCGTGTGTTAGAACGTATACCCCGCGATAAATAAGTGAACAACATATTTTAAACTCCTTTATCTTTACAGAGCTGCAGACAGCTTTGGTGATGGTGGGTTAAATGGACCCTTACCTTAACCCCATGATTATGCTCAGTAAAAGTATTAGTAAAGTTATATATTCTTCAAGAGTCTTTCATGATATATCGTCTAAATTAACATAATCTAAAATATTTGGTGTAGAAAAAAATATATTACACCATGGTCTGGGTGAATACTCACTTGTAATTGGCTGCTGGGTGTGCATTAACAAGGGATAACGCAAGCTTAAAAAAGTAGTACCGGTCCCCTAGCTTAAATCTTCTGTATCACTGCTCTGGCTTCTTTAAAACAAACTTAGCTTCGTCATCTGGACAAAAACAAGCGGAAAGAGGCGAACTTTCTCTCTGAACTGATGCTTTATTTATTCCATCGTGATCATCAGCATAGATATCACTTTCCTTTGCAGCTGCAATCAAGGTCGGTGCTGTAATAAATAGTCTGCTTTTTGTGAAAAAAAATCTAAATTTCTAAATTGATCAAATAAAAAAATAAAGTAATAGAAAATTATTAAATATTAATTTCTTTGGTAAGCGACAATGGTATAATGGCTTTTGAAGGGTGCATCGCGTCAGATGGTTAAGGTCACCACGATGTGCATTGATTTCTGACAATGCACACTTCTTCTGCCATTAACTCTTACTTAATTATAATTATTTTGCTATACTAAAGTGTGTAAATCAATCACTTACTGTGGAGGAGGACTTGACAGAGGATTTCTCCAACTGTAATTTGGGTAATGGTCATTGAACATTTGGAGTCTAATTGAAAGTGGTAGAGTTATAGTCAGGGCTGTAATGATTCATTTTAAAAATGGTTGGATTCCTATCATAATTTGCGGTTGATGATGAGACAGTTGATTTTGGCTCATTTTCAATGATTCAATTGGATCTGATTCTCTGACCTAAAATGGATCCAAGACATCTTTAGCCAAAACTATAACCAGTGGGACTCAGAGAGAATTACAGAGATAAATCCAAAGTGTTTCCACACATTGGATTGAAATGATGCGCTGATCAGTGTTTGCTGAATCACATGTGGGTTGTCCACTGGTATTGGTCGGTTTTACCTTATAGTAAAATATATTTTCCGTGGTATTTGGTATGGTATTGGTATTTTCCAAGATCAATAAAATAAATGTATTTCCTTTTGAAACAATTTTTTAATGGTATAGGTTGCAACTACCAACACTCCTTAGACTGATCTGATTGAATTGTAGGAATAGAATTTGATTCATCAATTAATGGTTACACTCCTAGTTGCAGTAGTACACAATCTATATTTTAATTCTAAAAATAGCCAGAAGGACAAAAATAAAATAAATAAAACATCCACATTGACTGGATAAAGAAATGAGAACATAGTAGAAAGTATTTTATCCTGGACTAAAAATATGACAGAGTTATGCTAATGCAATAAGGTCACTGTTACCTAGAGCATCATATTTGTAGTAAAATAAAGAAAACTCCGTTCTTTTGGGCTTAGACTCCTTGTTTGTATTCAGCTCTGTGTTTTTTTACACGAGCATGTCATCTAACTATATTCTTTCTCTCTGTTGTTTTGTGCTGTGTGCATTTAAAATGTTGTTGCTCAGAGAGGAGCTCATGAGATCCGGGAGATCCGACAGTTTCACTTTACGGGTTGGCCAGACCATGGCGTGCCCTATCATGCCACAGGCCTGCTGGGTTTCATTAGGAGAGTCAAGTCCAAGACACTGACCAATGCCGGGCCTATGGTGGTACATTGCAGGTTGGTTTGCACTGGAAGTAATCTTTTTGAAAATTGTTAAAACTCTGTTGGTACCTCCTATTGGATTTCAAATTAAATTATGTGCTGCTTGTTTCAGAAATACTGTCTAAAAACATATGATAGTATAATTAAATAATAAGCAAACTATATCATTACCACTGTTTTGTTTACTACTCATCATAGAGGTGTTAGATATTTCAGTGCTTATAATCTTTGTTTTATTTATTTTTTGTTAATATATAGTGTCTCTGTTTTAACATGATCACCTGCTGTTTTAGATCATTCTGATCACTTCGTCTTAAATTTTTGAGTGAGTTCAGCACCTGAGGCCTTCCTCCTGCCAAGGTGACTGTAATCCCTCAAGACTCCTGATGGAGGTCTTTGATGCCATAGGCCCCTGGAGAGTTGGTCTCATCAACCCTTCTCTTTTCTCAGGGTGTCTGCCAGCTGCTTTCAAATGTGCTGTTGTACAACCACTTTTAAAAACAAGTGACTTAGATCCTAATGTTCTTTCAAACTTTAGGTCAATTTCCAAGTTGTTTTTTCTTTCCAAAGTTTTAGAGAAGATTTATTTTCAATTACAGGACCATCTAGACTCTCATGGTGTTTTGGGTAGGTTTCAGTGGGGTTTGAAATCCTGTCATGCCACTGAAACCGCTCTCCTCGGGGTGTCCAATGACATGCTTTTAGTAGGTTAGCATTTAGTTGATTCTGGGTCTGCCACTCCTTTAATTCTTTTAGATCTCAATGCTGCTTCCAACACAGTAGATCAATGTTTTATTATCCCGACTGTTTGGTGTGAAGGGCACAGCGCGCAGTTGGTCTAAGTATTATTTATGTGGCAGGAGTTTTTCTGTCCAACTTGGACAGTTTTCTTCTTCAGAGGCTCCACTCGAACATGGTGTACCCCAGGGCTCAGTTTTAGGCCTGCTTTTATTATGGCTTTGCCAGCTGCCACTTCGGTGCAAATTTTAGGAAATATAATTTGTCGTTTCTCTGCCATGCAGATGGCATCAATATCTACCTTTCCATTAAAATCTGATGGAGCTGAGTGTCTCCGAAATCTTCAGACATCAAATCTTGGATGGACCTGAACTTCCTCTGTCTGAATGAAAACAAAACGGAGATTTTGTTTTTGGAAAAACTGACCTGTTTACAGGTCGCTGCAGTGCTGTTGGCCCCCTGGACCCTTCAAATGCTCATTTCATTAGGAGTCTGGGGGTAATCCTTGATGGGCATTTTTTTCTAATTTGTCCTGTCCAACAGCTGAGCAAGTAGACCAAAGCTGAAGGCCTCTTGTGTTAGACAGATCTTACCGTTATAAAATAATATAATATAATAATTATGGGTCTTCAGAAAGGGTTTATTTGTATAAACCCCTTTTGTATTTGAGGCTAGTTTTTTAAAATTATTATATTTAAATGCATTCATTGTTTGAGTGGACAGTAAAGGAAAAGAGATGGAGAGAGTGGGATATTAGAGATGGGTGATGGGGGGGGACAGTCGATAATACAGAGTCATAACATACAAGTGTCATAAGTAAATTACATGACTTAGTTCTCACATACACACCAACAATTCAACCCGTTGAATGCTTTTCAGCATCTAATGAGATTATGGTTGCTTCCTGTTTTTTAATAGAGGTAAAGTCTACTAGATTATTAAGTCTTCGAGTATTGTTTGTGGAGTGTCTTCCTGTAATATGTGCTTCTCAATTATTTTTTGCATGTCCCCCCCCCCAGGATAACCCCCCCCCCACACACACACACACACACACACTCGCGCGGTGACAATATATTAGGTTAGTACCTATCAAAGTTATGTAAGTATACCTAAAAGTATACCTAAATTCAGCATCACTATATTGATCCCACATGTGGGAAATTTGTTTGTTACCATAGCAACTGACAGCAGAGGGGAAAAAAGACTAAGAATAATGTTAAAAAAAACAAGAAGAAAGAAAATGTAGCATAAATGCAAACAACAAGATGGTATAGTTTAAAAAGCTATTTACAAAACAGTGCAAGTAAAAAGATGTGCAAAAGAAATGTGCAAAATAGAAAAAAATGTTGCATTGTGAGTTATTGTACAGGGTTATTGTTTTTTTTTCTGGTTCCGGGTTACAGCAGCACGCGTGTGTGGCTCACTGAGGCTATACAACTATCTTCAAATGACTTAAAAAGTAGATTTTCTTCAAAAAAGAGAGCTGACCATGGCCCCCAAGAAAAACCAGAACTACAAACACCTTAAAAAGATTCTTGATGATATCCAAGCTGCGCTGTATCCATTTATGGAACAATTGACCGCTAAGCTAACTCCACTGATTGAGCTGATGGAAGAGTTCAGAAGATTTCGGGCTCAAAACGAGCAACGAGAAAACCGGGTCGACATTCAGGAGAAAAGACTGGACGATGTGGAACAACAAGTAAGGATGAATAATGTCGTTCTCACTGGAGTACCGATCAAATCTCGGGCAAAGCTGAACGCAGCTGGAGCTAGCACTGCTAATGCTAGAGCGGTGGACAGTGTTGCCAGATTGGGCGGTTTTCCACCCAATTTGGCGGTTTTGGTTCTAAATTTGCAGGTAAAAATGGCTTTGGGCGGGTATGCATAATTTGGGCGGTTTTAGGGTCGGTTCGGCGGGTTTTTCCCCCTCATGAATATATAATAGCGGACTACGTTAGGCTGGGTGGCTGCTGAAGTCTTATGTTCTAAAGCTCCGTGAACGCACCAGGTAGAGACGCTTAAGGGTTCTGTCATCTCAACCTGTTGTTGGGGGTTTGCCGTCCCTCCCCTCCTCTTAGAAGTTGCGTTCATTAAAGCTGACATCGCGGTCGCGTGTGGGCGGAGCTACGAGCTAACGTTATGGTCTGATCGCTACATGTCTGTGTGTATCGATGCATGGTAGACACGGAGAATGTGGAGAGATCAGGTTTATTATTTTGGAGAGTTCTACTTGGTAATCATGTTTCCATGTTTGAGTTCATGAGATCATCCCAGAGAAAGTCTCTGCTTCAACTCCTGCAGTGAAAGCTGCGTCTGAATCTGACGCCGTGTTTGCATCTCTCTGACAGAGTTTGAAGGGAAAGCCCCTACTCCGCCTCTCTACCTGCTTTTCCGCTCAACCTGTTCACCTGTTCATATCCTCTTTAGCTCAGAGTTGTTTCCCCCGCGCTCTTCCAGTGTGTCCTACACAGAGAGCGCAAAATACGGTCATCACAGCTGCAGGTTGACACGATAGTAGTTTTATTTTGAAAAATCACCGCATCGGGTACTAAATCAGTCCAGTAGGGGAAAAAATCTACAAAAGCTTTATATTGTTGTTTCTCCCAATCACATATAGATAGATAGATAGATAGATAGATAGATAGATAGATAGATAGATAGATAGATAGATAGATAGATAGATAGATAGATAGATAGATAGATATGATTGTGCTTTTAGACTGGACAGGTAGCTGTGAAAAAGCCAGTCGAGTAATATCCCCTTTCTACATCTGTGATTTGTGAATGTCTAATTCATTTGACTTGATCTTATGATCTTGATCTGGAAAACTGTGACTCTTTCTGGCAACACTGGCGGTGGAGAGTCTGTGGAACACCAAGTGGAATCATTTCTCACGTCTAAAGGGATTTCCCTGGATCTCAACACCATGGAGACCTGCCACCTACTCCCCATGAGAAAGAAGACGGATAAACCAGCGATCCTCATCAGGTTTGTGAATCAAAACCACAAACTAGCTCTGATGAACCAAAGGAAGAACCTGAAGGGATCTGCTGCTTATCTGAACGACCATCTGACCAGAAGGAATGCTGAAATCTCCAAACATGCACGGCTTCTCAGGAAGCAGAAGCAGATTGAGAACACTTGGGTTAAAGGCTGCAGGATTTACGTCAAACCACTAGGTCCACCGGACCGGTCCAAGGTTCTGGTTGTGAACACCATGAAGGACTTTGAGAAGTGTCTTTTCACGGACGTCTGAAACAACATGGAGTAATAAACTAAAGAGCCAAATAATTTCAAGAAATGTGACGCCTGGATTCATCACTTTCTCCTTTCCTCTGGAACAGCCTCCCTAAAGTCGTAAGACAGGCCTCTTCTGTGTTCATGTTCAAATCTAGACTTAAAACATTTCTGTTTAGCCGTGTATATGACTGAAAGGTCCTATCTGCACTTTTCTGTCCTTTCCTTCCTTTATTTTTAAACCAATTTTCTAATTTTATCTTTTCTTTTAAAGTAAGTTTTACGTTGATTATTTCTATGATGTATTGTGATTTGAATGCATTTTTCTGTTTTGTGAAGCACCTTGAATTACTTTGTGTACGAATTGTGCTATACAAATAAACTTGCCTTGCCTTGCCTTGCCTCCATGTGTCTTACGTAACCCGATTCTCAGCAGAGAGTTTTGACCTGCAGACAACTTGACCTCAACTCTTAGGTGGCGCTGATATCAGCTGAAGAAGAATATGGACCTGAATCTAATGTCTGCCGACACAACAACGAAGAGAACTAGAAACTGTTAAACCCAGAAGAACAGCTGTTAATCAGCAGAAGAAGAAGAAATGCCAACCTTGGACAATCGACAGATTATGGACCCTTTGTATTTTTCCCTTACAGCATTACTTTATAATAAAAAAGTAAAATTAAAAAAAAAAAAAAAAAAAAGTAAAACAAATGATTAATCACTTATTGAAAATGGTTCAATTGATTGATGTTTAATGATATTACTTCCCTTGCTCCAAAAATTGATAAATTGATTCAAAAATCTTTTCTAATGTAACATAATTTTGCACGTTTTTAACTTTTGATACTTGGTGAAATTTTAATATGAAAATTCCTGAAATAGTGTTATGTCTATTTCACTGATATAGCATTATGTTTTAATCATATGAATGACTTTTATAAGTAACATAATCTGCATATATTTTAGATAACTGATCTGCATTTGCCATGTTGATTTTTCTGAAATAGTTAGTTTTACATAATAATTTAAGTAATTCATCTTTGTCATGTGCTTTATTGATATTTCAAGATTCTTGATTCTGTCTGATAAAAGCTAGGAACCGGATATTGATAAATCATGTCATAAAATGTTTATTGTATAATGGGGTGGGATTATATAAGTTCGCTTCCTTCCACTCCCTTTCAAGAAATATTTATTAAAATGTCTAATTATCCTAAGTTGGATTAGTTACTGTATGAATGTATAACAATTGTATTGTTTTTGTGTATTATTTCTATTTAATTGTTTGAAATAAACCATTTCAAATAAAAAAAATGTATTGGGTATGAAGGATTGAATTATGAAAAATGAATTATGATTCGCTATAAGAACTATTTAAGTCAGCATCCCTTTTTTACTCATTGTTACAGTAATCACATTTTTATCAAGCAGGAAGAGAATTAACTGAAAAGACAGATATGTTGTACTTTACATATGATTAAATCTATACCAAACATATCACTTGCAACTGTAGTATGTTTTTCTAGTGCAAATAAATATGCATGTGTCTGTCCACAGTGCCGGGGCCGGACGGACAGGCTGCTTCATCGTCATTGACATCATGCTGGACATGGCAGAAAGAGAAGGTGTTGTAGACATTTACAACTGTGTGAGGGAACTGCGCTCCCGGAGAGTCAACATGGTCCAAACTGAGGTAAGGTGAAACTGTTCTCATGTTGATCTCAGCAGCTCTTGGTCTGGTTGCTGAGAGAGTCTGGCCATCAGGCCCTGGCATAAAGCAGTTTTCTGTAAATAATTTTCAACATGAGCCCCGATTTACTGTAGTAAATTTAACTGGAAGAGTGATCATTAAAATTGTACATCCATGTCTATTAAACAAAATGTTTTATTCCCTGTTTTGAGCTGTCAGGATAATAAATGTTCTAGAAAATCTGTAATTTTGGTCTGAGATTACCATAAACTTCACAAACTTCAAAGCTCAATTGAATGAAATATAACAGCTGTGACATGTCCAAACTGAACTAGATAAACCTGTCCTCAACATTGTTGACCAATTCCATGGGTTGGGAGGTAATATTGCGTAGAAAATGTTTGCGGATGTTTTTTGTGAATATCTTCATTCTGTTTATTGCTACAGATATTTTCAAATTGGTTTCGTGCTTTGGAGATTCAAATATATTGTTTTTATTGTATACTTTTTGATCAAGAACTATAAATTTAATGTGCTTCTAAGGCCCCATAAAGGGCTTACATTGAAGGCATACAATGTAAAAATTAAGTTAGAGCAACAGTGCATACATGATGTACAGCATCAGTTTATTCTTATGGTTCTTTATACAACCTAATGATAATTCTTTCCAAATAGCAAGTTGCAGACTTAAACTGGCCTTCATAATTGTAGAGAAAATCCTGACACTGAATTTGGTATTAAGACTTTAAATTAGAGATTTGTGAGAGATATTTGAACACATTCTATTGTTTTAACATGTTCCTGGCAAAAGTTCCAGTTTTCTCCCGCTGTGGATATTAAGGTACTTTTCTGAACATTGACCATCTGGAGTTGTCCATTGTGTGGTTTAATGCATCATTTTATTGCAATTTCCTAAATGAAAAGCAGCATTGTAGTTAGTAGGCAAATGTTTTATAACTGACACGCAAACCGAATTTGAGCAACTGGAGACCACATGTTCAGTCATTCTCCTGAAGTTCAATGACCTTTAACATGTACATTTTATCCTGCAGGCATTTTGGCTCATTGGCACATTACCTTAGTCTGTATCTTACTTAAATATGGCCATGGAAAATATATCTTGCTTTTATAAATTAAGTTTAGGAAATTTGTAATCCTGAAAACTTATAAATTGATGACCTGCTGACCTAAAACAGATTAATCCTATCTTTGGGTCAACAGTTCACGTCTCTGTCTCCACACAACGGTAATTTGCGACACATGTTCGCTTCAGTCTGTAAATCAGTGACCCCTGTGGAACGAGTGGATTTTGGTTTGAAGTGACAAGGAAGTGTCAGCAGAAAATGTCACTTCAGAATAGATTTGTATCAAGCTGTGTCATCAACTCAACCACTTGACTGAGTGACTTCAGGAGGAAGAGGAAGCAGAAATATTTAGCAATTTCTTGCCTCACCTTACATGATTTGTTGTACAGAGAGAGCTTCTTCTGTTGCTAGATGTTTACTTTGGTTGACTGGCAGCTACCATTGATCCATATTAAAAGTATCAAGATATAATAGGATCATTAAAATTCTTTTGAAAAGGCTAAAAGTTCCACAAAAATACTTAGTCAACAAAAGGTTGTAAATAAGAGCTAAATCAGCAAAGAAAATGCAAATACATACAAGTCAACAGTATAACATGTGGAATGACAAATGTGAATCATAAAAAAGGCTTTATTAAAAGAAATATATAATAAAGTCGAGAAATCATCATTAAATTCTTAAAGCAAAACTGCCAAATAACGTCTTACAGTTTTGATTAAAAAGCAAAATGTGTCGTCAGCTTTGTGGAAAATCTTCTAGCTCAAAGATACTTGATTGCTTCACAATGATGATGCTTTCTTCAGGAGCAATATGTCTTCATACATGATGCAATTTTGGAGGCATGTCTATGTGGGGACACCATCATCCCTGCCAGCCAGCTGCGCTCTGTCTACTATGATATGAACCGCCTGGACCCGCAGACCAACTCCAGTCCTATTAAAGAGGAGTTTAGGGTAAGTCCTACACAGGGACCATTTATTGCTAAAAGAGCACATTTATTTAATATGAAAGGCAATTCTTAAAACAAACATGTTGTCACCTAATTTATGGCACAGGCCCCCTCAGGGACAACCATGGTCTTTTTTTATTTTTTTTTATTTTGTAATAGTGGCTTCCCACTTTGGACCAATCAGTCTTTTATGACGTAGCATCATCAAACAAGCTTCATTGCACTCACATCAGAGAAGTCAAAGTGATTGCTAGTGCGATTGATTAAACATTTTTTCAGGTATGTTCTGATCCTATCATGTGATCGGAAAGTGGGCCAGATCCCATAGATGCAGACATGATCGGAATTGGATGTTGTACCTAGATCAGGATCGGACATTTAATTTACTGTTATTATATTTAGTGCTTTGCATGTTCTCCCCATGTATGCGTGGGTTCTCTCCGGGATCTCTGGCTTCCTCCCACCGTCCAAAAACATGCTTCATAGGTTAATTGGCAATTCTAAATTGTCCCTAGGTGTGAGTGTGAGAGTGAATGGATGTGTGATTGTGACCCTGCGACAGACTGGCAAAAAGTCCAGAGTGTACCCTACCTTCACCCACAAGTGGGCGGGACAGGCTCCGGCAGCCCTGTGACCCCGAAAGGGACAAAACAGTAGAAAATGAATATTCAGTGCTTTATATTTTAAGCCTATTATTCCAGATAAATGCTCCAATAGAAGTCTGTGTTTCATACACGAATTGTGACATTTTATTCCCGTAACGCGGGCGACAATAAATGCGGCGACAATTTGAGGAGGAGGCATACAAAAACGGTTCTGTAAAGTTAGCAAGTTGTTCACAGATTTGGACTTCCGGTATCAATAACTTTTAATAAACGTTTTCAACTGAGACCAAGAGTCTCTGTTGGTTTGTCTCAACACAAACAATGACCTACAACCCTAACAGAAAAAATAGTGGGTGTTTATTTCTCTTTAATGTGAACGGCTCTCTCCGTGCTGCCAACAGACAGAGACGACAGTGAGATCCTGCAAAGTGTAAGTTCAGAGAAAAGCTATTTAACCACTTAATACCCAAGCTCTTTTTGAAAGCCTGTTTTTTATTTATTTTTTGACAGAGCCTGGTTTAAGCAGAATTATGTCTTTTTTTGTTGAAAGTAAAAAAAGAAACCCAAAATCAGAAAAAAATAAAAAGAATAAATGGTTTTACTGATGTCGTCATATTTATGCTACAACAGCAATTTCAAAAGAAAGTCGTCATTATCTTGAAGAATTTTTAACGGAGATTTGAATCACATCAGATCAAAAATGTTCTGAGGATCTTAAAGCTACAGTCACCAAATGTTCTCACATGACTAATTATCACATTTTTTTACTAGTTAATCGTTAGTTATTTTTTTTGTTGATCGTTGCACTATTTTTACTTGATTGTTGAAACTATATCTGTTTTAGAGTTAAATGATAAAACAAGGCTAAGAAATAAAATAAGGGAAAAAGTGGATCTGTCTATTACATTTGTTCACTTTTCAAATGTGTTACAAAAGTACCGGATCAAGACTTGGTATTAGTATCAAAATCACATAAATCTTAATTGGATCTGGGCCAAAAACAAGTCGAATTGGGTCATTCCTAACTTTGATTGGTAATTACCATAGTGGCAAATGATAAGCACACTTTAGACCAGGGGTGTCCAAATGCAGGCCTCAAGGGCCGGCGACCAGCTGGTTGTCCAGAAACCCTGCATCATCTGCTGTTGATTACCTGGATCAGGTGTGTTTAGCCAATAAGGAGCTTCAACTGCAGGCTGATTAGAAAACATATAGGACACTGGCCCTTGAGGTCTGGAATTGGACACCCCTGCTTTAGGCCCATTTCTCAATCATCAGATCCCTTCCTAAGTTGTGATCTGGTTTTAAACTTGACAGACTCTAAATATGGTGACTCCCACACTCCGAGTGGAGGATTGCAGTATTGCCCTGCTGCCCCGAAACCATGAGAAAAACCGCTGCATGGATGTCCTGCCTCCTGATCGCTGCCTCCCCTTTCTGATCACCATTGATGGAGAGAGCTCCAACTACATCAATGCTGCCCTCATGGATGTAAGTTTGAAACAATGTTAGGCTAGCATGTCTGATCAAAGCCCCTCAGGTGCTTCTGCATGTTTTAACTATGGTTTTTCTGACATTTAAGTCTTCCTGTCAAAGTACTTATAAAATGTTGTTTTGATGAGCCTTTCACCTGTTAAACTTTTAGCAGGTCAGGGTTAGGGTTGTTGAACACACATTCAACATCCACGTGTATCACACTGTTAACCTCATGAAAGTCTCTTTTACACAGTTATTCTCAACTGTATTTGCACCACAGATGATTTGTATGTAGGTTTAACCATTTACTGATGCATAGGGGTTACAGCGGGGCGCATGGGGGACTCACGACGGCGGCTATACAACTATCTTCAAATGACTTAAAAATTTGATTTTCTCCAAAAAAAGAGCTGACCATGGCCCCCAAGAAAAGCCAGGAATACAATGACCTTAAAAAGATTCTTGATGATATCAAAGCTACGCTGTATCCGTTTATGGACCAAGTGACCGCTAAGCTAACTCCACTGATTGAACTGATGGAAGAGTTCCGAAGATTTTGGGCTCAAAACGTTGAACGAGAAAACCGGGTCGACATTCTGGAGAAAAGACTGGACGATGTGGAAGAACAAGTAAGGATGAATAATGTCATTCTGGAGTACCGATCAAATCTCGGGCAAAGCTAAATGCAGCTGGAGTTAGCATTGCTAATGCTAATAGCGCTAGCGTAGCTAGCAGTGCTGAAACGGAGAGCGGTGGAGAGTCTCTGGAACACCAAATGGAATCATTTCTCACGTCTAAAGGGATTTCCCTGGATCTCAACACCATTTAGACCTGCCACCCACTCCCCAGGAGAAAAGAGACGGATAAACTAGAGATCCTCGTCAGGTTTGTGAATCAAAAACACAAACTAGCTCTGATGAACCAAAGGAAGAACCTGAAGGGATCTGCTGCTTATCTGAACGACCATCTGAACAGAAGGAATGCTGAAAT
Organism: Oryzias curvinotus; assembly: GCA_023969325.1. NCBI lineage: Eukaryota > Metazoa > Chordata > Actinopteri > Beloniformes > Adrianichthyidae > Oryzias > Oryzias curvinotus. The sequence continues at coordinate 38,888,161 of CM043722.1, forward strand.
CTCCAAACATGCACAGCTTCTCAGGAAGCAGAAGCAGATTGAGAACACTTGGGTTAAAGGCTACAGGATTTACGTCAAACCACTCGGTCCACCGGACCGGTCCAAGGTTCTGGTTGTGAACACCATGAAGGACTTTGAGAAGTGTCTTTTCACGGACGTCTGAAACAACATGGAGTAATAAACTAAAGAGCCAAATAATTTCAAGAAATATGACGCCTGGATTCAACACTCTCTCCTTTCCTCTGGAACAGCCTCCCTAAAGTCGTAAGACAGGCCTCTTCTGTGTTCATGTTCAAATCTAGATTTAAAACATTTCTGTTTAGCCGTGTATATGACTGAAAGGTCCTATCTGCACTTTTCTGTCCTTTCCTTCCTTTATTTTTAAACCAATTTTCTAATTTTATCTTTTCTTTTAAAGTAAGTTTTACGTTGATTATTTCTATGATGTATTGTGATTTGAATGCATTTTTCTGTTTTGTGAAGCACCTTGAATTACTTTGTGTACGAATTGTGCTATACAAATAAACTTGCCTTGCCTTGCCTCCATATGTCTTACATAACCCGATTCTCAGCAGAGAGTTTTGACCTGCAGACAACTTGACCTCAACTCTTAGGTGGCGCTGATATCAGCTGAAGAAGAATATGGACCTGAATCTAATGTCTGCCGACACAACAACGAAGAGAACTAGAAACTGTTAAACCCAAAAGAACAGCTGTTAATCAGCAGAAGAAGAAGAAATGCCAACCTTGGACAATCGACAGATTATGGACCCTTTGTATTTTTCCCTTACAGCATTACTTTATAATAAAAAAGTAAAATAAAAAAAAAATAAATAAAAAAAGTAAAACAAATGATTAATCACTTATTGAAAATGGTTCAATTGATTGACATTTAATGATATTACTTCCCTTGCTCCTAAAATTGATAAATTGATTCAAAAATCTTTTCTAATGTAACATAATTTTGCACATGTTTTTAGCTTTTGATACTTGATGAAATTTTGCTATGAAAATCTCTGAAACAGTGTTGTGTCTATTTTACTGATATAGTATTATGCTTTAATCATATGAATGACTTTTATAAGTAACATAATCTGCATATATTTTAGATAACTGATCTCCATTTGCCATGTTGATTTCTGAAATTGTTATTTTTGCATAATAATTAAGTAATTAATCTTTGTCACGTGCTTTATTGATACCTTATGATTCTTAATTCTGTCTGATAAAAGCTTGGAACTGGATATTGATAAATCATGTCATAAAATCGTTATAGTATAACGGGGTGGGATTATATAAGTTCGCTTCCTTCCACTCCCTTTCAAGCGGTATATATTAATATGTCTAATTCTTCTACATTTGATTAGTTATTGAATGAATGTATAACTGATGATTATATTGTTTTTGTGTATTATTTCTACTTAATTTCTTGAAATAAACCATTTCAAATCAAATAAAAAAAATAGTTATATTAACTGCTTAGTGTGAATGTTTCAGATATCATGTATATATCTTACCCTATCTTTATTCTATTTTATTTAACCTTTAACCTTTTCACATTCAGAGGGAACAGCAAAGTAAGCATCTCATTGTACAGGGAAACCCATTTACTTACTGTGCATATGACAATAAACCCCACTGAATCCTTTAAAAACATACTGGTAAAACATGTGTGCTAGTGTGTGTTTTAAAAAAGCCAGCGGGACCATAACTGAAGTGGCTGATATCAAGAAGTCCTACCAATGGCTAGAAAGGGCTGGCCTACAAGACAGCACTGAAGCGCTCATCCTGGCAGCTCAGGAACAAGCCCTGAGCACCAGAGCAATAGAGGCTCAGATCTACCACACCAGACAAGACCCTAGGTGTAGATCTACCACACCAGACAAGACCCAAGGTGTAGGCTGTGCAAAGAGGCACCTGAAACAATCCAGCACATAACTGCAGGGTGTAAGATGCTGGCAGGTAAAGCATACATGGAGCGCCACAATCAAGTGGCTGGAATAATATGCAGGAACATGTGTGCAGAATATGGACTGGAAACCCCAAGGTCAAAATGGGAAACACCTCTGAAGGTGGTGGAGAATGAGAGGGCAAAGATCCTGTGGGACTTCCAGATCCAGACTGATAGGATGGTAATAGCGAACCAACCAGACATCGTAGTGGTGGATAAAGAACAGAGGAAAGCCGTTGTGGTGGATGTGGCAGTGCCAAGTGATGGGACCATCAGGAAGAAGGAACATGAGAAACTGGAGAAATACCAGGGACTCAGAGAAGAACTGGAGAAAGCCTGGAAAGTGAAGGTGACAGTGGTGCCTGTGGTAATTGGAGCACTCAGGGCAGTAACCCCCAAGCTTGAGGAGTGGCTACAACAGATACCTGGAAAGACCTCAGACCTCTCAGTCCAGAGAAGCGCAGTGCTAGGAACAGCTAAGATACTGCGCAGGACCCTCAAGCTCCCAGGCCTCTGGTAGAGGACCCGAGCTTGGAGGAGAAACCACCCGCGGAGGGTGAGAGGGGCGTTAGTTTTTTTTTATAAACATTCACACCACACATGAAATATAACTATCCATCAGTATATAAATATATATATAAACTTAAAACATAAAATGTAACAAAAAAAGGGGTTTATACAAATGTACACCCTGGTTACCCAAAAATACATAACCTCTTTTTGTAATAGCAAAACCTGTCCCACACAAAAGGCCTTCAGCTCTCATCTGTTGGCTCAGTTGTTGGACAGGACAAGTAAAAAAATAAGTAAATAAAGAATTGAAAGATGAACATCTTTATAGGTGAGGGGGTTTTGGGCTCTTGCATGTATGTGAGTGGGTGACGTTTTTTGAAAAGGGGTGAAGTCGGTTAAAGCCAGGAGCCATAAACCTCATTACAAGCTGGCTGAACCAATGTAATTTGCAAAGAAATTGAGCCCAATCACAAAAAAGCTTCAGGTCAGCAGATGAAGGTCATTTTAGACTTTTTTTCAGAATACATTGTTAGTGTAACAAAGTGATAGTTTAGCAACCTTTAGTGTCTATTTTCATTTTGGTTCCTGGACTTCAACATTTTTCTACTTTCCTCCAGAGTTACAAGCAGCCGTCTGCATTCATTGTGACCCAGCACCCTCTGCCAAACACAGTAAAGGACTTCTGGAGATTGGTGCTGGACTACCACTGCACATCCATAGTAATGCTCAATGATGTGGATCCAGCTCAGGTAAGCTCAGCCTGACTTCTAAGCTCTAACAAAAGTAGCACACGCATTTATACTCAAGAGAACTACTAACAAGTGGCATAAAGCAGATCTGTTGTCAGAAGTGTGTCTACGCTCTGAGGGGAAAAGCACATTGTAGATGTTTATGTATTCTGGGTAGACTTACAAAGAAGTAGATAGCAGAGAGGATACTGAGAGTAAAGACAGACCGACGAGAGCAGTATTTCATGCTTTCTCAGCTTGAGGCCCTGTCACTGCACCCTGGGATCAAAGTCTGAGGCTGGGCTGCTCTTCCAGTCCAAATCCCATCTCACTTGATGACTCACTGACTGCCTGGCTAGGTAGAAATGTCTTTTCATTCAATATTCTTATTGGAGCCAGCCTGTCATTCCACCAAGAAAGAAGCTCAGGTGGGAAAGATTGGGTGGGGGTGGGGGGGTGGTTAATGATTGAAGTTTACAATATTCTCAATCAACAATTTTACTTAAACATCTGTTGAATCCGATAACATTTTATAGACTTGTAAGAAAACTTCAAAAGTGGTACTGAAGGAGCCACATCTAGAGTGCATCTGTGTTTACTGCAAGGTGAGAAAAAATACTTGGAATCCCTTCTGTAGAATGGGTTTCAGTGCTGCTCCAGTTTGCTGGGGGTGGTCATATTTTCCCCCTGTTGGCTCTGGACTATGTGACTGCATTGTAAAGAGCAAGAACATTTTTGTTACTCCACCTCTCTAGCAGTGGCAGGGCACAACTGTCCATCATCATTTGAGGAAAATAAGGGTTAGGGTAAATTTTTCTCTTTTGAAATTGTTCCCCATTCAATTTAATTTAATTTATATAGCCCAATAACACGACAATAGTCATCTCATCAGGCTTCACATCAATTAGTAAACATAAAATCATGAACAATCAAAGAACATGAAGTCATAAAACTCAATAGGTAAATTCTAAACTAAACTAAACAGACTAAACCAAACTGGATGTCTCTGCCCTTAGACCCTCCTTCACGGTAAGGAAAAACTTCTAAAAAAAAACTATTCTGGAAAAAAAAGAAAAACCTCAGGGGTGACCACATGAAGGAGGGATCCTCCCCCAGGACGGACAGGCAATGTACCAGAACTCTTGAAGAAAAATTCGCTTATCTAACTCTACAACTTCATGTTTAAATAGTCCAGCAGATGGGCTTCATCCAGATAAAGTTGGAGGCGCAAGACAAGCCAGAAATCTTTAATATACGATGGGGGACATACCATGCAAGGCCTTATAGGTTAGCAGGTGGATTGTGAACTTAGTTTTAGAATCAACTGGGAAGTGGCGCTAACACAGGAGTGATGTGTTCTCTTCTGCTAGTTCCTACTAAAAATCTTGCTGCTGCATTGTGTAAACTACAAAGACATAAAACCCATGGGTTTGTGTCTTTATAGTCTATTAAAGTGACTTGTCTGAAAAGATAATGACATCTATAGTTGATTCTTTAAAGGTTTTGAGTTGCCACAGTTTAATCTTTAAGTTTTACCAAGATACAGCGTGGAAAATAAGTATTGAACCCGTCAACATTTCTCTCAAAAAACATATTTCTAATCGAGCTATTGACATGACATTTTCACCAGATGTCGGCATCAACCCAAGTAATGCACACATAGAAAGAAATCCCGACATTTATGCCCATAAAAGAAGTTATGTGTAATAAAGTGAAATGGCACAGGGAATAAGTATTGAACACGCTTACTGAAATTTATTTAATACTTAGTGCAAAAACCTTTGTTGGTGATTACAGCCTCAAGATGCCCCCTGTATGTAGAAACCAGTCGAATACATTGCTCAGGTGTGATTTTGGCCCATTCATCCACACAAACTGCCTTCAAATCTTCAAGGTTCCAGGGGTCTCTTCTGTGAACCCGGATCTTCAGGTCTTTCCAAAGATTTTCAATTGGATTCAAGTCTGGTGATTGATTGGGCCATTCTAGCAGCTTTATTTTCTTTTTCTTCAACCAGTTGAGTGTTACCTTGGCTGTGTGCTTGGGATGGTTGTCTTGCTGAAAGATCCACCCTCTTTTCATCTTCAGTAGCCTGGCAGATGACAGCAGATTCTGATCAAGAATGTCTCGATACTTTTCTCCAGTCATTATTCCTTCAATGATATGAAGTCTACCAGTACAACATGCTGAAAAACAGCCCCACGCCATGATGCTCCCACCTCCAAACTTGACTGTTGGTATGGTGTTTTGGGGGTGATGTGCGATGCCATTTTTCCTCCATGTTGGAGGAACACACATGTTGTGTCTTATGACATCCGAAGAGTTCAATTTTGGTCTCATCTGACCAGAGTATCTTCTCCCAGAATGTCATGGGTTTATCCAAATGTTGTGTCGCAAACTCCAAACGAGCTTCAACATGCTTCTTCTTCAAAAATGGAGTCTTGCTTGGTGTGCGTGCATGGAGGCCATGGCGGTTGAGTGCATTACTTATTGTTTTCTTTGAAACAACGGTACCTGCTGATTCCAGGTCTTTCTGAAGCTCTCCATAAGTGGTCCTGGGCTGTTGGAGAACCCTTCTGATGATTGTTCTGACTCCTCTGTCTGAAATCTTGCGAGGAGCACCTGGCCGTGGCTGGTTTATGGTAATGCCGTGTTCTTTCCACTTCCGGATGATGGCCCCAATGGTACTCACTGGAACTTTCAGAAGTTTAGAAATGCGCCTGTAACCAATGCCTTCAGTGTGTTTTGCAACAATAAGGTTGCGTAGGTCTTTGGACAGCTCTTTGCTTTTACCCATCATGCAATGCTTCTTGTCTAACACCTTGCTGGTGAGAAACCTTTTTAAAAGGCATCAATCAGGACTATACCAGCTGATATTACTTTGCACTAATAGGGGGCAGGTTAACCTTCTGAATACTGACAAACTCCAGCTGCTTTCTTGGCTTGCCAGACCTTTTTACCCCTCCTTTTCTTCATGTGTTCAATACTTATTCCCTGTGCCATTTCACTTTATTGCACATAACTTCATTTATGGACATAAATGTTTGGATTTCTTTCTATGTGTGCATTACTTGGGTTGATGCCGACATCTGGTGACAATTTCATGTCAATAGCTGATTAGAAATATGTTTTTGGAGAGAAATGTTGACGTGTTCAATACTTATTTTCCCCGCTGTAATAGCCTAGTCCTAGTATACTGTATACAGGTTTAACACAATAAAGTTTACATTAATGTCGAAAGCAAATTATATGAACATCATGCCTACATGTTGATAACAGCCCTGCAGCATTTAAAGAAAAAACTTATAGTTCTTACCTGTGAAATGTTCTGCCTTCCTCCTTCATGGACTCATTTCTCTGATTTTGGACGTTGAAACCCAAACAATGAACTGGTATTATGCAAAAAATGTGTTCACATGCATGCAGTGCAGCAGTGACTTGACCTCACCAAGATGGCGGTGCTCTCCTCCCATGAGGAATCAGGTGATGTCTCCTCTAGCCATAGAACTCGTTGGGCAAGACCCCCCACCCTCCCTCCCTCCCTCCCTCCAGTGTGGCTGCACTGGTGTGTGAATGTCCGGTGATGGTCAGAGGGGCCGTAGGCGTGAACTGGGAGCCACGCCTCTGTCATCACCAAGTATACGTGAGGAGTGAATGAATAACAGACACATTGGAAGAACTTTGAGCGTCTGGAAAAGCAGATGAATGGTATGCATTATTACTAAAGGAAGTCTATGAAGACTCTCATTCATCCAGGTTGGTTCCATTGTAGTAGGTTTAGGGGATGTCATCTGAAACCAAGTCCAGATGACATCCCCTAAACCTACTACATTACTAAAGGAAGGATGTTCATGAACCACTGCAGTCTTCTTAAGCCACATTCCCAGGATTCCTCTGCTCCGTTCTACCCTTTCTCTCCTTTACGCTTGAGCTTGAGACCCCCCAGCGCTGGCTCGTGCCGTCCCCCCTCGACAGGACAGCAGTGTAGCTGAGCTGTGGACGGCGTCTCTAATGTGGCGGTGAGTGAGGTTCAAACTGCTGCTAACCTCCAATACGTCTCTAAAACTGCTGTCAGGGTTTGAGGGAAAATCCGGTTTTTCCAGCTGTTCAGAGATGATTTAGTTAACCAAAAAGAATGCAAATAAAAAGATATTCAAATGAAGTGGCCAACCGTCCAGACTCAAATACTCCTGCTGACACCTCACAGCTGTTGGTTTGGAGGAGAGCAGCTGTCTGGCAGGTAGCTAAAGGTCAGAGGTCAGCGTACACTGGACCAGAACCAGTATTCTGGAACAAGTGAATGTTCTGCTCCCAGCTGCTGAGGCCCGTGTGGGAGGAGGATGAAGCCACGACCCAAAGGCTGCTGCAGGGAGGAGTGGGCCGTTCAGCTGTTCTCACATGGATTTGCACCCTGCATGTGTTCATCACAGCTCCAGGTCATGTGGTGATAATGTGGTGAAGAGCTTCAAACAAAGCCGTCACATGAAAGCCTTTATTTGATTTCAAATGATTGTTTTGTCTTCTTTATCATTGTTTTACTTTTTTAATATCAGCCCCTTTGATCTGAATCCTATTGATTAATAAAACCTGATGATGATAACAAAAAAGAGTTAATAAAGGACACTTCTAATTGAGTGTAGCAAATGTTTAAGAGGCTGTTGATCCTCTAGGCTTAGTAGAAAAATGCTGAATGGAGGACCTTCTTTAACACAGGGTGTATTTTATTTTGAAAGGAACTTTATCAGGTCCACCTTGCTGGTACCAGGTTGGACCCCCTTTAGCCTTCAGAACCGCCTTAATCCTTGGTGACATAGATTCACTATGGTTCTGGAATCATTCCTCAGACTTTGGTCCATGTTGTCATGACAGCATCAGTTGCTGCAGGTTTGTCTGCTGAACATCCATGATGCTGGTCTCCCGTTCCACCACAGCCCAAAGGTTCTCTACTGGGTTCTGGTGACTGTGGAGGCCGTTTGAGTCCAGAGAACTCATTGTCATGTTCTAGAAACCAGTCTGAGATGATTCCAGCTTTCTGACATGGAGCCTCATCCTGCTGGAAGATGGAACGCTCACAGAGGATCCGGTGAGTTTATGCGCCGCCGTTCAAAGTAAACTGAGTGAAAGTCAGCTCTAAAAACCTTTTAATGCAAATATCCTAAATATTTTAAAGCAACATTTTATAAATAAATATCTTAATGGTCGCAAAAACATTTGGTGTGTTTTTCTAAACAGTGAGGTGGGACTTTAGCTGGAGCTCTTTCAGGGTTGAAGGGTCCGAGTCCTGGTTTAGGTTCCCTCAGAGGTCCTGTAACGCTGTGGTGGGTGGGGGGGACGTTTGTGTGGCTGTTTTCTATCTTTATTGAACACTTCAAACCATAGACACATAAACATTCAGCTAGAATGCAACACATGGAATATTCCTGAACAACAGAAGACAAATAAAACCATTTCAAATAAGAGTTTCATAGAACTGATTGTCCTCGACTAAAGAGAAACGTTTTCTTACTTTTTTGTAAAAAAAGTAAACAAAAAACTGACCAATAGATAATTCACGTAAGAAAAGGGGCGTGTTTTTCCCACCGTGTTTCGGTCCGTCAGGTGAAGTGACGTCATTGTCAACAGGTGCGTCAAGGGAAGTTTCGCTCCCGGAAAGGCCGCAGCAAATCAAGGGACAGAAAGAAGCTCCAGCTCCAGGTATGTCCGCCTGTATGTGTGCTTCTCTTGAAGCGGCTCGGAGATCCAGCCAGGCCCGGTTCCGAATGGCCGACCGAACCCAGAACTGCAGACCAATCCGAACCAGAAGCGGCGGCTTTAGGACCTGGGGCCAGAGGGGAAGCTGCCTGCTGCTCCTGTCTGATCCAGACCTTTAGGGACCTTTAAGGACCTTTAGGGTCTCAAAAACCTTCTTTGGTCAAAAGTAATCGTTCAGAATGGCGGTTATTAATCACATTTATTTAAAAAAAAAACAGAGTTAAAAAGCGAAACGAGACGTTTCTGGTTTGATCACAGCTTTTAAAATATGAGCGCGCGCGTCAGATTCTGCGCTTCCGGTGTGACAGTCAGCGGAAAAACTCGGTTCGCGTTCAAACGGGTCTTTGAGTTGTTCTGTTATGGAGTCCTGCGGACCGGGACAGTGAGGACAGGAAGTCCTGATTCCTGAAAAGCTGGAGCTGTGGTTTGTTTTCAGAGGGAAGGACGGATCTCCCGCTGCTGGATGTTATATGGAGGCTATGGAGTTCTGTTTGTGCCATTATGCCACTCGATGCTTTGAGCGGAAAACTTGAACACTTTTTGTGCTCAAAAAATTATTTAACACTTGAAACTCAAGAAAGGGACGGCCCATGTGACACGGGCGCTTGGCCCAATGTTTCGGGGTGTTTGAACTAACGCAGATCACGTGGTTGATGACGTCTGAACCAGCGCCACATGCATCGATTGGTGGAACCAGGGTTCAGGCGTCACGTGTTAAAACAGTTATTCTCTAGAAACACTCATGAATTTCCCCACCAGTTCTGTCACGTTACCATGGCTCCTGGTAAAAAAAACCTTCTGCCATCATTTCTACTTGGCTTCTCCTAATAAGGAAAAACACTATTGACGCCATATATAAAGAAGATGGTTCATAAGTCTATGAAGGTGGAGAATTATTGTCACATTAAAGATAGCTCAGTAAAAAGTTAGTAGTGTTTTCATCGAGAGGTCATGAGTTTGAGAACAGCATTTTACTATTTTGCCTTGTGTTTATTTTCTTCATGCATGTTTGGGTATCAAGAAAGCTCGTCTCACAGAAATCGTCACTCATTGTGTTGTTTATCGTTTTTTCATCATCATTTCCACGTTGAAGTGTTACAAGGAGCTTGGTTGAGGCAGATGATATACGTCCAGTCCACCACCAGATGCCGCTGTTCTGTGTGGTTTTAAAGCCCCAGATGGTTGGTTCATTTTTCTGGCACACTCACACGAACCCCGTGAAAGCTTCATGGGGCTTCAATTCCCATCCCTATTTAAAAATATGTTCAATTAAAACAATCTTCCCTCCAGAAAAATTCTCTCTTCTGCACGTGAAACAGAGCAAGGCAACACGTGTTGCTTACAGTGGAACTCATCATTTCTTCTTCTATGGTAGTACCGTAGTCACTATCTGACATGTCATTGAACCAACATACAGCCAATCAAATACTGTGATGTCATCATTAGTCTGAGGCTCCCCAACGCTTAATGCAGGCGAAACGGTTTTGGTCCCTACACCGGCTCCTCTGGATGTGTCCGCTCTTTTCTCCAGTTAGCCAGCAGGGGGCGGCGTCCCAGCCACAGGAACAATGTAGTCCTAATCCTCTGCCTCTTGATAGCAGCCTGGGAAATGGACCCGAGGAACGCCCAGCAGGACGTCCAGGACCAGCTCAAAGATGTGGTCAGCAGGCTCCAGTCCAAGAATTTCTTCCAGTCTGACTTGGACATAGCGTTTTTCGTGGTCTTCTTCATCTTCATCGGTGAGTGAAGTTCATTCAGATCCTGTCTTTGCTGCACAGACCAGCAGCAGGTGTGCAGGCAGGGAGAAGCATGCATGGATTGAGGTTGACGTTCAGGTGTGTCCACCTGTGTCCTGATAGACAGGTGGAGCTGGAGCAGCTTTCACCTGAACGTGTTGAGCGTCCTCCTTGCTGGGTGCAGGGTTGGTTATCATGGGGTCACACGTGGCCACAGAAACATGCTTCACTAACATGACATGTACCTTCAGACAGTCCCAGCTGACATGTCTGTGGCCTCGTTGATGGAAGGAAAGCTTTAGAGAAGGCGTTTTAAGGTGCAGATGTGAGCCGTTCTCCTCCGTTCTGGTCGTGCAGGCACCATCCTGCTGCTGCTCATCCTGGTTCTGATTCGCTGCTGCTGCTGCTGCTGCTGCCAGGATGACGACAAGGTGACGCCAGCCGGACATGCAGACCTGTCACTCACACACAAGCAGACCTCTGACCTGACCTCTGACCTGTTGGTTTGTGTCCTCAACAGCCTCGCAGACAGAAGAAGGGGGTGGTGAACATGGCTCTGGAGCCCTGATGGAACTGAGCACAGAACCCCCCCACTCCCATCATCTGAAGGATTTGATCTCTCTGCACGTTTTCATCCGTTCTGCTATTGTCTTTATCATCTGATCGTAGTTTTTTTAAGGCCAAAGAATGTTGAGCTTATTCAAATCAGCCCATGGTGACCTTTTCTTTTTCTGTTCCTGCAGGACATTTCTGTCCTTAGACTGTGTGAAGGGACAATTGTTCTGTTGCTGTGAAATGTTGCTGTCCATTACTGAATTGTTGACTGTAGAAGCTAAGGATGCTCAGTAAAATTCCTGAAGGATCCATCATCCATCCATCCATGCATCCATCCATCAATCATCCATCTTCCTCCGCTTATCCGGGACCGGGTCGCGGGGGCAGCAGTCTAAGCAGAGATGCCCAGACTTCCCTCACCCCAGCCACCTCCTCCAGCTCCTCTGGGGGGACCCCGAGACGTTCCCAGGCAGCAGACAGACATAGTCTCTCCAGCGTGTCCTGGGTCTTCCCGGGGCCTCCGCCCAGTGGGACATGCCTGGAACACCTCCCCAGGGAGGCGTCCAGGAGGCATCCGGACTAGATGCCCGAGCCACCCCAACTGGCTCCTCTGGATGTGGAGGATGTCAAATTGTAAATATTCTTCCCCTGAGAACACATTCAGGGGAAAATAGGTACTTTTAGGGGATTTAAAAGTGACCCACCGACACCAGATTTTAACCACATGTTGCAATTAAGCCAAATGTTGAATTCAAAGAAATCTGGACATTTAGCGTTGCGTGGTCAGCGTTGCTCATTCACCCATGATCCTTTGCAGGTCTGTTGTGGACACAGCCCATAGACCCAGACTGAGAACCTGTCCTGAATCCTCCGTGGTGATGCGTCCCTCAGCGTGGGTGCACAGATTGAAAACGCTCTGAGCTTCCTGTCACACCCCCAGGAGGAATAGTCTTCGTAGAATGGGGTTTGTTCTACAGCCCCACACCCACCCACTGTTAGTTAGGGGATGTGGGCCCAGTCCTAAAAACTAAAGTAACCTTTACTCATCCTACTTTTATTTGTAACAGCTTTGTGTTGGACGGAAAAGTAAAGGAGGGAAGAAGAGAGGGATTATAGGGGGGGGGGGGTTAAAACCATGAAGCAGCATAGAGCAACAAGTTTCTGGATGTTTATGATCATTACTGTCAGGTTCAGATGTAATACAAATCTAAAAGGGGCGGGGCCTGTTCACACACACCCACGTGTTAAATAACATACCTGTTGGCTCCAAAAATGTTCACAAACATGTCAACATGAACACAACCACATTCACACACGCATGCTTATGCCTTCAGACCAACGTGTGAAGCATCTCATTCAGTCTGTTTGTGTAAAGGTGAGGCACACCTGTTCTCTGTTCTTCTGAGGTGGATGATGGGATGTAGGAGGAAGGAGGGAGAGTCCTGCGGTGTTTCAGACTCGGTGGATGGAGCTCGGTAGGACCAAAGGTCCGTCTTCCAGAAGGTCCCTCAGGTTCCTGATGCTGCTTACTTTAAGGAGGCTTTTCTACCAATGATTCACGTCCTCTACTGCAGCCTCGCCGCCCACAGACTGGCGCTCCTGGACTTCATGCTAATGTTTAACAAGCGCAGGATTTTACTGGATCGTCTCAGTTAAAGTTTACCAGAAAACCAATTACAAGCCTGGGCTCTTCTGCGGTCGGCCTCCACGCCATCTTCCTGGATGAACCTATGACTGATGTAACACGTGAACACACCGTCTTCAACAGCTCGTCATACGTGTGCAGAGAGGAGGCAGAGCGCTGGCGTGGAGAGAAACCTGCGTCAGCAGCTTTATTGCACATTAAATCATTTCCACTTTTGACATCACTAACAGTTTTTGGAAACACAACACTCACTGGATCCTGACAGGATGGAATAAACACGAGCACAGAGACATGCAGCTTATCGGGTTCATGCTCTCCATCCCAGCCACAACGTCAGACGTCTGAGGAAGGTCAGGCAGGAGAGGAAGAGGAGCAGAGAGGGCGCTGCTCTTCCTCCATCATTTTATTCTTGACAAGGACCCCCCCCCCCATGACACGCTGAAACCCGCGAACACGTGAGGATGGAGAACGCAGCAGGAAGCCTCTCCTCACACAAAGCTTAGTGTCAAGAGGGATGAAGATGAGGAAGAGGTCTTCATCTTGGGAGGTGGACTGATTAGGCTGTGATGTGTGCAGGTCGGAGCAGAGGTCGGGTCCGAGGACGGACGTCCAGGTCTCCTAGGAGCACAAACTCTGTCTGACCTGGTCCAGCAGACGTCCACCTCAGCGGGAGGCGAGCATCAAACTGACGTTCTGAATCTTAGCAGCTTGAGTCAGCATGGGGGGGTCGGTGGGTCTCCTCATCCTGGGGGGTCGGTGGGTCTCCTTGTTGGTGACAGACGTTTGAGCGTCTGCTCAGGGAAACAGCAGAATGAAAGTGACGGTTTCTGGATGCAGGAATGTCATGAGGACCTGTCAGCGGAGCGGGGGGGGGGGGGGGGGGGGTCCACACCCCCTGAGAGACACTGACAGACTCCTGCTTCATGGCGGCGTCTGTGTAGTCTGGAGTTTCAGCTCCTCAACAACATCTGGGTTAATGACTGAAGTGAAGTGTTGCTGTGGACCCTCAGTCCTGGGGGGCCCAGATGATCTGTAGGTCCTTCCTGACCCCACACTGTAGAGGATGATGATAAGAGCCGTGACGGAGCTGAGGTGATCAACACACATATACATCCGTGGGCGCACGCACACACACGCACACACACGCACACACACAAAGCTGGCATGTCCTGACCCCCCCCCGTAGACGGACCTCCTGGATCAGACGGAGTCGGGGTTAGAAAGGTCTGTAGTTCCAGAAACTGGAGAAGACGGATATCTGCGGGAAGAGAGGAGACGTTTCATTAGAACGACCAGAGCCTCCAGAGGTCACAGGTGAAGCCTCAGACGCGTCTGTGTGACGTTTGGCAGGAGCTCGCCCAGGGGGCGGGCACCTGCGGCTCTGAGCAGCGGAGGGGGCGTGTCTGCGGCTGTAAACACAGGCTGCAATGGGAGGGAAAGTTCTTCTAAGAGACGGTCAGTGAGCAAAGATCAAACAAAAAAGACTTTAGTTTCCACTGACGTTCATGCATGAAGCCCACGGACAAGACCAAGAAAAGCAGACCGATGTGGAGAGATGTGAACCAACTCCACTGTGTCTTTACTGTGAATTCAATTATACACGTATGTTTTACTTATGTTTAATAATACATCTAATAAACGATATTTTGGGGGGGGGGGGGGGGGGGGGGCGGAGCCGGGACCGCCTCTGGAGATGATGAATGAGGAGTGACGGACTCTAGAAAGCAGTGAAAGGACGCCGTTCTGGTTGGCTGCGGATCCAAACGGCTCTTTGAGGGCTAAAGGATGCGGGCCGCTGCATCAGGCTGAGGCGTGAGGCTCACACGCCGCTGCATCAGCGGCGTGTGAGCCTCACGCCTCAGCCTGATGCAGGACTTTCTTCAGACTGCCTGAAGCTGTTACAGGCTTCCTGCCCGCCCCCCGCCCCGTCACAACCCACCTTGTCCTTGAGCTGCTGACAGAGCTGCAGGGAGATGGTGAAGAACACCAGCGTGTCGTTGAGCCAGGGAACCACACACTCCACCTTGTGCACGTGGCTGACCTCGAAGCGGTTGCTGTTGAGCTCACTGCAGACAGAAAGGAGGGTTTTCTGGATGATGGGGGGCTCTCGGCGCAGCGTTTGCGCCCCCTGCTGTCTGACCTGTCCTCCTGAATCGTTGCAGTGCTGCAGAGCAGCACGACACAAAACCCCCCCCCCCGGAGGAGAAGTCTAACATGGGGGGTTTCTGCCATCTGAAGGAGGGTCTGGGGGCAGGGACGCCCAGTTCAGTTTAGTCTGTTCATTTTAGCAATCAGCTCTTCAATTCTATGATTTATGTCGTTAAGACAGGATTTTACCATCTCAAAAACATTTCCAGAGTCGCCCGTTCCTCTCTTGCAGCACAGAGGTGCTGATGCTTTGATTTTCAGTGGTTTAGATTATTTTAATGCCCTGCTCTCTGGTTTACCCAAAAAGTCTATCTCAAATCTACAACCATTGCAGAACTCAGCGGCACGAGTTCTGGCGAGGACCAGAGGGCGGGAACACATGACAGCGGTTTGAAAATGGCTGCATTGGCTCCCTGTGCGTTTCAGGATTGATTTTAATGGTTTCTAAATGTTCTAATGGTCTTGGGCCTTCTTATTTTTATGATATTCTTTCAAAGTAAGAGTCCTCGTGGACCCTGAGGTCCTCTGGTGCTGGCCTCTTAGTTGTTCCTGAGGTGAGAACCAAAACCTCAGGTGAGGCTTGGTTCCACCGTCACGGTCCTCACCTGTGGAACCGCCTGCCAGAGAACCTCAGACTGTAGAGTTTTGAAGAAGAGCCACCTGTTTATTACATAATCACCAGCATGAAAGCTCATTGTTGTAAATATTGGGCTTTAGAAATACAATAGAATTGAATGAATCTGCATGTGCCTGCAGCGTCTCTCTGCCTTTTCCTTTTTATTGAAGGCTGTTGTTTTCCAAACCACGTCTGACTTCACAGCTACACAGCTCAGAGCTTCACGCTCTCCCTTCCCTCTACAGCTGCTGGATGCCAAAGGCCTCAGCTACAGACCCGCAGGGAAACTTACAACATGGCTCCGGGGTTGTGCAGCACAGAGCTTCCTGCTGGCCTGAAGTTCTGGAGGACAGGAGAAAGTGTCAGGTGAGCGGCGATGCAGCCTCAGGCGGCGGCGCCCGGATCCGCTCACCTTGGTGGTGTTGGGAGGCAGCACGTGCAGCTGGTACACGGTCAGGCACAGCTTGCTCAGGTTGATGTAAAAGTTGATCATCACGTCCCCCGGCATTGGAGGGCTGAACATTTTCTGCAGGAAACGGAAGAATCACAATGAGGCGGGGGCAGCTTTAACACACACAGACACCCCCCCGAGGTCTGCTTGGGTCTTCTCATTTTAATGTTTAGCTGTAAAATAAGCTGACTGTTATTTTGAAATGAGTTTTTCCAAGGTTCTGGAGGGTTCTAGACAGTCTCTAAATCCAGTAGAGAGTCTGTGAAAGTCCAAAACAAACCATCACTGCTCTAGAGGAGATCTGCATGGAGGAATGGACCAAACCATCACTGCTCTAGAGGAGATCTGCATGGAGGAATGGACCAAACCATCACTGCTCTAGAGGAGATCTGCATGGAGGAATGGACCAAACCATCACTGCTGTAGAGGAGATCTGCATGGAGGAATGGACCAAACATCACTGCTGTAGAAAGTGCAGAATTATTAGGCAAATGAGTATTTTGACCACATCATCTTCTTCATGCATGTTGTCTAACTCCAAGCTGTGTAGGCTCCAAAGCCTACTACCAATGAAACATATTAAGTGATGTGCATCTCAGTAATGAGAAGGGGCGTGGTTTAATTACATCAACACTCTATATCAGGTGTGCATAATTATTAGGCAACTTCCTTTCCTTGGGCAAAATGGGTCAAAAGAAGGACTTGACAGGCTCCAAAAAGTCCAAAATAGTGAGATATCTTGCAGAGGGATGCAGCACTCTTAAAATTGCCAAGCTTCTGAAGCGTGATCATCCAACAATCAAGTCTTTCATTCAAAATAGTCAACAGGGTCGCAAGAAGCGTGTGGAAAAACCAAGGCGCAAAATAACTGCCCGTGAACTGAGAAAAGTCAAGCGTACAGCTGCCAAGATGCCACTTGCCACCAGTTTTGCCATATTTCAGAGCTGCAACATCACTGGAGAGCCCAAAAGCAACAAGGTGTGCAACACTCAGAGACATGGCCAAGGTAAGAAAGGCTGGAAAACCACCACCACTGAACAAGACACACAAGCTGAAACGTCAGGACTGGGCAAAGAAATATCTCCAGACTGATTGTTCTAAGGTTTTATGGACTGATGAAATGAGAGTGAGTCTGGATGGGCCAGATGGATGGGCCCGTGGCTGGATGGGTAAAGGGCAGATGGATGGGCCCGTGGCTGGATGGGTAAAGGGCAGATGGACGGGCCCGTGGCTGGATGGGTAAAGGGCAGATGGATGGGCCCGTGGCTGGATGGGTAAAGGCCAGATGGATGGATGGGTCCGTGGCTGGATGGGTAAAGGGCAGATGGATGGGCCCGTGGCTGGATGGGTAAAGGGCAGATGGACGGGCCCATGGCTGGATGGGTAAAGGGCAGATGGACGGGCCAGTGGCTGGATGGGTAAAGGGCAGATGGATGGGCCCGTGGCTGGATGGGTAAAGGCCAGATGGATGGATGGGTCCGTGGCTGGATGGGTAAAGGCCAGATGGATGGATGGGCCCGTGGCTGGATGGGTAAAGGGCAGATGGACAGGCCCTTGGCTGGATGGGTAAAGGGCAGATGGACGGGCCCATGGCTGGATGGGTAAAGGCCAGATGGATGGGCCCGTGGCTGGATGGGTAAAGGGCAGATGGACAGGCCCTTGGCTGGATGGGTAAAGGCCAGATGGACGGGCCCGTGGCTGGATGGGTAAAGGCCAGATGGACGGGCCCATGGCTAGATGGGTAAAGGGCAGATGGACGGGCCCATGGCTAGATGGGTAAAGGGCAGATGGATGGGCCCGTGGCTGGATGGGTAAAGGGCAGATGGATGGGCCCGTGGCTGGATGGGTAAAGGCCAGATGGATGGATGGGCCCGTGGCTGGATGGGTAAAGGGCAGATGGATGGGCCCATGGCTGGATGGGTAAAGGGCAGATGGATGGGCCCGTGGCTGGATGGGTAAAGGCCAGATGGATGGATGGGCCCGTGGCTGGATGGGTAAAGGGCAGATGGATGGGCCCGTGGTTGGATGGGTAAAGGGGAGATGGACAGGCCCTTGGCTGGATGGGTAAAGGGCAGATGGACGGGCCCATGGCTGGATGGGTAAAGGGCAGATGGACGGGCCCATGGCTGGATGGGTAAAGGGCAGATGGACGGGCCCGTGGCTGGATGGGTAAAGGCCAGATGGATGGGCTCATGGCTAGATGGGTAAAGGGCAGATGGATGGGCCCGTGGCTGGATGGGTAAAGGCCAGATGGATGGATGGGTCCGTGGCTGGATGGGTAAAGGCCAGATGGATGGATGGGCCCGTGGCTGGATGGGTAAAGGGCAGATGGACGGGCCCTTGGCTGGATGGGTAAAGGGCAGATGGACGGGCCCATGGCTGGATGGGTAAAGGCCAGATGGATGGGCCCATGGCTGGATGGGTAAAGGCCAGATGGATGGGCCCGTGGCTGGATGGGTAAAGGGCAGATGGACAGGCCCTTGGCTGGATGGGTAAAGGCCAGATGGACGGGCCCGTGGCTGGATGGGTAAAGGCCAGATGGACGGGCCCGTGGCTAGATGGGTAAAGGGCAGATGGACGGGCCCATGGCTAGATGGGTAAAGGGCAGATGGATGGGCCCGTGGCTGGATGGGTAAAGGGCAGATGGACAGGCCCGTGGCTGGATGGGTAAAGGGCAGATGGACGGGCCCGTGGCTGGATGGGTAAAGGGCAGATGGACGGGCCCGTGGCTGGATGGGTAAAGGGCAGATGGACGGGCCCGTGGCTGGATGGGTAAAGGGCAGATGGGCGGGCCCGTGGCTGGATGGGTAAAGGGCAGATGGACGGGCCCCTGGCTGGATGAGTAAAGGGCAGATGGACGGGCCCGTGGCTGGATGGGTAAAGGGCAGATGGACGGGCCCGTGGCTGGATGGGTAAAGGGCAGATGGACGGGCCCGTGGCTGGATGGGTAAAGGGCAGATGGACGGACCCATGGCTAGATGGGTAAAGGGCAGATGGACGGGCCCGTGGCTGGATGGGTTAAGGGCAGATGGACGGGCCCGTGGCTGGATGGGTAAAGGGCAGATGGACGGGCCCGTGGCTAAATGGGTAAAGGGCAGATGGACGGGCCCGTGGCTGGATGGGTAAAGGCCAGATGGACGGGCCCATGGCTAAATGGGTAAAGGGCAGATGGACGGGCCCGTGGCTGGATGGGTAAAGGCCAGATGTATGGATGGGCCCGTGGCTGGATGGGTAAAGGGCAGATGGACGGGCCCGTGGCTGGATGGGTAAAGGGCAGATGGACGGGCCCGTGGCTGGATGGGTAAAGGGCAGATGGACGGGCCCGTGGCTGGATGGGTAAAGGCCAGATGGACGGACCCGTGTTAGATGGGTAAAGGGCAGATGGACGGGCCCGTGGCTGGATGGGTAAAGGGCAGATGGACGGACCCGTGTTAGATGGGTAAAGGGCAGATGGACGGGCACGTGGCTGGATGGGTAAAGGGCAGATGGACGGGCCCGTGGCTGGATGGGTAAAGGCCAGATGGACGGGCCCGTGGCTGGATGGGTAAAGGCCAGATGGACGGGCCCATGGCTAAAGGGCAGATGGACGGGCCCGTGGCTGGATGGGTAAAGGCCAGATGGATGGATGGGCCCGTGGCTGGATGGGTAAAGGGCAGATGGATGGGCCCGTGGCTGGATGGGTAAAGGCCAGATGGACAGGCCCTTGGCTGGATGGGTAAAGGGCAGATGGACGGGCCCGTGGCTGGATGAGTAAAGAGCAGATGGACGGGCCCGTGGCTGGATGGGTAAAGGGCAGATGGACGGGCCCGTGGCTGGATGGGTAAAGGCCAGATGGACGGACCCGTGTTAGATGGGTAAAGGGCAGATGGACGGGCCCGTGGCTGGATGGGTAAAGGGCAGATGGACGGACCCGTGGCTGGATGGGTAAAGGGCAGATGGACGGGCCCATGGCTAAATGGGTAAAGGGCAGATGGACGGGCCCGTGGCTGGATGGGTAAAGGGCAGATGGATGGGCCCGTGGCTGGATGGGTAAAGGGCAGATGGATGGATGGGCCCGTGGCTGGATGGGTAAAGGCCAGATGGATGGATGGGCCCGTGGCTGGATGGGTAAAGGCCAGATGGACGGGCCCGTGGCTGGATGGGTAAAGGGCAGAAGGATGGGCCAAGCTCAACTCCCAGTCCTACTGCCAGTTTCTGGAAGACACCTTCTTCAAGCAGTGGTACAGGAAGAAGTCTGCATCCTTCAAGAAGAACATGGTTGTCATGCAGGACAATGCTCCATCACACGCGTCCAAGTACTCCACAGCGTGGCTGGCAAGAAAGGGTCTAAAAGAAGAAAAACTAATGACTTGGCCTCCTTGTTCACCTGATCTGAACCCCATAGAGAACCTGTGGTCCATCATGTAATGTGAGATTTACAAGGAGGGAAACAGTCCACCTCTCTGAACAGTGTCTGGGAGGCTGTGGTTGCTGCTGCACGCTATGCTGATGGTGAGCAGATCCAAACACTGACAGAATCCATGGATGGCAGGCTTTGGAGTGTTCTTGCAAAGAAAGGTGGCTCTATTGGTCACTGATTTGTTTTTGTTTTGTTTGAATGTCAGAAATGTAGATTTTATTGTGAATGTTGAGATGTTCTATTGGTTTCACTGGTGAAAATAAATCACTGAAATGGGTATATATTTATTTTTTTGTTAAGTTGCCTAATAATTATGCACAGTAATAGTCACCTGCACACAGATATCCTGCTAAAATAGCTCAAACTAAAAACTACCAACAATATTCAGCTTTGATATGAATGAGTTTTTGGATTCATTGTTGTTGTTCAATAATCAAATTAATCCTCAAAAATACAACTTGCCTGATAATTCTGCCCCCCCCCCCCCTGTAGAGGAGATCTGCATGGAGGAATGGACCAAAATAGCAGCTGCAGAGTTCAAACCTGCTGAAGATCTGCAGGAAACCTTTGACCTCTAGACCAACCAGCATACATCACAAAGTACTGAGGTGGACGTTCTTATGGACCAAATCCTTATTTTCTGCTCCATTATAGAAAGAAATTCTTGAAAAATCCGCCCACAGCAGACCTGCACAATAAATGTAAATCTATCGTTATCGCCGTATGCAGCTGTGCAATATGCATGTAAAGACGGTGGAAATAGCAAAAAATGTTTTCTTCTTAAATATGTTAAAACCTTTTTATGCCAGTTTGAAGTATTTAACAAATCAACTAAATCAATGAATGCATCAGATGATGTTAAATGTTTGCCTCCTATGTAGACCAGGGGTATTTGGGCAATAATTTTAACATTAAAGTGGAAAGGATGCTCTTGGTTGTTTTGCCATTTGTTCATGTACTGTTGTTATATCGTCATCACAGTATTGATCACTAAGGTCGCCGGTTCTCCTCCGGTCCTGCAGCCCTAAACCAGCTGTTTCCTGTTTCCATTCCGTCTGTGGTTACAGAGCAAACGCGTCTTTCTGTGGATCCACCAGCAGAGTCTGTGACCCACATCCTTCAGTGATCACCAGTCAGATGTTTGCCCGCCTGTCACTCTGGCGGTGAACACGCCTGGGGCCGTACCATGAGTCCGCTGGTGGCCAACTCCGGCAGCGTCATGGAGGCGGGGGTGGTGAGGCGGTTCCGTGCTCGGGTCAGTTGTAGCATCACCGCGTCCATGAGCTGCAGCGGGGACAAAAACAGGAGTTGGACAGGGTGGGGGGTGGGCACCGATCTGAGCACGCTCAAACCCGTCATCCCGTACCACAGCACAGGAATGAACCCCCCCAATCCAGGTCATGCTAAGGTGAGCTCTGGTCTAAACCGCCCCACCAGCCTGAAGCCGTGATGTGCAGAGAATCTGAAACCGCGAGGCTCCAAAACCCGAAGAATTCTCACCGATCTGCCATCACACACACTCCCAAACAAAGAAACCGAAGGCGTCTGGCGCCCCGCCTGCTGAAAGCACACCCCCGTGTGGTCCACACTGATCTGTGTGAAAACTGGACAGAAGACTACTGAGGGGGGGCCGCCCGTATGACATCACGGCCCGTTTGGTTTCTGTGGAAACGGACAGGAAAGGATGCAGGAGACGGAGGTTTGTCTACAGGACGTTCAAATGAACGAAAGGACACGAGAAACGGTTTCTGCCCCCCTCACATACGCCACCACATGAAATTCAACTAGTCTGCACGCCGCCCACAGCAGCAGCGGCTACAGGAGCAGCCGTCACTGACCTTGTTGACCTCCGCCCCCGTCTTGAAGTGGTAGGACTCGTCCCGGCTGCTGAGCAGCTGCAGAGCTTGGTTCACGTGGTTCCTGGCATCCTGGATCTGAGAACGGACCAGAGGGAAGGTGGGAAGGTGGGAAGCTCAGACAACGGCTGCAGCAGAAACTCAAATCCATTCCCACAAGGAGGGGGGCGGGCGCAGCGTCCATGTCTGAGTGCAGCGCCGTCTGTCATTCCAGCAGGTTACTTAGTTACAGCCCAGAATGTTCTGAGCCACTTCTGCCCCCCCGCAGCTCTCTGCACTGAGAACCGTTGGTGTTGCATCAGAGAAGCAGCGGCGCGGCGAGCCCCCGCTCACCTGTCCCTTACCTGCTGCAGCTTCCACTGCTTGTCCTCTCTGAACTGGAAGTGCAGAAGCTGGCTGCTCTTTGCCACCTTCAGGTTGATGTCCTGAGGAGGAAAGTCCAGCGTTAGCAGACGGCAGCTCAGCGCCTGGCCGTGTGGAGACAAGGGTCCAACTCACAGCCTGGGTCAGCGCCTCCCCCTGCAGAGTCAGCACCCCCTTCACCTGGTCCATGCTGCAAAACAACCCAGGCCAGAACGTGAGAAGCTGCGCGGCGCCACGCCGTGACCTGCAGAGCGGACGCCAGCGGGGCTGAGAGTGACGCTCATGACACAAAGAAAGACGGAGCATTACGTGGAGCTGCCCAGGATGAAGTTCTCCTGCTTCAGCGGACTCTCCAGGCCCGGGTTCGGCATGCAGAACCGCCGGGACGCCTCCTGCCAACAACATCAGAGCAGCGTCAGAGCAGCAGCCGTCTGCACTGAACTCCGCCTCCTGATGGTAGACAGGCCAGGACGCTCGGTGCACACCCCCACGGCTCTCCGTGGACACAGATCCAGACCCAGCAGAGCAGTTTGTCCCCCGGCGAGGCGGCGGCGTCTGCCAGAGAAGCCCCTCAGACCCCCCCTCATCTCTGGATTCATGTCACAGATCAGAACCGTCTGTTTCATGCTGAACACGCCAGTCCTGCTGCAGATCTGGTCTGTTGGATTTCTTAGAAAACTGTTTGTTTTCATCATAAACAGATCCCACGCCAAAGCTTTGGCCTCTCTCTGCTGGCGTGAGCGTCAGTGCGTCCGGGCCGAGCGCGTCCGGGCCGAGGGCGTCAAGTCCAAACGCGGGTTCTGACCCGCCCCCTGCTAAACGTTGTGTTCTCACCAACTTCTATCCAGAACTTCTACAAAGCTGAAGCAAACGTCAAACAGAAGAGAAGCTTTTCGTTTGCTCCTCTTTGTTGGGACTGGATCACATAGATGTTCCTCTCTGGGGGGGGTCACTGAACACATCACAGCTCAGCATGATTGATGAATGTAGCCTGAGTGGATGTTTTCTGAAGCTCCTGAGTGGGGGGGCAGGCAGAGACGGCTTGTGTTTATGCGCTCAAGCTAAAGCCCTGACAGTGAGCCCCCCCCCACACCACCAACACGTCACTACCAACAGGGCGGGTCTTCGTGGACTCCGTCTCACCTTCAGGACGTCCTGCAGCTGCTTCAGGACGGCGTGGACCTCGTCTTTCAGCAGCCAGTTGAACTCCTCCTCCTGTCAATCACATGAAGACAGAACAGCTGAGACCCCCCCAGACTGCAGCAGTCCTTCAGCCCCCTCCCTGTTCACAGACATCTGCAGCTGTTGGTGCTGCACGGGGGGGGTCAGGTGATGCACTCAGGTGAGTGAGGAGGTCATTCAGGTGAAAAGAACATGTCAGTGACGTCATTCGTCTGGCCTAAGCGTTAGTACGGATGCCGCTGTTGTCCAAAATCTGTTTTTTACAAAGACAAACACGATTCTGTTTGTTCGGTCTGAGCCGGGATGCAGCGGAACCAGCAGCGTGACGGTTCTGCTCATGCGCCGCGCGCGCGCGCTGCGTTGTGCTGTCAGTCATCACATCAACAACATACGGTGCGAAGGCGCGAGCCTCCGCGACGCAGCCCCCGGTCTGCTCGGTAAACAGCGATGCGGTCACGTGACCGTGCTGCTGTCAGTCAGTAGAGACTCAGCCGCCCCCCCCCCCCCCCCCCCCCCTCCCCGGCGGAGCGGCTCACCAGCACGGCCCTCTCCACCTGGCTGGCGGCGGACATCTTGGGCAGCTCGCTCACGGACCTCTGCGGGTTCAGCATGGCTGCTCGTTCAGCGGCTGGACGCCCGGGAGCGACTGATGGCGCGGAGCGGATCCCCCTCTAACCAGCTCAGCGGTGACGCCTTCAGGACTGTCGGACGTCCCAGCTCCGGGTTGACGCCGCGGTGAATGCGCGTGAGTCTTCACAGCCAGCGGGAGAGTTCAGCGTCTTCAGATGTGTACTGCGCATGCTCACAGACAGCGGCTTTGGAGGTAACCTCACTGCAGGTCCATCACGAAAAGGAGAGGTTCTAATTCCGAGCTGTATTTGAACGCATCATTATGCTGGTCACGCTCTTTCTATCAGCGCGGGCCCGCCCACTCGGCCCACTGATAACCGCTCTTCGGAAGTGGGGGTGAGTCACGTGACTCGTGTAGGGAAGCGCCATTAGAAGGATTTAAAAGGATTCCTTTGAAGTTCAATTTAAAAATAGACATTTGGGAAGAAGGAAGTGGAGAGTTTAATGGAAAATTCTGATTCCGGAAGCAGGAAAGGGGGGGGGGGTCCTGAAGATAACAAATGTTCATGCACACTATTTTACTAGCATGCTACAGGTGTATTGAACACCTGTTCAACATGAAGGGGCGGGTAAGGGGGAAGTAGGTGAGAGGCGTGTCCTACAGGATTCAGACCCCCCCCCCGAAAACCTTCACACTGCAGAGGGAGCCCGTGGGTGCTGTTCACGTGACACGTGCCTCCTACCTGCAGCCTGTTGGAAATTTACGGTGTAGTTTGCGTGGACGTCCTACAGCAGGGGCCCCCAAATCCAGGCCTGGGGGGCCGTGGCCTGCTGGTTTCCCAGAATCCCTGCCTCATCTGCTGCCGATTACCTGGACCAGGTGTGTTTAGCCAATAAGGAGCTTCAATGACAGGAGACCCTGCAGGACACTGGCCCCCCAGGCCTGGATTCGGGGGCCCTGTCCTACAGGCAGCTATAGGTATAACCTTAAGACGCCGTTTGTGCAGCATTTGCACGACTGATTGACAGTGATTTAAACAAAGACGTGTTCAGAAATGCTATTTTAATCTTAGTTTTCTTTATTTTTGTCCTATCATGAGAGAAAGGCCACAAGGACATGTTAAAAACACCATTTTGATTGGAGGGGGGCTTTAAGGTGGCTGTATGAGCCACAGGGGACACACCTGCTCCCCCCTTAGGGTGCAGCCGCTCCTCTACGGCTCAGGACAACCCAGAATAAGATGTTAAACACTGACAGGTTAACGTTTGTAAAATGACAGAAACTAAAGTCTTGGAGGAAAAGTTGAAATAGAAATGATCAGAAAATGAGGAAAATTCTTGGAATTCTGTACGGAGACGGAAAAAGTCCACATTATGTTAGTTACTCCTGTGTGTTCTATGGTTCCTTTATTATGTATTTGTTCTTAGTTATGGCTCTGAAGGTCTCCCCCCACACAGAACCCTCCTTCCATCACACAACAAAGCATCAGAATGATGAAGAACCAAACAGAGGACGACCGTCTGTCTGTCTGTCTGTCTGTCTGTCTGCAGTCACCACTGCCAACGTTTGGGGATTCAGCTGGTTGGAGAATCCTGACGTTTAGGTTGAAAAGCAAATGAAACATTTTCTTCTAATACTTTCCTGGACTTCAGGAGAGTTAGAGAAGAAAATACAATTTAAAGTTCCATATGCTCGCTAACCTGAAGACAGACGCAGGTTAGAGGTGTGCAGGTTCTCCTGAGCACCGCGAGGCCGTCCTGCAGCACGGGCTGGACGCTGCGCCACGGCGGCGCGGGCTGGACGCTGCGCCACGGCGGCGCGGGCTGGACACTGCGCCACAGCAGCACGAGGAAACCACAGGACTCCGTAATCAGGGGAGGATTTATTAAACAGCACAAAAGTCTTTGCATTTCTATACGTACACAAAATCATAAATATCCCCCTAAAGCAAAGTTGCCCCCCCCCGACTGCTGGGGTCCAAAAGATCATTTCAATGCGATGAGCAGGATTATAAGAGACGCTTCTGGAGTCTGAGTATCTGCAGACCTGCAGTCCAGACCAAAGGAAGAAGGAATCATTCTGGGTTTGGAACAAAGGAACAGCTGGACGTGATATTTACAGGTTTCCTCTGAAAGCCGTGAAAAGTCCAACCTGAACACTGGAGTCCCGACAAGAACAGTTCTGACCCAGTTCAGATGACAGTCATCCCCATCACGCCGAGCTCCTTTCACGTCCCGCACAGTTGGAGCTGCACGCCGCCTTCTGCATGGCGTTCACAGCGCAACACGCTGAGGGTTACAGGAGTCAGTCCAGAAGGTTCTCTCACGGTTCTGTCAGAAGGTTCTCACACGGTTCTGTCAGAAGGTTCTCACACGGTTCTGTCAGAAGGTTCTCACACGGTTCTGTCAGAAGGGTTTGGACTTAAATGAAGAAAAAACAAAGAAAGAGGATTTCTTTCTCTCAGCAGTAACTCAGACGTTTTCGTAGAGGAACTTCTGATCAGCCGGCGCTGCAGACGGGAAGCAGCAGCCAAACCCGGACTCTGCTGCCGCGTAACAGTCTGTGGCTCTGGACCCGGGTCCAAACCTCCGGAGCTCCACGCGGGCCTGTAGAGGTTCTGACGGGGGGCCGTCTCCATCAGGACAGAGCTTTAAGGCCTCAGCACGCCGCGAGCTCCGTCCACAACCCAAATCAAACTTGACCGAAAGACTTGAGGCTGTCTGACATTAAGGCAATGCAGTGACACGCTGGGGGGGGGGCATAAAAAATGACACTTTAAAACTCAAACTCTCTCCGTCTCCTGGCGCCTTCAGGCAGCAGCCTCCTCACAGCCGGTCAGTGCAAAGCTCAGGGACTCCTCACAAACAGGAAGCATCGGCGGGAGGGAGACTGGGATGGGAGGGGCTTCAAACAAACCACTAAAACTGAAATAAAAAGCACTACTGATAAAGAAATGAGGATGACAGACTGTGGTCCGGGGGGAGCGCCCCCCCCTTCAGTGGATGTAGGCTCTGTAGACGGCAGAGATGTCGTTGTCCGACTGGTCCAGTGCTTTAGCCCTCTTGTAGACCTGCACAGAGACAGACATCATGTGACTCACAGCGGTCTGGGGGGGGGAGCAGGAGGAAAACGGGCGTGCCCTGACATCACTGCTCTGTGGGGGGGTCCCACGGCAGCACCGATGCTGCTTTACCCGTCAGGTCTGCGACTGCAGGTCCAGTCCACCTTCAGCATTACCCAGACTCAGTGATGGAAAAACCCCTGAACTTTGCTTTGAGCGATATGTTGGAAAAATACATGCTCTTAGACGCATTCTGGTACGACAAACTATCATTCTATAACATAATACATCGATTCTTTAACATCAATACTAAGTAATCTGGGAAATATCCAAACAAACATACAAACTAAATGAAACATTGTAAACATTCTTTTTTAAGGGAGTCTGGGTCCAAACCACCAAATACTTATAATTAATGTCAGTAATACTGAACTAAATCATGGTAATTAGGAAATACAAATAAATTAGATAGAAAAATGTATTCAAAATAAGAAAACTGAAATAATTTCTAAATTTGGTTTTGAGATTATTTTACACTAAATGTATTGGACCTGCACTACCTTAAAAATCTTTTTCTTCCAGCCAAGACCACTAAATTTGTTTTTTATCGTCTTCTCACAACTGAGGTCGTGACCAGGCTCAATAATGACGATGCCCGCCATTATTTTAACACAAATTTGATCGCAAACTCTTCAGATTTATTTGTGAAAGTTTAGTGTGGGTCCGCCAGCTTTGGTCTCTGGGGGATCCGTCACGCTGACCACCTGGTGCTGACAGAGCCAATCAGAGCCGCCGACGCATCCGAAAGCAACTAAAACGTCCCGTCATTGGTCGATTAGGCCGGGAAGACGAGACGGCCACGCCCATAGAGGAATATAGACAATAAAGCTAAAATTCACCGATTTCAGACCATTTTTTCATCCGGAAAGCGATTTGTCCGTAGAGATCAGGTCTTTATTTCCTGGAAGGTACGATTGGTTTGCTCAAAAACCCGGATTTCTGGGAATTACTGGGAGACTTTCATCACTGCGGACTCCACCTGGCTTCCTGTTCAGTGAAGAAGCCCGGCCCGGCCCAATCCCGCTGACGCTCTAAGACGAGGGCAGCCCAGCTTCAGGCGGCAGAACGTACCTCGTTGGCGGCTGCAGCCATGGGGGTTGGGTGGTTGGCCATGTCCCCCATGGAGATGGCCAGCCTCAGGTCCTTCTGAATGTGCTTCAGGTAGTAGTCTGGCTTGAAGTTGCCCTGCAGGATATCTGGCAGAGGACAGAACCGTGAGCATTTCAGTAGGAACTTCCTGAAATCTGTTGCTATGGTTACAGAACGACCCCCCTCAATACTCAACATGAACACATTTGATCAAAGCCTCAAGCCGTGGAGCTACTGACTTTGGCATTTCTGGTCCACAAAGGTGCTGGCCATCTGGCCCTGGCACAGGATGTCCAGGAAGGTCTGCTGTGATTGGCCCGTTGCTTGGGCTAGAGTTAAGCCCTCTGCAATGGTGGCCATGAAGCTGCCCTGCACCATGTTGAGGATCAGCATCATCCTCGCTGCGTTACCTGCTTCACCTGACGACAGAGACCATGTGAGAGCAGGAGCTGCATGAAGATCGCCCCCAAACCGCCTTTGTCCCCCCCCCCTGTGAGGGGACAAACACCAGTCTGTGGGACCAAAATTTTCTAATCTTAGTTACCCAGAAAGAAGGAGGTTTTGCCCATGGCCTGAAAGCAGCTGCTGCAGTCCTCGTACACGGTCCGGTCGCCTGCAGCCAGGATGACCAGCATGCCGTCGTTTGAGAGCTGCTGGCTTCCCGCCACCGGAGCCTCCAGAAAGCGTCCGCCTCGCGACGTGATCACCTGCCGTTCAAAGACAGAGTTCAGCGGCTGCGGAGGCGCCCGCGTCAGCAGCGTCTGCGTGCAGACGGCACACCTGTGACAGCTCTGTGATGGTCTCCGGGTCCACGGTGGACATCTCGATGTAGCATTTGCCCGGCCTGATTCCCTGCAGGACTCCGCTGGGTCCTAGCACCAGCTGCCAACAAACAGGAGCTTTGGTCAGACCTGACGCTGCCGCAGTGACAGCCGTCTGTCTCTACAGAGAAGATGCTCACGTCTCTGGCAGCCTTTGGGTCAGAGACACAAGAGAAGGTGATGTCACACATGGAAGCCACTTCTGCTGGGGTTCTGCCTAGCCTGGCCCCCTCCTGGATGAACAGGTCACACTGGAAAAAAACAAGTGGAGTTTGGTCAAACGGTGCTGCGTTTTCAGGCCGGATTTTTCTGCCAGCGTCACAGAAAGGCCTGACTTTCAGCAGCTCCCCTAAACTGACGGGACATGAAGGCAGCTGGTGAACGGAGTCTACAGGAAGAACGACAGGGACCTGAAAGACGGCAGTGAGCTTAAGACCCACCGTTTATTCACCTGCAGAGCGGAGCAGTGTTACTGCTGACCAAACATGCCGTTCATGGACGGCATCTAGAAAACGAGCTTCGTTGGGATCACCTGCAGGCACCAACAGGTGAAGGAAAGCTGCTCGAAGGCCCGGAGAAATGTTTGCACCAGACCAGGAATCACGAAGCAGAGCGAATGGCGTCAGGAAAGCTAGATGAGTGGAAACGTTCCACATCTACCAGGACTTGGACCTCCAGACAAAGGTCTGAAACGTCGTGGATTCCTGCTGGACAGGAAGTGGACATGAAAGCGCCGTCCTCACACCCTCAGGATTAGCACAGGAACAGATCAGATCTAGTTCTACGGCAGACTGTGAGGCCAGGGCAGAGGGTGGAAGAAAACGGACAGGATAACGGCTGCTTTACAGACCTTTCTGTGACGTTAGCTGCAGTGGAACAGGGCTTCTAAAGAAGACGGTACCTTTTCGGCGGTGCGGTTCCACACGGTCACAACGTGACCCATTTTTAACAGGTTGGAAACGATGCCACTGCCCATGAGCCCCAGACCCAAGAAACCTATCCTACAAGACAATCGAGCAAGAGCAACATTACTACACACACAGACAGTGGTGCCAGAGCGCCGCAGGCTGTCCTCACCTCTTATCTGTGGGGGTGATGCTCCCGTTGATGGCTGTGCTGTCTGCTGCTTGAATGGATGTGGAGCCTGTGACCTGCGACACAGACACTCAGCATCAACTGCAGTGAAACCCCAACACGCTCCTGACGCGTCCACGCATCCCCAAACACTCAGAGGCAGAACATCCGAGTCCTCACAGCGCTCTCGCTGCCTTCTACTTCCTCTGAGAATCAGGGGGCGGAGACATGGAACAGCAGTTCCTCAGAAATTCACCTTCAAGCAGTGGGCGGGGGGGCTGTTGGCGTGGACGTAAGCCTCCGGTTTATTCCCATCATCCCTTTGTTTACACTCTCCCCCACTAGCTTACAGCCCCCCCCTAACATTAGCGGTGCAACAGAAACATCAGATCCATCCATCCGTCCAGTTCTGATCCAGATTCCAGCTCAGACCAGGAAAACACAGACGTTCATGGATCTGTTGGTCTGCAGGATGATCAGAAAGGGGCGGAGCTTGGTGACTGTGACCCGCTGGCTGTACTTTGTACATAACAACCACAATCTTTCACTATGGTGGTCCTGATTCACCACGATTTGAATAAAGAAACACTCAGTTGTAGTTTTAGTTCATTTGTCTGGGTGTCTGAGGCGTTTTCAGAGGTTTTTTCATTAAAAAAATAGCCCCATGGGAGAAAAACTGCTCCCCCAATGAAGAAGTTGACTGACCTCTTCAATGATCTTCAGGCGTTTGCTTATGGGCTCCATGGAAGAGGCTGGCTGTGGACACAAAGGACAGGTGGTGAGCAGCCGGCTCAGGTGAGCCTCACAGTTCTGAGCGGGTCAGCCTGGTCTGACTAACCAGCTGGTAACCAGTCAGTGACAGATCCACCATGGGATCCACAACGTCACGGTTACCTCTGAATATCTGCACCGACACGCGTGATCTACTGCACACACCAGAGAGTGCAGGAGTCCAACGGACGACAGCAGATAACGCCGCCACTAAAACAACCAATCAGGGAGCAGTCCCACAGATAAACAGCTTTTAACAAACTACCTGGACATTTTCTGTCACATTTGTCTGGATTGTTCAGAAAAAACACACTAAATTCTGCTCCGTGACACGTGCCAGCCTGAGCGTGCACTGATCAGATCACTCCCGGTCAGAAAAAGCCTTCAATGATGGGGAGGAGAATGACCCGTTTGTTTTTAAAGCAGACGGAACCTGAAGCTGGACTCCAACGAGAGACCATGAAGACGTCCAGAACTCATCACGTGACGAGGTCAGCGGTCCACACGCCGCCGTCCCGTGATGAGTTTTCAGCATCCATGTTTGAAGACGCTTTTTAACCCTCAGTCCCACTATGTTAGCAGTTCCTAACCCCCCTCCCACGGACGACGTTCCCGCTCCACTTATTGGGATTCTTACCTTCTCTGATTGGCTGAGCAGGAAATGATGAAAATGTGGGTCATCTTTGACGGGCTGCAACACAACCAGAGGAGTGTTAATGGCTGAGGTTGGAGCCGGCCGTGGTTCCCATCCAAACTCCAGCCTTTTCTCCTGCAGCTGGAGAAAAGGCTGGAGTCTGGGGGGGCAGGGCCCCAACAAACCCAATTCAACGTTCCTCATGAATGCAGAACGTTTCCACCTGCAGGTGTGTTGGGGGGGTCAGCCTGCTGTCCGCCGACTGTCAGAGCCTTTGGGGGGGGCAGCTCTGCCTTCTTTTTGGGGACATAATAGACATGTTGTACACTAGTAAACCCCATAGGGGGGGGGTTGTGTAAAGTAAACTGAAATAAAAACAACCTCAATCTAAATGAACAAAAGCACATGAACGCATTCTCAGGGAAAAGTCTACGGCGTCGCCCGCTGCCCATGAGCAAGGCAGCACGACCCCCCAGACACTCACAGTCTGAAATGCAGTCTAGATTCAAGCCTCTTCCACCCCCCCTCCACACACGCAGCTACTGACCCCCCAGCAGAAGGCATGACAGGCAGCTTCAGCAGTCTGCAGTGAGCACCACACAAGCCAGAAGGGAAAGGTTTGCAGCGGTTGGTGGTTTGAAGCCAGAGTTAGTTAAGATCAGGTGGAAGAACAGCAAGGCAAGGGAGGCTTTGGGGGCAGGGAGGGGGTAGGGGTCCACCTACGCTGGTTTCCCATTTGAATCCAGAGCCGGGTCCAGCCCCCAGCCTCTCCATAGCAGATGGCTCGGGGTCAGAGTCAGTTAAGTCCTTAAGAAGGAAAGAGACACACATTCATCTTGAAGTCCAGAGATGAGGTCAAGTCTGCCGCTGTGCAGCAGTGGGCCACACGCACAGCTGCATCCATGCCAGAGCAGACTGCAGACGTGTCCGTCAGCCTCAGCCTCAGCTGACGCACACCTGGAGACCAGCACGGGATGGAAACTTTCCTTTCCTTCTTTTGTTGGGAAAACATTACATTTCAGTGAGAGACTACACAGCTGCTGCCTTTGCCCTCAGCTTTCTACACCGCAGAGTTCATGTCAAACATGGGAATGTGGAGCATCTGCAGATAAATCAATTCACATCAGAAGACCTCCATTTTTATCACGCTGCTCCTGTGTGACACACCAGGAATCCACCAGGCGTCCCTGACACACCTGGAGTTCACCAGACGTCCCTGACACACCTGGAATCCACCAGGCGTCCCTGACACACCTGGAGTTCACCAGACGTCCCTGACACACCTGGAATCCATCAGACGCCCCTGACACACCTGGAGTTCACCAGACATCCCTGACACACCTGGAATCCACCAGGCGTCCCTGACACACCTGGAATCCACCAGACGTCCCTGACACACCTGGAATCCATCAGACGCCCCTGACACACCTGGAGTTCACCAGACATCCCTGACACACCAGGAATCCACCAGGCGTCCCTGACACACCAGGAATCCACCAGACGTCCCTGACACACCTGGAATCCATCAGACGCCCCTGACACACCTGGAGTTCACCAGACATCCCTGACACACCAGGAATCCACCAGGCGTCCCTGACACACCTGGAGTTCACCAGACGTCCCTGACACACCAGGAATCCACCAGGCGTCCCTGACACACCTGGAGTTCACCAGACGTCCCTGACACACCTGGAATCCACCAGGCGTCCCTGACACACCTGGAGTTCACCAGACGTCCCTGACACACCTGGAATCCATCAGACGCCCCTGACACACCTGGAGTTCACCAGACATCCCTGACACACCTGGAATCCACCAGGCGTCCCTGACACACCTGGAATCCACCAGACGTCCCTGACACACCTGAAGTTCACCAGACGTCCCTGACACACCTGGAATCCACCAGACGTCCCTGACACACCTGGAATCCACCAGACGTCCCTGACACACCTGGGGTTCACCAGACGTCCCTGACACACCTGGAATCCACCAGACGTCCCTGACACACCTGGAATCCACCAGACGTCCCTGACACACCTGGGGTTCACCAGACGTCCCTGACACACCTGGAGTTCACCAGACGTCCCTGACACACCAGGAGTCCACCAGACGTCCCTGACACACCTGGAATCCATCAGACGCCCCTGACACACCTGGAGTTCACCAGACATCCCTGACACACCTGGAATCCACCAGGCGTCCCTGACACACCTGGAATCCACCAGACGTCCCTGACACACCTGGAGTTCACCAGACGTCCCTGACACACCTGGAATCCACCAGACGTCCCTGACACACCTGGAATCCACCAGACATCCCTGACACACCTGGGGTTCACCAGACGTCCCTGACACACCTGGAGTTCACCAGACGTCCCTGACACACCAGGAGTCCACCAGACGTCCCTGACACACCTGGAATCCATCAGACGCCCCTGACACACCTGGAGTTCACCAGACATCCCTGACACACCTGGAATCCACCAGGCGTCCCTGACACACCTGGAATCCACCAGACGTCCCTGACACACCTGGAGTTCACCAGACGTCCCTGACACACCAGGAGTCCACCAGACGTACCTGACACACCTGGAATCCATCAGACGCCCCTGACACACCTGGAGTTCACCAGACATCCCTGACACACCTGGAATCCACCAGACTCTCTGACACACCTGGTATCAACCAGACGTACCTGACACACCTGGAATCAACCAGACTCCCTGACACACCTGGTATCAACCAGACGTACCTGACACACCTGGTATCAACCAGACGTACCTGACACACCTGGTATCAACCAGACTCCCTGACACACCTGGAATCAACCAGACTCCCTGACACAACTGGTATCAACCAGACGTACCTGACACACCTGGTATCAACCAGACGTACCTGACACACCTGGAATCCACCAGACTCTCTGACACACCTGGAAGTCACCAGACTCCCTGACACACCTGGAATCAACCAGACTCCCTGACACAACTGGTATCAACCAGACGTACCTGACAAACCTGGTATCAACCAGACTCCCTGACACACCTGGAATCCACCAGACTCTCTGACACACCTGGAAGTCACCAGACGTTCCTGACACACCTGGAATCAACCAGACTCCCTGACACACCTGGTATCAACCAGACTCCCTGACACACCTGGAAGTCACCAGACATTCGTGACTGTCTAGAAACCAGCTTCATCTGGATCTAACAGTTTTTGAAGCCTTGCTGGTTTCAGGGATTTGTAAACTGCTGGTTTTCACATGAGTGCAGCTTCCAGTATCACTTTCACCGTTTCATCTGCCTACTATTGATCCATTTTAGCTGCAGCTAGATTTTCTTACAAGTCTTTTAATGTTGCTTACTTGATCTGAGGAATCACACCACAACCACTAATCTAAGCAGCTTCAGTTCTAGCAGAGAGAACCTCAGCAGAATCACATCTTACAGGCAGAACACAATGTCCTGGTAGGAACAAGAATCTAACAGCTGACCTGACTGTACAAATGTACCACTAGAGAGCCTGCAGGTATCATGCATCACTGATCAGAGAACGTCCCACTGATCCACTGGATCAACAGTATTAGCACACCTCCCATCTTCCACACAAGGAAAACCTTTTCCAGAAACCACAAGCTTGATCTAAAATGAGACCACAAAGATCTGTTGAAAGGAACCCCCACCAATCCGCTCCATCACCAACAGTTCAGCATCAAACCTGGTGGTTTGTTCTCCATGCAGATTCCACTCCCCCCTCATTTCTTTACTCAATTAAAGGCTTAAAACTTACATCAGACTTAAACAACAGAAATTCAGGGGGAAAATAATCCGGTTTAGTCAAACTTCTCTTTTCAGTCTTTGGTCGAGTTGCATTTTTCCAGATAGAAGATTAAATTGAGCTGGAACTGTTCCACTTTCCACAGTAGCTTTTAAAAGTATTTATACCTTTTCGACTTCTCCCCATTTTCTCACATTATGACCATACGCATAAATATATTTTATTGGAATTTTATGTGAAAGACCACCACAAAGTGGCACACAATTGTGAAGTAGAAAGAAAATTATACAATAGTTCAATTTCTCTTTTTACAAATGAAAACTGAAAAGTGCAGTGTGCAAAAGTGTTCAGCCCTTTATTCTCTGAGTGCATCCAATTGACTTCAGTGGTTGCTTGATGATCGGTGACTGATCAAATGTTGGCTTAATGACTAAATAGAGTCCACCTGTGTGTAATTTAATTCCAGTACAAATGTAGCTGTTTTGTGACGACCTCTGCGGTTTGTTAAGAGAATATTGGAAAGGCCCAGTCAAAGTCCAGACCTGAATCCAGTTGAGAATCTGTGGCGATATCTGAAAACAGCTGTTCACAAACGCTCTCCATCATGTTCTGATTCTGCTCATAAAGTCTCTCAGTTCCAACAAAAATACCAGCTAAAGCTCGTCTTTAGCGGTGTAGCTTTCCACAGAATCCGTTGTCAGACCGTGGAACAAGAGAACAAATCCATGAAGCTCTGAGACGAGAGTCTGTCTGCATCACTACATCTCCCATGATGCATTGGGTTAAAGGGACAGCGTCTCAGCGCACAATGAGTTTTCCTTGTTAAACGTCTTGAAACCACAATGAACTCACATCAAACAGTTTTTAAATCTTCTTACTTAACTTTTATTCCATCTTTTAGAAAAAACAGCTGCAGCTTCCAGCTTTTTCTGCCACAATGATCACAAAAACACATGTGAGATCATGGAGGGACTGTAGATCAATACAGATTATAGAGTTTCTCCTTTTTTTCAGTTTTGGATGGATTTTTGTCATGGGTAAAGTGTGCCGTGGCTCAGAAAAGGTTGAAAAACACTGTTTTATTCCCACATTCCATGTTAATCCTTTTTTCTCCCTGCTTTTAATTTATGTAACAAAAATTACAAGTGATGGAAAATATTTCACAAAAGCTATTTTACTTTTACATCTCCTTTGGAAATGGGCTCAAACCCAACGTTGAACTAAATCCAAGCTGTAAAATGTTTAGGGAACCAGCAGCAGATGTTTTTAGCTCCTAGCTTGATCATCTCAAAGAGAAACACTAGAACGACTCGGCAGAACATTTCTGAGAACAGCCTTCAAACGGATTTTGCTGTTTGTGGTTTGATGCTCCAAGTATGAAGTAACAACCAGAGAACAAAATCTCACTTTTGACTCACCAGACAAGTTAGCTGGTAGATAAAAAAACTACCAACCAAATGATTGGGTTACTCTACAAAGATAACTCTTGGTGTTCTTAGGTTCAATGCAAACAGAGAGGAAGTCCCAGCATCAGGAAAACATCAGATAAAAACTGTTTTTTGGATGATTTCTAATCCATCTTTGCTCTCTGCTTCTGCCGTTTGCTTGGCGTCTATGAAATGTTGGATTTTCATTCCCACATGAGTCGTTTGTGTTTTCCTGCTGAAAAACCGCACATGAGAAGAGGCGGTTCAGTCCGTCCGCTGTTTTCTGACATGTAATCTTCCAGAGGCACTTGTAACAAAGCTCCATACAAAGGGCCTCTTATTCTACTTCTAAACTTTTCATTTGGTCGTATTCATCCACCACGTCTTCAAGTCCGCTCCGTGAAAACAGTCTGACTTTAAACCGCTCCGTGGTCACATGCAGGCCACACCAGACTGTACAGAGACCAGACGCATCGAGGTGTGACGTCCCCCAGAGGAAATGTCCTACCTCCAGCTCTCATCAAATGATGCCAACCCCCCCCCATTGCTTCCTGATACGCCATGTCAAAACCAGACGACAGGGATTGGTCCGAGTCGCTCCGAGTCTTCGTATCCATGACAATAGCGACAGTAGTTGCCATGGACACGATGACTCTGAGCGACTCGGACCAATCACTCATCTGGCTTCAACGTGGCGGCGCCCGTATCAGAGGCACTTGCACTTCCTGTTTGGGAAGACGAGAAGGGAGGGGTTGAGCTGTCCGTAGTTTTTACAGTCAGTGGTTGACAGCCTGTTAGCGTGGTAGCATCAGAGGTAAAAGTCCTCACATGTTCTGCTGATCAGCAGCTTCAACTCAAACCGAAAACTAGCAGACGTTACGCCGGGGGGCCACGGCGCGGGGGCCACGGCGTGCGCTCGTCTTTTTATTCCTCGCCTCGCTGACGTAGCTCCGCTTTGCTCGCTGCTGTTTTCACATCTGCGCTTTTTGAGAGACCGGCGGACGGCCTTTACTCCCCACAGCGGAAGAGAGCAGAGATCAAATAAAAGAAATAAAACCTTGATTTCCCCCAAAATAAATCCTCTCAGACAACAAATGTAAAGGAATCACTGAGCCCTACAGGCAGCAGATCAGATCTAAACTAGCAAAGGTGGACATCTGAGCAGCTGTTTCATGCACATCCGTCCCGTTCCCGTCTGCGTCCATCGCAGCCGGGCGCCAGCGTCTGCTCTCACCTTCTCAGAGGGATCCCTCAGGGCGCTCAGATCCTCATCGTCCTCCTCCAGGATCTTCAGAGGCTTGCTGGGTGCCTTCTTTCCTTTAGAGTCTCCTTTGCAGTCCTGCCAAAACAGCATTTTTCAGTCCAAGCTTCCACCAAACGCCGTGGCGGCCATCGTGGTTGAACTAAACAGACCTTATGCTTTAAATCATTTCTAAACACTTCCACTAAAGATCCACTAAAGTATGTAAACAGTAGAAATTATGTTCCATGAACTTAAAGCTAGTAACAAGTGATAAACGACTGCATGCGAGGTTGATCTCCACGGTCAGATATCAAACAGGAAGTGAGTGATGCGGGGGGGGGGGAGACATTAGGACTCCTTCCAGCAGTTATGCTACAATAAAGCATCAGGGTTTTTATTCTGATGCTCAGCAAATGAGACGTAGGAAATGTTGAAAGAAAGCGGCTTTCAGTGCTGAGAGCACAAACACATCAACACGGACGAGCTGCTCGCCATGGCGGGGAGCCAGCGGCGATGAGGAGCATGCTTGACTCTGCAGAGAGGATTTGGATTTTGCGGCTCCCCAACTGAAAATACTAAAAACATGCTGATATTTAAAATGTTTCTCTTCCTGCTCAGTGGATCACAGAGTGTGTTGTGGAATAAAAGCAAGGAAATCAGTCCGCATTGCTTCCACTGTACAGCGTGATCTCAGATGCTGCTCTACAAACAGACGATCTTCGTTCGCCTGAGGGTCTCAGAAAACGCCTCGGTCACCTGCTCCTTCCCCTTGGCCTTCTTCAGGAAGTCCTCCACGGCGTCCACAGCCTGCTGGAAGCGCTTGCCTTTATTGATCTTGATCATCTCCTCCTTGTGGGGGTGGTACGGCTTCAGCTGCTCCACCTTGATCCAGGCGCTGGGGGCAAACACAGAGGGGCTCACGGTTCTGGAGGAGGCCACGCGTGTGACGCTCCGCAGGAGACGGGCTCTCAGGTACTTACTGGTCTTCAGTCCCAAAGAACTTCACAAAGTGGCACTTTTTCCCCCTGGGCTTCTTTAGGTCTTTGGGGGGGCTTACAATCTGAGAATGAGGAGAAAACGTGGCACAGTTACAGCAAAGTAAACACAGAGTCCGGCTTCTTAGGGTCACATTGGGTCGCTTACCTTTCCAGGCCATGGTGGGTAGCGGCCCAGCTTCCCCCTAA
Source organism: Oryzias curvinotus (assembly GCA_023969325.1). Lineage (NCBI taxonomy): Eukaryota > Metazoa > Chordata > Actinopteri > Beloniformes > Adrianichthyidae > Oryzias > Oryzias curvinotus. The sequence goes on from CM043722.1 coordinate 38,927,767, forward strand.
ACAACAAGTCAGATATTTAGGGTCAGCTGCTGGAGCCTGGGGCCCCTCGGCACCAGCTGGGGCCTGGTGCCGAGGGGCCCCAGGCTCGGCACCAGGCCCCAGCCCGTTCCGGACGACCGTACCGGGACGCAGGAGCCCGGGCAAACCAACCAACAACAAGCTACCTGTGCTAACAGCAACACGTCGGTGCCGTCTGCGGGGCAGACGTTAGAAGGTGACGCGGGTGGCAGTGCGCAGGAAGAGGAAAACACGGAAGCAGAGCAGACGCGGCGCTAACGGGTTCTCCTCGATCTACGACGCTAACGGCGCGTCACGGTTACTTCACGGCCAGACGAGAACATGTCATGTGCGGCGGGAACCACAAAAAATACCCGCCACGAAGACAGAAGGGCCCCCGATAACCGCAGGATGCCCCCGAAGCTGCTCAACCGCAGCCTGGCGGCTAACGGCTGAGTCAGCTTAGCTAGCTTTCTGTTTGGGTTGAGAACGGACGGTGTTCCGGACCAACAAACGCGCTGAACGCCACGTTAGACGTTCCCACCGACGACGCGCGGTTTTTAGGGCATCCGAGATCAAACGTTGGTGTTTTTAGGCCAACTTACCACACCAAGTCCCCGATCCGCAGATGCACAGTCGCCATCTTTTAACCTAAATACAACCGTCGCTGCCCCGAAGCAGAGAAGAAGAAACACACCCCCGCTAAACTCCAGGGACGGGACGAGCTAGCTTACAGCAAAGATGTCCGCCGCCCGCCGCCATGTTGCTGAGGTCAACTGTGACGTCACGGACGGACGGAACTCACTGCAGTTCTGGAACTGCAGCAATAATTAAAACTAATTTCTGCTTCAACAAATACAAAGGCTCAAAAAAGCGGTTAACATCTAAAATCCTTCGGGTTAGTAACATAGGTTAACTCGTGCATTTATATGTTTTTTAATCCATTATTATTCTTTTATTTAATTCTTCTGTTTTATTTTTTAGTTATTCCCTTCAGTGGTTGCTTTATTTGGTTGTTATTGAACACTAGTTTCTTTAAAAAATATGTATTACTTCTAATTTTGTTCTTAATAGTTAAGATTTTCAAAAGGTCAAAACAATGTTGTTTTGTATTCATAACTGTTTTATTCTTATATTGTAATGTGATAAAGGTTGTATTTTTGTATTATATTCTGCAGATGTTCAATGAAAAAAAAAAAACAATTTAAAAAGCTGAAAACACGAATGTTGGGTGTTGATGTGCCGCCTTCACTGCACTTAGTTGGTGTTTTCTTGTCCAAAATAAAATTTGGTTTAATAAAAAAAAAAAGCGGTAAATGCTTTGAACTTCAGGACTTGACTGTTTAAGATCCGACAGTTTATAGCATATGGAAATGAAAAAGATATACGATCAGATATATTTATTTACCTAACGAAAATAAACTTTGCACCAGTAGCTAGGCTGGTATTTTGGGGTTCAAATACATTTTTTCTGAAGCAAACTTTACTAACAAAACTTAATATCCATCCACATCATCAGAAGAACTCAGAATAAACGGGGGGGGGGGGGGTACATTAGATGAGAAATAAAAAATATGATCACAGAGCACATTTGAGTAAATCACAGCATAATGGAAATGGGGGACAGTTCAGTGCATCCCCAGATAATTAGATTATATTTTTCAAGTAATTTTCCATTTTTATGGCTTTCTTTTATTTTCTAGAGGTTTACTGTATATATTTTTAATTTTACAAGTGTAAAGAGGTAAAGAAGGTTTCATCTTATTTACATTTTTGTCTATGGAATATATGTAAGTTATGCAAATATCTGTTTTCATTTTTCAATAGAGTGAGAACTTGAACACACAAAGACGCCAATAGATCCTTTGATGATGCTTTCTTAATTTTTGATTACATTGACCAGGTTCTCCTGTTGTCTGTGTCAACTTTTGGCGTGAAGTGATTCATATTTCAGTTTCTGTTTTATCATCAAATTATAGATGCTGCTTAAATGTGATCCATCTCTGTGATCCATCACTATGATCCATCACTGTGATCCATTTCTGATCCATCTCTGTGATCCATTTCTGATCCATCACTATGATCCATCACTGTGATCCATTTCTGATCCATCACTGTGATCCATTACTGATCCATCACTATGATCCATCACTATGATCCATTACTGATCCATCACTATGATCCATCACTGTGATCCATTTCTGATCCATCACTGTGATCCATCACTGTGATCCATTTCTGATCCATCACTGTGATCCATTTCTGATCCATCACTATGATCCATCACTGTGATCCATTTCTGATCCATCACTGTGATCCATTACTGATCCATCACTATGATCCATCACTATGATCCATTACTGATCCATCACTATGATCCATCACTGTGATCCATTTCTGATCCATCACTGTGATCCATTTCTGATCCATCACTGTGATCCATTACTGATCCATCACTATGATCCATCACTTTGATCCATTTCTGATCCATCACTATGATCCATCACTGTGATCCATTTCTGATCCATCACTGTGATCCATTTCTGATCCATCACTGTGATCCATTACTGATCCATCACTGTGATCCATTACCGATCCATCACTGTGATCCATTTATCCATGTCTGATCCATCACTATGATCCATTACTGATCCATCACTGTGATCCATTACTGATCCATCACTCTGATCCATTACTGATCCATCACTGTGATCCATTACTGATCCATCACTGTGATCCATTACTGATCCATCACTGTGATCCATTACTGATACATCACTGTGATCCATCACAGAACAACAGCTGGTTGGTTGTGATTCTCTCTTTGCTCAGCAGGGGGCGATGTATGATAAATGAAAAAGGGGATGATCTGGAGATCCACAAGGATCAGATTGATTTTGTCAGTAAATATTTGATTAACAATAATATTTGAACAAATGTTCTTGTTTTTTCTTGTGATCATAAAACAGAAAGTACTGAACTAAAGGTACAGACGCAAATATGTCCAAATCTAATTTATTTTTCCTGGCGGCAGCAAAAAATCTGAATAGACTTAGTTTTTATTGGCTGCAAAAGTAAAAGAGAATTTGGTAGTAAATTCTCAAAACACGTGAGGAATAGGTAAACGTTCCCCTTTTTAACAAAACAAAGTCTGGAAAATGTAAAAATCCCACGCTTAAAATCAAAAGGAGGAATTCTATTAACTGAAGGCAGAAGCTGCTTTTAGGATCTGAAAACAGACGGACTGAAAAACGTTTTCATCTGCAGAAAACTCACTCAAGAGATCTTATCGTACATTTAAAAATTGATGATCCAGAAATCTGTTGAGACGTTTGTAAAACCATTTGCCCGTGTTCCTGTTTATGTTCATGCCCGTGTTCGAGCACGTGTTTGTGTCTGTGCCTGTGTCCGTGTTCGTACCCATGTTCGTGTCTGTGTTCATGTCCGTGCCAGTGTTTGTGTCTGTGCCTGTGTTCGTGCACATGTTTGTGCACGTGCCCTTGTCTGTGTCTGTGCCCGTGTTCATGTCCATGCCCGTGTTCGTAGCCATGTTCGTGTTTGTGTTCATGCACATGTTTTTTGCATGTGCTCTTGTCCGTGCCTGTGCACGTGTTTGTGCACGTGCCCTTGTCCGTGTTCGTACCCGTGTTCATGTCCGTACCCGTGTTTGTGTTCATGCCCGTGTCCGTGTTCATGCCCGTGTTCATGTCCGTACCCATGTTTCTGTCTGTGCCCGTGTTCGTGCCTGTGTTCGTTCACGTGTTTGTGCACGTGCCCTTGTCCGTGTCTGTGCCTGTGTTGATCTCTGTGTCCATACCCGTGTTTGTGCACGTGCCCTTGTCCATGTCTGTGCATGTGTTTGTGCACATTCCCTTGTCCGTGCCCGTGTTCGTGCACGTGTTTGTGCACGTGCCCTTGTCCGTGTCTCTGCCTGTGTTTGTGTCTGTGTTCGTGTCCGTGCCCGTGTTCGTGCACGTGCCCTTGTCCGTGTCTGTGCCTGTGTTTGTGTCTGTGCCCGTGTTCCTGTCGTCTGAGTTACCGTGAAACGGCACAGGCTGTTTAGAACCCCCCCCTCTGAAAACACTGACATGTCCCCCATTCGTGTTAAAACGTGTGACAGCGTGAAGCAATGTCCAACGCCTTTATTGGTCAGTTTTAGAGCCATTTCCTTCCTTTGCAGTGATCTGCTGACAATAAAAAGAAAATCTCAGCCACGTGGTTTAATCTGACAGTTTTATTATTTATTTATTTCGCCTGTTACCGTTAGCAACAGTAAAACTCCAGCCTGAAAAAGGAGCTAGCACTCAAACAAACCCGTGGCTTGTTCTTCCTTGTTCTTGCTGTGACCTCAGGAGACCTTCATGCGGACAAACTATGTACAGCTTTCATGTGTTGACAGAGATGTGTCGTGAAGAAGCAGGAGAGACTGGGGTTAGCCTCATCATTGAGTTGGGGGGGTCAGAGAGTAGGAGGCCCATTCCGATGGGGGGGGGGGGTTGATGGATGGGGAAATCACCACATGAAGGAGTTATACCTGTTAAACACAGAAACAGAGTAATGCTTTAAAACAAGATGATAAACTACTAGTGAGGCAAGAACACTGATGTGGAACGTGATCGTGCATGTTTTCTGTTTATGGGACGTTTATAGATGTGTTACTAGTGACTTCATATGATGCAGTTTATAAATGCTCGTGAATGTCTGAAGAGAGTCAGTTAAAGCTCACAAACACCTTCCTAATGCTTGCATATGTCTTTAGTGATTATGGTACCTGGATCGCTGACTTCTGTCGGTGTCATCTTCAAAAAGCAGCTGTGGAACGTCATCCTCCTGAGCCGAGCGTCTGCCGTATCTGTGGGGTGAGGGGAGGGGTTATTCGAGCAGACCTTCACTCACGTCATGGTTTTCTGTCCATGAACAGCACAACCTGTGAGCGGATCCTCAAAGCTCTTGACCTTCAGCCTGATGGGCATCAGACGAGCACAGGGAACAAACGCCGTTCCTGCCTGGATAGTCTGTTCTGTGATTGCAGTTTGCTTTGCCAGAACCTAAACTGCCAACCCAACTGCCCTAAAGGCCGTGTCTCACAGCCACTACCTACTTTTCCACGTATGAAATGTCCGTCTTTTATGATGAGTGCTTGATATTCGTCATTCATGTCTTGCGTTTGTCATTCGTTGATGTGCTCAGATGTCCGTTTACATGAATTTAATCGGATGAGAATTACACAGTTTATGTTTATGCCCCCCACCCCCCGACGGGCTGTCTCGACAGGCACTAAGAAAAACTTGGAGCTGATAATATTTACTGTCCTCTGACTTATTCTTGTCCCAGTTCCTCCTGTCTTTCCGGCCTTTTCCCGCTCAGAGCCATCATTAATGTCTGGAGTCAGTACACTTGACATCATTTGCATCCACAAACCACTGACTTCCTGTTTTGCATGTGAAGAATTGGCATAAGTGGACCACCGGTGCACCGTAAAGGCTTCCTTCAGCCTGGAATTCAAATATCAATGAGCTCTTTGACTTTCATGACTGAAGGCAGATAGGTTACAACACACCCTGCTGCCTACAGAGGGGGCCAGGAGAGAGCAGTAACTTAATCTAGGATCCTTCATTGTTCCAAAACCATCGAGCTGCAGGCCGGAGATTTTCCATAATAAACAGTAATCTGATCTGCAGGTTCTGCCAGACGACACTTTCAGAAAAGTCCCTCAACCCAGAGCTGTGGGGTTAAGGGTCCATGCAGCTGCTTTCATAGCTAAAAAAAAAAAAAAAAAGGAAACAGTTTGAAGCCCTGCTCCAATGAAAATGGTGTTTTTGGCGTTTCTAACATGTTCTCTGGACATTTTTTTCAGGATGGAAGACACAGATTAAAATTAAGATTAAAACTGTGTTTCTGAGTATTTCTGTATTCAAATTGCTGTGAATCAGGATCAAAAAGTAGTTTAGAATAGAGTTTAGTTGTACGTACAAACTAAAATCAGCTGGCCAAAGTCTCCAAGCTCCGCCCCTTTCTGATCATCCCCCTGCAGACCAACAGATCCATGAAGGTCTTAGTTTTCCTGGAATCTGGATCAGAACCATGCGGATGGATGGATCTGATCCTGCTGCTATTTTTGATGCACGTTAGGTTGGGGGTGTGAGGGGCTGTAAGCTAGCGGGAGAGCGTGTAAACAGATGGATGATGGGAAATGAGTGCAGGCTTACTCTGCACCAACAGTGAATTTCTAATGAACTTTTGCAGAAACTATGTTCTAGACAATGATAGAGGTTTTTTGGTGTTAGCTAAAAACAACATCATCAGAATGAAAAGACCACCGGAAACACAGCAGATAAATCAGAAGATGATCGGAGTGGGACTTTTATTTCATGTGAGTTGCATGTAGATCTTCTATCAAATGTGGATTTCAGTCTATTTCATAGCTTGAGACCTTTCTTGGTGCCCTCAGAGGTGTGGTCAGAATGCACAGCTTTCATAAGAGAGTGTGTTCATGTTTCCTGTCATTCACAGCAGTGGACAGCAGGAAGACGCTGCGGGTTGCTGCCTGTGGCTGCAGCAGCGTGTGGTTGTGGTGGACAAACCTCTGTCGGGTGATCAGGTTGATGTAGTGTCTCAGAGCAGTGTAGTACTTGGCCAGCTCTTCGGGGGGCGCATCGTCACCAGGATTTTCTGGTTTGGGGGGATAGGCGTCTGCCAGCACGCCCAGACACACGAGCACACACAGGAAGATGGCGATCATCACCGTCCACGGCTTCAGCATCAGGGCCATCTGGAACAGAACGGCGAGGCGCAGAAGGACGTGCGGTGAGTGGACACGCTTTGGACATGAGCAAAGAAAACAAAAGTGCTTAAATGATTTTTAAATACTGTAGACATGTCACCCATCCTTCTTTAGTGGAAAACACCAGAAAAGCTCTGACTTGGGTCCGTTTAGGGCTGGGGTCTCCAGGCCTCGAGGGCTGGCTTCCCAGAGATCCCGCCTCACCTGCTGCTGATTACCTGGATCAGGTGGGATTAGCCAAGAAGAAGCTTCGATGGCAGGTTGGTTGGAAACCATGTTGGACACCGGCCCCCCAGGCCTGGATTCTGACCCCTCTTTACTGAAACAGGTGAAGCACCTCTGCTGAAGCCGGCTGTTTTCCAGGGATCAGTCGGGTAACGGAGTCAAACGGTAAACACTAAACAAGCTGAACATCCTTCAGCTTCAGCTCTGAGCGCTTCATCAGCACTTTTCAGACGTTCTCAAAACAAGGGGAGCTGCTGCAAACGTCTCCTGCCCCTGCTCTCTAGCAGCCTTCATCCATTATTGAAAAAAACCCCCTTAGAGGCTCAGCAACCCAAATCCTTTTTGAGTTCTGTGGACGTGGATCCACTGGGTCTGTGGATCCGTGTCACTCAGAACCTCATTCCAGGCTGCAGCCTCAGCTTCTGCTTCTACAGACAAAAGCAGCCAGTCTCCCATCAACATTCATTCATTTTCTACCGTTTGTCCCTTTCTGGGTCACGGGGCTGCTGGAGCCTATCCCTGCCACTTGTGAGGGAAGGCAGGGGACGTCCTGGACAGGTTGCAAGTCTGTCGCAGAGTCACAATCACACACCCATTCACTCTCACAGTCACACCTATGGAAGCATGTTTTTGGACGGTGGGAGGAAGCTGGAGACCCTGGAGAGAACCCACGCATACACGGGGAGAACATGCAAACTCACACAGAAAGGCCCCCATTGATGTTGTTTTTCACGCCCCCCAGCCGGGAATTGAACCAGGGGCCTTCTTGCTGTGAGGCAAGAGCGCTAACCACTGCGCCACCGTGCAGCTGGGTGAATGCTGGACTCTGATTGGCTGCGTGATAATGAACAGGGAAAAAGTAGTTCCGGTCACATAGCCTAAATGTTCCGTATCACTCCGCTGGCTTCAAACTTTATCTTCATCATCTGGACAAAAACCAGCGGTGAGAGGAGAACTTTCTCTCTGAACTGATGCTTATTTAACACATCGTGATCATCAGCGTAGATGTCCCTTTCCCGTGTTGCTGCAGTTGAGCTCGGTGCCAGCCCAGCCGTTACCATGACAACGTGCCACACCATGCAACCAATAGTCCGCTTGTGGTGAAAAAAAGTGATTTAAACTGAAAAAGTAATGAGAATAAAATAATTTTAATATTTATTTCTTTGGCATGAGCACCATGGTCACGTACCTTAAGTGGGATAGTGGCCGACCAGGTGTCCATGGTCAGAAATGAACACACTTCACGGTAGCAGCCGTCTTTGGCGGAGGCCTCCGAGTCGGTTGTTCATTTCTGATCATGGTCACCTCATCAGGCATTATCCCTTACAGAGAAAAGTGAATTAACTGAGAATAAAACATTGATTGATTGATTATTTGATTCACAGAACACAACTCAAGCGACTTAATGATCTAAAACGGTACTTATTTCTGGAATTTCCACAGATGCACTGTGAGGAGCTGCAGCTGCGCCTCACCAAGCCCAACGTTCACTCTGAGGATTTTCAGGTGAGATCCGGCTCCTTCACACACGCTTAAAGCTGCAAACTCAACACGCACGCCATGAACGCAGACGTGCAGGTATGACAAAAGCAGAGCCCCGGGATGAAGGACGCTTCTTAAAATATGACAAAGAAAGTTTCAAACACGACTTACTTTAGTCAGAGACACAGGTGGTTTCCAGCAGCTGGCAGCGAGTCGCTTTCTGCCCTTCGGCTCGTAACTCAGGGATTTATAGCCAGCAGAGGAGGGAGGAGTCGCACACGGGTGTTGTGGGGGTGTGTCAGATGGTGCTGAGGAGGGAGACGGGAGGATGCGTCATGCAGCCACTGAGGTGGGTTCTTCTGATGAAGGCAAAGATGACATTTTCAACAAACTGAAGACAAAGTATTTCAAAAGTGTGTTAGTGTTGATCTCTCATACTGAAACTTGGACAGACAGACAGACAGACAGACAGACAGACAGACAGACAGACAGACAGACAGAGCTTTAATAGTTATGAGGTGATGGAAAACATCACTTTGACGTGAAAATCTGCAGATTTAGGTCAACATTTCTTTGATTTCTTCTCCATCTCTCTTGCTGGTCAGCTTTGACTCTGAAATGACTGACTTGGGTTTTCGTCTCACAGCAAGAAGGTCCTGGTTCAAATCCTGCAGGGACCTTCATGGAGTTTCCACGTTCCCCTCGATCACACATGGGTGGGTGTTCTCTGGCTTCCTTCCACAGTCCAAAAACAGGCTTCATGGGTGAACTGGTGATTTCAAATGGTCCCTTAGATATGATTGTGTGTGTGTGTGGTTGTGTGTATGTGGGTGTGGTTGTGTGTACGTGGGTGTGGTTGTGTGTGAGACCCTGTGATGGACTGTTCAAATGTCCAGCTGGGTGAACCCCACCTTCACTCTTCAGTAGCTGGGAACAGAGGATAAAATGTGACGGAAACAAACCAAACTATTGATTGATGACTTTGTTTATCTGTTGTGAGTGTGACTTTTAGAGGCAGTGCACTGCTATTACTGTCATGAATACTTTCTTTTCTTCACGTTCTGTCTTGTCTTGGGTTTGTGTCCAGGCTGCTTTGACTCCGCCCCTTCACCTGTGGATCCTGTTAAGCAGTCACAGCTGCCTGCACACACTGCATGTAGGGAACTGTCTGAGTCTTTACTGTTGTTTAGTGTCCTTCAGGTCTGTGTCTCATTGAAGAATGTTAGAAATCCTTCAACCAATCATTGTTTTCCTGTTTCTCTTTTCTATTCTAGTTTCTTCCTCCATGTTCTGCAGCTTAACTTCTATAATGTTTCAGCTATTTTAACCATCAACTATTCAAATCTTCAGCTCTTTCAACTTTTTCCAGCTGTGACTTTTGCTCCTTCAAATCCTTGAACTTTGCCAGATTTTCCAGGATTTCTGCCTCCATTGAAATCCATGGGGAATCCTTGGTGCAGGAGCTCGCTGGTTCGATTCCCGGCTCTGGCATTTTTCACAAACATATATTTCTCTGTTATTGAGCTGTTTTGACTTTATTTATGGTCAACTTTGATCATTTCTTTATTTTTATTTTTTTGTGCCAATTCTTACCCTTTAAGTTTCATTTTCATTGGCAATATAACACTCAACCCATATTTTCTTCTGGAAATGCAGCTCCTTCTAGTTTTAATTAGTTTTGATCGCATGCATTTTCCCCACTGTGTGGTGAGTTTTTGTTAACACATTTCACATTTCAGTTCTTGTCTGTGAAAACTATTTCAGTCAACTTAATTTGGACTTTTGTTCTAAATGTTTTCAAAAGATGCAAGTAATTTTTAATCGCAACGTTGGCGTTCTGGAACATCTTGACACAACTTTAAGAAATTAAGATGATCTTTTTTTTTTAGTTCTGATCAAATATTGTGGTTTGCTGTGAGTTGATCAAAAAACACTTAAAACTAGAAGAATCTTAATTTCCAGAGGAACATGGAGGGTTGAATGATACATAGCTGAATGAAAATGAAAATCTAAGGGTAATAATCAGCAAAAGATAAAGAAATTGATAAAATGATCAAAGTTGACCGTAAATAAAGTGAAAACAGCAAAATAACAAAGATATGTGTTTGTGAAAAATGCCAGAGCCGGGTATCGAACCAGCGAGCTTCGGCACCAAGGATTCCCCATGGATTTCGATGGAGGCAGAAATTCTGGAATATTTTGAATAGTTCAGGGATTTGAAGGAACCAAAAGTCACAGCTGGAAAAAGCTGAAAGAGTTAAACATTTGGATAGATGAATGGATAAAATAGATGAAACATTGTAGGAGTTAAGCTGCAGAACATGGAGGAAGAAACTAGAATAGAAAAGAGAAACAGGAAAACAATGATTGGTTGAATACTTTATAGCATTTAACCAATAATATGATTCTGAAAAACTAGCCAGTCATCATCCATCACCTTAAAGCAATGACAACACGGCTTGTCAAGATTATTTTTTTCTTTTCACACCCTTAGTTAATGTGTGATCAAACCGCCGTAGACGCACAGACGTTGCATGAGAAGAAGGCGGGGCCGATTCCAGAGACTCTTCTGTTTCTGCAGAAAATGTCTGGCCTCGGTCGAGAGCTGCACAGTATTGTTGCGGGTGGACTCTCCTCCTCCACGGGTCCGCTCTGACTCACAGTTTCTCATCAGTGCATCTGTTTCGTGTCAGCTGACTGCTCTGCACTGCGGATGCAATGTGTTTGCTCAAAAGCACTTCTGGGGTAAGGTGGGTTCCTGTGAAGGCTGCAGGCTGCAGATATAAGGATGCAGATGTGTATCAAAAAATGGATGAAGTTATGAGAGTTCCAGCAGTACTGGTTTAAACCACAGAAACCAACAAGTTGTAGTTGGTAAAACTGTATAAAATCCACCGGGAAGTAAAGAATCATTTCTGTCAAACATCCGTTTGTCTTCCTGTTGTGTCTCTACTGTCTTTGCCTTTTGATGACGTGTGATGCAAACGAAGACGTCCAATCAGAAGCAGTTCCAACTGACTGAAGCTGAAGCAGGGATGAGCGTTCACTCACTAAACTAATTCAACTCTATTTATAAAAAGTGCTTGTCATACTTTGCGCAACTCAAAGCGCATTACAATTAAAAACAAAAGCACAGACACCAAATCTACCCCCCCCACCACCACCACCGTTAACTAATACATCCCATAACCCCCCACACAATAAATACTTCTCATGAAAGTAACGTTGAAGAAACTTTTGGCTTGGCTCTGCTGAGAGGAAACAGGATTTGGAGCAGCTCAGCTGACCACAGTGCCCCCCCCCAGACCGGGACTCCACAGCTTTGACACCCAGCCACCCCAGACCAAGCCAGCAAACCCTACCCTAACCTTGGGGCTAAATCCTAGTGAGACCGATGTTAAACAGAACATCAGTGTCTCATGTAAGATGGAGAAATGCATTCAGGTTAAATCCTAATCTGATCATGTGTGGATCTGTTTCCAAAGCGTCTTTTCATGATGATGATGCCAGTTTTAGCTTAAACCTAAAGACCTCGTCGTTTTCTAGGACATAGTTTCTGCAGAGCAGCAGGAGTTCATCAGAAATTCACCTCTGAGTTGTGGGGGGGACTGTTGTCACGGACGTAAGCCTCAGGTTTATTTCCCATGATCCCTTTATTTACCCGCCCTCCCACTAGCTGGCGGCCCCAGCAGCAGGCAGAGATGGAGCGAGGAGAACGAGTTCTCTGCCAGCAATGACTGCAGTGCAGTGGATGAGATGTTCTGAGGAGGAACAGAGAGATGGAAGCAACTTCAGATGATTGTTTCTTTTATGCCATTAAAATTAAAATGCTGCTTTTGTGTTATGGTTCCTCAGTTTAGGACATCTTAATTTCACTTTGGTTGTGTCTGAATTCCATCACTGCTCACTCTGTAGTGGGTTCACCATTTTCAGCTGCTGTCTGAGTCTGTAACCCTAAATCCAGTGTCCTAGAAATTTCCCAGAAGTCTCTGCAAAAAACCAGCGTGCATTGATGCTCACTAAATCAGCGAATATAGACCTCAATGCACTGCGTGCGACAATTTTTGTAAAAAATGTAAAAACGTGTTTTAATGTATTTTTTTAATAAACCATCAACATTTTTATATTCAGAAGACAGCGGGCTCAAATAACCATCGCAAAACACTTATTCACATATTCACACATATTCATTAGATTTGAACTTCATGAAATCGATGACGTCATAAAGAAAAAAAGTAGTGGGCGTGGTGTCCAGGGCGCTACATAGTGCTGCACTGTATAGTTTTTTAGTAGTAAGAGATTAGGGTGGGAATTCAGACACAAAGTTTTTACTTTGACTTTTAGCAGATCATTGGTTTGTATCTGTGTTTACACAATCTATGCAATTTATACACTTCAAATCAAACTTTATTTATAAAGCTCTTGAATAACCTAAACAACATGAAATTCTTCACAGAGCAAAACCATCTTTCAAAAACAATATTATGTTGTAATATTATTGCCATTATTACTGTTATGGGAGTTTGTTTAAATTGTCTTAATTGAACTCTCCAGTGGATCGGTAAAGTTCTGAAAACTAAAGACTAAGACCGTCACATCAAATGAGACATAGCAACAAATCTGACGAGATAATCAGAGTCCAGTTCAGAACAAACAGGTTTGCATCAGAAAAAACCTGCATGTTCACGTCTGATCGTATCTGCAGCCGCATTTCAAAGGTTAGAATCTGGGAAAGCGGGAAGAAAGAGTGGCAGGACGCATTTACACAGCACCGATAAAACCCAACAGCCCCTCAGCCTGTCACTGCACAATTCAGCATCGCCCCAACAGACACACACACACACAAGCACACACAGACACACACAGACACACATAAGAGCACACACACACATAAGCACGCACAAACACACACTAACACACAAACAGACACACAAGTAGGTGTGCAGTTGTACAATCTTTACTCTGACAGGATAACCACACAGTCTGGCAGCTAAACTGATCAGCATCAAAGATGAACGGCAGCATCAGCCATGAGCAGAGAAAGTGAGGCAGAGCTTTTGTCAATGCCTGTGTGCACACATACACAACGCCTGCACTGAATTTCTCCTCTGAATTTTCTTTTCTTTATTGAAATTCTTGTTTGCATTGAAGACTTGGCAAGAAGGCCCCGCCATAGTAAAGCCAGGGAAACAAAAATACACAAATAGAACAACACACGTTAATCTATGGAAAACACACAAATTCAAGCAATACTGACAGTGACATTCAAATAGCCTACACAGACAACAAGTGAGGGGGAAGGATAAATAAGTACAGCAGTCAGACAGAGTCTCTCACAGCTTAAACAAATGGTGTGATGGGAAAACGCCGCGTTTGAGGGAGTTTTGGGGAGAGTTCCAGTCATTTGCTGCTGCAAAATGTAAGGAATTCTACCTGTGCAGACCCTGGGCATAGAAATTATAATCCGGTTGTTGGACCTCAGATGGTGGTTGGTATGATGCAGGAGGCTGGAGAGGTATTGTGACGTCTTCCCCAGTAGAGATTTGTGAACGAAGAAGCCGGTGATTAAGTCGTCTGGTGTGGAGGTGAGGACCAACCCTTCAGTTTGTACGGTTCACCACAGGGAAAAATGGGCACCAGTGACGGATATCTAAGTGATAAAGAACGTCAAACTGTTGAGAGAACACCTGGAAGTCAGTTCATAGATAAAATCCTAATCAAACAGAGGGAGTGTGGTCATCCACGCCAGAGAGTTTGTGGATGAAGCCTTGTTCTTATAGAAGAACTAACCAATCAATCAATCAATCAATCAATCAATCAATCAATCAATCAATCAATCAATCAATCAATCAATCAATCAATCAATCAATCAATCAATCAATCAATCAATCAATCAATCAATCAATCAATCAATCAATCAATCAATCAATCAATCAATCAATCAATCAACCAACCAACCAATCAATCAATCAATCAACCAATCAATCAACCAATCAATCAATCAATCAATCAATCAAATCAAACTTTATTTATAAAATAGAACTTCTCCTGCATTTGTGCAGCTCCAAGCACCTTAACATTAAAAACAGAAAACACACAACATTACAGTAAAAACCCAACCCACCCTTCACCATTCCCACTCCCCTCCGTTAAAACATACGACCTATGACCCCCACGTACAGTGAATAATGACCATGTAACTTCTAACAGAAAAGTAAGGCTTGGCTCTGCGCTTAGGAAACAGTATTTGGGAATCTCTTCATACCAGGAGCCAGCCTGGACATGGGAGCATCACCACAGTGCCCCCCCAGACTGGGACAGCAACGGGGTCCACTTCACAGCCGTATCTGCAAAGTAAGACTCCAGCTGCCCCAGAAAGGGCAACAACTGCAGCAACAACCACCGACCAAGCCGGCAAGCCCTGAAGAAAAGATCCCCACAAGAAACACTGAAGCTAAAATCATAAGATGCTAAAATTAATGACATAAGATGTAAATGAAAACATAAAATTGAGATAAATAAAATGTATAAAATGAAATTAAATACATCAAATATCCTACACTAAAACTAATAGAATAAATTAGCCGTTAAAATCAACTAAAAGCCAGAATAAACAGGTGGCTCTTCTTCAAAACCTCTACAGTCTGAGGTTCTCTGGCAGACGGTTCCACAGGTGAGGACCGTGACTGTGGAACGAAGCCTCACCTGAAGTTTTGGTTCTCACCTCAGGAACAACTAAGAGGCCAGCACCGGAGGACCTCAGAGTCCACGAGGGCTCTTACTTTGAAAGAATATCATAAAAATAAGAAGGCCCAAGACCATTAGAACATTTAGATGTTATGGTTGCCCTCTAGTGGTATTTCTTTTGGTTGCATTTCTGGCAGGTTAGCTGTGGTCCCTCACTAATTGATCACAGCTGCCTGCAATCATGTTGCTTCCTATTTAAGTTCTGTTCTCTCTGTGTTTTGTGTTGGAGCATCTTCTCTGTTTGGGTCTTGTTTGGTTCAAGTAAAATCTTAAAACTTGATGGATTTGTTTGAGTCTTCCTGCTTCTGGGTTTATCCTCTCTGACCACCCGTAACATTATGCTCCAACCATGTTAAACCCAGCAGGAAGTATGGAGAACAGAAACTTACCCCAGCCACATGGAGATCTGGACTCTGCTGCTCTGTACCAAGAACTGCAGGGATATAAAGCCGGATTACAGATACTCCGTGACCGTCCCTCAACATTAGAGCTCATTTCCCCATCTTCTTCCGACCAGATCCAGCTGGGATCTCCTGAGCCATTTGATGGGACAGCTGAGGATTGTGAAGCATTTTTGTCCTTCTGTCGGCTCCATTTTGAGTTTAGACCGAGTGAGTTCCCCTCTGAGCAGGGCAAAGTGGTTTTTGCCCTGAGTTTCCTGACCGGTCGGGCCAAGTGCTGGGGTTTGGCAGAGTGGGACAGACGTGCCGAGTTTTGCAGCTCTTTTCGAGTTTTTTCCTCTCACCTGCTCTGTGTTCAATCCGACCACGCCCCACCGAACAGCCGCCGCGGAGCTTCTCCGTCTCCAGCAAGACTCTCGTAGTGTCATGGATTACGCGGTGGAATTCCGGACTTTGGCCGCCAGCACCCGCTGGTCGGACGAAGCGCTGGTGGACGTTTTCCTTCAGGGTCTCTCCTGCGCACTCAAAGACGAGCTGGCGGCGAGGGAGGTACCAGACGAGCTGGAGAAGCTGATCGACATGGCGGTTCGCATTGATCGAAGAATGAGGGAGCGAGGACGTGCAGAAGCCCACGCTGCAGGTGCCCCTTCTGCATTCCCTCTGCGTTCAGGACCTCTCTCCCCAGCTGAACGAAGGAGGCGTATGGAGGCAGGGCTTTGTTTGTACTGTGGACAGTCCAGGCATTTCCTCCGGAACTGTTCGGGACGCCCTGAGTATAGGAGGGATCTGGTGAGTCGTGTTTCCTCCTTTACCCCACCATCACGGCCATCCTTAAAGGTCCTAGTGACTCATGCAGGAGCGAGGCAGGAGTTCGAGACCCTGATCGACTCCGGTTCTGATGGTAATTTGATTTCACAAGACTTGGTGAACAAATTGTCCATTCCTGTCGAGCCTCTGTCTACTGTGTTGTTAATTCATGCCATAAATGGCTCAATCACGTACAGAGTTTCTGCACGTACTGTAAATATAAATGTGACTGTCTCAGGTAACCACAATGAACTCATGTGGTTTTATGTGGTGGACTCTTTGAAGCCCCCGATTATTTTAGGTTTTCCTTGGTTGTGTAAACATAATCCTCACATTGACTGGGTTTCCGGACGTGTATTGTCCTGGAGTTTCTTTTGTATGTTAAATTGTTTGGTTGCGGCAGCTGTACGATCTTCTGTTGATAGGCAACCGCTTCCTGAACCTCTAGACCTACGCATGGTTCCTTCTGAATATCATGACCTGAGTGAGGTATTCAGTAAGGTTCGTGCTAAATCTCTGCCTCCCCACCGCCCCTATGACTGTGCAATAGACCTCCTACCAGGGACTCAACCACCTAAAGGTCACATCTACCCAGTGTCTCTACCTGAATGGGAGGCCATGGAGGATAATCTACAGGAGAGTCTTCAGGCTGGAATCATCCGTCCCTCCTCCTCTCCAGCAGGGGCTGGGTTCTTTTTCGTGGGAAAGCAGGATGGAGGACTACGACCTTGCATCGATTACAGGGGGTTGAATAACATTACTGTCCGGAACACTTACCCCCTCCCTCTGTTACAGTCCGCTTTTGATCTGGTTAAGGGGTCCCAGATCTTCACTAAACTAGACCTGCGGAGTGCATACCATCTGGTCCGCATACGGGAGGGGGATGAATGGAAAACTGCATTTAACACTTCCAGTGGTCATTTTGAGTACCTTGTTATGCCCTTTGGACTTACAAATGCTCCCGCAGTTTTTCAGTGTCTTATTAATGACGTACTCAAGGACACGATTAACAGATTTGTGTTTGTATACCTTGACGATATTTTGGTTTTTTTCCCCAGACCTTAACACCCATGTGCAGCACGTCAGAGCCGTTTTACAACGCCTCCTCGAGAATCAGCTGTATTGCAAGGCAGAGAAATGCGAGTTCCACACTACTCGGACTAAGTTTCTCGGGCATGTGATAACCCCAGGGTCTGTTCAGATGGACAATGCCAAGGTTAAGGCTGTTCTTGAGTGGCCAGTTCCTTCTGGACGTAAGCAGTTACAGCGCTTCCTCGGGTTTGCCAATTTTTACAGGCGTTTCATCCGAGGTTTCAGTGGCGTGGCTGCACCTCTTCACAGACTCACCTCGGCTAAGGTACGTTTTGTCTGGGATGAGGGAGCTGATAAAGCGTTTGTCGGGCTAAAAAGACGTTTCTCTGCAGCCCCTATCCTGACTCAGCCGGACACCTCTAAACAATTCATTGTGGAGGTAGATGCGTCTGAGTCTGGGGTGGGGGCTGTTTTGTCCCAGAGGGCGTCTGATAACAAAGTCCATCCCTGTGGGTATTTCTCCTGCAAGCTCACTCCTGCAGAGAGAAACTACGACATAGGGAACAGAGAGCTGCTAGCTGTGAAGTTAGCCTTGGAGGAGTGGCGTCACCTGTTGGAGGGGTCTGATCAACCGTTTCTAGTTTGGACAGATCATAAAAATCTGGAGTACATTCGAGCAGCCAAACGACTTAACCCACGCCAGGCCAGATGGGCCCTGTTTTTTGACAGATTCAATTTCTCCATCTCCTATCGGCCTGGCAGTAAGAACATCAAGGCGGACACTCTTTCACACCAATTTCAGCGGGAGGAGGAATCCGAGGATTCTACGGCAGCTGCCACCATTGTTCCTCCGCATCTAGTGCTGGGAGCGTCTCGATGGGCCTTGGAGCGCAGGGTCAAATCTTCAGTCCCTGATTTGACTGCCATTCCTACTGGATGTCCTGCTAACTGCCTGTTTGTTCCTCCCTCTCTTCGCCCAGCAGTTCTCAAGTGGGGGCACTCCTCCCGGTTGGCTTGCCATCCTGGAGTGACAAGGACTGCGTTTCTGGTGGGCCAGCGGTTTTGGTGGCCCACAGTGTCCTCAGACATTCGGGCTTTCGTATTCTCATGTCCTGTGTGTGCCAGCGTCACGGTACCTAGAAAACCACCCGCCGGTTTCCTACAACCTCTACCTGTGCCCTCCAGACCTTGGTCCCACATCTCTATGGACTTCATTACTGGGTTACCCAATTCTAAGGGTAATGTTGTCATCCTCACCATCATTGACAGGTTCTCCAAACTGGTCCATGCTGTGCCTCTGCGGAAGTTGCCATCAGCCAAGGAGTTGGCTGTTATTGTCTCCAAGCATGTGTTTTGTTTATATGGCCTTCCGCAGAACATTACTTCTGATCGAGGACCGCAGTTTGTTGCCGCCTTCTGGAGAGAATTCTGCAAACTCCTTGGGATCAAGGTCAGCCTAAGTTCAGGTTTCCACCCCCAAACCAACGGCCAGGTAGAGCGTTACAACCAGGACTTGGAAACAACCTTACGAGCCATGTGTGCCAAGAACCAAAGCACTTGGTCTTCTCAGCTGCCCTGGGCTGAGTATTCACACAATACCCTTCAAGATTCCTCTGGTTTTTCCCCTTTTCAAGCTGCCTATGGCTATCAGCCACCTCTTTTTCCCCACCAGGAACAATCGGCTTCAACCTCGGGTCCCGCTGCTTTTGTGAGGCGTTGCCGACGTACATGGAGCAGATATCGTCACCTACTTCTGCAGAATCAGGAACGGTTCACTGCTGTGGCTAACCGACGCAGATCGGCAGCTCCTGAATACAAGGTGGGGGACAGAGTGTGGGTTTCTTCATCCGATGTGCCATTGAAAGGGGGAGCTCGGAAATTGCATCCCCGGTACATTGGTCCTTTCCCCATCACCCGGATCATCAATCCTGTGGCAGTCAAACTGGACCTTCCGAGCAGCTTGCGGATCCACCCGGTCTTCCATGTGAGCAAGCTGAAACCTGTGAGAGACAGTGCCCTCCACTCCACTGTCCCAGCTCCCCGTTTTGTGGATGGGGGACCAGTCTATACCATCAGCAGTCTTCTCGCCTCTAGAAGGGTTGGTCGGGGAATCCGATACCTCGTAGACTGGGAGGGGTACGGTCCTGCCGATCGGCAGTGGGTTCCGGGACATCATATTCTGGACCCGGGTCTAATTGCTCGCTTTCATCGGGACCATCCTGATCAACCGTGTCGTCCGTCTAGAAGCCGGACTTAGTGGGGGGGGGTTATGTTATGGTTGCCCTCTAGTGGTATTTCTTTTGGTTGCATTTCTGGCAGGTTAGCTGTGGTCCCTCACTAATTGATCACAGCTGCCTGCAATCATGTTGCTTCCTATTTAAGTTCTGTTCTCTCTGTGTTTTGTGTTGGAGCATCTTCTCTGTTTGAGTCTTGTTTGGTTCAAGTAAAATCTTAAAACTTGATGGATTTGTTCGAGTCTTCCTGCTTCTGGGTTTATCCTCTCTGACCACCCGTAACATTAGAAAGCATTAAAATCAATCCTGAAACGCACAGGGAGCCAATGCAGCCATTTTCAAACCGCTGTCATGTGTTCCCGCCCTCTGGTCCTCGTCAGAACTCGTGCCACTGAGTTCTGCAATGGTTGTAGATTTGAAATAGACTTTTTGGGTAAACCAGAAAGCAGGGCATTAAAATAATCTAAACCACTGAAAATCAAAGCATCAGCACCTCTGTGCTGCAAGAGAGGAACGGGCGACTCTGGCAATGTTTTTGAGATGGTAAAATCCTGTCTTAATGACATTTTTAATGTGTGGGATAAAATCTAGCTCAGATTAAAAAAGTACACCTAGGTTTCTCACACATTGAGAAGGTTTAAAATTATGAAGATGTGGTAAAATCATCTCTCTTTTGTCTTCAGAACCGATGATTAAAACTTCAGTTTTGTCCTGGTTATCTGTAGGGGGTTTTCTGCCATCCATGACTTGGAAAAGACTTCTTGACAGAGATAAGGCTGAGTTGGAGGGTGGATGCTGCAGAGAAGAGAAGGGCCAGATGAGTAAATGATGGAATCATCAGCGTAGAGATGTATCAGAAAAGCCCCAATAGCTTTGGCCACATCATTTATGTAAATGGAGAACAGGCCCTACATGGAACCTTGAGGCACACCCTGCGAGATGACAAGAGGGTCTGACGTGAAGTTTTCCGACTTTATTCGTTGTGTCGTTGTGCACAGTTATTGAGATGACTGTCAAGCCTTTTGATGCAACGTAGACAGGCCAATGCTGGAGAGCCTCTGCAAGAGGACTGAATGGTTTACTGAGTCAAACACCTTGGGCGCAACTATAAATGCAGCTCTGCAGATGTGTTTATTGTCCATGAAGGCAATGAGGTCATTAAGGACTGAAGAGGAATCAGGATCAACTGTCCCATTATCCTTATGTATTATTTTAGGGGAGAGGGAGGAGGATCATTCTGACTGTGTTATGGATTAGTTGAATTGTAGATAGTAGATGAATTGTTTAAAAAAATAAACATGGAGCATACGTTTAAGTCCTGATGGGGTCTGCTTGAATTTTCCAGATGTGTGAGCCTAGACTCCTGCTCTGTCAACACATCACCATTATTATTTTCTACGATGATTACCTGATGAAGACCAGACATGTTGGAATGACGAGGTTTGACGTTCCCCCTCCCTGTGGTCAATGCGCGTGTCCTCCGCCATTAGTAATTCCACAAGCAGCCTCTTCACCACTGATATTTTTTAGTAAGTCCACCACCATCTGTCCGTCCGTATTCCCGTCCTTAACAACAAACATCTCCATCACTTCCTCCTCACCGCTGTCTCCCACCCACATGACCACTAAAGTCCACTCCAATCACCGCTCTCTGCCCTCCAGAATTAAGTAATTGCCCCAGGAAGTCTCTTTGGGGAACAAACCAAGTTTAGTGATTCATCATCATCACGTCTTCATTGCTGTCACCACGGAAAATATGCAGTCATTTCTCAGTAATGTGTTTGCAGGGCAATGTCGAGGGACCCAAGGCTGTCTACACTTTGCACCTGCTCCATACCTGCCCCCCCACCACACACCCGCACACATCCACGCCCTCATGTGCTCACACACATACACACACCCACACAGACACACACAAACACACACACACACTTAGATTAGTTTTACTCAATTGACAGTGAGTCTAATTGGTCTTATTCTACTAGCCAGAGCCTAGATGTTGACGTCAGCTTTAGAACCCAGCGACACTGTGAGAGAGGATTTAGAATGATTTAGAAATGAAGGGAAAGATGTCAACATTTCCAATGATGAGACAAGTGTCACATAGTGGTAGTAGTCCACGCTGTGTAAAACCCCAAAGGTAAAACACCATGGATTCATTAAATACTAAAAAAAAAACTCATTAAAACTGGCCAAAGGGCTTTTCTAAAGTATATAAGCAAGTCCATCTAAATGTCCTTCATATAAGAGTCCATCCGATGGGGGCACATCCAGGTCCTGTCACCCAAGAGAGGGGCATGGCAGCAAGAGACAAGAGATGGAAGCAAGAGACAGAAGCCACACACTTCCACCAACTACACCCCACTCTGACTTTTTACAATGCTAAAGTACTGACTACTACACATGTGTGCAATATCTTGACTTCTGTGCAATAACTCAGAATATTTATTTTGCTCACAGAAACTCAACCCATTCCATTCTATTTTGTCCAGACATATTTAATATTTAACCGTTTCTGTACATATTGTATTTTTTTTGTTAGAGATGTGAATACAGTATTTCTATTTTATTTTTATTTATCTTCATCACTCCAAGGCTGCTGCAATTTCATTGTATCACCATATACAATGACAATAAAGAATTCTGATTCTGATTCTGAATCCAGAGACAGGAAGGCGTGCAGATGAAAAAACACAAACAAGGCAGTTCCGTCTGCAGTTGCTCTCCCTGTAACCCCCCAGCACACCAGGAGGAATGACACTCCTTCACTGATCTCTCCGTGTGGCTCACGGGTCACCCAGGCGCTCCTCCGTGCAGGTGGCGCCTTCTGTGTCACCTGCCTCTGGCTTTGTGGTGGCAGTTGGCTGCAGGACTCCTGCAGCCATATGCTGTCCTCCTGTTTTCTGTTGGAGGCGCTCCTTAAATAGTGGTGTGAGGAACGCTGTGCAATGATCTCCAGGTGTTAGTCAGTCAGTGGCAAACATGCAAAAACACAGAAACAAAGGAAAAACACTGCAAACAACAAAGATAGAATCTGAGTTCAATTAACTTGAGTGACTTTAGGTTAATTGTCACTGGTCATCTAGAGTATTTTTCTGGTTCATTCCTTATAGGAGGTCTACCTAAGTTGGACCTCCCATACCAACGCAGGGCTTCACAGCTTCCATCAACGGCCTCAAGTGCTTCAGGAGGGTCAGGTGGTGCGCCCAGTGCCGGCTCTGAGAGCCTGTTACAAGTGGCTCAAGTGACCCATTAACAGCCTTGCCAGCCACAACGTTGTGGCTGGCAGTCAAGCATGCTTTCCAAACCCCCACAAAGTGTGGGGTGAACCCAGTGGTACAGCATTGTCGTTGGCCTGTACCAGAGCTGTTAAGTGCTCAGCTCACTGTCTGTGCTCAGCTTACATGTAGGCGGTTGTTCTATTCTCCATGCAGTTCATAAAAGAGGCACAGTTCTTTTAAATAATGAGGATTCAAATGCTGCTCCTCGATCAGTCAGGATTCTTCTGGTCCTGCTTCTCCTGCTACACAGGCCTGGCGGGCAGCAATGGACCCGTGGCACTCCAGTGACTGCTCTTCCTCTGCAGCTGGCTACTGTGAAGACTGAGTCCGAATCCAGCGGACGCAGCTCAGGTTGTGGCTGGGTGAGTGCCCTGTGCTGCTGAAGGTGGTACATGGGCTGGCTCTGTTCCTCAGTGGGCATCCGTCATGGGGTGTAGAAGGACATGTGGTCCACAATCCAAAGCTCGCGGTCTGTTAGCTTCTTCCTTCATCAGCCTCACACAACAGTCTTTCACTGTCTTCCACCAGAACTCGATGGTTACACCAAACTGCTCAGCCATGAGAGCCCAGAGTTCTCCTGGTCTTATACAACCTGTGTCACCTCCTTCAGTCTCCCTCGTTCTCCCTCATCCACTCCACTATATCTTCGTCCTGCTCCTGTGTGAGGCTGTGGTCCTGACACGCTTTTGGTTCTTCAGCTGCTGCCCAGGCCTTGCCCTTACCTTGGGTGTATTGTAGGGTAGGGGGCTGGACATGCTCTGTATGTTGTATGCTGGTCACGTTCACTATGACCAATAGATTCAACATCAGGGCCAGGGTGTGTGGGAGATGTTGATTTAGGCTCTGGAGTGGACAGTTGAGTATGATGCACGTAAACTATGCATGGACTGCATAACTCTGAACCAACCAAACATTTTTGGAAACCCTCGACAGACATTGTCGCACGTCAATGAGTGATTAACGCCAGAAACACTCGTGATTTACATACCATGCATGGATCACGGATGACTAAAATTTCATCCAAGAAAAATGAGGAAATCATACGTAGCTGCTGTGTGACACAGCCCTTAGACATAAGGTGAGAAGCTCGGTCACCCGAAGAGAGCTCGGAGCAGAGCTGCTGCTCCTCCACATTCAGAGGAGTCGGTTGAGGTGGCTCGAGTGTCTTGTCCAGATGCCTCCTGGACGTCTTCTTGGGATGGTGTTCCGGGCATGTGCTGCTAGTCGGAGGTCCCAGAGAAGACCCAAGACAAACTGGATGGACCAGTCTCTCCGCTGGCCTGGGAATGTCTCAGGCCCCCGCCAGAAGAGCTGGAGGAAGTGGCCGGGGCGAGGCAAGTCTGGGCATCTTTACTTAGACTGCTGGGGTCGCGGGGGCAGGAAGAAGATGGATGGATGGGTGGATGGATGGGTGGATGGATGGATGGATGGATGGATGGGTGGATGGATGGATGGGTGGATGGATGGATAGATGGGTGGATGGATGGACGGATGGATGGATGGATGGGTGGGTGGATGGATGGGTGGATGGATGGATGGGTGGGTGGATGGGTGGATGGATGGGTGGATGGATGGATGGATGGATGGGTGGCTGGATGGACAGGATGGTGATGGATGGATGGATGAGAGTGGATGATGGATGGATGGATGGATGGAGGATAGGATGGGATGGATGGTGGAAGATGGATGGATGGTGATGGGATGGATGGATGCAGGATGGATGGATGGATGGGTGGATGGGTGGATGGATGGATGCATGGATGGATGGATGGATGGATGGATGTTGTTCCTTTTCACAGGGAGGAAAACAAGTGCCTGTATTCATGCTCCTATGGGACCAGGACTGGCGCTGGTCTTGACTGCAGCTTATCACATTGGTCTATTGATCAGGTGTGTAACTTTTTCATCTCCTTCCATTGATTCAGCTCCCCAAAGGGGGAACCTGTCAGTCGTTAGACGTACACAAAATGAAAGAAGCAAAATTAAAACAGTCTTAAGAATGCCACAGCAGACCTCACAGCATCACACAAGGACCAGCCGTGATCTTTAATACTTTTTCTAATGAATGCAGAGTGTAACATGTTAAACACATCTTCATGTCTTGACAGTTAGATTGAGCTTCTACACCTTTGTTATCCCTCTGGGGTTACAGGGAGGCTGGAGCCTATTCACACCACTGCTGGAATACAGACTTTTTACCATCCATCACTCTGATTAAAAGAGATTTTCTATAGGATTCAAGTGTTTTACTAATTACTAATGACATGTTTTCTTCATGGACACCAGAGAACAAGGAACCCAGTTTAGTGAAAAATAAGACATCCTGTGTCCTGTAAAGCAAAATGAAATACTCTCTGTGCTGGTTCACACAAATGAGATAAAGGGATTGGAACTGAACATAACATAAGTCAGAGAGACGGCTGACAGCCACACCGACCGTCAGAGGCAGCAGCTGAGGCTGCCGGACCAATTCCAAACTATTAAAGAAAGAAGCACTGCTCAAAAGCCAGGCATGACACCGCCAAGAGGGCCTGGCGCGGCACGGGACGGCACAGCACGCCCTGTTGACCTCTGTCTCCTCTCTCTGCCAGCTGGTGATGGTCTTGAACACCCTGCAGGTGCTGACCAAGACTGACGGGGGGGGGAGGATGCAGCACAGCAGCAGCAGCGAGACAAAACAAGATATCTTTGTTCTGTGATTTATTGCCTTTTATCATTTCTGTCACTATTTTTTTAAACTTGAATTAATTTGGATATTATTACTATAGTTATCCTTATCAACTCATAACAGGACAAATACCCAGTTTGATCCTGGCTGTGGTCATTTTTTCCTCAAATGCAGCTCGTTGTTTTAGCTTTGCCAAATGAAAAGGACACCAAGGCGTCTGAAAACCCGAAATTCTTGTGATTCTTTAGCAAACCCAACAAAGTATGACCATGGACGTGTTCAAAATATATCATTCCATCAGGGAGCAACAGGAATGTGGCTTCATTTAATGAGTTTGGGTAAATTAATCCTTTAAAGAGTTCAGGTTCTTCTCCACCAGCTGCTCTTCTCTCGCCTCCTTCATCCGTTGTCTCTCTGGTGTCTGATCCTCTTGGGGAAAGACTCGTTTCATGTGAGTCTGCTGTTTGTTGGTCAGCTGCTCTGACATGCCAGAAGATGTTTTTCCTTTAAAAATGTCATTGGAAGCTTTTAAAGGCACTGGCTGACGTCCCCTGAGGGACCTAAAGGGAACACAAGCAATTAGGACCCTGATCTGCTTTCATCAAGCACCTCGGCCCCCACAATCTTCAATTGTACATCTTCACTGCTGTTTGGCGCCATCTGGTGGTCACAAAACCTGCAGTCACTATTCATTTTTAGACCATATTTATCTGTATTTTAATATCATATTAATAAGTCCAGTAGATCCTGTTCAGATGTTATTTAAATGTTAAATAACAGTTTAGTCATTGTGGAAAACATTTCTGAAAGTGTGAAAACAATGTGTGTGTGTGTGTGTGTGAGCAAAAGCGTAACTCCCAACAAGTTGAGGATGTAGACAGAAGTGTGTGGATGTGGTTTTCCAGAGAGTGAGGTGACGGACGGACACACGTTGATTAGAACCAAAACATTCTACTACAAAAAGCGTCTCCGTGTTTCATCAAGTCAGCATTGGTCTAACCAGCTGATGTAGTCCGTAAGTGGCTCCAAGTTCCTCCTCCCAACAGCCATGAACACGCCGCTGAACGGCGAGCAGCTCCACCCGACCACAGCGCCTTCAGGTTGGTGGGAGGCAGTCAGGGGCTGCGGGGGGACTTGGTGAGTCTCCAAGTGTCCTCAGCAGACTTGGATCAAGACTGCTGAGGACGCCCAGCGTTTTCTTTGATACCTTTTACTGGATGAAGATTTTTTTCTATAGATTTTCATATTTTGTTAGAATAGAACGAGCAATCAGAAATTGTAACTGGAGCCCCCCCCCCCAGTGACAGACCACCACCATGACCACAACCTCTGACCTCTGACCTCAGAGCTGGTTTAGCAAACGCCACACAGCTGCAGGCCCGTTTACCAGATGGGAGGGGTACTGGGGTTCCAACCATTCAGAACCGACTCCACTGCTTTGACTGGAATGACAGACGACGGCTGCAGGTGACTCCGCCCACACCAAGACACCGCCGTCTGCAGTACAGACCATGTGACCTGGACGATGCAGCGACGGTCTACCGTCCTGTTCACGGATGATGAGGGTCACCCCACACACAGATGAAGGTGGGCGTAGCTAGAGAAGGCGAGGTGAGCGATACGCCGAGGTCAACATGGTCTCCAGGGTTCTTTGGTGGAGGAGGAGCAACAGTCTGGACAAAACCCATTTGGTTCTTGTAGACGGTCCAGTTCCTGCAGGTTCTGACCTCAGAGACATCGTAGAATTCCACCAGAACACCCCGACTGTTCATGGATGATAACGCTCCACCACAGATGGACCACAGATGGACTTCAGGAAGTGGGCGTGGCCTCATGTTGGAGCAGCAATGACCCCTGACCTGAACCCCATAGAGCAGGTCTGGGAGCAGCTGAAGCAGAGACTGGATGATCGGACCCCCAAGTGACCCGCAGAACCGCATGTAGAACCTGTGGAAGAGTGGAACGCCTCAGAACGACATCATGAGGTCAGTGAGGAGCAGGAGACGCCGAGGTCCAGCTGTCACAGCAGCAAACGGAGGAAAACATTAAAATGAACTATTTTAATGTTCATTTTCTTTATAAATGCCCCGCTCTGCAACAGGCTGGCGACCGGTCCAGGTTGTGCCCCCCCTCAGCCCACCAGCAGCCAGGTTAGGCTCTGGCAGCCCCCTGACCCCGAAAGGGATCAAGCGGGTCATGAAGTGGATGGATATGTGTCCTCCATCATGGGATAAGGGTCACCAGAACATGATACTTAACCCAAAACACTCTTTTCATTACAGTGACTCTTCAACAATAATCCCTCTTTCATTGTTTTCATCAAATGCAGGGAACCACAAAAGCATTCTGTAACATTTCTAAACCAAAAACCTGAATTTTTGCTCATCCCTGGTGATGGATTGAAGCAGATCAGGCTGTCAGAGGCGGCCTGAGTTTTCTACCGCAAAGTCAAAAAGGAAAGAGGACAAACTGTGCTGAGTTCCAGCAAACAGTCATTGATCCAGAAAAAAGCAGACCAGAAGACACGCAGGACGGGTGATGATGCGAGTCCACAGGCATGCGAGGAATGAACTGAACCCAATCGGTCTTTTTACGGCTCTTCTTGATGACATCAGACACAAAAACATCGACTCAGCTTCCTGAAAGTTAAGTAACTCTGAAGGAAAGGGGACTTGTTTCCTGTTTCTAATTGTGAGTCTGGACGATGGTACAGTTATTGCAGTTTAAACAAACTACAGAAAAAAGAGCCTTTTGTTTAGTTGGACTTTTAGTTGTTCTGTTCCTCTGGGCAGTCATCACATGCATGCTGAGCTTTGTGTGCTGCTGCCACAGGCAGACTGGAGCACATGAGCAGCTTGGAGCGGCACTGATGGAGACTGAGTCTTTTCAGGAGGCTGTTCTGCATCTCTGACTCCTGAATGTGGGGCTTCGGGCACCTGAGGGACACGAATGAAGGTGGTAACGCGTGATTCTATTGGATGAGCCTCACTCCTAAAGGAGAACATCGGAATGATTTCTAATTTCAAACTTTTGTTGTTGTGGTTGTTTGTTTTGCTGGTGACACCCGGTAACTGACAGCAGGTTGGTTTTTTCACTGGGAACGGCGTGACGCACCGTTTCATGCTGCAGATGACAAAGTCGGCCGGCCTGTTTGGTGAGGTGGAGTCTGAGGCCCCGCCCAGTTACCTGCTGGTTTTGATAGGCAGCAGAGCAGCTCATCAGTCAGGTGTGGCTGCTTTCTGCTGAGAAGGGAAGGGAAGGGAAGGGAAGGCAGCACACGGGAGCTGATCTCCTGCCAAAGCTGGGAAAGTCTGGGTCTGATTGGTTTGATAGAAAGAGGCTCTTCGGTGTCAACAGCTGAGAGGTTCAGCGTTTGTCAGACTCCAGGACAACACAGGTGCGTTTCATTTGGGTTCAGCTCTGTGGCTTTCTGTCTGACTGGAATGAAGTGGGTCAGAGAGCAGAGAGGCTCTTTGTGAAGCAAACAAGCATTCAGAGTTTTTACGTCTTCTGTTTGATTTTAGGCTCAAACTTTTGTTCTTTTCTGTTATCAGGGGAAGAATTTAAACCGCGACGCTTCCTCCTCCTTCCTGTTTCTTCCTGTTGTGTAAGTCAAGGGAATGTCGGGGGGGGGGGGGGTTCATCTTCTTGAATATACTTTTTAACAATTAACGACTTTGGTTAAAATTATTACCAATAGATCAAAATGATGTTTTTTTTTTTTGTTTACTCCTCATCCTTTGCTTCAAAAGCCGAACAAACCAGTTCAGCGGCCTTGTGGTAGAGTGTCTGCCCTGAGACTGGAAGGTTCTGAGTTCAAATCCACAGTGGAGTTATACCAGTTCAGCCTCCCTGCTTGACTCCCAGCATTGAGGGGTTGGATTGGGGGCTAAACCTGTCTGCAGCCTCAGGACTCAAATGTCTGATGGGGTCTAATGGGACTTAAAACCGGCCACAGCTTCTGTGGACCCTTAGACGGGGCTACCAATGAACCCTCGTCTTAGCTTTACTGTCTGACATTGATCTCATGTTTCCCGCCAACTTGCAACAGATAAACTGGATTGAAAATGTCTGAATGAGTTTGTTGGAACGGAGTTGAAACTAAACGTTCATCTCTAACCTCTGCAGTGATTGCCATGAGCTTCTGCCTGTCCTAAAGAAGCCATGCAAGACTTTCCACATCACGTTTTACCAATGGACCCCCAGGTGTGTCCCCCACCTGCTGCCAGCAGCCAATCACTTCACAGCTACATGGACAAGTCTGTGGCCAGCACGTTTAAGCCTGGCCACTCGCGGAACAGCAGCACTTGTTCATCCAAGCAGTCTAAAGTGGTGAGAAAACATTCAAAACTGATGCTTCCACTTTGTCACTTTGATCACTGCTGCAATGTTTGAAACTCAAGAAAAACTGTTTCTGAACCAAAAATGGAAGACCAAAATGAAGGCCAGCAATGTGCACAACTGTACCACTCCTCATAATAAAGTTTATTTAACATTTTCCCTTTTTTTGCAAAGATCCTAACTGACTCTAAACTCTTCCAAAAGTCTCGGGACTGGGAAGTGATGGACAGCTTGCAGCACCCAGACGCTCTCTCAAAGCCTGGCTCCTCTCAGGACCTCAGCATCCCTGGGATCTGCGAGGGTTACCTGATGAAGAGGAGGAAGTATCCTCTCAAAGGCTGGCATAGGGTGAGTGCAGTGTGTTCCCACGCCGTGTAATTATGAAGCTTAAAACTGCAGATGCATGAGAATGTGGTGGTCTTTGCGGATGGTACGGACGTGACCAGGACGTCCTGCGTTCTCACTGCATGATGGTTGTGTGGAGCCGTTCTGGAAGTTCTGGCTGTAAAAGGCCTCTGTGAATATGAACGCAGGATTTATATGGAGATAGCATAACTGGTTCCACAACAACCAGTTTGGCAGACGCTGTGAGCAGCGAGGAGGGAGGGAGAAACGGCGGACGGCTCTGGATCAGAAGTCGGTCATGTGGAGAGCTTCAGCCGGACTGCGTGTCCTCTAGTGTTTGATCATGTAAACGTCAGGCAGAGCTTCCGTGGATCAACGTCCATCAGGACGTCGGTCTGTCCGGACTTCATGTTTCTAAATGTCCACGACTCAACCGAGTGGAATATCTGAAGCTTTCATTAGAACAGGTGCATTCTAATGTCTAGTTCTACTCTAGACCAGTTCATATCTGCACCCTTTAGAACAGGGGTCCAGGCCTGGGGGCCGGCCTCCTGTTGGTTTTCCAGAAACCCTGCCTCATCTGCTGCTGATGACCTGGATCAGGTGTGTTTGGCCAATAAGGAGCTTCAATGGCAGCTTGGTTGGAAAACAGGAAGGACACCGGCCCACCAGGCCTGGATTTGGGCGCTCCTGCTCTAGAAGCAGAGAGCCTGTTGGTAACGGCGAACCCAAAGGGTCTTGTAGGTTGTGATGATCCAAACCTCAGTCTCAACGTTCACTTCTCTTCAGAGATACTTCCTGCTGGAGAGGGGAATCCTCAAGTATTCCAAGACGCAGCAAGATGTAAGTATTTTAGAGAAAACGGCCCGTGTCGGCGCTCTGGACCTACACTCCTTTTGGTGGTTTGAAGGTCAAAGGTCAAGTTCACCTGCATTGTTTCAGGTTCAAAAAGGAAAGCTCCACGGCTCTCTTGATATTAGCCTGGCTGTCATGTCCGTCAACAAGAAGACCAAACGCATCGACTTGGATGCCGGAGACAACCTCTACCACCTGAAGGTAACTGACGTTACCCCCGGAGGGGGCTGTGGAAAACAAGTCCAGGGGATTTTAAAACTCAGAACTCAGCCTTTGTTTTGTTTGGTTTGCAGAACGTTTTCAGTAGCTAAAAGTGGACAGAAATCCCAAGTAAACAATGAATGTAGGGGATTGAGTCAATAATGAAACGGAATCAATGTCAAAAAGGCTAAATAGTTCTGTTCTTTCTGGACTTTGTTCAGAGGAAATCGTCTTTTGAACGATGAGCACAAATGTGTGAAATATGAACTGGTCATTTTTAGAGTCAATCTCAGTTTCTACTAGATAACTGGAGCAATGTCACAAGTTCTGCCAACATCCTGTCTTTGGGCCACAGCCTAAAACTTAGAGTAAATGTGAAGGCCTCTTTAAAATCAGGAGCTCCCTCCACCCGTGACCCTGTGGCCGTAGATCCAAGTCAGTATTTTAAGGCCATTTTGAACCCCAGCTTGAGTCCTTGGATTTTTAATTTCATCTCTTTTCTCTTGTCCTCCTTTTAAGGATTTGGACGTCTGGTTTTTGTGGCTGCATCGTTTGAAATGTTTTCTTCTCTTCTCAGGCAAAGACCATAGAGATGTATTACATCTGGGTGACCAAGCTGTGTGCCCACCGTGTCTTCAAGAAAAATGAAGCGATGAGTGTCCATCACGGCGTCCTCCACGCTCTGTCCATGGGCCAGAACTCCCTGCCAGCCATTGCCACTCTTGCCCACCAGAACAGGGCAAACGTTAGTATATTTGGACTCACAAGCAGTTTTTAATGTTCAACAGCAGGCAGATGTTTGCTCCAACACACAAGTTTGAATTGGTAAAAAATTGACTGGGCTGCACAATGGTGCAGTGGTTAGCGCTCTTGCCTCACTGCAAGAAGGTTCAAGTCCCGACTGGGGGACCTGAACCAGAACACCAATGGGGGACCTTTCTGTGTGGAGTTAGCATGTTCTCCTGTGCATGCGTGGGTGTCCAAAAACATGCTTCATGGGTTCATTGGTGTCTCTAAATTGTCCCTAGGTGTGCATGTGAGAGTGCATGGGTGTGTGATTGTGGCCCTGTGACAGACCGGTGGCCTGTCCAGGGCATCCCCTGCCTTCACCCACGAGTGGCTGGGATAGGCTCCAGCAGCCCCGTGACCCCGAAAGGGATAAAACGGGTTTAGAAGATGAATGGATGAATAAATGGACCCCTCAAAGGGTCCAAAGCAGCACTAAACGGTGACATGTCAATGTCTAATCACAACTGAGATTGGATTTCTGATGCCCAAGACATCCAAACCTAAAGGGTGGACACCCCCACCCCCCCACCCCCAGGAGGGCAGAACTCTACTGTTTCAAGAAATGTTATTCTAAAGCCTGAAAGTGATTAAAAAGCAGCTTGATGGTCACATTCAAACTCTGACAGTTGGAGAAAAAGGACCATTCCTGTTACGCTGCACTCTGGACATCGTCATACATCAAGTGTACTTGAAGGGACACAGTCTCCGCCCTCTTTTAGTCACGTGCTCAGACTGCAGGTTTTCAGTGGAGGCAGCCGTCTGCTCCAGTCCGTTTAGACGACGACACTTTAATGCAGAAGACATCTGGCCAAGCTGCAGACGTGTGATGGGTCCGATTCTTAGTTGGCTTCACTGCAATATAGCCAAGGTGCTAACCGCTGCGTTTGCATTTAAGATGGCTTTATACAGGAGGGGTCGTGCACGACCAAGAAGTCAGCACTGAAAACGGAACAGGATATTCTCCAAAGTGTCCCAATTCATCCTGCCCCAGAAAAGCCTTCAGAGATGAAAAGGGGGCATTTGGAAATGCCCTGAAAGCTGGACTCTGCAGTTCTTTCCAAAAAATTGTTTTAGACCATTTATAAAAATGAAAACAGACACAGACTTCATTCAGGAAATAGAATCTTATGGAAAAATGCATATTTTTGTGACCCAATAAGAAATGGCGCGGTGCGTTGAAGTGTGTCTTGATGTTTGGTACAGCCACCCTACTACGCCGGCTTGGGATCGATGTACCAAGGAGAGCCGCCCAGAGCCGCTCCTGTGGGTTCAGACCCAGCGGTAAACAACAAAGTCTCAGCCTGGCTCCAGCAGACCCACGATGTCGACGCGACGTCCAACGGTGAGAGCCGTGTTCACTGAAGACTTCCAGGTGTGGAAGCGTTTCTGTCTGACCTGCGACTCTTCCTGCCGCCAGAGCTGGGCCGGTGCCAGTCTGAGCTCGTAGAACTGGCTCAGCTCATCCAGAGGCTGCAGTGGCTGGAAGGAGGCTTTCCCATCACCAACACGGACCTGGAGATGCGCATCAGCATGCAGGTGAATGCACGAGTCGATGGAGCCGCGTCAACAGGAACGCTCTCGTTTGCTGATCTGCTGGTTTTCATTCACAGAATCTCTCGCTTGAGAAACCCAAGAAGAAGAGGGGTTCGGGACACTCCAGAACTTTGTCCCGCGTCGAAGCCATGGGGGGAGTGGTAAGATTTTCCAGTCTTTCTGTGCTGAACGACTTGTGGTGCCGAGGCTCCGCCTTTCGCTCCTTGTGGGGGCCGCATATTTCATGATGTCATCCTGGAGGCGGCCTCAGCAGCATGTCTGCGTTTCTGCCACCAAAACAAACTTCTGAACTTTTGCAAAGCGTTTAGCTGATCACCGCTGGCTCTACAGAGGAAGTGTTAGTCTGAGGGCGGGGCTGGGAGTGCAGACTCTTCCTGGAAGGGGCGGTTCCCCACTTTGTGATGTCACAATGTGAGGAACTGCTCATTTCCGTGGGTTGGGAGGGGCTCAAAGAGCAGGTTTTTAGAGGAAAACTCAGAAATGTGTGAACGGATCAAAATACCACTTTGTGGTTGGGTTTTTTTGAGGGGGAATTACTTTCTTAAAACACTTAAAAGCTCAAAGTTAACTTTGCATGATACAGGCCCTTCAACTGCTTTTTTCCCTTTAAATACGTAGACTTGAACCTCCAGACATGGTCAAGTCTAAAACCGTTCAAATCCTAGCAAAAGATGAGAAGGATTCAATATTTTTATAAGAAAGCTGTCTAGAAACTCTGTAAATATGACCCCCCCCCCCCCCACACACACACAAACACACACATACACAGTTATGTATACAATCTAAGTCTAGACAGAATAATCTGGAAGGAGGGTATGATTCTGAGTTTCTGTTTTTCTTTTTTCTTGACTGGCACCTGTCAGTCACTGGAGAGAGTAACGTCCCTTCTGCCCATAGTTCACATCAAGTCACCTGAGCACCAGCTGCAGCAATCTCACCACATCCGTGAAGTCCATCCCAGACTACGTCTACTCGCAGCTGTCCAACCCTCAGGTCACATCACCAGAGGCGAAAAAGCTCCACCAGGACATCTGCGCCTCGTCCCAGAGAGGTGCCCATCTGAAAACATGAAACGTGCCGTGTCTCACGCTGGAACCATCAGTCCAAGTCCTCATGGGATGAATGTTGTGTTGCAGTCCATGCCTCTCTGAAGGCCATCCATGAAGTTCTGACCATGGAGAGGGAGAGACTGAGGCAGGCTTGGACCGGGCCGGACCTCCGACAGAACACCTCTCACCAGCTTGCAACACTGTGCAGCACGATGTCTGAGGTAATGAACTCGCAGTGGCCCACATCTGGTTCGGGGGGGGGTAACTTTGGGCTTTTCTGACTCTGGGAGCTTGGCGTTCTGTAAGCTTGAGTCAAATCCTGACAGAAACCATGAAGGCCCAGCCCCACCCTCTGGGTTCTGGGTGAATCTGAGGAGCAGGTTTGGGCTGTTAGGGCAGAACAGGCCCTTCAGGTGTGTCTCAGGAGCACGGTTTGCCTCTCCTTCATCAATAGAGACGGCCGTGGTGCAGTCATGTTAGTTCTTGCTCAGAACCTCCTCAGGTTAGCGGTTGCTGTTGTTTTCTGTTTTCTCTGCCTGTTGTTGCATGCTCCTGCTTTTGGCTGTGGGGTCATGAATGCAGGTCATAATTTTGCTTAGACAAATGTCAGACTTGCAGTCCGTTGGGGTCAAAGACCCCACTGCTTTAACCCCTCGATGCCAATTGATGCAGATATGCACCAAACCTTCCTTTAGCATCTTTTGAAAGCAAAAACACAAGCGGTGTTGTTCTGACAGCTGGAAATGAATTCAGGCATCTAGGGGTTCAAACATCTGCATTGACATGTTTAATCTGTTTACATCCGTCAGCACAAACCTCTTTAACACATGGCTCAGTCACTGTTTGTGGGAATGGCCGGCTCTGACGCTGCGCTGGAGCCAATGGCTCACCGTGCTTGGGCGTGGAGGCCGTGTGCTGTGCATGTGCGCTGGAAGCAGTGTGGCCATCCAGTCACTCATGGCTTGTTTTTCTGCATTTGTCCTGCATGGCTTGTGTAGCTTGAGGTTCAGTCCCGTCTGACCAAAGTCCACTCATTCTCCCTGTCCTCTGACTCTTCTGAAGAATCCTTCTGCACTGTCCGTCTGGACCAGGTGTGTACGGCCTTTTCTCTCTTCCACTCGTGCTGTTAGTTGCATTTTATTTATTAACCTTAAACTTGTCTAAATGTTTTTGCTACAATTCTTGGGAAGTCTGCTGCTGCAATTTTGATTCTGCTAATGGTTACTCATGCTGATTGGACCGTCTTGTCACAGGAATTAACACTTTAACCGATAGGAGAATAGATGTACTTTGTCTGTCCCCCTTTGCTGTTAAGAGAACACAGAGCGCTGCAGACGTGTTCTTTACAGGAATGTCAATGTTTTCTGCCTCCATTTCCTCCTGAAGGCTCCTGTGGCCCGTCCGCCCTCTGTGGCAGAGTCCTTGGCTGAATACTTTGATGCCAGCGAGGTGATTGTGTGCGAGACTTCCTCCGAGGCTGAGGCGTCAGACGAGTCGGGCCTTAGCGACATCACCACCACCAGCACCTCGGAGCCTGAGGAGGGCCACTGTAAGAGTTTGTTCTTTCTGGAAGAACCAGCCAAACTAACCTGACGGCATTCTCCAAATGCAGGCATTCCTGCTGCAGTCCAAAGATGGAAATAACCCTCCCTTTGTGCTTTCTAGCTGCTGCCACCATCAGCTACAGAGCCAGTGTGAAGAGTGCGACACACAAACCCATCCTGGCGCAAACCAGCAGTGGTAACATCACCGTTCTTATGCTTTGTTGTACAATGACATAATCAATCGGCACCCTAGTGGCTGTCTAAAGTCCTGTTTGAGCTCTTTTCCATGACGGCTTCAGCTCGCCCCCCCGCAGCCACAGCGATCCTCACCTGGATGCAGAGTTGTTGTTTTAACTCCTAAATTGTTAACACTTTTTCTTCATCTTCTTGTCATACTGACGTTAGTTTACAAGAGTCACAGATTTTTATTCACATCTTTTACTTAGAATCCAGACACCAGAAATGATGCGACGCCGTTGCAAATGGCCGTCCTCGCCAGCCTGTGCTCTTCGTGTCTAAAGCGAGCGTGAGGTGTTGGGGGAGCTTTTGGACAGGGAGGGAAACGTGTTGTAGAATAAAACTGCACAGACCTAAAAGCTTTATACTTGCAGTCCCATCATTGACCACCTAAACAAAACCCACCTAACGTTCATGTTTTCCTTGGACAGACGTTTCAAAGTTGTTTTACGTTGATTCCACATTAGATTCCACCGTAGATTATTTATGATTGGGTCCTTTTCTACTGTCAACAGTGTCTTTTTGCTCTCTTCCAGGGCGTAGGACCACCATCCCTGCACCCTCAGCAGACAACAGCCACATCGGGATCATGACCATTCTCTACAACAACATTGGGAAGGACCTGTCCAGAGTGTCCATGCCCGTTCTCCTCAACGAGCCGCTGTGTTTGCTGCAGAGACTCAGTGAAGAACTGGAGTACTCTGAGCTGCTGGACACGGCCAACCACATTGATGATCCATTTGAGAGAATGGTACCTTGGTCCACCTTCTACCAATCTGAAGCTGGGATGAACTGAGAGACAAAGCTGATGAATAACTGAGGCTGCTGCATGTTCCTAGGTTTATGTTGCAGTGTTCTCCATCTCTGGTTACGCCTGGGCATCCTGGCGAAATCGCTACAAACCCTTCAACCCTGTCCTTGGAGAGACCTATGAGAATGTGAGAGAGGACAGAGGGTTCCACTTCATCAGCGAGCAGGTAACGACCGCCGTTTACCCAGACAAATCCATGTGTTCAGGAAGTCGGCAATGCGGCCTCTGTCCTGTTTCAGGTCTCCCATCACCCCCCCATCTCAGCGTGTCATGCAGAGTCTGAGAATTTTACTTTCTGGCAAGGTGGGAGCAGCAGCTGCAGCGAGAGCAGAATCCACTTGACAAATGGAGACTAAACGTCTTTGCTTCTGCTCTGTCTGCAGATCAAAGATGGAAGAACAAGTTTTGGGGAAAGTCTGTGGAGATCATCTCCTCCAGTCCAGTCAATGTTGTCCTCCCCAGGTGATCTGAAAGATTCCAGTTTTAGGCTTTTTCTTCTTGCTAGAAGGTCCTTTCAAGAAGGAAAAAAAGAAAAATGCTTCCAGAAGCATCATTGTGAAAATGTTCTTCTGTCACTGGAGGTGTCGCAGTTGATTTATGGTTCCGTTTAGAGATTTCCATAATGTCCCTAGTGCCAGTGTGTTTTAATGTTAAGGGTTCATTTGTGCTTCTTTAAAACCTCAGGACACATTTGGTTGAAGTGAATCAGAGTTTGTTTCCCCCCGATAATCCGGAACAAACTTTCAGTCTGAACACACCCGAGTGGATTCTGGTCTGAGACCAGGAACCGGTCTCAAGCCCATCTTTGGAGGTGGTCTCGGTTTGTTTCCAGTCGCACTGAGCTTCGGTTTACTGAGATTTCCTCTGTGCTCGGAGCAGAACTGGACCATAACAGCCCCTGTAGCAGGGCATTATGGGATGTGAACAGAGTCACGATGAGCCACAGCAACTCATTGAAATGTGGTTGGATGACCCCAGAGTACAGTCTTCCCTACGATCTCTACATCATAAACACTCATCAGCGTACCTTCTCAGCCGTCGTCTCCTCGGTAACCGTCCTGCAGCTCACCTCCACCGGACCAAAGTAAAACGTTTTGTACTGACGGTGATACAGATGATCAGAATTGGTCGGTAAAAAATAAAGTTTAAATCTGTGAGCTATCCCAACAAGGACTGCAGAGACCAGGACTTTAATATTCTTTCTCTCGTTACTTTGCCACGCCCTTGTAATTCCTGACCAAGGACTGTAGAGATCTCTAGTCATGTGGTTTTGATTACAAGCTTTGGTTCGTAACGGAAACGTTGCAGACCAAAAGCTCAGGACTCGATGCGGACAGAATGAAGCGGACTTGGTCTGGACCAACAGATGTGGCCGGTCTGAATACCCTCTTGGTGGCAGAAGAGGGCAGAGTTGAGCTGCGGGGTAAAAACTGAGGGAGAGGACGAGCTTTGCTGAAATGGTTTTTCAACGTTTGACGCTCCCACTATTTTGATTGCTTCTGTATGAATCCTATTCAGTGTGTTTGTGTGTGTGCCTTTCTTAAAACCCTGAAATGTCTTAACGGTGCGGCTAAGCTAAGAGTTTAAACCACACAGCACCGTCCTGGGACACCTGCAGAGCTTTGGCCAGCATGCACACAGTTTCCTGAATGATGATAATAATGTATACATGTTTCTTTAGGTATGGGGATCACTATGAATGGAACAAGGTTGTCACCTGCATTCATAACGTGCTGAGTCAGCAGCGCTGGTTGGAGCATTACGGCGAGGTGATCATCAAAAACACAAAGAGTGACGTGTGCACTTGCAAGATTACATTCGTCAAGGTTAGAAACCATCATCATCATCATCATCATCATCATCATCATCACACACTCAGGAGTGACTCTGTTGACCCACGCCAGGACCACATTTAAAGCTTTCCAATGCCGTTTGTCTCTTTAGTCTCGTTACTGGGGCTCAGACGGCAGTAAAAACGAGGTGCAGGGCGTGGTTCTGGACAAGGCTGGGGAGGTGGTCCATCGCTTTGGAGGCCTCTGGCATGAAGGCATTTTTTGTGACACTTTGTCTACACCCAAGTGCCTCTGGAAACCTAGTGAGTACCCCTTCTACGGCCATGGAAATGACCACAGCAGTGTGACGCGTCACTGCTGTTAAACATACATGACCCCCCCCCTTTGGCCTGCAGCCAGTAAACGGCGTAGTGAGTCAGAGTTTGACCAGTCTTCATCGTTTCTGTTCAGACGTGCAGCCGGACGACCACTTCCAGTTCTACGGCTTCTCGCGGTACGCCCGGGAGCTGAATGAGCTCACTCCAGACCTGAGGGAGGTTCTGCCCCCGACTGACACGCGGTTCCGCCCAGACCAGAGGTGACGATCGGAGCTCACGGTTCACTCTGAATCCAAGTGCCTCAGATTACTGATTTGTGCACGTTTCTGACCCCGACCAGGCTCCTGGAGGAGGGCAAAGTGGCAGAAGCTGACAAAAAGAAGGATGAAGTGGAGGAGAAGCAGCGAACCAGGAGGAAGGAGATGGCCAAGAGAGGGGAGGAGCATATCCCGCGGTTCTTCAAGTAAGAACATTGAACACTAACATTAACAGTTCAAGCCGTGACAGGGTTAGTCCAACTGTCTGTTCCTGGAAATGCCTCCACCCTAGAAACACTCTGTTCCACCTAGAACTAGAGTCTGAATGAGGCTGCTGCAGAGGAAGTGAACCGCATGATCTGCCCCTTTTTCCCAGCCAAGGCTGACTCCAACAGAAAGGGACTTGGTGAGGTGGGAGCAGTAAGACTTTTGTGTGTCTCTCAGGAAAGCAACGGACGATGCCGGCAGAGAGACGTGGCTGTTTAACGGCACCTACTGGAAGCTCCGTAAAGAGCCAGGCTTCTCCCAGACTGAAAACCTGGACCTGTGGTAGAACCGCACGGCTGCATTCCTGTCGGGTTGCATCGAATGCCGTCGGGACATAAGGGCAAGGCTGGTAAACGGGTAACTGACGGCACTGTTTTCAGATGCATGAATGATCCTCTTTGTGTGCTGGAGAACTTGTACCAGGTATAGAGGTGAGATGCTGAGCAAAGGTTCACCAACATCTTCCTCCCCTTCTGGCTGTTGATGTCAAACCATATTTTAACGCTTCCTCTGTCCAGCTCTTTGTTTGCCGTCTCAGAAACCTGCATGTAAATCCAGTTCTGCCAGCCTCTGTCTGTATGTATCTGTTTTGGTGGGATGAATGACAGAATTCAAGTTTAGCTGACTTTGGTTTTTAACCTGCATGTATTTATCACGAATGCCTGTCTGGGTGCAGCAGTGATGGATTTCAGAATAGTCTTTTCTAAAAAAAAGACGTGTTGGGCGACGGTGGAGACCAGGCCAACTGGTTCTGCATTTTTTCCCTCCGTACGCATCACTGTAGGAACTTGGTAAAGTTATTGTGCTTTAAATTAGTTCTCAGAGTGATGATCAGAATGTTGGAACCAGCTTTTTGAGACCATCAGCCTCTGACCTGAAAAACCTGAAAGACCAGGAATGCGCCAGACTTTTTTTTTATTCCATGACGGTGGTTTTTATTGTCACCAATAGATTTATGCAGAAGAAAAGACTTTAGTGTTATTTTTTTTTCTCCCAAATAAAATGTTTCGTAAGCACTACTTTTTGTCTAACTAAATGAATGCTGCTTTTAAAAAAAGAATTCTGCATTAGCCAAGTTCCAGTCTGCTCTTAATGCCATCAAAGCCATAAACCTGATCTGCTCAGCGGTGCTGTTGTCAAAGGTATAACCTATTTAAGTAAATAAAATATTGACAAAAAAATCCAGATGTACCTTGTTTTGTATTTTTTCACTGAATAATTTCAAACAGCTGCTGTATTTAATTCCAAGTCTGAATCGATCACCAGACCTCAATGTGTGGTTTTAACTGTTAAACCTGTCATCTGATGTTCCGGTTCACTCCAGAGTAAACGTCTCCAACTCTACGCTGCACCAACGGCCGTGGTGCAGCGGTCGACCAATCATTGTAATATTGCAGGTTTAATTCCCGCCTTGCACACCCATGAGTCGAAGTGTCCTTGGGCAATACACTGAACCCCCCCCTCCCCCCCCCTTCTTCTGGTGGCAGGCAGGCGCCTGTGTTTGGCAGAGGAGCCTCCACCAACGTGTAAGTGTACGTGTGACTGTAAAGCGCTTTGGAGCTTGTAGGTAGAAAAGCGCTATATAAGTATTCGCCATTTTCCATTTACCTCTCCTCTCTGGACGGCATGTTGCAGCTTCTGTTGAGGATTTAGATCAGTGAATGCAACAACCAAGACTTTAGTCCACATGTGTCGAACTCAAGGCCCGTGGGCCAAATGTGGCCCACCATGTCATTTTATGTGGCCCGCAACAGCATAAATGTTATTAATTTCTTAAAATAAAAATTGGTGTTTATTAATACATATCTAGAGGGAATTGGACTTTAAATATCGGATTGGGCAACTATACATTAGGACTTAAACAGTGTCCACATAACCTTTCCTGACAGTATCAAATTATAAGGATCTATGCTAGAGTAACAAGCAAACAAATGTTTACTGTGCAACTGTAAATGTCACTTTTAAAAAGTTATAGTAAATAAGTACTTTTACATTAATGAGTAGTTACAACTATTTGTCATTACATTTAGTTACATGTACAAGTTATATCTGGCCCTTTGAGGACAAACACTATACTGATGTGGCCCTTGGTGAAATTGAGTTTGACACCCCTGCTTTAGTCACTGCAGCAAAGGAGACGAGGACGGAGACATTAAGGGCAGAAAGGGAGAAAAGTTTGTTGTTCCACACTCAGTGGCAGTTTTTGATATGGGTAAAGTGGGCGGTGGCCCAGGGCGGCGCCCAGCAGGGGGCGGCATTTCCCCTGCCCGCAGCGTTACACAGTTGGATAAGGTTAATCAATGCGGAGCATCAGCTTTTATTCTGACAACTCCTGCCACAGCCGGCACTTTATGCTTTTATTTTGACACATCTGTCACTGATTATCACACCCATGTCTTCATCCTCTCCCCCCTCCACACTTATTTACTAAGTTTTTTTTAGATCCAATCCCTCTATGTTTTACAAAGACAAAGACACAGGACGTCACACACCAAGAAATTTTTGCTGAAATGATGCAGGAGTCCATCTCTAAAAAATGATAATGGCAAAGAAAACAGAAAGACATGATTTGTAATTTGTATAATTTTGACAGAATATATTTTTATGGAGAGCAAAATATTATAGGTTATTTAAGGTTTAACTTGAATTATTCTGGATTAATGTTCCTGTTTGTATTATTTATGTTTAAAAAAAGATAAGATGGGGAACACAAGAGGATGTTGTCAAACCTTATGTTGGGGTAAGGATGATCTCGTCTGTGCACTGCCGCCGCTCACCAGCAGGGGGGGCCGGTGAGCCGCTGTCCGTCCGGTCTCCTCCATCAAAGCTCCACCAGAACAAGACGCCGCTGAAAGGAGGACCAGCGACCCCGATGTCTGCTCATCCCGTCACCGGCGAAGATGCAGACGAGCGACGCGGCG
The DNA here is from genome assembly GCA_023969325.1 of Oryzias curvinotus. Taxonomy (NCBI): domain Eukaryota; kingdom Metazoa; phylum Chordata; class Actinopteri; order Beloniformes; family Adrianichthyidae; genus Oryzias; species Oryzias curvinotus. Next base: position 38,970,706 of record CM043722.1, read on the forward strand.
GAGCTGCACGTCAGCCTGAAGGTGAACGTTAAGGGGAACTGCAAACACCTCCTCCTGACGGGGCCCGAGGCCCGCAGCTGGGAGCTGATGGAGGCCACGGTAAGACGCCGCTGCGCGCGCCCGACGCCTCTCATCCGTCTGAAGCCGTGCACGTCTGCAGGTCCGAGCCCGTCATTGGACGGAACCAGATGAGTCACGACTCGTGCTCCCATTATCGGACACTGCGATGGGTCCAGTTTAGTGGATCCGATGGATCAGGAGCAGCAAAGGCCTGTTTGGACCATTCAGAATCATGAATGCAGTTATACATATAATTGTAATATTTAGAATTATATTCTCTATTATCATTTTAAACGTGGCTCTACTGTACCGATGAGAAAAGCAGCAACAATAATAAAGGTGTCATTTATTCAATGATAAACTTTTACATTCTGACGTTTAACCAACATTTATTAACCACCAACCGCTGCGGTTATCAGGATTGATGGAAAAATACCAGAAAGAAATGCACATATGAAGATCTGTGATCAGAACGACAGACTTACTGTAGAGAAAAGCATCTCCAGAAAGAACTGCAGTAGTTTTTTATCTTCAAAACATCATTGTGTAAAAACACACAGAGGCTAAATGTTGGAGGGACGGATGTTTTTGGAGCCTTTGACCAAATCCAGTTTTTCCTTTGGTTCTGGTTTTCATGGAACAAAGTTCTGAGTCTGCATGTTTGGATTTGGAAAACGGTTTATTTCAATCAGAAATGATACAAAAACAAGACAAACGGCAGATATTTCCTCAGGGATGCATTAAGCTTAGGATGATTATAAATATACATTCTCTAGTAAATCATTCAGTCATACATAAACACAAGGAGCTCGTCTGCATACAGTCCAGGACATAATCAGATGGTTCAAAAGTGTTTTATTTTGGCGGGAACGGACCGCTGCAGCCCTGAATGTGTGTCTTGAATCAACACGTCAGCACTTTCAAAGTAAACCTTTGATTTGACGTCTTCTGCCTTCAGTAGTCCAGATCCAGAACTTTTCTTTATGAAGTGTGTTTTTGACTCCTTGTGGGCGGAGCCACTCGTTACTGATCAGCTGATCAAAGCCCTACCTGCTCAGCTACAGACAGATTGTTTGTATGACACTCATAATCCAAAGTATTTTTATATTATTGTCATTTTAACCTGACAATCACTTTCCTGCATTAACCCTCAAAGTATTTGCAACAATTGTTCAGCATCAATAACATCGTTTCACTGAGATATCTGAACCTTTTCAGCTCCAAAGGATGGACTACAGCAAGAATTCTGCATCTGTACATGTTCCCCCCTTCATCAACCCCAGCAGATGATTACAGACGTGTAACCTGACCCCCCAGCAGTCATGCTGTCAGCTCAGTCAGATTCACACTGGGAGTCTCTGAAAGGAATCTTCTCTTTCACATCAATATTAGTCTGATCGATGAGCCCAGACCGGACGACTGCAGCCTGTAACACCAAAAGGACCTTTGGTCCACTTTCTTACTGACCAAGCTCCCCCCACCGTTAAGAAAACATGTATTTATTTGGTTTTTAAGGGTAGATATACAAGGTCCTTTCAAAATAAAATCCACCCTGTGCCCAAGAAGATTTTGACAAATACAGTCAAACATTGTTTTCAGCGTGCCGTCATCCTTTTTATCCTAACATCAAATATAAACAACTAAAATCAATCTATACATGCAAATGCAATCAACTTTAAAATCTGCGTCTGAACTGCAACCGTTGTGCAGCAAAAACTAAGAACATTTGCTCTAAACGTTTCCAATAATAAACTTCAGTTTTATTTCTTCAGCCCGATATTACAACACAGTCGTCTCAATGGGCTTCACTAGTTATGAAATAGGATAAGTAAAGGCTAAACTGAACTAAACTGGCCGTTCCTGAGCTCAGACGTCCTCTGTGAGGGAAACTCCTAAATAAAAAGAAGCAGACCGGTTGTGACGCTAGATTCAGGCTTTGATCCTCATTTTACCACTATGAGAGTTGAAAAATCCAAACAGAAGGAACAAACGTTGCTGCCAAAGCCCTTATTTGTTCACCATCATTGGTCCTGAAGCCAAAGATGGGGGGTAAGGGGCCCCGTGTGGCTCCGGGGCCTCCGGCTGCAGACCCCTGGACTACAGCAGCTGGACGTGGATCCAGAGCCAGAGTCAGGGGGACATTTATCTGCCTCCGCCGTGTCTGAAGCTCTGCTGTTGTCTGCAGGTGAAGCGCTCCTTTGGTCTGAGCAGCCTGCAGGTGACATACTTTGATGAGGACAACGAGGAGGTAAGACGGCGTCTCCGTGTTTCTGGGGGTTGATGGGGATAAATGTGCTCCTTTCTGCTAACTCTGAAGGTCATCTCATGTTTCCAGAAACTAAAATGAGGCCAAAGTAGCTTAGAGAAGGGCTAAAAGGAGCTTGATGGCTGTTTTCATGCTAATATTAGCAAATTAGCTAAATGCTAAATGTTAGGAAGGTTTCTACTTAGTCAGTGTTTCAATTACTTCCTGTACTCACATTTGAAATAGTTAGAAGATTTTTGCAAATCCAAACCAGAGATGTGAGGAGGAGATGCTGTCCTGGATCGGTCTGAACCCCCCCCCAGAGACAGCAGCGGTTCTGATGCCGTCCTGCCTAAGCGTGGGGAGAGGCGGGGTTAGAACACGCCAACCAGCTCTGCAGAGGTGGATGAAATCCCGCCCCCAATGCCGACGCCTCAAACTCCTCACACGCCAAGAAGACAAAGAAAGAATAACCAGAAGAATAAAAGTCCCATCTCTGACCCGTTAAACTCATGAAACTAACTGTCTGGAAGTGGGCGGGGTCACGTTTTCTTATGAAGCGAGGTCAACCTGACGGCGTCTGTGAGCTCTGCAGGAAACCAACAGAAGTTTAGTTTTTGACTGCAATGGGAACCTTTGACAAAATCCTGACAGGAGACTGTTTTTGGATCCAGAACTGGGTTCAGAATCCAGAATCATGTCAGTGAAGTGATCTGATGCACCTTCAGCTGTTGTTTAGTTGTTTTCGTTCTTGGTTTCCAGATTTCCATCAGCTGTCAAGGTCAGTAAACGCACCGATGCCTGTTGCTAAGCAGTTGAGTGGTTTCCTCCTGACGCTGGTCTCTGGTTGCAGGGGAGTACGAAGAGGCGCTGAAGGTGGGTGTGTCACACGTGAAGCCCACCATAAATGAGGCTGGGGGCCTGAGGAAGGCAGTTCTGTTCTGAGGCCAGACTTTCTGCTGAAATCAATCCAACAGAGTTTTGTTGTTGAAACTGACAAATGTCTCAGAAAAGAGCTCCTCATGATTGGTGGGTCATGTTTCCACTGCGTCCTTAAACACTTGGATCTACTTTGGATTCAGAATAAATAATGTTTATTGTCCTCTGATGTTTATGGTTTCCCAGGCTGGGGCGCCAAAAGGGGAGGGGGTAAAGGTTGCTGATTCTAGGGAGTCAGACTGGGGGGGCTAACGGTGATGAAATGATACGTCATTTCAGAGAGTCATTAACCACTTTTAGTATCACAAGGATTTTATTTTCACACACCGCTGCCGAACACTGCAAGGTGGGGGTCAGTGTTCTCCCCAAGGACACTTCAACACATGGGTGGGTATTGAACCTGCAACCTTCTGATCGGAGGAAGACCGCCCTACCACTGCAGCACGGCCGCACAATTCATTTAGAAATGGTTCAGTCCGACTACACTGGACTGAACCTCAGCACGCCGTTTGTGACAGACGGGGTGTGAGGAGGACGCCAAAAAGAGGAGGGAAGAGGAATGAAGGGATGAAATCGCCACCCAGTGTTTCACAGGGGGGGGGGGGGGGGGGGGGGGGGGGGGGGTTCGTGGTGAGGAGTGTGAGGGAATATGAACTTTGTCCCTGTAAGCTAGCTCCCCTTTGTCTCATGTCAGCAGTGAAATGGACTTTTCCATTTCACTGTTATAGGAGTCACATGATGAATCCATTCAGACGTTTATCAAGCTGTTCTGATTCAATCATAGTTTCAATTATTCCTCTGAAAAACAGTCCAGTACATCAACAGATCATTTCAATGATGATAAACCAAAGATGGCCTTTTGTAGTTTGATGTTTTTGTTTTCTTTTCACTGAGTTGTAATTGTTTCCATGGAAGAGTATCTCTGCTGCTGCTCAGTTCTTATTGTGTTCGTGTCAGCTGCAGGTCATTTAGTCACAGAGACCAGAGTGAAAATAGCATCATGATGCCATCATAATGGGAAGTGAAGAGCATAGAAATGTTGCTGCTGTGTTAGGAGCCTGTTGGAATTCCTTTTTCATCTGGAACTGAATCTGGAAAATCTGGGATTAGCTCCAACCGCGGTCACATGACTCCTGTCTTTGTGTTTGTGTGACACTTTTGTTACATGTTTTATTACACATGAACGTAGCGCTGGGTTACGGTTTACATCATTAACAAATGTTTAAACAAAGTGAATCGTCTGTAAATACTAATGGATTGAACATCAGATTTTTGTCTCTGGAAACGGTGGTAATCCCAGCAGCCGTCCTTCCTGATCAGCACGCTGCTCCCTTCTCTTCCTCCCTTCAGTCTGCCGGTCCTGGATGGCGGGTTTGGGTCTGCAGAACACGGATGCTCTTTGTTCCTGTAGCTGGAACGCCTGCCGATCTCTTTTTCACGCTGGCAGTGGCGGTTTTCTAACCACACGGCTGCTGCATACGTGAGCAGTGTGACACGTCTGTCTCCTGCCGTTTGTCCCTGAACAGAAGCTGGAGGAGCGATGAAGCTGTCCTCACTTCCTGCTTTTATCCACATCAGAGCTGCTTCCTGCAGATCCTCAGAGCCGCTGAACTGAATGTGTTGTTGTGATTAACAGGAGGACTAGTCTCAGAAATGATGTGAGGATTTCTGCAGACGTCTCTCCTGGTTCCCTTCGGACCGGTAACTGCTCTCCATTCTCGTCACCAGAGCGCCTCAAGGCAGGGCAGCCGGCTGCACATGAACGTCTGTGAGACTCGGGGTCATTCCACGCGGGCCCTTACCGCCAAAACCACCGGAGCGGAGCCCAAAAGAGGGTTCAGGCCCCCGCAGCACTTCCCTACCTTAGCACAGGTGGTGAGCCGTAAGGTCCAGGCCGCCGTACCGGACCAGACCATGGTAAGACCCCCCCTCACTGCGGACCGCTTTGAAAGAACATTAGCCAGAACCTTTTTCCCAGCAGCCCCTTGGGTGGTAGCTGCTGTAGATTCAGAGCTGCTGTCCTCTTCACCGATGACACCACTTCCATCTGTGGATTTCTGTGAATGAGCTTTCAGGAAGTTCTTCTAACGGATGTGCTACCATTGCTGAGGGGGTCGCTGGGCAACACGGCTTTCATCTCCCTCCAGAGATCTGCTATGGCGCTGAGATCTGGAGACTGGCTAGGCCACTCCAGGACCTAGAAATGCTTCTTATGAAGCCACTCCTTCGTTACCCGGGTAACGTGTGTTTGGGATGGTTGACCCAGCCATGGTTCATCTTCAATGCTGATGGGAGGAGGTTTTCTCTCACACTCTGACCATACAGGACCTTAAAAACTCTGTCCTCCAATCGTCTGCTGATCTGTTTTTAAAGTGTTAAAATGACGACGTTGCAGTTTTTAGACTAAATCTAAAAACCTGTTTCGTTTTCAAGGACATAGTTTCTGCAGAGTGGCAGGAGTTCATTAGGGACTGTTGGTGTGGAGTAAGCCTGCCCTCATTTCCCATCATTTCTTTGTTTTTCTCCCACTAGCTCACACCCCCACCCCAACATTAGCGGATCAACAAAAACAGCAGCAGCATCAGATCCATCCGTCCAGTTCTGATCCAGATTCCAGTTCAGACCAGGAAAACACAGATCTTCATGGATCTGTTGGTCTGCAGGTGGATGATCAGAAAGGGGCGGGGCTTGGAGACTGTAGCCCGCCCACTGTAGTTTATACGCAACAACCACAAGCTTTTTCAAACAGCATTTTTTTATCTGCTGCTGATTCCCAACAAATTGAAGAAAAAAATACTCAGAAACCCAGTTTGTCATAATTTTCTTCATATATGTCCTCCATCATGAGAAAATGCTACAAGAACATGTTACACACAGTCCCATGAAACCTGGTCTCTCCAGCTCTGGAGAAGACCTGCCCTCACAGGACCCATGTGGTTCCATGTACAGATTCTGTTGGACCAGGTTGTGAGGGTTCAGGTAAACTTGCCCAGAGTTTGGTGGATCCTGTCCTCTGGACGGGTAGAGCTCAGCAAGACGTTGGCCCTCCACTGTGGCATCTGTTGCTTCTATGTGATCTCTGGGCTGAACCGGCATGCTGGTGGGGATTTGGCTGTCAAATGTCCCCGTACGTCGTCCTGGTCGGGTGCTGCTGCTGCTGCTGCTGCTGCTGCTGCTGAGGCTCCTCCTGACGTCTGTGTGGCGCTGACGGTTCATGTCCCATCTCCCAGCACAGTCAGCGCCGTCTTGCTCCTTGGTCGGGTGTCCAGATATTGTGAAATCATTGTGAAAAGATACCGGCTGTTGCCGTGCCGCGAATGTCCTCCAATTGGAATCTTGTTTGCAAAAAGTGTTGCACGTTTAGTGGCTGTAGGACTGCTGGGATTTGTAGTTTGAAAGCAACAAACCTTGAAAATTCTAGCGACACGTAGACCTGCGTCAGGAGGCCTCATCTCTGTGGTCATGTGACGTTGACATGCCTCAAACAGGACTTCTGGTTCACCGTCTGGAGGCAGAGGGGCTCCAGCACGACACCCCCACGTTTAGGCGTTCCTTTGATGAGTTACCGGCCCCCACATCTTTTTACGTGGGACAACTTCCACAGTTGGTAGCTGACTAAACACTCAGTTTATGTTCTGAAGCAGCAGATGAACCCATGAATGAGACCAGAACCCAAATCTCACACACTAATGGAAAACTAATGAGATTCTGGATCTTTGCGTTTGACTGACTGGATCTTTTTTTGCTTTTTAGGTCATAATGAAAGAAATTAAAGGAACAAAAGAAGAAAATCCACCGGCCTGGTTCACTTCATACATGGAAAAGGTGAAATGAATGTTGTGTTCTCTTTTCCTCTTCATGACAGAATTTCTGTTGATTTCAGTCCAAAACGGTTAAACTCTTCCCATCTTCTGTAGACATATACTCTATATTACCAAAAGTATTGGCTCCCCGATCAGATGATCAGCATCAGGTGTCCTGATCACCTGGCCACAGGTGTATCAAGTCAAACACCATTTTCACAGACGTTTGTAGCAGAATGTTCCGTTCTCAGGTGATCCGTGAATTCCAGCGTGGAACTGTCATAGGACGCCACCTGTGCATCAAATCCAGGGTCCTCCCTCCTAAATCTTCCACAGTCAGCTGTCAGCTCTATCAGAACAATGGAAGAGTTTGGGAACAACGGCAGCTCAGCCACCAAGTGGTCGACCACGTAACCTGATGGAGAGGGGTCATGGATGCTGAAGGTCAAAGAGGTCACCCACTTTCTGCAGTCAGTTGCTGCAGAGCTCCAGACGTCATGTGACCTTCAGATCGGTCCAAGTCCAGCACGCAGAGAGCTTCATGGAATGGTTTCCATGGCGAGCAGCTGCATCCATCCACACATCACCAAAGCGTTGATGCAGCGGTGGAAAGCACGCCGCCACTGGACGCCACAGCAGTGGAGACGCCTTCTCTGGAGGGATGGATCACACTTTTCCATCTGATAATCTGATGGACCAGTCTGGGTTTGGAGGTTACCAGGACAACGGTACATTTGGGCGGTACGGCATTGTATTTGGTGGAGGAGGTATTATGGTGTGGGCTTGTTTTTTTGGGCGTATCCCTTAGTTCCAGTGAAAGGAACTCTGAATGCTTCAGGATACCAAAACATTCTGGACAATTCCAGGATCCCAACCCTGTGGGATCAGTTTGGAGCCCCTTCCTCTGCCACCATGACTGAGCTCCAGTGACCAAAGGTCAAAGGTTCATGAAGACCTGGAGGACAGAGTCTGTGGATGAACTGGACAGAGTCCTGACCTGAACCCCACCTTTGGGATGAATGAGAGCAGAGACTGAGAGCCAGGCCTTCTCCACCACCATCAGAGTGTGACCTCACCAATGACCTTCTGGAAGAACGGCCCAGAATTCCTAGAAACACTCCTGAACCTCGTGGACAGCCTTTCTAGAAGACTTGGAGCTGGAATCCCTGCTGAAGGTGGAGCCACATCATCCTGAACTCTGTGGGTTAGGAATGGGACGGGACTACAGTGAGCCAATACTTTTGGTATTCTGAACTTTTGGACTTACAAAGAACAATCTTCATGGAGATTTGTTTTAATTGCTTCATGTTGAAAGTCCAAACTAGAGGGCTGCATTGGGTTGGGTCCCGCCGGGTCCCGCGAGACCCAACCCAAATCTCGCGGGATTGGGCGGTTTGAATTGTACTCCGGGCGGGAGCGGGCGGCAAAAAAAAAACTCAGCGGGACCAGTGCTGCCATGAATATCTCATGAATATATAATAGCGGACTACGTTAGGCTGTGCGGCTGTTGGAGTCTTATGTACTGAATCTCCGTGAACGCACCAGGTAGAGACGCCCAATCGCCTCTGTCATCTAACCTGTTGTTGGGGGTGCGCCCCGCCTCTTAGAAATTATGCTCTTTAAAGCCTGACACCGCGGTCGCGTATGGGCGGAGCTACGAGCTAAAGTTATGGTCTGATCGCTGCATGGAGCAATGTGTGCATCAATGCATGGTAGACCCAAAGAATGTGGAGAGATCAGGTTTATTATTTTGAAGAGTTCTACTTGGTAATCATGTTTCCATGTTTGAGTTCATAAAATCATCCCAGAGAAAGTCTCTGCTTCAACTCCTGCAGTGAAAGCTGCGTCTGAATCTGACGCCCGTGTTTCCATCTCTCTGACAGAGTCTGAACCCAAAGCCCCTCCCCCGCATCTTTACCTGCTTTTCCTCTCTACCTGTTCACCTGTTCACATCCTCTGTAGCTGAGTTGTTTTTTCCCCGCGCTCCCAGAGTATTCTACACAGAGAGCGCAAAATACGGTCATAGCAGGTTAACACGTTAGTCGGGACGCTCTAGTGCAGCAGAAGGATGAAAGAGCTGTCAATCTATCTGGCAACACTGCGCGGGATAAGGAGCAGGTTACCTGGCAGGGACATGATGTCAATGGATAAAGCAGAAAAGAACCACAAACGAGGTTCATCGTGAGACACGCATGGTGTTCAGATCCGCGTGCTGATGCCCCACTGAGGCGCAAAACAGCAAAAACGGGAAAAGGCTGAAGCTAAAAAAAAAAAGTATTTTTCCGTCAGGAAAAAATTAATTCATAGATTTTCAGCTCTGTTGAACTATTAATGTTTTTCTTTCTCCATAAATTCAAATGACTTTGACCTGCATCTTTACCAGCTGGTTCAGCGCTTCAGGCCGTCTGTCTGCGCGCGCAAACACGCACAATTTTAACCGAACAGGATTTGTGAAAATATATTTAATAATTAAGTTGCACATTACACAAAGAGGAATGCATGAAAAGATGAGGCTGGAGGAGGGACATGAATCTCTGTAACAGTATCAATACAAATACGTGTTTTTTTTCCTGCGGGACGGGAGACGATACAAAATCAATGCAACTCTATTACTGTGCGGGACTAAATTCTATGAGTTTTGCGGGTGCGGGCGGGAGTGGACATACATATTGCGGGAGCGGGCGGGATTGGTCAGAAATTCGGCGGGTGCGGGCGGGAGCGGGATGAAGAAAATAGTCCCGCGCAGGGCTCTAGTCCAAACATCCAAACAATCCTGATGTTCTGCTACCAGAGCTAAAGACTTTTCTTTTGTCTCTTTAGTTTAAGGATCAAGTTGTTCGTGAAGCAGTGGAGAAGATCTGCCGGGAGTTTTCAGGGCAATGCTGCATTCACAAGCCCCTGGGAGGAGGAGGAGGAGGAGGAGGAGGGGGAGGAGGAGGAGCGGGAGAAGGGGGGAGAGAAGGGGGGGGTAGAGGGGAAACCCTAAGAGGGCCGGAGACCCAGCAGATTCCTGAGGTTTCATCCTTTACTCTGCCCGGGGCTTCAGCTTCTTCCACCCCTCCCTGTTCCTCCTGCAGGGGGCAGACCAGTGGGGGGGGCTTCCAGTGCAGGTATGTTTACATTAAAGTGCATGAGATGCTTTGTTAGATGATTTTAGTGCTGAGCTTTGAAGCAGAGGACAGGTACCTGTTCAAGGTCATGAGTATGGCATGCATACCAGTGGTGGGCCGTCAGGACCTTCTCTAAAAAATATCTGAATCATGTGTTAATTATTATTGTTTTGTCCATGCTAACTCATGACATCCCTCCAAATGGTCTGTCCCTTCCTTTTTATTGTGTTTACGATGGTTCTGCTGCTTCCAGGCGTATCTTCACATTGCAGCATTTAACCAATCACATTTCAGCTGTCCTCTGTTGCCAGGCAGGATAAGGGCCTTCAGCAAGAGTTCTGAAGGTCCTGTGATGTGAGATCAATGTGGGTCATTCATTTCCTTCAGCCAATCCGATCGTGAGCTGGTGTCAGCAGGGCCTTCTAGCAGCTTAGGCAGCGTCACAGTATTCACTGATCTCCTCGCCGTCCTGAGCGAATCATGAAGCAGATCTGTGTGTTCGGCGCCGCCACTGCAATATACAGAACTTAAAGCTCAAAACTGAATCTTTGTTTGTTTAATTACTATTTTTTTATACATTTTTTAATTGATTGTAGTGTTAAAACTTTTATTTATTTAATTTTATTTTTATGCATCTACTTTTTATACTTTCCTTATAATTAGTTATTTCTAAGTGCAAAACGTTAAATAACCAATAAATTCTTTTTTTTTTTTTAAAGAAAAATATTTATTTTTCAATAAGAAAAAAAAGTGTAAAAAACAAACAAAACCAATGCGAATAAATCTACCTGGGATGAGAGGAGAGTTTTAAAGATCTAAGATGATCTGAGTTCAGAACACGGCTCTGATCCTAAATCCCTTTCTAACTGGAACAAAGAGACAAAACAGCTGAAATTCTTCTAAAGGAACCTGTGAGCTGATTGGCTGTTAGGGCCCCCCTATGGAGGCATTTCTGTGGCTAAAGTCAAATAAAAGTCAATCCCAGAAATGCCTTTTCCTTTCCACAATGCAAAAGCCTTTATTTCTAATCCTGCCACAGAAATGCCTCCATGCCCCCCTGCTCCTCTGTAATAAAGCTGTCCGTCCTGAAAGCGGCGCCTCTGTGAGTCCCTGAAGTGAAACAGCTGATGGGTGACTCTAAGGTGCACGGGGGCTCCAATAGGAAGGAAAACAGGGGTCGGGTGGGGTCAGGCCAAATCTGCTCTGCTGCTGTCTAACCTTGTGTGTGCGTTTCTGTTGTGTCAGTGTGTGCACCTCCTGCACGCTGTGTGAGCCGTGCAGCTTCTCTCACGATCCCAGTCACAACCTGGTGCGAGCGAGGACGCCGCTGTCCATTCCAGAGCGAGGGTCCCCGGCGCCGGACCACAGCAGGTTCAGTACCAGAACCGCGCAGAGTTCTCCTGTTGCTGGGACACACCTGAGCGTGTGAAACCTGTCCAGCCCCTGAGGGGGAGGGGGGGCTGCTGCACCCACTTTAGAGCTGAACACATGACACGGCCTCACAGGACGTCTTCATGTATGTTCACATCCGGAGGTTTTGCAGAAAGTCTCAAAGATCTTTGGTTTCAACCTGTTTTAGGATGCTTTTCTCCAGGACTCCTGGGTTCAGAGATTCTATATCTGCTTTTCTTAAGCCTATCAGAGTAAATATATATGATCATATGTGACTTTCAGCCCACTAAAGAACCGTTTTTTATGAAATATCAGTTATTTTCAGCTCATTTTTCTACGCAGAAGTAAGACGACTCCATCTCTGAGGCTCCGCCTTTGTCTCCTTGTGGGTACCGCCCATTTCATGACATCATCATAGAGCCTCAGCAGCGTGTCTGTATTTCTGCCACAAAAACAAACAACATCTGAACTTTTCCAAAGATGGACGAGCAGATTGTTCATAGAAAACGAAAACGCCCCGGAACTCCTGGGTGGTGACGAGGTGCTCGTCTGGGGCTGTGGGCGCTCTTCTCGGGTGGGGGCCTGCGTTGGGCCCTCCTGGTGCGGCGGGGGGGCTGTTCCCCTGGTTGGGCTGGGGCGGCGCTCTCTTCCCCCCATGCCTCCCTGCTCTCTGGCTCTGGGGGCCTCGTGGTGATCCTGCTGGCCCTGGCCGGGGTGGCGGATGTGATCGCCCGGGGGGTGGTTGTTCTCTGCCTGCTGCCGAGTGGCGTTGGGAGTTCCGGCTGCCGCTGCTGCTGCGGCGGGGGTCTTGGTGTGGGGATGGCGGGTCGCCCCTCCCTCCTTCTTTTCACATTCCACCATTCATTTAGAAGAACATAAACACTCACCTGAACACAGGTGTTAGCTCACCTTTGTACTAATAATTTGCAGGATTGAATGAATGAAATGTTTCACACTGGTTGGTTTAGGGGCATAGGTATGCGTGTGTGAACAATATCTGTATTGTGTGCATGTTTTGTGTACATGTTGACATGTGGACATCTTTACAGTTAGCAGGTGTGTTTATAACATCTGGATGTGTGTGTGGACAGGCCCCGCCCTTTGAGATGTGTATTGCACTTGAACCTTACCGTAATGATAAACATCCAGTAAAGTTGTTGCTTTAGGCTGCTTCATGGTTCTACCCCCCCCCCCTCCTATTGTCACCCTCCTCTCCCCTCCTCTCTAACATCCCTCTCTCTTCTCCCCTCCTTTCCTTTTCCGTCCGGTCCAGCACCAAAGATTTTCTAACATGATGGAATTTAATAAAGTTTGGCCTCAACTACAAAAGGGGTTTATTCAGACATTCCTCTGGTTTGTCTGAAGATTAATAACCCCTGTTGTTAAAGTAAAATATGTCCAACACAAGAGGCCTTCAGCTCTCATCTGTTTGCCCAGCTGTCGGACAGGACAAGTTTAAGGAAAAAAAAAAAAAAAAAAAAAAAAAAAAAAAAAAAAAAAAAAAAAAAAAAAAAAAAAAAAAAAAGAAAACGAAAACGCTTAGCCCATCACCGCTAGCTCTACAGAGAAAGTGGGCGTGTCTGTTAGCGTGGGGGCGGGGCAGGCAGGGCAGACTCTTCCTGGAAGGGGCGGTTCCTCACTTTGTGATGTCACAATGTGAGGAACCATTTGTATTTCTGTGGATTGGGAGGGGCTGGTGCTGAGAGAGCAGGTTTTTACAGCAATACTCATAAATGGACCAAACTACGGCTTTGGGTTGTTTATAGTGAGGAATGAACACTATAACACTTGAAAATGGTGTAACATGATATAGGCCTTTAAATTCTTTTGGTATTCTGTGCTCAGTGTTTGAACAAGGAAATGACAACAAGAAATTAAAAAATCTTTGGTATTTGATTATTTTTTGGTAAATAAGGTAAATGGAAGTAGAAATGCCCTGCAAAAAATTGGGATTGTTCCAGCACCCCCCTGACCCCCTGACCCCCCTGACAGTGGGGATTATGAAGATGGATGGAGAGAGGGATGCAAACGGGAAATAGTTTTAAAAAGTTCCGTGATTTTACTATATTATAATAAGGAGATGGGGAGGTTCTACGCGCTGCTTTTGTCCAGCGGCGTGTGACGTGTTTCTGCTGTTGTTCAGGTTCTACAGACGAGGAGATCGTAGTTTCCGGAAGGCAGAGAAGCAGCGGTTGAAGGCCGAGAAGCGCTTGCTGAAGGCAGAGGTCAAGGAGATCCGGAAACAGCTGAGGATGGAGAGGCGTGGCATCCAGTGGAACTCCTCCCAGAGGGATGGAAGCTCCTCCCCTGTTCTTCTGCAGCCTCAGGCCGCTCAGCACGACAGCCCAGAGTACCGCGATAACCGCAGAGCACGGCACAAATATTTACCAAAGGATTTTCACAGAGATGAGCCTCATTCTTTTGTGCTAGGCGCCCCAAATGCCCCTGTCCCATGGTGGTTCCGGCCATGACCGCTGCCTTTCTGGACGAGAACCTTCCGGATGGAACTCGACTGCGTCCTGCGACCAAGTTTATCAAGTACTGGAAGATGAGGAACACAGGAACTGTGGGCTGGAATAGTGAGACGAAGGTGCGTCCACAGAGGGGCGCCGCAGCTCACGGGCCGCTCCTGTACATGCAGACCGATGGTTGATGATGCTGAGAGGTGGATGGCCTGATGATGTCATCAGTCAGCTGTGTTAACAAGTGGGTCCAAAATGAAGGGTCCACGTACATTTGGAGCATCTTCCATGTGTGAAATGTCCGTCTGTCATGACCCACGCGTGATACACGTTAATGTTTCTTGCGTTAGTCGTTGTGCACAGATGTCCGTTGAGGGTTTCAGCGACTGAATTTGGTTTGGAGCTGTTCCAAATTTGGGGTCAGATGAGAGCTATTAACGCATGTCTTATGTAGTATACACACAATTATTGCGTATAACTTACACACTTGTGTGTGATTCTTGCGAGGTGCTTTGCTGTCGTTGAACAGACTTTTCACCATGAATCACAGATGTCTAACTTTTAGATCACGTATACGGCGCACATTTCACCTTAAAATGAAGTGATTGATGCATGCATCCCTAATAAATTACATACAAGCAGCTCAATAATCACACGGTTCATGTTCTACGTTGGCTTACGTGTTCTTTGCGTGGTTTATTCCTACTTCTTCTGTAGTTCTAACGTGGTTTATGGTGAAAATTTCACGTGAAGACCACACCTTTTCTCACGTTTTCCTCGTAGATTCATGTATGACCAGTCTTCATCCGTGTAAAATGCCTGCAGCGGCTGTGGGACCCGTCTGCACTTTCATTCTGACCAATCCAGTTGAACGACTGTCTGTGTTTCTTGTGGACCTTCAGAAGGTGGGATGTGGGACTGGCTGGTTTAGTTAGCAGGTAATGGGGTCTTTGTGATCTACCCCATTGCTCAGCCTTTGTGGGCCTCAGCGGTCATTGAACCATCACCCTTCTCTGCTGTTTAGAAATGAGAACATTGAATTTGAAATGAAAGAGACGATAGAGAAACCGGTTCTACTTAGTGACCCAGTTGACACGGTCTACACAGCAGAGCCGATCAGGAGTGTTCCTGTGTGCTAGAGTTAGGCTGGACTGTAGACGACTGGTTCTGACACTTGTGGTCTTCCTCCTGCTGCAGCTGAAGTTCATGTGGGGAAACCTCGCAGTGGGATCTGGTGACCGATGGAGAGAAGTGCCTGTTCCCCACCTGCAGCCGGGACAGGTAAATATTCACCTCCACTCCTGTCCCGTCTGCTCCCGGGACTTCTCCTTAACCCGCCTTTGATACAGGTCTAACTGAAAGCGGGGGGCATGGTTCCTGTGTTTAAGGATCAGATATGTGACTTCATGGATGTTATTTCAGCTCTACGGCTCTTCCAGGCTGCAGATCTTGTTTCATGGCTTCACAGAGTCAAACGGCTGCTCCTCTATGAGCCTAACTGTCAGCATCAACATGATCATCTTAGCCCATGAGTGTGATCCATGGCAGGGCAGGAAGACTGATGGCATGAAATAAAAAAGGCCAATTCTCACCAAAGTGTTCCATTTTCCAAATGTATCACATTTAAATGCTTTTATTTGTCTGAGATGCTGTTTTGTTTGAATGTTGCTCTTAAATCCAGTTCCTGCAGCGTCTGGGTGTGTCTGAGTCCTTCATCACATCCTCTGGTTTACAGCGTCCAGAGAACGGGGGGGTGGGGCTGTGCACCCAAAGGCCCCCCTGTGTGTCTGTGCATGAAACCTTCTACTGACGTGATCAGAAACCACAGACGGACTTAGAGTCTGATTTGAACCACATGTTTTCAGACTAAACCAGAGTTTCAGTTCATTATAATTAATAAAGAAATTCATTGATCTGAAAACAAAATTCAATGAATCAATAAAACCATGAGGATATTTGGGGGACAGTGATAAAAAAGACCATTGAAGGTCGGCCGGTGTGTTCACCGTGGCGGTCGTGCCCCCCAGGGTTGATGTGTGGCCCTGAATCGCTGGTTCGTGCACTGACTGGCTGTGGGACTCCCTTGTGTGTTCAGGTGGGCATCATCAGCGTGGCTCTGTGCGCCCCCGCCGTGGGGGGCTCGTACACCTCACACTGGCGCCTGGCTCATGCTGGGGAGCAGTTTGGACCCAGAGTTTGGTGCAGCATTGTGGTGGACCCTCTGGCCCCGGCTCCCATGTTGGCGGATGGGTTACTCGTTTCCCCGTGTGTCACGCCGCAAGTAAACAAAACGAAGGACACGCGAAGTTTCATGACGGAAAACCAAATGTACGATTCAAATGAATGAACGGTGTTGAAATGCAGGGGAGGAGTCCTGCAGTGAAGGAGATCAAAGCCTCTGTGGCGTCTGTGCAGCAGGATTTAATGTCCCCAGACCAAGAGGACTTCCACATTCCCTCTGTGGATCTGCTGACAGCCCAGGTGAGTCCACCTGCAGACACTGCCTCTTCACATGTGGAGCCTGTCTGAGCGATGCCCCCCTACTAGAGTATTAAAGTACAGTTTGAAGGGGAGGGGGAGCAGCTAAAGAGCAAGTGCTGCAGCTCACCTGCAGACGGCCTATCCACCTGTTGGGCAGGTGTGACCACAGCATCTCCAACTCACTCTGAGACGCCTCCTTTTTTATCCTCCAGGATCTTCTGTCTTTTGAGCTGCTGGACATCAACATAGTTCAGGAACTGGAGTCCGTCCCAAACAACACTCCTGTTGGTAAGTTCAGTGCAAGCCAAGGCAACAGTCATGGAGTTCTGAAGGCCTAGGTTAGTGTTGTTTCACTGGCTGACGGTCTAGTTCAGGTTCAGTTGGTTTGAAACCAGATCCTGTTGGAAAGATGACCTTTCCTGGAGAGCAAAGACTCTTCCTCTCCACAGACAATGTTTTTGCTCTGGTGCAGATGTGACTCCCTGCATGTCTCCTCTTCCCCAAGACGGACACCTGCTGGACAAAAACAGTCCCTGTTTGGACCTGATCCAGGAGGAGGCGGAGGCCGTCGGCGCCATCACAGGTAAACTGCAGCAACAGGAAGTTCGTTGGTTCCAAGACGCCAAAATGAACACAGAGAGAGACAGCTGTCAGTCAGTCCCAGTCTGGAACTTGAGTGGGGGGGTCACTTATGTGGACATGTCCCCAAAACATCGTACCCCCACTTCAGCACAAGGCATCATTTTATCATTCCTACTATCATGGTGTGTCTGCGTGTGTGTGTTTGTGTCTGCGTGTGTGAGTGTTTATGTGTGTGTGTGTTTGTGTCATTGTGTGTTTGTGTCATTGTGTGTGTGTGTGTGTGTGTGTGTGTGTTTGTGTCGTTGTGTGTGAGTGTTTATGTGTGTGTGTGTTTGTGTCGTTGTGTGTGAGTGTTTGTGTGTGTGTGTTTGTGTCATTGTGTGTTTGTGTCATTGTGTGTGTGTGTTTGTGTCATTGTGTGTTTGTGTCATTGTGTGTGTGTGTTTGTGTCGTTGTGTGTGAGTGTTTATGTGTGTGTGTGTTTGTGTCATTGTGTGTGAGTGTTTATGTGTGTGTGTGTTTGTGTCATTGTGTGTGAGTGTGAGTGTTTGTGTGAATGTCAGTTGCAGGTCCTTGTGTTGTTAAAATGTTGTGATGTGAAGCTGGTTGTTTAGCACGAGTTGTAAAAGTGTGTAAACCTGTATTTGATCATCAAGGCCCTCTCCACACTTTAGAGGTTAGCATGTTCACAAAAGGACAACTGGCAAAGCTTTTCTTCCTGATTCCGGTTTCCAGACGTTCCCGGCCAATCAGCCTCTGGAGCAGAAGTGGGCGGAGTTCCAGCTCAGGAAGAAAGCCAGGAAAACGGCGGTGGGATGGAGTCTGTTTGTGAGACTGTGAACCAGTCGGGGTCCCATGAGAGGGTCTCTGACCACACCCTGCTGCGAGTGGCCTACCAGGTCACAGTCAAAGGTCGGCCAGCAGCACTTCATTTTCTGTGGGGGGGTGGGGGCTCTTTGTCTGACTGCTCACGGTTAAAAGCTCAGCGCTATCGCTCGCTATGGCGATAATGATCAGTTAGCAGTTTATTAGCTTTGAAACCGTGTGAGCATTTGATTTGTTGTTACCACAGATGCATCTCAGGACAGAAAAGGGCGGGAAAACAAGGAGAGGACCAGAAGCCGCTCGTCTTCAACCTCCTCAGAGGATTACATCATCATCCTCCCTGACTGCTTTGACACCACTCGGCCGCTCGGGGAGTCCATGTACAGGTAGGACCTGGGAACAGTCCCATCTCAACAGGTGAAATGCTGACAGGTAAATGGCCCCAGTGGGAGTGGTCTGTTTGCCAGGCTCCTCCCTCTTTCTGAGGTCATGATGTGTGGAAACAGCTTTTGAGGTTGAAGACATGAAACCTTCCTCAGCTGTTGAGGATGATCCACTTCATACTGATGGTTTGTGATTCTGACAAACTCTCACCAATTACCTGAACACCCGCTGGGGGGGCTACGGTCCTCATTTAAAGGAATAAATGTATGCAGACCGTACCAGCAGGTCTGATGGGGCTCATATCGTGCAATATCAGCGTAATATAAAGTTCATTTCTCAGAAAGTCGTGGTTTGATCCAAGCATGCATTTCTGAGTATTCTTCTAAAACTAAATATATTGTTTTTTAGGATTTTTGTGACATTTTCTTTGTTATAAACACATTTAACCAAAAATGTGGATTTATTGTCCCACTTTTTTAAATGAAAATGTCTACAAATAGGAGAAAAGTCGTTTGTTCAGCAGCCAAATGGACTCTTTTACTATCCAAACTGCTAACATAGCAGCTGTGTTTGTGAGACGTTTGAGCCTTCTGCATGTGTTTCTGTCCTTTTGCAGCTCAGCAGGTGTCCCAGACTGTTGACGTCCTGCTGAAGTCCACATCCGGGTCGGAAATTCCTTCTTTGGACTGCACCACCAAGGACAAGGACCTGCTCAAAACCTGTAAAGACCTCTCATCTCCTCCAGGAAAGGAGCTGCCAGCAGCCAAAGTTCTCAAGGACATGCTGTGCATGTCTCAGATTCTGGACCATAAGCCCCTGACGCCTGAAGTGATGATGCCGTCTAGAGCCCAGGTCACACAAAGGTCGGTTCCTAATCCAACCAAACAACAAAACCAATGCAGAGGATTCTCTCCTTTCCTTTCTTTTGTTTCCTTTGCTGTGTATTCGTCAGAGTTAAACCATATGCAGTAAGTTTTTCCTGTTAGGCTTGGTTTAGACAGCTTTTTACGTGACCTGTAGTTTGTTACTTTAAATCTGTGGATGAAGGTTTCCTCCTGTAACTTGTACAGTTTGCAGAGCAGCACAGACGCAGATGAAACCAGTGGAGGACAGAGACAGCAGAGCTCAGCGGTGTCTCCAGCTCTGGATGGTAAGCTCCTTTTCCTTCAACGCTGCTCTCAGCTCGTCTTTGAAGTGAAGTGATCATGCGTGATCATATGTGCAGCCAGCAGCCCTGAACACAGGAAGACGGATGAGGCTGAAGCTGCTGGGAGCGCCGAGGACAACAGTCCAGTGGAAACCAGGTGAAGGACACGCAAGGACGTCCAGGGAAAACCCCAAAACACAAAGTCCAGTCCTGTCACACTGGTTCTGGTTTTGCAATACTTTAAGTGTGTGTATGACTTTCAGACGGGAATATTTAAACTCAAGGGTACCAACAATGTCCTTAAGGTCTACCTAGTAGTATATTTCTGTCTATTTTTCATGTCTAAATTTGCTACAAATCTGTCTGTTTCTTAGGTTTCCAGGCCTCTGCATGGTAAAAGGAGCTCTGAGGTAAAGCAGCTGTTCCCCCCTCTGTCTGCTCTGTGCACGTGGTGTGTTGGTGTGGAAGCCGGCATCAAACCTGTAGACGTTCCAGTTCTGACCCCAGTTTGTCTCTCATGCAGCCTGGACAAAATTCCTCCAGCGAGGACACTTTGAGCTGAGTTTGGGGGGCGGCGCTGAACCAGCAGCTTCTGCGGGGGTCAGTGACCTGCTCAGCACACAGCAGAGGAGGCTGATGGAACACGTCAACATACATGTTTCTTTCGAAGACGTTTTCCTTGTTATGAACTTTCCGTGTTTGAATCCTGTCCCGTTCTGCTCTCACTGAGGACGATTCCTGTGAAACTCGCGCTTTGCCTCTGTCGTTACGCCTTAGAGTTACTCTGATGATGACTGGACGTGCTGTCCCCCACCGGCCTCTCACTGCTCTACATGCTCTCTACATGCTCTGCTCACACACACCCATGCAGAGGGAAGCTTGTTTCCACCGCTGGCTGCTGCAGTTTTGGCTGTGGTCCAGTGGTCCACAGCAGAGAGTGAGGACAGGCACAGAATTCAAACTGACAGGTTTCCCTGATCTATGATGGTTGGGTATTTGTTGGTTTTACTTGGACTGATAAAAGTGTTACTAAAAAATCTACTTTGAAACATTGGAATGATTGAAGATGTACCTGCAGTTTTAATTGAAATCCTACACAGCTAACATCCTTTTCTTCATAAACTAAAGCTATTTTGATCAATTTAAGCTGAAAAAGAAATCCTTTCTGAATGTCAGTAAATGGATTTGCTTGGCAAACGTAGCAGATGTGCACACTGTAATGTTCTCGTGACAATGCTGTTCAAGTTTATCACTGCAAGACTAAAGAAGTAGATAGAAGAATATGAAAAGCTCTGCCGGTTGACCGTGGAGATGCTGAACAAAGGCCACAGACGTTCCTGGTCTTCAGGGGTTAGGGTTAGCCATCATTCTGACAGTTCCCTCCCAGACTTTCCATGCAGACCTCCACATTTGCTCTACGAGGTCTTCGTTGATCCAACCTGCCACATCCATAGCCAAGATCCTCTTCACACCAAAGTATCCAGAACAGGCCCTGAGCTGTGGCCAGGACTGTCATAGTTGTGTCAATGAGCACAACTATGACACAACTGTAATCTAACTCTAATGTAAAGCCAAGTGATGCTGGCTGTTCCTCTCAGGAACTCCAAAGGTGCAAGGAAACTGTCCTCAAATCCACTAGGAAAAAAGTAATTTCCTGGCTCCAAGATGAGTTGCTTCAAGTGGCCCCGTGCCTTCTACTCAGCTCTTATTTTTGGGCAACACTACAGAAAAATATAGTCCAACCTCTTTAGATGGTTGTTTTTCGATACCAAGATTTTAATCGATATAAGTCCAACTATATGTACCTTGTGTTCAAGCTAAGGCTCCTTCCCTACCAGAAAGGTGACAATAAAGCACGAAATGCCAAGACCATGACCTTTGACCACTCCCTGAATCCCATGGCACACTGAGTGAAGATCCTTCTACCTCAGCAACAAGCCCCTCCCCCTTACTTGACCTTTGCTTCAGCTCTGGTGAGCTCTGTTAGATCTTCTACCTATAGTGTTCTTTTAAACCATACTGTATCATGCTTGTCGTCTAGGACAGCAACGTTGTCCCAGACAACCTAGCTCCTGGGATCATTTGGCCACACAAACTGCTTTACCTTGATGACTTTGAATTCTGTGCAAAAAGGTCCAACATGGGTTCTATCCTTTCCATTGTTGGACCAGCTCTTTACCCTCAGTAGGAATCTGGAGGGGATCATGGAATTTTGTTCATGTGGTCTACACGTGGACTTGAAGAAGGCTTTTGAGTGTGTTCCATACTGGACCTTAATGGCTCTG
This sequence comes from Oryzias curvinotus, assembly GCA_023969325.1. NCBI lineage: Eukaryota > Metazoa > Chordata > Actinopteri > Beloniformes > Adrianichthyidae > Oryzias > Oryzias curvinotus. The sequence continues at coordinate 38,992,421 of CM043722.1, forward strand.
GGAGCGTGAGATAAGCGACCCAGGCAGACTCGCTTCTGGTGAGAGTTGGACTCCACCAGAGTTGACCTATGTCATGGAAAGTGTTTTCCTACTTTTATGGGTCTGCTGTGTACACGAACGGCATGGTCATGTTTCTTAGAATGCCTAATCTCTTCTAAATATATGATGTGTGGAATGGTAAGTTAGTACCAGACAGAAAGAACAGAGGCTTAGGAAAGTAAAAGACCCTAGTTTCATTCTTAGTTTGAGAAACATGTCTGAGTGAGTAGAATTGCTTTCTTTAATCAATCATCCTGGTACGACCATTGGTAGATTTCACATCTGTCAATGGGGTAGAAGTTTTGACTCCTTTCTAAGGGGCCTGTTGTTGAAGTGTCGTGTTTTGGCTTTGAAATGGTTTGTAGAACATGGTTTTACATGTTTGCGGGTAATCTAGTAGAACAGAGCTGTAAAAAAGCAAAGCTTTACTGTACAACTTGGATTGTGACCCTTGTGATATCAGCCATGAATTGAAGGCGTGCTGATTGAGTTTTGCTCTTTGGAAATTTGGATTCAATCCATTTTCTTTTATGATTGAATGTATGCCTATGCATTGTAGAATGTGTGGTTCTGCCACAGCAGCTTAAAGCAACAGGGCTGCTGGGAAAGGCAAACCTGCACCGATTGACACTTGTGATGTCCACGTCGAGTTTCCAATGCTTTATAGATCAAAAATGGGCGTGGCTATCTGTACGTGTTCAAAGCACTCTGTGCTTTACTAAGTTAGCCTATTTTCCAACAGTTCTTAGTTAGCCTCTTTCATGACTGAAATTACAAGAGTTCAACAGTGTTGCATGGCTGCTGGGTATGTCTGACTTCAAGTATCCAAGGTTATCTTAACATGTTTTTGCAAATATGTTTGTTATAAGAAAATGTGATTAAAGTGTCTCCTTGGAAAGCTGAATTTCCGTCGTGAAAAACATTCTGATTCTGGATCAGAATGCAAACTCTCACTTCAAAAGCTGTACATTTTGTATTTGTAGGCTTGTGTGGTGCTTAATCCTGCTTCTTCACTGTTTTTGTATTTTCTCTCGTGACAACTATTGTTAGATACATTTCTGTACACGTCACTACTGTGAAAGAGCAGAATGAAGAACATGTGAATAAAGTGGTGTTTGTGAGTGGGATGCTTTTCCTTCAGCTGCTCTCTGCACTGACCTCCACATCAAACGCCTCCATCTGAACCATCCTCTGCAGTGTTTCTAGCGGTTGTTGTATGTTGTCTGCGTGTGACTTTTTATCTAAAGTTGCTGCAACTATTGTTCATCCGGGTTTTTCCAAATGTGCTCGACTACCTTTTGTTACATTCCTCAAAGGGAAGTTTGTGTTAAAAATCAGAAAGAGCTATTTTCATGACACACATTCCTTCCATGTCATGTGTTTGGAACATGCTAAGTGCTTGTCTCAGATCATCTCCATTCATGCTTTCTACACGTTTTATTCACTAACGGTTGTCTGCTACTCTTAGTCTGCTCGGCTCCTCAGCCGCTGCTGGAAGACCATAATTCCACCGTCTCCTCCCTTTATAACCATGGAACACTTTCACTATGAAAAACCATCGCTTTTGCCGGGTCATTTTTACCCGATATAATATACCCCACAAAAAGTACTTGTCATAAAAAAAGATCAAAACACAACAACATGTAATAAATTAGAGTGGTTGTATTTTATTTTTAACTGTGATTTGTGTAACAAAATGAAAAAGGAAACTATAGGAAGTCCCTAAAAACATACTTTGGAGAACCAAACCTTATGAAGTGCTACTGCTTCGTCTGTGCTCCACCCATTCCTGGGACATGTCAGACTTCTCTGGTAAGCAACATATGGAAGTTCAGGTCAATAGTTTTGCTCGGGTGAAAATGACCCGGCGATGGTGCTGTAGGCTTAAATCCATCCATCTCTACACATAACCACTTCTTCAGGATTATGAACCTCGGCTTTGATTGTCTTTCTTTAGTCTTTCTTTCATTCTCTTAGTTGGCTTTTCTCTCTGTTTATTTCTCTGCATGTCTCCCTGTTGTAGGAACATTTTTACTTATTTCACTTTTAAAGTTCATACGTACCCACATTTGACCTCACTAAGGCCAGATCTGAATGATTCCCCAACGTTTAGCCCCCCAAACGGAGAGTTGTGGAAAAAGTGTCTTTGAATTCGGACGGTACTCCACCTCCATGACGTCATCAATAGCTACGTTCTCCGAAATACATAACATTGGTTTGTACCTTTAACAAAGGAATTGCTGGTACTTACATTGAAGTGTAAAGCTCACACCCACGTGAAGAAATGGGCTTCTCCTCAGCGGCACGGCGAGGACTCGACATCCCTCCGCTCCGCCGCCACGGGTGGCCCTTCCAAAAACCCTTCAGACAACCCCGTCCCTCCAAATGCTTCCACATTGGAGGGCTAAAAGAAGAATTCAGATTTGGCCGAACTCTGATAAATAAAACTCTTACTAATCATGAAGCCTCCATCGGTTCAGCGTAGTTTGCCACACAGCTGTCTCAGAAATGTCTGCATCTTTCCTCCATCACTGATCTGAAGCCTCAGCCGCGTTCACCTGTCCAGGTGCTCCTGCTTTTTGGGTTGTAGAGCGGAGGGGGCCGCACCTTACCAGGACCACTGGTGTGTCTGGCAGTTGTCCTGAGGCCTCCTCATGATAATGGAAAGTAGACCAGCTTTATTGTGAAGGATGTGTGAGGACAGGGTAAGCTGCTCACACGGCGGCGCCCTTCACTTCAGTCTTTAACCAGATGCCATCACTGGCTCCTTACTGATTTCCTCAGAAACTCCACTCTTTGTGTTTCCTCATTTCTATCAGTCCGTTCAGGTCTGAACATTCTTCCACCTGCAGACAGCCTGGATTCACCCAAAAGGTTGATCAATCCCTGACCGGCTGATCCTGCCTTTGCCTGCTGCTCTAAAAGTCGACACTGCGTCCATTCAGAAATGCAACAAACAACTGGAGGACAGTTTTCTGCAGTAAGACATGTCCATTTATTAGACACATGATGTTGTCACGAGAGCATATTGCACAGTGGAGATGTGTCTTTGGAGATCCCACGCAGCAGATCTTTGTTGGTTTCCAGCCGTCTCACCACTGCTGGATGTACTCCAGTGACTGAAATGGGATCACAGTAACATTATGGTCTACATATTTAACCTGTTCCCTTTATAACCCTGAATATCACTGTTTTCTGAGGATGGACTAACAAAAACCTTAGAGCAGATAATTGTTGGCTGTCAATGTGACGTCAGCTGAGATGTTAGATTTATTAGGGGGTAATGATTATTTTTAACAACGATTTGATTCATATCATCATTTTGATCCAATTCATAGTCCATATCAGTTCATTTCTCTGTCCTAAAGTGGATCCAGATCCTCTGGATCCAAACTTCCAGCAGTGAGACTCAGACAGAAATTCCTGCTACTGAACAGTGAAGTTTTCCAGATTCTTGGATTTCTTCCAGATCATCAAGTTAAATGAAATCTGAGTCCAAACAAACAAGTCAACTAGAATGAATGTCAGATCCATTCACATGCTAGTTTCCTAAAGTTCACCACTGTTGTTTTTCCACATCCAGAGAATCCAAAGGGAACATTCTAGAACATTCTAGACCCTGGATGGTCACATGACTTTATTCACAGTCTGTCCACACACTGGACTGGAATGATGGACTGATGACATCACACGTGTGTTGTTGCTGTGATTGGTCGGTTTTATTCTATAGGAAAATGTACCTACGGTGTCTCAATCCAAGTTCAATTTTCATGGATTTGGTTCATTTGGAAACGATGTTTTAATGGTTTAGGATGATTTGATCAACAACTTGCCTCAGACAGATGGATCTGGTTAGATGGCAGAAATAGAAATGGATTCACTGATTAATCATTACACCCTAACCACATAAATCAGAGAGTTCCTAAAGATTCCAGTCACTGCCATTGCTTTCTGCTGTCAAAAAGTGCTCTCTACATTTTGGGCATTTAATTGCTCTATAAGATTTACCTACTGAAGTTTTTTTTTAAGAATACTGTGTTCCCACATGTACTCGTGTTTCATTATTCGTGGTTTCACGGATTTGCAGATTTTTTTTCAGTCGCATGACTCGTCCGGCTCATCACAAAAACTCAGCTGAAGACTATTGAATGAGACTTTTGAAGAGGAGAGATGACTGACTGAGAATCTGTTGGAGAGCTTCGCCCGCTGACCGCTGGCCGTCTTCACCGGGACGTGACCGCGCTCCACAGGTCGTTCAGCTGAAAAAGCAGAAAACACATTTTCTTGTGTTGTGACTTGTTTTGGTTGACATTTTTGTTTCACACATGCTGCTGTTGTGGGTTTGCAAATGTGTATCGGCAGTTTTCTCTGCATCCAACCAAACGGTGACGTCCGTCCAGCTTCCTCTCTCTCCTATCACTTCATTCTGACTCTTCCTCTTCAAAGTGGAACCAGAACTCTTCTGCCTCCTGTCCTGAACTCTTCCAGATCCACAGGAATGATGTCAGGACCAACTGTCTATCCACTCTTCATCCTCTTCTTCCTCACTTAACCCTTGTTCTATCCTAGACACTCTAACGTAGGCAGTGGGGTCATCTAGACCCACTAGACAGAGCTCTGAACCTTTGTTCTTCAATGATTTATGATCTTCACTGGTGTCCATGGATTACATGAAATCCTCTCCACCTTTATCCACCTTTGTCATGGTAGGAGAACACCTCAATGGAAGGGGGGGGGGGGGGTCATAGGATAGAACAAGGGTTAACTTTGCTTCTTGCTGCTCCACAACATCCTCCTCTTCTTCACTGATCTGCAGCATGTTCCTGGTTCATCCGTTCTTCGTTGTCCCTCCATCTTTCATCACAGGCATGGAGCCTCTCAGCCTCTTCCACTGATTTGATCTCAGTGGCGTTTTAGGAATTCTCCGTTTGGCGTTTATTGTTGCTGACATCTGAGACACTCATTGACCACCAGACTGCAGGGTCGCTCTTAAAACCACGTGACAACCTAAGCCAGGGGTCGGGAACCTTTTTGGCCTATAGAGCCATAAACGCCACATATTTAAATGTAATTTCCAAAGAGCCATACAATAATGTAGCGTCCCTGTCCCACACTGAGGCACAGAGACTTAACCTCTTAAGGTTCTTTATTCTGGTTACTGTAGACTGTAACAAACGCCGTACAATTAATTCAGCAACTCCTCAATCTCTCCCTCTGAGACCAGAGCGCTTTTCCCACTTTATATCCCCCCCGCTCCAGTCCTCCTATTTCCCTTATTCGGCCTTGAACTCCAGAACTTATAACGCGGCCCAACAGCCATCCAGTTAAACTCAGTCCACTACAATATGTTTAAACTAAACATACAAGTGAATGTGAGCATTTGATGGAATTTCAACATTTTTAAAGTACAATAAGTCTGTGGATTCTTTTTAATAACATGGTTATGCTGTTGCTAATAAATGATGAGTATTTCTGGTGGTGGTTCTGCTGATGGTCTAGTCTGGTTGATCCGTGGTGAGTTTCAGCTTCATGCAGGCGTTGAGACTTTAAACATGATGGTAGGTCTGAATGTTCTGGAGATGTGAGGAAGACTCACATGCAGACGTGGAGACAAACACACACACACACTGCAGTGAGTGACGGGCAGCGTGTTTTAAGGTTTGACAATCCCTGCGTGATTCACCTGCTGCCTGCCCCCCCCCCCCCCCCTTTCTTCCTCACATCCCGTCCTGCAACTGCAGCTCTTTCTCAGAGACGGGAGCGCGCAGTTTTAGGCACAGTAATTCACAGGTTTCAGGCTGGTACAAACTCTGTGAAATAGTAGATAATAGTAAACTGATGGAGCTGGCGCAGATTTTTCTCTCCAAGCTCCGCTACTACTGCGCGCCTCTGGCATGGCATCGCGCCCCAGAAGGACTGGTCTGATGAAAAAAAAAGTATAATTAAAGATTTGTCTGTGAGCCACATGTGACCATCAAAAGAGCCATAGGTTCCCGACCCCTGAACTAAGCCAATCAGATTGAGGCAGCTTTTTAAACTAGACTACATGTTTAAAACACCTGAGAAAAAAGAGAATTTTCTTTAATATTTGATGTCATAAACATGACACAAACCAAGAACAGGCACAGAAAACCACCAAAGAGGCTGGAACCGTCTACATGACATCACAGCGGTTTGCGTCATGTGTCTCAATCGTTGTTTTCAGTGTCTCTTAACTTCTCTTGTGAATGTTTCCGTCTGTTCTTTGTTCGTCATTAAGTTACTCTGAGTATTCTGTTTTTCTGTTTTCGCTGAAAACATGAGGACCACCAACGCATCAGTCGCTATGGAAACGGACAGGGAGGGAAAAACGCCGTGTTCTTCAATGAGGAGGAGGAGGAGTTGGAAGATCATTCATGTTCTGCTCTTTTGGGGTCTGGAGCTTACAACTGAAAATCAGTTGCATTATGTTGGATGATGGTTCTTTGTATTCTCCCAGAAGGTAACTCTGAGCTCAAACACTTCCTGGTCAGGGCTCTAGATGACATCATTGCTCTGGTTTCCCACCTTTTGCCACCACATTGCATTGAACTCAGCAGTTTTATGTGGTCGCTTTGCTTTTAATCACTGTGGATATCTGCAATGATAATAATAAGTGACGTTGGTCGTCACTGAGGTGACATTGAAATACATCCATATAAAGGTTTAGTGGTTACTGCAGAGCAACTCCTGCCTCATAGTTTGTGTTCACACGGTTCTGCAGTAACATTCATGTTTTTGTGTAAGAACTTCCTGTTCAAATGATGGCCGTGCGTGTTGTTCTGCTGTTCCATCATTCTCCCATCAGCGTCTCTTCTGACTGTTTTTCACTTCAGAAATGCTCCGCCTGCTGCTCTGTTTCTGGACTCCTGTCCATCACTTCTTTTCACGTTTTCACGTTCTGCTGGTGCATTGTTTACACCATCAGCTGTTGTCGCCTGGCAACCACAAAATGATCATTTTACTGTTGGTTTTCACAGAATTATAGTTACTAGATCACTTCCCTGCTCTGGGATCAATAACATTCTAAAAGGTTTAATAAAGGGGCCTCAACACACACACACACACACACACACACACACACACTTTGTTGTTTTCATGTTTTTTTTGACTCGATGTGACCCTGTGACGTCCTTCTGACAGTAAGTTAACGGGGACATTTCATATTCAAGACAAGCAAAGGTGGTTTGGAAAATAAAGAGGATTCACAGCAGGCATGTTAAACACAAAACTAAATGTCACAATTATATGTTTTTGCAAAGTTGTGCACAGTTTTGTCTGTCTGCAAGCGTTTCTTTTTGACAGTACTTTACTGCATAAACTTGACTTTTCTTCTGTTGGTTTGTGTTGCTTCAGTGCAAACGCCAAGGGGGGGTCTAAGGGCAGGGATGTCCAGTTTAGCTTAGTCAGTTTGTTAGTTTATTTTAGTATTTTCCTATTGAATTCTATGTATTCATGATCCTTTTGAGTTCATGTTTCACTTTTTCAATTACTGATACGAAGCCCAGAGAGACGACTGTTGTTGTGAATTTGGGCTGTGCAAATACAATTGAATTGAACTGAAACCAACGCTTTAAATGGGGGAAACAGAACAGGAACTGCTCTGAAAGAGTGTTTTTGGTTACGACTGGAGGATGAACCTTCAAGCCGTTCAACCTGAGTTGATGTGTGTCCAATCAGATGTTACGTTACTCTGCTGTCCTGTAATCAGCTCGTGAGTTTCTGCTTTTCAGATCGTGTACCTGGATCCTTCGGCGTCGTGTTGAATTCGGCCGCCGTCTTGGTGGTTTCAGGATTTTTCTCCTGCAGCTGTAAAATCAAGATGAGATCAAATCAGGGAAACGCCAGAAACTCTTGAGCATCTGAACTCTTCAGGCTGAAGTAATAATACATCTGATAAAAATATAAAGAGCATCAAAAGTCTTGACTGATTCATGGAAAGCATCAAATGTTTACATGTAATATTGCTGGTTAAAAAACGTCGTAAACAGACTGACAGTAGTCCAGTCTAGAATCAGCCTGAGATCCGTTTCTTTCAGGCAGGGCCTCAGAAAGTGGGTGTGCAGTATGAGCGTCACATGGGGGGCGGGGCTACAGGGGGCGCCAAACCCGAGTTATTTGGTAACGTCAGCTGTTTGTGCACTCATAAATGATAGGATCAGTAACAGAAGCACATCGTGACGGCCCGCCACTCCTCCTTCACTCAGACTTGTTGCGCTCTCTTCTGGAAGAGGATGACCTCTGACCCCAAACCAATGAGGGAGGAAGAAGTGGCTCCAGGGAGACTCAGGTTATGAAGTACACCACAGTACAGTCTGTTGGAGGAAAACTCTCTGTTGAGCGACATTCCAATGGTCTTTAATGAATGTTTTATAAAGCATGAGAATCGTTTCTGAAGGTTTTTGGTGAGGAAGATCGGGGAAGGGCATTCTTCAGCTGCGGGGGGGTCGGTCTCTGGTCCCTAAACCCCAAGAATACGAGGGGAATCCCATATTTATCTGACATGTCAACCAGGCAAGTGTCCCAGCTCCAATGTGTTTAGAAAAGCTTGTCAGCGTACACGAAGAAGGAAAAGACTCCTCTTCATCAATCATTGAAAGAGAAGGACTGCAGTTGTTTACCAGCCGTCTGTCTCTGGCCATCCGGCGCTCTAAAGCGTTCTGACACCGGCGAGCTTCCCAGTGAGCCGCTGACATCCTCTGGAAGACAGGAAAGCATCAATGGTCGCCATAGAGACGACAAAGACTCTTCAAGTCTTTTGCTATTTCTAAACAAAAACTGAAACTGTGAATCTACTATTAAATAAACATTTAAATGAAGTCAAAATTAGGTTTTTTAACAACATTGCCACCGATCAGCTGAGCTCCATGTTCAGTTCTGTGTGACGTCACACACTAAAGTGGTTCATGTGGGGTTCTGAGAGCAGCTTTGGTTTCTGCAGCTTCTTTGTGTCCAATTCCTGGAAAATGAGGTTTGTTCTTTGGAAGTTGGAGCCTTCATCAGTACGACAGCAGAATCTGAACGGCCAGCAGGATCGTACACCCCCTCTGCTCAGAATGTTCCCATAGAGGCTTAAAACAGCGTAAACACTCACAGAGGATGATTACTCACATGACGAGCTCCTGGCAGGGCCGGACGAGCAGCACTCTGAATGAAGGACTGTGGCGTCAGCCTCAGATCTCTGACTGTGTTACCAAAGTTTCCAGTAACATAATGCCCTGCTGGGCTGCTCTGTTGGAGAGCAGTAAGCAGAGAAGTGCACTTTGCTCCTTGTGGTTCGCACAGACTCTAAAATGACCAAATCTACAGCCTCTTCATTCTCCGTTTACTGCAGACACTCGCGGCTGGCCTGTTTTATGTTGGACCAGCTGAACCTCTGTGGGGAACTGGACTCCTCTGCAGGGTTTGGGCCGTGTGCCTGAATAAAGCTCAAGTCAACTTTCTTTAGAAAGCTGTAAAACGCTGAAACAAGAAACCGTATGAATAGTTCAACATTCAGAAGCAGTTCACTAAAAACACAAAACATCCGTTTGAAAGCACACTGAGGGAAGGTCATGCTGGGTCAAACGCTGAGCCGCACCAACGCCATCCAGCAGCAAAGCCTCCACAGTGGTGGGGCAATACGAACTCGCACACACAACATGCCTGCCTTACCACACACACACACATGCACACACAGCTGAGCGTGCACAATCCTGCAGGTGTCAGGGCAGAAATTCAGCCAAAACACACTCAAGCTGTGACTAAATGGAAACTTCCGTTCAGTCTCTGTGAAGAAGGAGTGAAATCTACAAACTGAGACTGGAGCAGCTGTTTTGACAGAGCGTCACCATGAAAAGAAAAAACACTTTTACGAGAATAGAGCTATACATTTATGAGAACGAGGTTTACCATTTTAAAAGGCATAAGCTGTGTTATTTTCATAACTATAGTCGGTTGTGTAAGCCTCCATCCACATTTCATGCTGACTAAATCCATCAATGCAGCCACACAGGAACCCATGTCCCATAATGCCTTTGGGTCTCTGCAACTGTCAACGCCGTGAACAGCTCGCCAGCCGGGAACGATGCGCTCACTTCTCAGACACTGAAACACCAGATTGTTGTTTTTGTTGTTGTTTATATTTTCTTTGTGTTTCTCCTTCATAAACGTAAAACTTTAATATCTTCAATTCTCAGTTTATAATTTATGAAATTATAACTTTATGTTCTCATAATTCTACGGTTTTTTTCTGGTACATTTGTTTTTGTTTTGATTTTTGTGGGGGTCCTAACACTCTGCTGTATAGCGTAGGTCAAAACAGCATGAACAGCACACCTGCTCTGTTTTTCAGCTGTTCCCTGTAGGGATCAGCACAGGTGATCCTCTGCCTTCCTTTAATGGAGCTGATAGCATTTCACACCTCCCTTCACACCTCTCAGCTTTCACTCACCCCTTCCTCCTCTCCTTCCACCAACAGTCGTCCATTTTGTCCGGGCCATTGTTGGGGCCAGTGTGAGGCACACCTGTGAGGTGGGATGGATTATGTCAGCAGAGAAGTGCTCACTGTTACAGATTTAGTCTCATTTATGAATAATGTTGGAGAAAAATGTTTTGTGTGTGTAGAAAATGTTTCAGTTCGACTTGGGGGGAAAAGACAAAATTGTTGTGTTTAAATATTTTTGTTCAGTGTATTATGATGATTCACACATGCACACACACTTGTCCTGAACAGGTAATAAAGCAACATTAGTCAAAACTTCCTTAAAACCAGACTGTAAATTTGCTCATTTTTGGTGTCAAATCTCACTTTTTACTTCAGGAGCCCAAAGGAAACTGCCCCCTCTGTAACCTGCCCCCAGTGGTCTTTGCTGGAACTAGTCGTGGGGTTTTTTTTTCTCTCAGGGCCATGCTTGTTCCATATTTGGAAGTTACTGGTGCGCATGCATGCGCTGACAGGTGTCTTTAACATGTCTCTTCAATCTGGAATATTTCCAGAGGCCTTAAAAACTGCAGTCATTAAACCCCTCCTGAAGAAGAGCGGTCTTGATCCCACTGTACTGAATAATTACAGACCTATCTCTAATCTGCCATTTTTAGGAAAAGTCCTTGAAAAAGTTGTCTACCAACAGCTCACTGACTTTCTCTTATTAAACAATTCATTTGATGTTTTCCAGTCAGGTTTTAGACCCCATCATAGCACAGAAACTGCTCTTATCAAGGTAACCAACGACATCCGCCTGAACACTGATGATGGAAAAGTCTCTGCCTTAATCCTGCTAGACCTGAGCGCTGCCTTTGATACTGTTGATCATGGGATCCTTTTGCACAGACTCCAAGACTGGGTTGGCATCTCTGGATCTGCCCTAAGTTGGCTCAAGTCTTATCTAGAAGACAGGAAATACTTTGTTGAAATTGGGAGTTGTGTCTCAGACTACATGGGTTTGAATTGTGGTGTGCCCCAGGGATCGATCCTGGGACCCCTTCTGTTCAACCTCTACATGCTGCCACTAGGGCAGTTAATACGCAATAATAACATTTCTTATCACAACTATGCAGATGATACTCAGATCTATGTGTCACTGACAACAGGTGAATATGGGCCGGTGGATTCACTCAACCACTGCCTCCAACAGATCAGTGCGTGGATGCAGAACAACTTTCTCCAGTTAAACTCAGACAAGACCGAAGTTATTGTTTTTGGCCCACAGAAACAAAGAGAAAGTGTCAGCAGCTACCTTCATTCTCTCTCTCTTAAACCCTCAAATCAAGTCAGAAATCTAGGGGTAATCATGGACTCTGACCTGAACTTTAACAGGCAAATCAAGTCAGTAACATCAGCGGCATTTTACCATCTGAAAAACATTTCCAAAATCAAAAACATAATGTCAAAGCCAGACCTGGAGATACTTATTCATGCATTCGTCTCCAGTAGGTTAGACTACTGTAACGGCCTGCTCACCGGCCTCTCCAAACGAGCTGTAAAACAGCTTCAGTGCATCCAGAATGCTGCTGCTGGAGTCCTGACCAAAACCAGGAAGTATGATCACATTAGTCCTGTGCTCAGGTCTCTGCACTGGCTCCCTGTACCTCAAAGAATAGACTTCAAAGCAGCTCTGCTTGTGTACAAGTCTCTCCATGGCCATGCACCAAAGTACATCTCTGACATGTTAGTGCCATATGAACCATCTCGTACTCTGAGGACCTCAGGGTCCGGCCTCCTGTTGATTCCCAGAGTCAGAACTAAACAAGGGGAATCAGCGTTTCAATATTCTGCAGCTAAAATCTGGAACAGCCTCCCTGAAGCCGTAAGACAGGCCTCTTCTGTGTTCATGTTCAAATCTAGACTGAAAACATTTCTGTTTAGCCGTGTATATGACTGAAAGGTCCTATCTGCACTTTTCTGTCCTTTCCTTCCTTTCTTTTTAAATCAATTTTCAAATTTTTTCTTTTCTTTTAAAGTAAATTTTACGTTGATTATTTCTATGATGTATTGTGATTTTAATGCATTTTTCTGTTTTGTGAAAAACCTTGAATTACTTTGTGTACGAATTGTGCTATACAAATAAACTTGCCTTGCCTTGTCTTTAGGGTTTTTACTGAGTCTTTCTGCCGTTCGCGGCAGCATGTCATCCCACTCCGGAACAGCAGGGGGCGGAACTGCGCCTTAACGCTCGAACCGGAAGTAGAGCGTAGAGGAAGCGGAAACAGCCGGAAGCGGGGGACGCTGGAAACAGCGCATTTACACTTATTTCTTCTCCAAGACAGCAGTTACATTACTTCGAGTACATAGACGGTAGCTGTCAGAATGCCTTTGCCCGTGCAAGTCTTCAACTTCCAGGTAGGTTAAGACTCGAACCGGTTTTTACTGTCGACCCGCAAACAGTGCGGGAAACCCGGTAATCACGCAGAGCCAGCATGAAAACAGCTCCACAAATGGTTTGTCTCGTTTTTGTTCGCGGTCCACCCTCACACAACAGCTTAGTTTCCGTATTTGAAGTCGTTCCTGCTCCAGAGGCCGGTCCGGGTCCGTTATCAGACCGCGTCCGTCCTCCTCAGCTCTGCTGCGGGATCATTTCTGCCACTTTACTGCGTTTGGATCCTAAATCTGGCTTTGCCTCCATGAGTTTGGTACATGCAGCCCCTGACAGCGGAGGGCCCGGCAGTTAGCGCTCCTCAACGCAAACCCCATCCGTTCTGTGCCGTGCCGGTCTAAGCTCGACTGTTTATCTGCACTTTCAGTGTCTGGACCTTTATTCCCTTCTAAATTGTCGAATTGATGTCTGTGTTGTTTAATAATCAAATAAAATGTTGGTGACAGAAACGTGAGATCAAAGCGTCTGGAAGAACAAGGGATGATGGGACATCCGTGGAGGCTAACCTCCACACCACAACACATTTCTACTGAACTCCTGCCGCTCTGCAGAAACTATGTTCAGAAAAGGACAGATTCTTTTGGCTTCTCCATGATGAAGACCACTGGAAACACTTTGAAAGCAGACCAAACGATGATCCGAGTGGGACTTTAAAGTCATTCTGCCATTTGATGTTTACAACTAAAAATCCACAGTTAATTTCAAATCAAGGTTTCATGAATCTGTGAGTCCAGCTGAGCTTCCAATGAAGAGCTGTAAACATCTAGAGGTTTCTGGAGGAAGTCTCCTGTCTTTTTCTGGAAGCTCATCCTGTGTCCGGTTCTTTTCAGCGGTCAGAGCAGTAAAGCTGCTTTTGTGGGGGCGCGTGGTGTGATTGTTTACTTCAGAGTTTCCAGACAATGTTTGGTCATTTTAATCATTTGGAACCCAGTAATAAAAAATGGACTTTAATGTCCGACCTAAAAGGCTGAATTAAATAATCAGTGATGCAGAGGTTGCATTTATTAATAAAAATAGTTACAATAGTTACTGGCTGAAATGTTTAGACTCCAACCTTTCAGATCATGTATACGTCTATATTGTAACCAAAGCTTTTTTAGTGGACTGTCGTCAATTTCTCCGTTTCTTTACCGTTGGTTTGGAAATGGCAGAAAGGTGACAATAATTTCAAACACTGAATTCAACCTCAGCATCTGCTTTGGTGGCATCGTTATTCTTAGATAGTTTAAGTATGAAAACACAAGTTAATATGAAATAATAAAGCTGATGTTTTCAAAAAGTTATTTAGTAACACCAGGTAAAGCTATACCAGCGTTAGAAATAAAGAAAAAAAATGGCAGGTAATATTTGGTTGTCCTTTGATACCAATATTCAACAGCAATGAAACCTACTCAGATGTCAGTCCTTACATAAGTAAATAGCGTAAATGCAAGCCTGATCACAAAAAGCTAACATGTCCAAATGAGCAGAATGATGGCTACACAATTTAATGTTTATTCCAAGAAAATACGTTTCATAGGGGTAAAAGGTTACATTTCATGATTTCCCATTTTTCAAAAGGCATAAAATAATGTTTCCTGTCCCAAAGTTGTAAATCATCACTTATAGAAAGATATCTGGACCTTTCTGGATATGTGAAAAAGACTACAGGCACTTAGACACATGATGGTTCATTTCCTAAATTTGCAACAGCCTCCGTTTCTGAATTCCTGTTTGTACTCTTCTACTTTCTTATCACTGTTGAGTTATTTCTGATTCATTCTAATGATATTATGATCAATATGAGCAATGAAATAGTATTTGACTTCTTCTCGAGTTGCAGCACGCCAAAACAGCCTTGACTTTACTTTCGGTTACTTTTCTGCAATGTCTTCGGGTGTACTCTGCGCGTTCGGAAGTCACGTCACATAGTTCATGTATGCTCGGTTTTATCTTAAAAAGTCAGACGTCGGTTTCCCAAAAACTTTGAAAAATAGTCAAAATATACCAAAATGTTGAATCAAAGACCAGGTTGTCACACGGACAACCATCAGGGTCGTTTTGGTTGTCCTCCGTGAAACCTGGTTGTCTCAGACACCAGGATAACCGCTTATTTCAAACGCTGTATACCAGGGGTGGCGAACACGTGGCTCGCGAGCCGCATGTGGCTCTTGGCCAATGAGCATGCAGCTCTTTGCGTCTCATCATATTTTCTATATACTATGCGTCATTTCATAATTTTTTCCCTCTTAAACCACACTCAAACCATCAGAGGGTATTAAAAATAAATAATAAATAATAGGCCTGCACAATATACCGCAAATTTATCGTTATCGCAATATCAAGCAGTGCAATATCCATATCGCAAAAGTCAGCAAAAATCGCAATAAATGGTTACCTTAAATGTGCTACAACAATCTTATGGCAGCTTGAAGTATTTAACGAATCAAATAAATCCATTTATGCATTTGACCAATTGGATGGACCCTTTCACGTTGTTGACCAATCAGATAGAGGTATTATGTTAGATGTTTGCCTCCTACGTCAACGAGGGTCATTTGGAGTATAATTTTTAAATTGTTGCAATGATACGGTAATGATGTTTTTGGTTGTTTACTATTTGTGTGTATACCGCAAATTATATCGTTATCGCAACATTGATCACTCATATCGCATATCGCAAGTTTTGTTCATATCATGCAGCCCTAATAAATAATAATAAAAGTGATTTGGCAGTGTGTGTTGTGTGTGTGTGTGTGTGCGTTTGATGCTGCTCCTGACACATACGTGACCGCCATTCATCTGCGCGGGTTACGCCCACTATTGGAACACATAGATACAGATTTGATGTGCTGCAGACTGTTACCCTCATGGTCAAAATGGAGAAATTCAGAGTATAAAGATAAACACAGGACGTTTCTGGAAGAACGGGAAGATTCTCACTTTTTACTGAACAGAATGGAAAGTCAGGATGTTTCTCATTATGAGCTTTTGGAAGCAGTAACATTGGTCATGGAAGAAAAGAACAAAACGTATCCCGGAGAAAATTAAAAACTCTTCCTGATCATCTGACACAAATTGTCTCCTTTATTAACAGGTTGAAGCTTTTCTAAGTCCACATTCTAAACGACAATCATCCCACGTTCCTTCTTTGTGGAGCTCACAGCAGAAGCTGCAATCAGAATGAATGAAGCAGAACGTGACGCTGCTGCTGAACAAAAACGACCGCAGATCACTTTTCTCATGGATTTAATGCAGAGACTGACTGATGAGATCCCCGCTGGTCACTGATGAGGCAGAGAGAGAACCGGAGATAAATGAGCAGAAATCTCTGTGAAAGAAGGCCCTGTTATAATGTGGAGAACAGACATCGGTCCGTTCTGACCCACACTCACGGAAAGGAGCTGATCAGAGAGGCTACGACTGGCCTGGGGGTTAGCCCCGCCTTCAGCCCCTAAGAGTCATGGGAAGTGGGGAATTTTCAGTGTAAAACCATCAGCCAGGTAGCTGTTAGCAGAATTAACCTGCATGCCGTTTGGCTGAATGAGTGTGAAATGAAGTTACCGGGTTCCCAAAAATGAGCAGGAAGGAGAGGTGTGAATAACGCAGCCAGTTAAATTTAAACTCAGTACTTGTTGGATTACTACTCCTAAGTATGAACTGACTCATTGCAATGTATTAATATTAAATAGATTATTTCCCTTTGATGCAAAAGTCAGTCATTCAATTTTAAATTTAAAAACATATAAAAGCAAGATATTCTAATGAAGGTCAAAGTTAATGTCAGCTGCACACAACTGAAATGTAATGTATTGAATGTGTTTATTGTGAATATGAATCACTCAGACACCAGAAGGATGCTCTGTCCAGATGTTTGTGTATTTGTTGGTGTGAGGGTCATTGAAAGAGGAATGTGGAGTTACAAAGAATTACCAGTTAAATACTGATGGATAAATGGTGAAATATTCAGTTTTATCATCATAAATCTGACTTCAGAGGAGTCAGTGCCTCACCAGCATCAACCTCACTGCCCGTCACTGAGTGGTTGTGTTAGGCCTGGGCGATAAATCGATCTAATAAATTAATTCGAATTTTTTGTTACGGGCGATTTCAAAAATAACTAAATCGAGTTTTTATGTGTTGTAAAGAAAACTAGATCCACCCGTGTGGATCCCACCCGTGTGGATCCCACCCGTGTGGATCTCACCCCTATATCTGTCTCTCCTCAGGGATCTGTGGAGCCCATGCAGATTGATGCAGATCCTCAAGAAGACCAGCAAAATGCTCAAGATATCAACTACATAGTGGAGAACCCGACTCTGGTACTGGTGCTGTTCTGACCCGGTGCTCCTGCTCTGTAGCAGTGCAGCTCTGGTGGAAACGTTCTGTCCAAGAAAAAAGAACAGATGAGACGCTGTGATTGATGGAATGGTTTGCTTTGATTTAACGACTGACAAACCTACAAAACAGACAAATCAAAGTTTTATGCTTCATTTATTCATCATTATTGTATGATTATAATCATGTAATTATATCTGTGTGTTTTGCACAACGATGGTGTTTGCTGTTCCAACATTTTTCTGTTCCAGTTCTTTGTGAGGCTGCTGTAGTGCGGTACCTGAAGCCTCCACTTCTACCTAATCAGACTCAGATGTGTCAGATGAAACTTTCATTTCTTAAAGGGGGGGTTGTTTCCAGCCACAGCCTGCATGCACAGGCTGCTGGAGACTTGAACGCTGCCTTTGATGCAGGGACCAGACAGACGTGAGCAGCGTGTCTGTTCTAACCCCCATGCGTGTTCTAACTGACATGCGTGTCCCTGCAGGATCTGGAGCAGCACGCCACCAGCTACAGTGGATTAATGCGAATCGAGAGGCTGCAGTTCATCGCTGAGCACTGTCCCCAGCTCAGAGTGGAGGCGCTGAAAATGGCGCTCACCTTCGTGCAGAGGACCTTCAACGTCGATGCTTATGAGGAGATCCATCGCAAACTGACGGAGGCCACACGGTACCTGAGAACTGGTGACACTCATGCGTTCTAGATGCAGCGGGTCTCAGTTGTCCTGCTGCTTCAGCTCTGCACTCCCTCCATTCAGTGTTCAGTGTCTTTAAAGCTGTGATGCTAAGTCCGCTGTCCGTCATCAGGGATCTGCAGGACGTACCCGACACGGTGCCGGACGGCGGGGCGGCTCCTCCTCCGCTGGACTCTGCCTGGGCAGAATCTACCAGGAAAAAAGCTCTGCTGAAGCTGGAAAAGCTGGACACAGACCTGAAGAACTACAAGGGCAACTCCATTAAAGAAAGCATCAGGTGTGGGAGCAGCAGCCACACCCGCTGTCCATGCACACAGAACACACACGGCCTTTAGAAACCGGGCCAGGAAGTGGCTCTTGACCCGCTTCTAATGTCCTGGCACAAGTCTCTCCTTGGCTTTCTGTTGTCCATGTTCAGTGTGGTCCACACCTTTCCACCAAACAGCAATGTGACTATTTGTCTCCCTTTAAATAGTCAGACTGACTGATTCTGGGTTTGAAAACAGCTGTGATGTCAATGAAAGGACAAACCTGAGTTCATCATGACCCCCTGGGCAATTAGTTCTGTCTTTATGGAGGTACCATCATTTTAGTCCAGCCCTATTTCATTAGCTTTGTTTTTTAATAATTCTGTTTATCAACAACTCAAAAGTAATGTATTTTATTTTCAATACATTTTCATTTATTGTTACTTTTGAACGTTTCAAGTCATTTCAGTGAGCATTGAGGACTTTCTTTCTTTAACTGAGGGGTTCCAACAGTTTTGTCCACCACTGTGTTTGTCGCACAGATCACGTTATTTTGGGTCATTGATGCATGAATCACTAATGAAGGCATAGAAACAGCACAGTAATCACACACGATAGGCGTGTTGTGTGACAGGCGTGTAAACTGGCCGATCTGTCACGTCTCCAGCAGTCAGTACTGTGTGGGGGTCTCCTGCTTCTTCTGGGCGGGGGGGTCAGATCTTTTGCGGTGCCGCATGGGGGGCGGCCGGGTTCAGCGGGCGCAGATGGGCCTTTTTCTGTGAATCTGCAGATCTCCCCCGCTGCAACACCAGTCTCTGTGGGCCCCCCCCCACTGTGTAATGAAAACAAAGCCTCACGACCGGCGTGGCGCAGCGGGAGCTGGCCGTGGTGCTGATGAGATTTCTACGCAGTGCTGTGAATGTCAAAGTGAAGAAATTGAATGAAGTGTGAATTGACGTGTTCTTTGCGTGCTTTAGTCGTACTTGTGTGGTTTTAACGCGGGTCATTCATGATACATCTGTGAAAAGTTTACCTAAAGACCACAACTTTTCTCACTTTGTCCACGTATATTCACAGAAGACCAATTCTCATCCGTGAAATATGATTATACTTGGCGGCTTGGTAGATCTTATGCTACACACGCCTGACGCACGTTCAAGGACCTGCGTACACGAACACGCTAAACACGGGTTGTTAAACGCAGTTCTACCACATGTGTTCACACAGGTTTGCAATAATTAACCTCTCCTCCATGATCAGTATTTAAACGGTTGTTCTCTGCCGTGATTCAAAGGGGACGCCATCCGTACATCCTTACCAAATCCCAGCGCCTGATTGGTCCAAGTTGTGTTCAATGGCCGTAGGTTTGGATGTAGATCCTGAAAACGATCATTCAAAGATGCACGGATGAACAGTTTAGAATCCGGAAACACGCATAAACGTGCGTTTACGCAGACTTTTCGTGGGAAGTGGTCACTTGACGGCGCGTTACGAGATGGCGTCGCTTTACTCTGTGCGTCTTTTCTCACTCCAGGAGGGGCCACGATGATTTGGGGGATCATTATCTGGACTGCGGGGACCTCAGCAACGCTCTGAAATGCTACTCCCGGGCCAGAGATTATTGCACCAGTGCTAAGCACGTCATCAACATGTGCCTAAACGTCATAAAGGTACCGGCGGATCAAGGCAGTTTGTGGGATTCCTTGGCTAATCTTGGGGCTTTGCTTCAGCCCATAATCTGTGTTAGTAATCAGTTTGGAAAAGCTACGGTGGCCCTGAAGCTCAAATCACCCAATGCAAAAACATTAGAGACCACAATGACAGTTGTGGTTTCCATAAGAAATCCTTTTGGCTCTCCTCTCTTGTCCTCACAGGTGAGTGTTTACCTTCAGAACTGGTCACATGTGCTGAGCTACGTGAACAAGGCGGAGTCCACCCCAGAGATCGCAGAGGTAGATCTGCACCTGTCGCCACACGCTGGTTCTTCTTCTGCTTTGTCTGAAACGTTGCTGCTTCCTTTACTGCAGCAAAGAGGAGAACGAGACGGTCAGAACCAGGCCGTCCTCACCAAGTTGAAGTGTGCAGCAGGTATGGCGCTCCGACACTCGCACGCCACGCTGTCACTCTGACAGGACAGAACATGTCTCCAACACGGACCGAGCCTACAGACAGGAATCCTGTCAAATGGACTTTACTGCTTCTTCCCCTTCTAAAAGTTGTGTTCGCTCCAAAAGCGCTTTGTGCGGCGGGCACGCCGGTTTCAGCGTTAGGTGAATGTACAGATGCCATCAGAGGTCGTGCGGCGCGGTGGTTCAGTGGGAGGCGTTTTGGACGGTGCAGCAAAAATTCTGACCAAGTGAGTTCAGATATCTGAACTTTGACGAAGAATTTGTGCGGCGCCAACCAATCAAGGTCTCAGCTTTGGCTCAATGGATGCTGATGACGCAATCAGTGGGCGGAGCCTAAAACCAACATGGAGGAGGATCTAATCGTTCTCAGAAACTTTTTTTCTTATGGTATTGAAAAATAATTTAGATTTTATCCTGCTCGGAGTAATGTGGGACAGGAAGTCATCAAACGGCGTCACAGGGAGGTGGGAGTCGCGCTGAAAGTGTCCGTCATCCAGACGGTGAAGCTCGCCGTACCGGGAGAGTCTCTGGATGATGTCATGAACGCAGGCATGGAGACGTGTTACCCACGTGTTCGTAGAGCTCTTCAGAATAAACCAGCCTGATCTCTAAACGACACGCTGGTCTGTCTTGTGCTGTGAATGCGACCGTCAGAGACGCCGCTCCATGGTCCATCGATGGGGTGTTGGCTCCTCCCACACGCTTATTTAACACGGTTTTGGGCCGGCGTGGAGCAGCGGTTTCGCCGTGCGCCCAAACGGAGGCAGAGGCTCTGAATGACCACATGAATGGCGTTCATCATGTTATTTCATAGCTTTGATCCGTGTCTGCACTGAGAGGAAGAACGCCTGTCGCCACACGGCCGGTTCCAACCGCCCCACCCCCACCCCCACCGCCACATTTGACTTTACACAGAACCAAAATGATTCCATCCAGTTAGAACCTGATCTTCCACAAAACGACCAAGAGGGATTCAGTGATGGGCCTCAGAAACGGCTGACAGACGTCCTCCGCCGGCACTAAAGGAAGTGCAGGACGACCACCAAAATGCATCACATGGCTCCGCCTCTGTCCCCGTCACGTGACGGAGGATTTCTTTCTAACACGCATCCCTTGTTTCAGGACTGGCTGAGTTGGCGTCGCGGAAATACAAACCGGCGGCCAAATGCTTCCTCCAGGCGTCCTTCGACCACTGCGACTGTCCAGAGGTCAGTCTGACACGCCCCCCCAAGCGGGGGCTCCGCCCCTGCACACACAGTTATCCACACCCACTGATCAAATGGTTCAGCAGCCGCTTGTAGGGAAAACAAGATGTTAGCATGAAGTGTTGGCTGTCATGGAAACGGACAAATCCTTCTGAACTCCAGAGTTTCAAAAACTGGAAGAAGGTTCAAGAAAGAAAAATGAATGAAACCGTCTGTCATCACGTACACAAATGTGTTCAGAAAACCTCTAACATTCTTCTATATGTCGATGGCGTCTGCGCCAAAGGCTGGACGCCATCGACCACTAGAGTGCAGTGATTCTCAGAGTTCTTCTAGTTTCTCATTTATTGGCTGGTTGTTAGAACCAGACCCGCCTTCAGCTGCTGGACAGAGCGTTAATGCCGACGCCTGTTAGATGAATGAACTTTACTGAGAAAATGCATATTACTGAGCATGAATAAACACGGTAAATGTGAGATAAACATAACATGAAGAGATCAGTCCTTTTTAAAGTCGGAGCCGGTTTATTTCCTGCTCATTGGTGTTTGCACATTTGAGACGGCAGATATGTTGCTGTCAGTTCCAGTTAGCGGTTGGATTTCATGAAGCCTTTGTTGACCCTGTTGACCTTTGCTCCAGCATGGAGGTCACACAGCCGTGAAGCCTGATCCTTTATTAATGGGGTGCACTGAAGTTTGTGTTTCTGCAGCTGCTGTCGCCCAGCAACGTCGCCGTGTACGGCGGCCTGTGCGCCTTGGCCACGTTCGACCGACAGGAGCTCCAGAGGAACGTCATCTCCAGCAGGTAGCGCCTGCTTCAAACGCCAGGAGGACAGTATTTGGGTGTAATCGATCTTTTCCTGCAGCTCGTTTAAGTTATTCCTGGAGTTGGAACCTCAGATTCGGGACATCATTTTCAAGTTCTATGAATCCAAATATGCTTCCTGTCTGAAGCTGCTGGATGAGATGAAGGTTGGTCTTTCCACACGTCCCGCCTCCCCTCACCGCGCTCTGATTGATCACACCCACTGATTCATGGGTAACGGGGCATCAGTGAGGGCTGTCGCAGCAGTTCAGACTCCATCTGTTGGTTAGAGGCGCTTTCAAGTCGAGTCGGGACTTCTGACTTGAAATCTTCTTTCCTGATGTTTAAAGGCCTACGTCCTGCTAAACTATGTAGTAGTATTATGTATAGTAATGAGTTAGTACAGTAGTGTAACTATATATGATCATATCTCACCTTTGACACACTAAAGAACCATATATCATGAAATATGACTTATTTTCAGCTCATTGTCCTACCCAAAAGTAAAACAGCTTGATCTCTGAGGCTCCGCCTTTCTCTCCTCCTGGGTACCGCCCATTTCATGACATCATCATAGTCGACCTCAGCAGCGTGTCACAAAAACAAACATCTAAACTCACCACTAGCTCCATGGAGAAAGTGGGCGTGTCTGTTAGCCTGGGGGCGGGGCTGGCAGTGCAGGGGGCGGTTCCTCATGGATCCTCATGGACCAAAGTAGAGCCCTGCGCGGGACTATTTTCTTCATCCCGCTCCCGCCCGCACCCGCCGAATTTCTGACCAATCCCGCCCGCTCCCGCAACGTATGCGTTACACTCCCGCCCGCACCCGCAAAACTCAGAGAATTTAGTCCCGCACAGTAATAGAGATGCATTGATTTTGTATCATCTCCCGTCCCGCAGGAAAAAAACACTTATTTGTGTTGATATTATTAAAGAGATTCATGTCCCTCCTCCAGCCTCATCTTTTCATGCATTCCTCTTTGTGTAATGTGCAACTTAATTATTAAATATATTTTCACAAATCCTGTTCGGTTAAAATTGTGCGTGTTTGCGCGCGCAGACAGACGGCCTGAAGCGCGCTGAACCAGCTGGTAAAGATGCAGGTCAAAGTCATTTGAATTTATGGAGAAAGAAAAACATTAATGGTTCAACAGAGCTGAAAATCTATGAATTAATTTTTTCCTGACGGAAAAATACTTTTTTTTTAGCTTCAGCCTTTTCCCGTTTTTGCTGTTTTGCGCCTCAGTGAGGCATCAGCAGGCACATCTGAACAGCATGCGTGTCTCACGATGAACCTCGTTTGTGGTTCTTTTCTGCTTTATCCATTGACATCATGTCCCTGCCAGGTAACCTGCTCCTTATCCCGCGCAGTGTTGCCAGATAGATTGACAGCTCTTTCGTCCTAGAGCGTCCCGACTAACGTGTTAACCTGCTATGACCGTATTTTGCGCTCTCTGTGTAGAATACGGGGAAAAAACAACTCAGCTACAGAGGATGTGAACAGGTGAACAGGTAGAGAGGAAAAGCAGGTAAAGATGCGGGGGAGGGGCTTTGGCTTCAGACTCTGTCAGAGATGGAAACACGGGCGTCAGATTTAGACGCAGCTTTCACTGCAGGAGTTGAAGCAGAGACTTTCTCTGGGATGATTTTATGATCTCAAACATGGAAACATGATTACCAAGTAGAACTCTTCAAAATAATAAACCTGATCTCTCCACATTCTCCGTGTCTACCATGCATTAATAAACACATTGCTCCATGCAGCAATCAGACCATAACTTTAGCTGGTAGCTCCGCCCACACGCGACCGCGGTATCAGGCTTTAAAGAACACAATTTCTAAGAGGCGGGGCGCACCCCCAACAACAGGTTAGATGACAGAGGCGATTGGGCGTCTCTACCTGGTGCGTTCACGGAGATTCAGTACATAAGACTCCAACAGCCGCTCAGCTTAACGTAGTCCGCTAATATATATTCATGAGATATTCATGGCAGCACTGGTCCCGCTGAGTTTTTTTTTTGCCGCCCGCTCCCGCCCGCAGTACAATTCAAACCGCCCAATCCCGCGAGATTTGGGTTGGGTCCCGCGGGACCCGGCGGGACCCAATCCCAATGCAGCCCTCTAGACCAAAGCACCACTTTGGGTTGTTTTTGTGGGGAATGAACATTCATTCAAACATACATTTGTCCTGATAGAGGCCCGTTAGCGGCTCCTCAGTCTGCCGTTTCCTCGCCGTCTTCTCGTATTCCGGCGCTGTTTTGGGGTTTCTGCCCTGAAATGTGCAGCGATGTCAGAGTTATTCTGTTTCAAGAGGATGTCAGGGATCAATGAGAACCTTCACTGTCAGAGGAAGAATCCATCCCATTTCAAATCAGTGGTTTGTTTTGTCGTAAACGTTGGACAGTTAGAAACATAGGAAGACTTGGAAATCAAGTCTGTCAGGTTTGTAGGGAAGCATGTGACACGACTGTTTTCCCAGGATAACCTGCTGCTGGACATGTACCTGGCCCCCCACATCAAGATTCTCTACAGTCAGATCAGGAACAGAGCTCTGATTCAGGTGAGGCCGCCCTCAGCTGCTGCAGGTCTGATGCTCGTCCCGTCACAGACAGAGAGGAACAGCGTCTGCTGTCTTTGTGTCCAGTATTTCAGCCCGTACGTGTCTGCAGACATGACCAAGATGGCGCAGGCCTTCAACACCACCGTGGCGGCTCTGGAGGACGAGCTCACGCAGCTCATCCTGGAGGGTCTGGTCAACGCCCGCATCGACTCTCACAGCAAGGTGAGGCTGATCGGAGCTGGCGCTGTGGTTGACCGAACGCTTCCAGGTGCTCACTGTGCCGTGCTGCAGATCCTTTATGCAAGAGACGTGGACCAGAGGAGCACCACCTTTGAGAAGTCCATCCACATGGGCAAAGAGTTTCAGAGACGGGCCAAGGCCATGATTCTGCGTGCTGCGGTGCTGAGGAACCAGATCCATGTCAAGGTAGACGCGAACGCCACAGAACCGCCACTCCACCCTTCACTCACGCTGGCGAGGGATTGTTTCTGCAGAATGACACGCTCCACATAGATGCATATATGAACAAGCCATGGGGAACTATTAGTACTTTCACTGGGATTAAATTAAATAACTGCATTACTGACTGCAGAATTTAATAATGTATTCAAAACTATGTGATGGAAACATGTTTAATTTAAAATGCTTCAGAGCTTCAGAGCCAAACCCCAATCAGAGCATAACATGCATCACATGTAGTCCTACTGTTCATGGATGTAATGAACCTTGGTGCTGGGGTCAGAAAACAGCAGCAGGAAGGTTCAGATTCAACCACACCAGCTGCAGAATCTCACATCAACTCCACGTTTCTCTATCATTCAGATGTCAACCATAAAATAGATGTTTGATGCATTTGTGGTGAGATTGTTCTGTTGTCCCTCTTCTAAAGAGGAGAGGCTGTAATGTTCATCCCAGCTGAACCTGAACTAATAATCCTGCTCTGGTTTTTTATTGAATTTATTTGTAAATAATGCTGGAATATTAATATTGTAGCCATTTTGCTTTTGTTGAGGAGCAGAAAACGTGAGCTGAATGTTCATGTTGCCCCCTCTCTCTCAGTCTCCCCCCCGGGAAGGAAGCCAGGGGGAGTTGACTCCAGCCAACAGCCAAACCAGGATGAGCACCAACATGTGAGGAGGACGCCGAGCCCCCTCGGTCACCACGCCTCTGTTGTCTGGTGGTTGGATTGTGATGAGAGGCGATGCAGAGACCGACCCTTCACAATAAAAGCTGAGCATGAGCTGCAGATGTGTTGCTGCTGTTCACACTCTTGTCCACTGAGGTTTGAAAATAAAACTGCAACTGCTGCACATCAACGGCTGTTTGATTTGAACATTCCAGACATTAATAGAATGAAATGCATCCACTCTTCCCCTGTGAATGAATATCTGGTTGGACACCCCCACAGTGTAAGACGGTACAGTCATGGCCTCAAGTTTAGAGAGTGACTGCTGTTGGGGGGTGTTTGGTACCATTCTGCATGCATGGCTGTGATTTGGGGGAAAGTTGTAAGAGAGCCCCCTCCCTTGGAAGAGAAGCAACAGATGCTGTTAGAAAAAACTTGAGTCACTTTTCCAATTTCCATGGGGGGGGGGGCTTGGGGCCCTCGATGTTAGGACATGCTGTGTTTGTCATGAGCTGAATATTTCGACACATCTGCAGTCCAGAGTTGTGTAACAGGAAGGGTGGAGATGACCTCCACTTATCACGCCAGTTTAAGGCTTGGAATGTAGAAAATAAACTCCACATTCTAGGAGATAAAGCAGGCTCCTCTCAGTGCGATCAGTCACGTTATGGTTTATTCAGGGGTTTCTGCGTGATGCATCTTCATCTGCAGCAGGAGAACTATCCAACAGTCAGGAGGAGCCTGAAGGCGGTGGACGTTACTGTCCACACACCATCGGTCTTTGTAGTTTAGATTCCTTTATTCAGAGTAAAAACTGCTCCTCCCCCCTGAGGTTAGGGTTAGAACTGTCACCAAGAACACCTCTGCCAAACGTAGGACTCCCTTTACTTCCAGGATGTTATGGTGAGTAAACTATCTTTACTGCAGTGCCCCCCCCATAAGGAAAAAATATGTCTTTACAATAATCAGTTTGGTCTTTATCTAAGGGAGGGAAACACTGAACTGATGCTTCCTCCCTGGAATTCCAGTAAAACCATGACTGTGTGGATGGGGGGGTGGTTACAAAATGGTTCTGGAGGGTTCTAGCCAGTGTTTGGGCCTCAACCCAATAGAGAACCAGAGGGGGGAGTGAACAGAAACAGCCCCCAAACATCACTGCTCTAGAGAAGATCTGCATGAAGGAATGGACCAAAATAGCAGCTGCAGGAAGCCTTTGACCTCTAGACCAACCAGCATTACATCACAAAGTACTGAGGTGGACTTTCTTATTGACCAATTCCTTATTTTCTGCTCAATTATAGAAAGAAGTTTTTGAAAAATCAAACCACGGAGTTTCCTGGATTCTTTCCAGTCCGTCTCTCATGGTTGAAGTCTTCCTATGATGAAGATTACAGAACAATCTCATCTTTTTAGAAGGAACAAGTAGCAGGATTGTGAACCCACTATGCACACACACACACACAAGTAGTAACGTTTATTCTTCTGAGACAAACTTTCTGCTCTTTCTCTACATCTTGGGGGCTGGAAAAGCAGCACAGGATGCTGAACTGAGCAAACTCAGCCTGCAGAGGTTCTGTCATGTGACCTGGAGTTTGTTTGATATTTATTTGAACAGGGACAGTTCACATTAATGAACCTTTCTGTAAAATGTTCACTCTGACCAAACCTACAAAGTCCTTCAAGCCGTCAGATTCAGGCGCTGCAGAGACACACACTGTGCTTGTATGTTGTGATGCATTTTGGGGGAATTTCTGCTTGAGACGGGGAAGAGATAACAGACAAATTCATATTTCTGCCGCTCGTGTTTCCGTCTGTTTAGGATTAGAAAAGTTCTGTTTCTTTTCTTCTGATTGACAGACTGTGCAGCGTTTAGACGTTTCTCTCTGATTCTGAGTTTGAGTGGGAGGAGGCGGCACACGACGGTCACAGGAGCTGAGCGAGTCTGGATCTGACATGTTCTCCGGCGCAGCTGCATTCTTGGGGAGAGTGGGCCCCTGGAGCAGCAGACCCACTCCATATAAGGACTGCAATGACCCGGTGTTGACATGAAACATGTTTTATACATTAGTTTTGCCAAATGTAGATCATTAAAGCTACAAGAGTAAACATGGGGAGGTTAAGTCAAACAAAGCTGGAATAAAGCAGCTGTGATGGGACTCCTTCCAGGCATTTGTTTATCCATGTGTTGGTTGAAGACATATAGATAAATGTAGGACCTTTCTGTTTGCTGGTAGAGGAAGTTCTGACATTGCAAAGCTTCAGATTTCCCCTAAATGTCTCCTTAAACACCAGCGTGACTCACATGACTGCAGGGAAACTGTGTGATTCAAGAGATTTTTAACTCTGCTGAGCTACGTATTGGTAGAAAACTCGTCATTAAAGATGTGCAGAGACGTCTTTAACACATCTCATCTCCGGGGAGAAGACCCCGGTTACGGTTCTGCATGGAGCCCACACCCACCCACCCAACAGGCGCTGGGATAGGCTCCAGCAGCCCTGTGACCCCAAGAGAGGTCAAAAGTTTTCACCAAATGAATGGATGGTTATTGTACTGGTAACACCAACATGTACCAAGATGACTAAATCCAGGTTCTAATCCAGCTCCCTCGTTCCTGTTGATACCCCCCCCCCCCATTACTCATTTACCATGTGTCAATCAAACCACTGAGCTGATTCCAAATTCTAAAAGCCGTCAGTTTGATCCATTTCCTGCAGCCCCGGTCAGCGTAACTCTCCCCTCCCTGTCCTCTCTCTCCACCAACATTGCCCCCCCCCCTCACCATTGGAATTGATCCCCCACCCTCAAAAAACCTGGATCAGATCCCCCCAACCTCAGTTATTTCTGTCTCATCTCTAAAAAAAACTGTTGCTGCAAAACTTTGAATACTTTTTTCTTGTTTTAATTTCTATTAACAATTCCAGTCTGCCCCCCCCCCCCCGCCCCAAACAACCTCCTCCTCGCTGCTGACCCGTTTGCTTTCCATCTGAGCTCTGCCTTTGACACCATCTCTCGTTCCATCTTCCTTCATGGACTCTCCCCCATCAGCACCACAATCAGACCTGGGGGCTACGATAGAAACCACAGACAGCGCTGTGGGGGGGCAGACGGATCACAGTATCGATACCAACGTGGAGTATTGATACCATCACGATGAGATCTATACGTAAAGGGCTTGAATCGACTTACATGTTGATCTGTGTTGCCAGATTGGACGAAAAACAGCTCGACTTGAGCAAAAACTAAGGGGGGGGGGGGGGTTATCGTTAAGAGTCTGGCGATACGATACGGGTCACATGATACGATACGTATCCCAATGTTGTACCAGAACACATTTCCTTTTTGTTTTAAAGAGTATGACTTAGAAAAAACTCTACCTGAACATTAATACGTCTTTCATTGTAATAAAATGGTCAAATTCAGTTTATTTAATGATCAGAATGTTAAGCACTGCAACTGTGTCTCACATAGAAGCTGCTTTTACCAAAGCAAATTCATTGTGCTTTTATTTTGGTAACTTCAAAGATTTAAAGGGAACAGTCAACATTGTCTGATTTCTGATTTCCACAACAAAATATTTTTCAGTCCACGAAAAAAATAGAATGAATGTGTCTTAACCCATAATGTAGTAAAAGTAGGATTGAGGTATGAAGTTCTGATTCTTTCCAACATGAATGGAGCTTCTCCAGAACTTTTACACGCTTCAGGAGAGGGGGGGGGGGGGGGGGGGGGGGCAGCAATTCTTTCCAGAAACATTAAAGTGTGAGGATCTATTGGAGAAGCGGATTATAACCACATAATTGGTAGTTTTGTGGAAATAGTTCTCACCAGAACCGATAAATGACAGACGATAAAAAGATGAACATCTCCTCAGGACCTTCAGAAAGCAGAGAAATGACGCCGTTCACTGGGACTCCGGGTTGGCTGCGGCCCCCCCCCCCTGTGCTATCTTTGAGGGAAACAGGTCTTTGAGGGGTAAAGGATGCGGACCCCTGCTCCAAACGTTTTTCCTTCAGAGGTTTCCTTTTCTCGCTTGTATTCTGATTTTTCCAGAAAAAAAACCAGCAGCAGCTCATGTCGTGACATTTCTACTCCCCAGAGGAGCTTTAAAATGTATTTTAAAAAGTAATCCCAAGTATTTGTCACCTAGAGAAGGACGCGCGTTTAGATGGAAAGGATAAGAAAACTCAAATGACCCAGCATTCCATCGGCATTTAAACACATCATCCACACACAAATCTAGAGGGGAGAAAAGTCTCAGAACCCCTCCCGCACCGGTAACTGATCTGTGCGTAAAAGTGAATCCACACTTGCAGCTACACACGACGCACACAATGTTACAAATCGCGAAGAATGCACACACAACCCAAAGTAACACACAATAGTTTTGAGACCCTTTTCTCTCCTCACTCCTCCTCCTTTAGGCGGGGGACCCTCCCCCCCTCCCAAACTCTGACTGACCTCCCCGCTTCTGCGCCTTCTTCTCACTTTGGCGCAATGGTGGAGCGGAGAATGAGCCCCGCGTGGAAGTGGGTGCTGGTGGTGTTCGCGCTCGCCTCGGTCATCCTCAACATCGGCCTGATCGTCGTCCACTCGGGTCGGACCCCCAGATGCTCCGCGGTGCCGCGGGGCCGCGCGCTGTTGGCCGAGCACGACGCGCGCAGCGGCGTGTTCGCGGATCTGAGCCCGGAGGAGTACCTGCAGGTCCAGGAGTACATGCTGCGCCAGAAGGACTTGGACATCAGCACCAAGCAGACCACCAAGCCCTCGGAGAACTTCCTGTTTCTGATCGACCTGCTCCTGCCCCCCAAAGCAGAAGTTCTGGCGTTCCTGGGCGGGAACGGCCCTCCGCCAGAGAGGCGCGCCACGGTCGTGGTCTTCCACGGATCGACAGGCTTCATCAAGGAGTACGTGGTGGGACCCCTCCCCACGCCGACCTACCACCGGGATGTGACCCGGGAGAAGTACGGGATGGAGCTGCCTCTGACCAAGCGCACGGTGACGGTGGGGGAGTACGTGCTGATGTTCCAGTTCTTTGAAACGGAAGTCTTCTCCAAGCTGCAGACGCTCATGGCGGAGAGCTTCGGCGTGGGGCCAAACCGAAAACTCAACGCCTTCGAGCAGATGCCCCGCGGGGTCCGGTCCGGAGACAGAAAGACGTGGGTGTCGTTCTTCCGGGACATGAGCGGGATGTACATCCACCCGGTGGGCTTCGAGGTGCTCCTGAACCACCAGGACCTGGACCCGTCCCGGTGGTCGGTGGAGCGCTTGCTCTACAACGGGGTCTACTTTGACTCCGTGGAGGACCTGGACCGCGCGTACAAGGAGCGCAGCGTCGAGAGGATCGTTTACAAGGAGGCTCCAGACTACGGCTCCCTGAAGCGGAGGTCCGGGGGGGCGCCGCAGGTCGGTCCGCTGCAGTTCTCTCCCGGTGGGAAGCGCTTCAGCGTCCGCGGGAACCACGTGGTTTACCTGGACTGGAGCTTCGCCTTCGGGCTGAGCGCGCTCACGGGCATGCGCGTGTTCGATGTGCGCTTCGGCGGCGAGCGCATCCTCTACGAGCTGAGCGTGCAGGAGGCCATGTCGGTGTACGGTTCCGTGACTCCCGGCATGATCGTCACCAAGTTCCTGGACTCCAGCATCGGCATCGGCCGCTTCGCGCACGAGCTGGTGCGCGGCGTCGACTGTCCTTACGACGCCACGTACGTGGACTCGGTCCGGTACATCGACACCCCCAAAGCCGTCCGGTTCCGGAACTCCATCTGCGTCTTCGAGCACAACATGGGTCAGCCTCTGCGGAGGCACTTCGCGGACTTCTTCCACCACAGCTACGGCGGGATGGCCAACAGCGCGCTGGTGTTCCGGACCATCACCGCCATCGGGAACTACGACTACATGTGGGACTTCATCTTCTACCAGAGCGGCTCCGTGGAGGCGAAGGTCCACGCCACGGGGTACATCTCCTCCTCCTACATGGTGCGCGGCAGCCGGAGGCACGGCCACCAGGTGGCGGACAAGGTTCTGGGCAACATCCACACCCACTTCATCAACTTCAAGGTGGACCTGGACGTGAGTGGTGAGAGCCCCCCCCCCCACCACCACCACCACCACCACACATGCGCATACCACACGCACGCGGATGCCATGGAGTGGGTTATGTGCCATCTTTTCCAGGCGCAACGCGCAGTTTTTTTATGCGTAAAACGTCAAACTTTTTGGGTGCCCAACAATTAGTTTGCATTTGAAACAGAAAAATGCACCTAGCTATGAAGGTAAAGATTCTATAGTACAAGTTCTCACATCAAATCTACAAGTGCGTTCTTTTATACACATTTGTACCTTCACATTAGCCGGCTTCCGTAACACATACAGCGGGGAAAATAAGTATTGAACACGTCAACTTTTCTCTCAAAAAACATATTTCTAACTATTGACATGAATTTTTCACCAGATGTCGGCATCAACCCAAGTAATGCACACAAAGAAAGAAATCCAAACATTTATGTCCATAAATGAAGTTATGTGTAATAAAGTGAAATGGCACAGGGAATAAGTATTGAACACGCTTCCTGAAATGTATTTAAAGTGTGGATGCCATGCTTTGAACAACTTTGTCAAATAAAAAAGCCCTTTAAACGCTGATTCTATTGATACCAATAGTTCGCGTCGAAAAAAATCCGAAGCATATGAATAATAGACATCTTTCGAAGGAATCAGAGATTTGAATTTGCCGCTAAGAGCGCAGGCTGGAAGTGACCCCGATATGACCTGTGACGTCACGAAAGGCATTGACTTCCGTAGTTCCGCTTCGGACAGCAGGTAAACAAAGCAGGTAGTCTTCGTTTCTCTCGTTAATCATCGTTAATTCGTTAATTCTCTGTTAATCATCAACATGCCAAGTCGTTGTGTGGCGGCTGGATGTAGCAATACATCTAGTGAAAGTGTATCTGTGTATAAATTCCCAACAAGAAACGCTGCTGAAACAATGGAAAAAACAAGTTCAACGCACGAGGGCGAAACCGAAGCCCTCGAGCAAACCGAACGTACTTTCCTGGAAATAAAGACCTGATCTCTACGGACAAATCGCTTTCCGGATGAAAAAATTGTCTGAAATCGGCGAATTTTAGCTTTATTTTCTATATTTCTCTGCGGATCGCTTCCTCTATGGTCGCGGCTATCTCTCGTCTACCCGGCCTAATTGACCAATGACGGGACGTTTTAGTTGCTTTCGGATGCGTCGACGGCTCGATTGGCTCTGTCTGTACCACGTGGTCAGCGTGACGGATCCCCTAGAGACCAAAGCTGGCGGACACACGCTAAACTTTCACAAACAAATCTGAAGAGTTTGCGATCAATAATGCGGGCATCGTCATTATTGAGCGTGGTCACGACCTCAGTTGTGAGAAGACGATAAAAAAAACAAATTTAAGTGGTCTTGGCTGGAAGACGGTAGCATCACTCTGTGCTTCGCTATCGGTGCTAGCCATGTTGTCTGCCTTTCGTTACGTCACAAACAGGGCGGCGCGAATTCGGCGGAATGCGTGAAGCCGGCGGCCGTCCTCGTTGTTTATATCGCGTTTTTCGCTATTTATTCTTTTTCGAAAAGTATTAAAAACAATCGCAACATGAAATAGAGACTATTTACTATATTTTGGCTTATTAAAATAGGCCATGTCACCCACACTTTAATACTTAGTGCAAAAACCTTTGTTGGTGATTACAGCCTCTAGACGCCTCCTGTATGGAGAAACCAGTGGAATCCATTGCTCAGGTGTGATTTTGGCCCATTCATCCACACAAACTGCCTTCAAATCTTCAAGGTTCCGGGGGTCTCTTCTGTGAACCCGGATCTTCAGTTCTTTCCAAAGATTTTCCATTGGATTCAAGTCTGGTGATTGACTGGGCCATTCTAGCAGCTTTCTTTCCTTTTTCTTCAACCAGTTGAGTGTTACCTTGGCTGTGTGCTTGGGATGGTTGTCTGGCTGAAAGATCCACCCTCTTTTCATCTTCAGCAGCCTGGCAGATGACAGCAGATTCTGATCAAGAATGTCTCAGTACTTTTCTCCAGTCATTATTCCTTCAATGATATGAAGTCTACCAGTACCACATGCTGAAAAACAGCCCCACGCCATGATGCTCCCACCTCCAAACTTGACTGTTGGTATGGTGTTTTGGGGGTGATGTGCGGTGCCATTTTTTCCTCCAAACATGTTGTGTCTTATGACATCCGAAAAGTTCAATTTTGGTCTCATCTGACCAGAGTATCTTCTCCCAGAATGTCATGGGTTCATCCAAATGTTGTGTCACAAACTCCAAACCAGCTTCAACATGCTTCTTCTTCAAAAATGGAGTCTTGCGTGGTGTGCGTGCATGGAGGCCATGGCGGTTGAGTGCATTACTTATTGTTTTCTTTGAAACAACGGTACCTGCTGATTCCAGGTCTTTCTGAAGCTCTCCACGAGTGGTCCTGGGCTGTTGGAGAACCCTTCTGATGATTGTTCTGACTCCTCTGTCTGAAATCTTGCAGGAGCTCCTGGCCGTGGCTGGTTTATGGTAATGCCGTGTTCTTTCCACTTCCGGATGATGGCCCCAATAGTACTCACTGGAACTTTCAGAAGTTTAGAAATGCACCTGGAACCAATGCCTTTAGTGTGATTTGCAAAATAAGGTTGCGTAGGTCTTTGGACAGCTCTTTGCTTTTACCCATCATGCAATGCTTCTTGTCTAACACCTTTTTAAAAGGCATCAATCAGGACTATACCAGCTGATATTACTTTGCACTAATAGGGGGCAGGTTAACCTTCTGAATGCTGACAAACTCCAGCTGCTTTCTTGGCTTGCCAGACCTTTTTACCCCTCCTTTTCTTCATGTGTTCAATACTTATTCCCTGTGCCATTTCACTTTATTACACATAACTTCATTTATGGACATAAATGTTTGGATTTCTTTCTATGTGTGCATTACTTGGGTTGATGCCGACATCTGGTGACAATTTCATGTCAATAGCTCGATTAGAAATATAGTTTTTGAGAGAAATGTTGACATGTTCAATACTTATTTTCCCTGCTGTATAACGTGGTGCCCTGGGGCCTCATTTCTAAACGTTGTGTACGCACAAAAGAAGGCGTACGCCACTCTCTACGCAATAGTTGAGATTTATAAAAAGCAAACTTGAGGGGAAAATGTGCGGTCCTTCATCAAGCTCTGACCCAGGCGTACGCACAAAAACGGGTGAAATGAGAAACGGCGACACCGTCGGCAGATGGAAGAAACACGTGAAAGTGAAAATGACAATACTGCCTCATGAATAACATGAAGACTTCACAAAGCAAGTCTCACAATAACAGCTACACGAACACCTGTTTGATCGATCAGCAGTGAAACAAACAAAACAATCAAACGAAAATTACAACAGAAATTCAAATGAACACATATTTGCAAAAAGAAAAGTGAAATATGTTCTGCAATATTGGCATGTTATGCAATTCAACCTCATAAATAATATAGTTAACAGAACGAAATAATGTACAAAACTGATATTCTCCTCAATGTGTCCGTCTGGAGGAGCAGATATAGTCAAAGTCAAAGTCAAAGTCAGCTTTATTGTCAAATATGCTGCATCCGTAAGACATACAGCACAGATGAAACTGCTTTCCTCTCACCCCACAGTGCAAGCAGCATATAAAATAATAAATAAACTACTTAAAAATACATTCTTTTAAAAACAATAAAGCCGATGGAGCCGCTGCGTGTGCACGCGCCGCCAGATGCGTGCGAATCAGACAGACAGACAGACAGACAGACAGACAGACAGACAGACAGACAGGCAGACAGACGTATTAATTGTCCACTGGGGAAAGTTGTTTTCATAGTAAAACATTTCTTCATAAGCTACAGAATTATGGTATTCATGCATATGCCTTTAGTTTGTTTTATTTTTGATAAAACAATGTATGGCGTATGTCTCAACCATTCAGAAAGCAACAAGAAATGACATTTGATGAACAATTTCCCATTTCCACGTGGATTATTACCCACATCTGTAGCTTGTCAGATGCAGTTAAATGGATGGAAATAAAATGCTCCATCACAATGCATAATGACCACAATGGCTGATCTTGGATCTTAGAAGATGTGGCAAATGGAAGAATTGGGAGTGAACGCATCAGGACCAGTGGCTTATGAGCCGGTTCCGACTTCCTCCAGCCGTCCTGTTGGAGCTTTTGGGGGGGGGTCACCCGGTGCATCTGGTGCGTCGTGTCCCCCCCCCCCCCCCCCCCCCCCCCCCTTCAGTCACCACTCCACAAAAGGGATTCCCCAATAATTCCCGCCAGTCTCTCATCAAGAGGGGTCGGCTCCGACGTCCCCCCCCGTGGCAGACACACTCTGGTGATGCAGCGCCAGACGTTTTTCTGCCTGGACTTTGATGTCCGTCTTTTCTTTTTTACTTCGGCCACGGTCCGAGGTCGTGAGGCTCCAGCATTTACGGCGTCTGTCACTGTCTGCCACTCACGTGGCTTTTTCGGCATTAGTAATGCCCACACTGTGCCCTCCAAACAACATTTTCCTCCTCTTTTCCACCTCGCCAACGATAACTTCTACTTCACATCGAGTGAAGTTCCGTTTCTTTGATTTCCTCTCTGTGTTTGCCATTATCTCACAATCAATGAATATTCATTTGTGGGCGTTTCACAGACTATTTATGGGCAACTATGGGCGTGTCATGAAGCCGCAAAAGCTGCGCAGCATTTAGAATTGGTTGTGATTTATTAAGGGAAGGATGCGTAGGATGTGCAAGGTTTTAGAAATGAGGCCCCTGGTCTGTCAGGAACTGGGGTGTTTTGACCCAAAAGGCAGGAGAACGGGTACGGTGGCAGAAACGGAAACGTTTAATAAAGAAACAGAAACACGAGACCACCAGAACAGGGCAGAGGCTTCAATAGACTGACGGTTTTTTGTTTTTACATTTCAAGTCCTTTTTTCTGGTTTAAGTGCAAAAGAATTTTAGAAAATTTTAATCTCCAAACTGTGAGTGTTGCGTTTGGAACGATGGCAGAAAAATTCCTCCATAGGATAACAGTAGATGTAGATGCTTCATTGTTGTATTGTCTGTGATCTAAAGAACAGAAACAGGCATGTAGCCTAAAAGCAGCATTTGTTTCATCTGGATCTGCATCTGTTTACAGGCTGCAGATTGACATGTCTGTGTTAAACTCCTGATGTTCTTCATCGCTGCTTTGGTCAGATAAAAAACTCCATCCAGATTCCAATCCGCTCAAACAGTGAGGCAGGGCTGCTTATTCCTGGTCCTGGAGGTCCACCACCCTGACTGTTTTCCACGTCTCCAAGTCCTGCTAGCTGCTGATTGGCTCAACCAGATGTCTCCAGATTCTGACTGAATGAACACACCTGGTGCAGGTAATCAGCAGCCAGCAGTGCAGAGACAGCTGGAAACAGGCGGATCTCCAGGACCAGGAATGAGCAGCCCTGATAGTGGGACTTTGAGGATCGTCCATCGTCCATGCCGGGGCTCTGGGTGAACAGGAGGAGAGCACTTCTACTCTGGACACACGTGGGAATCAGATCAAACTGGGACAAGAACTGTGCCGTCATTTTGGTGGTGGAAAATTGCAGGAAAATCCCATCAGTTGTTTCCACAGCTGACCGTCTCCTGGGGGGGGCAGTGAGCTGCAGACACAGCCGCACTGGGGAACCTGGCATGGGTGTTGCATGTCTTTAATGAGGGAGTCCAGAAAAGATCAAAGGATGAGTGTAGTAGACAGAAATGATCAGAATGATTCCAAAAGCTTCATTGAAGCCACAGAGAATATGAACATACGTGGTTTTCAAAGGCGGACACGGCAGGAGTCCAGAACACATTAGAGAGGCACCGTCACCGTTTGGATCCATCAAACTGATGCGGGTCTGCAGGAGGGTCACTCAGAAGACAGAGCTCTCCGCTCGGTCTTTGATTCCAATAGGGTCACCGAGGTCACGACCAAAAGAACGAGGTTCCAAATGCTCGCGGCTAAAACGGGCTTCCTCCGTGGGGTAGCCTAGAGAGGGGCTGAAGACCGCGGTCACCCGCAGGGGGCTCAGGATGGAGCCGCTGCTCCTCCACATTCTGAAGGCCTCTCTGGGACGGTGGCTACGTCCCCCCAAGCAAGACCCCAGACATGCTGGACACACCTCTGTCTGCTGCCTGGGATGGGCTCAGGACGGCCCTGGAGGAAGGGGGCATCTTTGCTTAGACTGCTGCCCCACAGACCCAGATGAAAGTGGATCTCTGTCCACGATCAGGACGGTGGACTTGGCTTTGAAGTCCTTCCTGTTACCGCGAGCAACGGCTGCTCCAACATTTCTGTCAGTAAGAGCTGGATGAAGTGTGAGTGTTTCCCAACTTTTCAGTGATCACTGGTTTGGAATAACTGACAAATAATTGAAAACATGCGTTTAAAACCCATCTGTTAACAAGTCAGACTGATCTCTGATCTGATTGGATTCTTGTTGCACAGCAAAAACAAAGCCTTACGTGGAAAAGGTGGATCTCTGTCCAACACAACTGTGACGCAAAAGCTGCAGTGTGTCGACTCACCTCCCAACTGAAAACAACACAAGAACAGATTTCTGCTTCTACCAAATCAAAGACGTTTGCTTCCTCCTGATTAGTGAGTGTGGAAGGAGAAGATACTGTTCAGTCAACAGTCTGTTGTGTTTTTGTGCTCATAGCTTCGTCTTTGTTCACATTTGTAGTTTTTGAACATTGTGTTGCAGTTTCCATCCAGGATTTCCTGTTGTCTGCATCCACTGGTGACTGTAGCTGCCTCCTAAAACCTTTGTGTCCTCCTGAAGGTGTGAAGAACATGTTCCAGACCAAAGACATGGAGTTTGTGAACGTGTCCCTGCCATGGATGCCCGATCGCTCTGCCATGGTTCCTCAGCTGGTGGAGAAGCAGCTCAAAACAGAACAGGTCACACTTGAGATGTTTGTTTTCACCATTGCTGCTTTTCTCAGCTTGAGTTTTGAAGGAGGCTCATGTGAACAACTGTCGGTGAATCAGCATGGCTTTACGCGGCACTTCTGCTTACGTTGGAGGCAGGAAAGTGTCTTCTGATCAGAAACACCACTGTTTACAAAACCATGTTAACCGAACTGCTGACAGCTCTCATGCCAGCGCTGGCTCACTAAAACCAGCCACAAACATTTTTACAGCCTGTATTTAGTCTCACTTTAGGTTCAGATTCTGGATTGAAGACAGCAGAGTTCACCAACACCCACCCGCTGGACATTGCAGCCCAGATCCTGACTGACTGTGGAGATTTCACTCTGGACCTCCAGCAGCTCGGGTTCTGCTGCTCACCAGTCTTCCCCCAAACCTTTGGACCTTGATTCCCAAATGAAAGGAACACTTCCTTTCATCAGAACCAGAACCTTGGACCTCTGGCCAACAGTCCAGTCCTTCTTCTCCTTGGTTCAGTTGAGACCTTTTCTCCGTTGGTCCGGACTCAGAAGCGGTTTGACCCGAGGAACCCGACAGTTGTCGCCCGTCTCCTGACTGGATTTGAAGCCGTTCCTCCTCCTGGTTCCAGTCTTTCTGCAGGTTCTTGAATCTTTCTGATGATCCGCTGAAGCTCTCAGTCGTCTCTTTAGCTGCTGCATCTGCTGCCACGTTTTGTCATCAGTCTTTCCGTTGATCTGCTCGGACACGGCGCTCGGTGAACAGCCAGAACTTTAGTGGCTCACCCAGACTATGGAGGGGGGTCCATGATGGTCTTCTGGATGGTTGTCTGAAGTCTTCACTAACTAATCCCGTTCATGTCAGTTAGAGTTTAATCTGATCCCACTCTAGACTGAGCTCATGATTAGTTTGTAGACAGTTTGACTTTGGTCTTTTCTCTGTAAATCCTCTCCAGGAAGCGGCTCTGCGTTATGACACCAAGACGCCGCGTTACCTCCACATCGCCAGCAATGCAACCAACTCCTGGGGCCATCAGCGGTCCTACAGACTGCAGGTGTTCAGTTTTGCAGGAGACCATCTGCCAGAAAGCCAGGCTGAGGAAAGCTCCATGTCCTGGGCCAGGTAGACGATGATGATGGTTTGCACACATTCTTGTTGAGTATACAATGTTAGGTAAAAACAAGGAGACTTTGCTGCTGCTAGTGTTCCATTCAGTTCAATTTTATTTTATTTGTACAGCCCAAAATCACAACAACAGTCGTCTCGATGGGCTTTGTATCGGCATTTCAAAAAGTGAAACATGAACTCAAAAGGATGATGAATACAAAGAGTCAATAGGAAAATACTAAAATAAACTAACAAACTGACTAAGCTATACTGGCATCCCTGCCCTTAGACCCCCCTTCACGGTAAGGAA
Source organism: Oryzias curvinotus (assembly GCA_023969325.1). Taxonomy (NCBI): domain Eukaryota; kingdom Metazoa; phylum Chordata; class Actinopteri; order Beloniformes; family Adrianichthyidae; genus Oryzias; species Oryzias curvinotus. The sequence goes on from CM043722.1 coordinate 39,032,789, forward strand.
AACTCCTAAAAAAACCGGATTCCGGAAAAAATGAAGAAACCTCAGGGGTGCCCACATGAAGGAGGGATCCTCCCCCAGGACGGACAGGCGATTTACCAGAACTCATAGAGAAGAATTAACTTATCTAACTCTACATCTACATATTTAAAGTCCAGCAGACGAGCTTCATCCAGCCGGGGTTGGGGACAGTCAGGGGCGCGAGTCGAGCCGGAGACAGGAACCACAGCCAGGTGTAGGAGCAGGAGCAGAGACGAGGTACACAGTCAGGAACAGGAGCACGGATGGGCCAACTGGAGTCTGGAAGCACTCCCACTCCCCAGGAGGGGAAAGAGGGATAGAGGGACAATACATGAATCACTGCACCAAACAGAGGCATGGAGAACTAAATGATAAATGATGATCACAGATAGAGAAGAGAGGAAGTAGTAGAGGTAGATGAGAAAGAAAGTATTGGAAAGGACAGAAAAGAGGACAGAGCCCCAGTGCACCATAGTTACCCCAGCTTCAACTTCTAGCAGCCTTTTAAAACAAATAGTTATTGTTATTAAGTTTGAATTTAAACAATTAACATTAAGTTAAATAATCTCTGAATCCTAACTAGTCTGACAATAAGCCTGTCCACAGAGGAATGTTTTCAGTCTAACTTTGAATGTAGAAACTGAATCTGCCTCTCTTACATGAGCTGGGAGTTTATTCCATAAGACAGGGGCTTGGTGGCTAAACGCTCTACCTCCAACTGTACTTTAACTAATTCTAGGAACCACAAGCAGTCCTGCATTTAGTGAGTGAAGTGTTCTGATTGGATGGTAAGGGACTATGAGGTCATTAATATAGGACGGGGCCATTCCATGTAAGGCCTTATAGGTTAACAGGAGGATCTTGAACTGGATTCTAGAATCAACTGGGATCCAGTGAAGGTAAACTAACACAGGAGTGATGTGATCTCTTCTGTTAGTTCCTGCTAACAATCTAGCTGCTGCGTTCTGAACAATCTGGAGACTTCTTCAGGAACTCTTAGGACACGCTGCTAACAAGGAGTTACAGTAATCCAGCCTAGACGTAACAAATGCATGGATGAGTTTTTCAGCATCACTCTTATCTTAGCAATATTCGGCAGGTGAAAGTAGGCAGTTCTACACGTCTGAGATATGTGAGCCGTAACCCTTGTTCTATCCTAGGCACTTTACCGTTGGGAGTGGGGTCATCTAGACCCACTAGACAGAGCTCTGAACCTTTTTTTTTCAATTTTTTGTGATCTTCACTGGTGTCCATGAATTACATGAAATTTTTCCACCTTTATCCACCTTTGTCATGGTAGGGAGAACATGTCAAAGTAAGGGTGGGGTCATCCAAGAAATCCTGGTCAAATAAAACCCCAAGGTTTCTGACTGTGGAATTGGGGGCTATACTTACACCATCCAGGGAGACTATCTGAGCAGACAGAGCATCTCTCAGGTTTTTAGGACCTAGTATAATAACCTCAGTTTTTTCTGGGTTCAGGAGGAGGTCATTGATTGTCATCCAGGTCTTGATGTCTCTGATGCAGGCGTTCAGTTTCTCTAGTGTTGTTGACACTAGAACAGGCAGACGGCTGGATCCAAATGCAGCAGGTCTATTAGCTCAGCTCAAAGTCCACAAAGCTAAATCAAAGCAAAGGAAAGCTTGAATTTATACTATTCTTAATCCTCAAAAGTTGACTCCAGACCACAGATAGACCATAAAATAACAAACGCTTCTTTTTTCCTTAATGGCTCAGCAATCATGAACATTGTTGATGCTGTCAGTTTTCAGGTTTCTTTTCTATTTTTGGAAACATTGACCTTAGTGGGTACATTAGAAGTCTTCTCTAAATGGCTTAGTCCTCCAAGACACACATGAAGCTCTGCTGTGAGCCATCATACCATAAGCCTCGTTTTCACTGAGCGGTCCGGTCCAGTCCGGTTTGAGCGTTTCATTATAAAATGAACCCATTAAGCCGCACCAAACCGTACTATTTTGGGGCCTCCGTTGGTTGTAGGTCCATAGGAAAATGGAAGGGACCGGTTAGGGCGGAGCTTCTGTTGAAACCCATTGATTGGCTAAAAGACATTATGACAAATGAAAGTGCCAAGAACGCGTCAGTTCTCCTCCTTCCCGCCCGCTATCTTCTGTCAAACATGAAATGCTTTGTATCTACGAAGAACCAACAGCCAATGAGCCGCTGGATGACCTCTGAGTGAAAACGCTCAACTGAACGGCCTGGACCATTCTAAGCCCAACTGTTCCGTACCGCTCAATGGAAACTAGGCCTCAGTGCACTCTGCTTTGCTTAGATGCCATCAACGGGCTCCAGTGTTTTTTATTGGTTACATGTCATTGAACTGTAATGTTTTTACCCTATCCTGAAATACAGAATAATATGATTTCTCCAAACAAAGTTATGTTTTTTTCCATTTATGATGTTTTCTGTAGGTACAAGGTTGCCATAACTAAACACAAAGACCAGGAGCAAACTAGCAGCAGTCTTTACAGTCAAAATGATATGTGGACTCCAGCTGTGGACTTCAGCAAGTACATTGAAGACGACGAAAACATTGACAATGAAGTACGTTAATCGTGGGTTTGATCTGAGTGTCTACAGTGTGCCTGCATTACTGTAACATAGATGTTACCCCATGTGCTTGCAGGACTTGGTTGCCTGGGTGACCACTGGTTTTCTACACATTCCTCATGCTGAGGACATTCCCAACACGGTAACGGTTGGTAATGGTGGTGGGGTCCTGCTGCGGCCCCATAACTACTTTAATGAGGATCCCTCCGTCCGCTCTGCGGATGCTGTGTTCTTCGCCCCTGGAGCTGAAGGAAGCTGCGACAGCAACAGGATGGCCTGCTTTGATCAGGAGACCTGTGGACCAGTCCTAGAGCCCCTCACCTACCATGGTTTTGACGGAGTCATGAAATTTGAGGAATGGTCCTAAATAACTGCAAAAACGTTTGTAATACCTGCAGAGACGTGTTTTGGGGTTTTATTGAGGCAGACAGATGCGTGTTTTCTATTGCATAATGTTTCATTTTCATTTGAAAAGTTGATTCATTTTATTTTAGCAACTTGTGAAAGTAATTACTGCGTATTTTGTGACAGTCTTGGTTTTACATGCAATAGTTACGTCGTCTATCACAGCAAAGTCATTTTCAAGTTTCATAATGGTAATGGTGTTGGATTTAATGGATTTAATGTTGATGAAAATGTGGTATTTTTTATAGAAAACACTTTTTTAAATGAAAAACGTTTTGATGTAAACAATGTGAGGATAATCCAGTATAGCCTAAAATACTAACTTTTCCACATGTATTTTTTATTTTAAATACCTTCCACCAATAAAAAATCTATGTATATGTATATCTATGTGTGTGTGTGTGTGTATCCCTTGTGCTATCTTGGATGACCCCACCCTTACTTTGACATGTTCTCCTACCATGACAAAGGTTCAGAGCTCTGTCTAGTGGGTCTAGATGACCCCACTCCCAACGGTAAAGTGCCTAGGATAGAACAAGGGTTATGGCAATGGATGATGGGTAAATAGTGTCCAAATAGCAGGAAGCAGTCTCACTGCAGTTAATTTGCGACAAGTGTCTTCAGTTTTGATGAGTTGTGCGTCGATGGTTGTCGTGTTGGAACATCATCTGAGGTTAGCCTCTTTGTGTTAACGCTTTGCATCTTGAATGTTGTGAATGCCAACTCAAAGTGAGAATTTGTCAGAGTAGATTAGAGTTTAGCTGCTTTAGACCAAAAAGTGATGTTTTTGAGAAAGAGCAACAGATGGACTGTTCAGAGAGCAGAACTTAGGGAGAACTATGATGATAGTTATAATACTTCTTATTTCTTAGACACGTTTCTCTCAATTCAATGTGGCTAAACAGACAAAACACTAGAAATATAAGCAGAACAGTAGCAACCAGAGGGGAAAGTAGATTTTTGTTTATGCCGGTAGTATAATAAATGACGTCTATGTATATCTTTATAACAGCAGATTAAAGGTGTATCGATCAATTAATTGATCCGACCAGATTGATCTCTCTGATGCAGAAGTTTTTAATTGAATCCAATCAAACAATATCATTAAAATAATTTAGAAATGAAATAAATCAGTTATTATTGATATTGAAAAATACCATTTAGATTGAGATACATTAGGTTTATTATACTATAAGGTAAAACCGACCAATCACAGCAGACAATATTTCAAGATGTCATTTATTTGAGAACAATCCTAAAAACCTTCCTAATAACCTAAAAAGTGACAGAAGCACCGTTCATTCATATAACGCTGAGTATTTATTTGTCATAAAGAAAGTTCAAATGCTTAAAGCAGTGGTTTTCAACCAGCAGTGGGAGATGACCCTCATTCCCTGATCTAAAAACATTTCCATCTCCAGGATTTCAGCTCTGTGTTCATCCAAACAGACCCTGATAAAACACTGAGTAGTTAGGAATATGAAAGATCATAAAATACTTTATTCTTTGTGTTTATTTGATTCTATTAAAGACATTTTGATCAGAATGACGGTACCGCGATTTAGCTGCAGCTTCAGCTGTTTTTGGGCAAAGTCCCGCCCCTTTAACTGTCTCCACCAATCATTCTTGGAGGCTTAATCACATGTCATCAGTCTGACCAATCAGAAGTGGTTAAAGTCTTCACTTCCTTGTTCTGATTCTGCTCATAAAGTCTCTCAGTTCTAACAGAAATACCAGCTAAAGCTCGTCTTTAGCGGTGTAGCTTTCCACAGAATCCGGTATCAGACCGTGGAACAAGAGAACAAAACCATGAAGCTCAGAGAAGAGAGTCTGTCTGCATCACTACATCTCCCATGATGCATTGGGTCAAAGGGACAGCGCACAAGGAGATCTGTTGTTAAACGTCTTGAAACCAACAAACACACATCAGTTTTTAAATCTGTTAAATTAACTTTTATTCCATCTTTTAGAAAGAACAGCTGCAGCTTCCAGCTTTTTCTGCCACAATGATCACTAAAACACATGTGAGATTGTGGAGGGACTGCAGATCAATACAGATTATAGTTTCTCCTTTTTTTTTTATTTATTTTGGAAGCTGGTGTGCCGCGGGATTTTTTTCAAGGTTAAAGTGTGCCGTGGCTCAAAAAAGGTTGAAAACACTGTCTTAAAGATCTGAGTTAAGGAATGACACAAACGTGCATCTGCAGTGAGAAAAAGGCTTTAATACCAGGACAGTGGAATGAACAGGTCTGTGGAATCTGACCAAAAGACCATAAACACTTCTAAGGGAAGGGGAATGGTGGGTTTGTCTGCATGCATGCCCACTGGGAGACTGAAGTAATTAGCATTCATGTCTAGAACTCAGTCTGCAGAGGAGGATGTTTACGCTGAAACGTCTTTATTGATGCAGGCTCTACTGGAGCCGTGAGCGTCACTGTCACAGAAAGGCAGCTGCTACAGACACAGGCTGCCTCCTTTCACATCACTGCAGCGGCTACAACTGGGACAAAAGCAGGAGTGGGATTTGCACCAGCAAACCTGAGCAGTGAGTCCAATGAGCTGTGATGGGGAGTCTTGGACTGCTGGTCATTTCTCTGAGGAGAAGGCTCTTTTCATCAGGGGGGGAGGAGTCTTCCCTGCTTCATAGAAAGACTCTGGTGGAGAAGACGTCAAGCTGCACCAGTCGGGGATGCGGCCCGTCTGGTTGTAGTGATCCCGGGACACAGACCTGCTGCCCAGGATGTCCTGGAGAGCTCCAAATATGGCTCCTGGAAGACAGCAGACACGATGGTCACTGTGGGGGTTACGGCTCCGCCCCCAGCAGGGGAGAAGCTCACACTCGCGCCACCACAAACCTCCCAGCCATGCCGTGCAGTTTGGTTTGGAGGGTGGGACGTGGATCTGAAAGCTCTTGTTGACCAGCACACTGCTGTATTTGGGTTTGTCCATCAGGAGGCGTATCTCTGACAGCAGGCGGTGGAGGAAGCCGGGCAGCATGGACGTGCCCCCGATGACTACCAGGTTCTCACAAAGCACTTTGCGCGTGTCAATAGGGCACTGTTGGAGAAAACCCAGCAGTCAGCCTTCAGTTTCCTGCAGCAATGACACGCAGACAGGAAGCAAACTCCTCCTACCTTGACCAAAGCATCCAGGATCAGAGAGGCCACACTCTTCTCCTCATTGTCTTGTTCAAACAGAATCTCCATCACAGAGTCCCTGGAAAACAAATGGTTACATGTGATAACGACAAAGACTTCAAGCTCTGGTACTACGGCAGGGGTCCCAAATCCAGGCCTGGGGGGGCCGGGGGCCGGTGGCTGCTGGTTTCCCAGAATCCCTGCTGCTGATTACCTGATCGGGTGTGTTTAGCCGATAAGGAGCTTCCATGGGAGGATGGTTGGAAAACTGCCCCCCAGGCCTGGATTTGGGGGCCCTGTCCTAGGGTAACATGAATCCAGATCCGGACTACAGTACCTGACAGATCCGTTGATATGCAGGATCTTCTCCCCATCTAGCGGGTAATCCACATCTGGAGGAGGGGAGGGACGCTGCAAACACAGGAGCCCCCCCCCCCCATCAATGCGTTTCTCCACAACCACAGCCAAACTGTCCATCACCACTGACCTCTGCCGTCCCGTCCAGGTTGAACTTGGCTGCTTGCATCTTCAAACCTCTCTGCAGGTCACTGACAAAACAGGTTCTGACTGCAAGAAGGAGAGAAGGAGCAGTCTGCTCAGACGGGCATCAGGCTGACCAATCTACACTTGATCTGAGATTAGTGAACACAAAAACCACTTCTGGCTCCTTTAGCCCATACAAGTGGAAACGGAGGCAGAGAGAAGAGGTGTTTTCAGTCCAACTCACCCTTAATGTCTTCCACTATTTTCTCTGAGAGGGTTCCTTAACCAGAAAGAACACAGCAAATGACGTGTTTAAGGTTTGCCTTCACCATACCATGATACTGCTGTACTGCAGTCAAAAAATACATCTTCATTTTACTCTAATGTATGATCAATCATCTGTTCTGCCGCAATAATGAAGAACTGCTCAGTAAAATCGTTTTGCTTTGTGTTACATTTACCTTTAAAATAGAGAGACGTTAAAAACACAATGAGTCTAGTTTAATTTGAGCAAACGTAAAGCAAAGGTTACCGATGGCAGCTGGAAGGCTCTGCTTGGTGCTGCTGTCTGCGTCCACAGTGCACTGCTCTGCTAGAAGTCTGTTCAGTTCACTGCAGCAGAAGAACAGCGGGAAACTCTCCAAAATAACCTCCATTCTCCCATGTGACACAATAACAGAGAGGCTTACCTATGGATGGCCTTCCCTCCCAGAGGGAGGGCCTCCCAGGCTGGCAGAATGGGGGTGCACTCGTACACCTGAGTCGGCACAGTTAAGGAGGCTCTAATGCTCAACATGAACCACCCAAAGGAAGATTCAGCTGAACCACAGGAAGAACAACGCAAATCAAAAACGTCCAATCATAGACAGTATAGTCACAGGTGTTCAGTCAAAGCCGTTTTGGTCTAACAACGTCTGACGCGTCCAGCTCCAAGTCTGCTGGAACGAACCCCAGTGATGCTGTAGCGACGCAGGGAGACGCTTCTCTGCTGTGTCAGTGATAATCCACACAATAAACCAGTAAATATGAAAACAGAGAGAAGGAGTGAGAGAGGGAGTGAGTGAGAGAGTGAGTGAGTGAGAGAACGGGTGAGAGAGCGAGTGAGTGAGAGAGTGAGGGAGTGAGAGAACGAGTGAGATAGCGAGTGAGTGAGCGAGTGAGTGAGAGAGTGAGAGAACGGTTGAGAGAGCGAGTGAGTGAGCGAGTGAGTGAGAGAGTGAGAGAACGGGTGAGAGAGCGAGCGAGTGAGAGAGTGAGGGAGTGAGAGAACGGGTGAGAGAGCGAGTGAGAGGGTGAGAGAGCGAGTGAGGGAGTGAGAGAACGGGTGAGAGAGCGAGTGAGTGAGAGAGTGAGAGAACGGGTGAGAGAACGGGTGAGAGAGCGAGTGAGTGAGGGAGTGAGAGAACGGGTGAGAGAGCGAGTGAGTGAGTGAGAGAACGGGTGAGAGAGCGAGTGAGTGAGAGAGTGAGTGAGTGAGAGAACGGGTGAGAGAGTGAGTGAGTGAGTGAGAGAACGGGTGAGAGAGCGAGTGAGTGAGCGAGAGAGTGAGAGAACGGGTGAGAGAGCGAGTGAGTGAGAGAGTGAGAGAACGGGTGAGAGAGCGAGTGAGTGAGTGAGAGAGTGAGGGAGTGAGAGAACGGGTGAGAGAGCGAGTGAGTGAGTGAGTGAGTGAGAGAGTGAGGGAGTGATAGGGATAGATAAGTATTTTGGTACAAAAATCTTTTAAAAAGTGCTTTTTCATTAGTTCGTCATTAATGGATAGAATACAAAAAATTCAAACGAATAGAAAAGTTAATAAAAATGTTCCTTAAAGACAAACAGGGAAAGACCTTTAGTGACCAGAATACAGTGAGTTGAAGAACATCCAACACTGTTGCAGCAGCTGCAGACTGAAATCTGAACCATTTCTAGTGATGTCGGGTAAATTCCCTGCAGTAGAAGCTGTTCCTGCTTTGCTCGATCTGTAACATCTGCCTGAAGGTCAAACAGGTCAACCAGGATGTGAAGTGACTCTAATTGATGTATTGAGGCAGTGGGAGCTGTGGGGGGTATCCAGGGTGTGGGGGGGCAGCTAACAGTCTTTTGGGGGGTGTTATGACCCGCTGGAGCAGCGTCCTCGGAGCCTCTGAAGCAGCACGTTCTGATGCTTTCTACAGGCCACCAGCAGCCTCCGCTTTCATGAGTCTCCTCAGGACGTCCAGTCTGTGCCGGGCCTCTTTCAGCGGCTCGGTGGTGCTGGCTCTACTGGATCTGGACCCCAGGGAGCAAAAGTCTGTCCCCCTAATGAACAGTGGAAGACCAGCTGTCTTTTTCCTCATGTACAGGTCGTCTGTTCTCAGTTGTTTGGCCTTTGAGGTGTTGGGGAGAAGGTTGTTGGTTGACCTCATATTTATAGACACCAGAAAGCCCAACAGAAACTCATGGATGTGTTCTTCTACAATTACACATTGATTGTTTCTGTCGAGACAATCATCCAAATGACCTTCCAGCGGTGCAGTGATTGGACACTAGATGGTGCTGGATGAGGCTACTGCTGCCTAGCACGAGTAAACACAAACCTGCTAGTGATGAAATCCCAGAAGCTCCACTTTAATGGCCTGATGGGATTTCCTGACTTTGACACAGATTTGGAACAAAACTGACATTCTCCACCTTTTGGGAACAGACTTGCAGAGTGAAGGATACAGGCAGAACCAGCGTCTCCGTGTAGCCACAGTCCATCACCAGAGCGGAGCTGATGCCTAAAGTCATGATGGCCACGAGATGACTGGGAGCATAAAGCACAGAGGGGACCTAAAAGCACCACAGACACGGCACAGGGTTCCACCATTAGGACGTGCTGTGGTCTACATTACAGACACCATTACACCTGGCTTGTAGAACCAACTAGCATCAAACACGATGAGATATGCAGCTGTGGTGTGCAGGCATCCAGACTGAAGGCCCTGAACTCAGGGACCTTTGCTCAGTCTGCCCACAGACGCTGCTGTGCTTTTTAGTTACAATTCTGCTAACTGCCAATGAAAAGAACTTTCATTTGTATTTCAATAAAAAAGAAAAGGTTGCAGGAGAAAATGTGGAGTGGTACAAAAACGACATGATCTTGGGATTGCCACCCGTCAGTTTGCAAACATGAACTGTGTATCCATGGCGTTAAAGAACACCGTTTGGTTTCTTTCTAACAAATCTTCCTGATTCAGCTTCAAGCTCCAAGCATGTGAGCAGAGCAGACGCTGCAGAAGTCTAGAAAACTGAAATGATGAGTCCATGTTGGGTTTAAACTGGATGGCTTCTCTGGGTTTCTGGTTGGTTTCTCTTGGTCTTTTGCTGAAAAAGTTCTAGCAAATGTAAGTTAGCATGTAGCCTCTCTCTAATCTTGGTGAAATGGTGTTTTGGACGGTTAAACGCCTTCAAAGACTTCCACATATTTAGATAAATGTCTGTTTGTCAGATTTGACTTTGACAGAGTCTGTCCAACCTAAAGCAAACATGCTATCATAACTCATCACATTCCATGTGGTAGAGATCCAGACTTCCAGATACGTAGCATCCCCTCTGCTCAGACTGCTACCAACAAGAAAAGGGATGAAAGGAGCAGCTCACCAACCTGTCACTCAGAAACATGCAGCCAATGGTAACAAACGCTGCAGGAAGCCCTCCCCACATGGAAGAACCGTGTCCCATTTCCAACCGCAAAAACCAAAAGCAGACGAGGCAACTGAAGCATGAACAACCCAGGGCTGTTTGAGCGGGAAAATCAAACCAGTCAAGCTGAAAACATCCCATTCTTTTATTGGAAAGGAAAATAACCAGCAAGAGTTGATGCACAGTTCCTGTTTGCAAACGGAAAGGTTCATTCTATGCACCATGGGAGAGTTTTCTCCTGACACGTCTTACTAAGATCATGAAACACACACACAGATATGACTCGGTAGTGATGCTATCAACCCCACAGCAGAATAACCTTAGCGGGCAGTTGACGTGACACGTGCAGTCAATTCTAGTCAAATTAGCTTAAGGAGGAAGAGACGTTGGGAGATGAGGGTTTTTAGCTAACGCCTGCTGGGCTACCGTCAATAGACAGCCCTGATGAGGTCTGACCACAGAAGCAGCCGTGGGATTTCCATCAGCACATTTCTACAAAAACAGTCCCTGAGCAACCTCAGAGTCACGAAGAAAACATTCAAGCTGAATCTGGAACTTGTCTTTATCACTGATGGGTACAGCCAGATGTTCCCCGTGGTCCTGGGGAACATTCACCGAGAAAAGTCTTAGTAGGAGAAGTAGAACAAAGGCCTCATGGGAAATAACGGCAGCCTCCATAGCTGCCTGTGAATATATTGCAGCGTTGAGGTCAACACAGAATTGTGTTCCATAGAAGAGAACCCAACTTTTACTACGCAAACAACACAAGCTCTGCTACAAATCACAAGTGACAACAACAATTCAGCTTCATATGGAGTCAGTAAAGTGAAGTAAAAGAAAACCTCCACCGTCAACCCCCCATGGGGTCCAGAACATGGTGGAAAGTACCTCAAATTGCTTGAAAAACACCTTGGTGAGGGTCTCTCTGAAGTGGGAGGGGCAGAGGATGGACTCGATGATGACCACTCTTCTGTCGCGGGGGTTCACCAACAGATGCCTGTAGATGGAAGGACATTCAGCGCTTCCATCGGTTTCTCTGGATACTGCCTCAAACCTCCTCCTGTTGCGTGTCCCGTTACTGAAAGACCAGAACACGCGGCGCCATCTCTACATCCAGTACACACAGACCTTCTCACCTGAAGTACAGAGTGTGGATAAACTCTTTGAGGATGGCATACAGTTCTTCTGTATTGATGTTGTATTGAACAACCTTGACCGTCTGAAAATGACACATTACACATGTTATCCATTCTATGAACAGTGCTGCAGTTGAAGGGACAGACGCCAGTCTCACCTGCTGCTGTCCTGCTCTCTGGATCTCGCTCGGAATTATGAACCTGGGCCCCGTTTCCCCCGCAAAGCCACATCTGTGAAAACAGCTCTACGTTACCATTTAGTGACACTTCCTCCCATAACTTCCTCTGAAGACTGGCGTCAAGTCACTCCATCAGGACTCTAACGTCACGTTTAGCCTTAGTGCCTGATTAGCCTACAAACTGAGGCAAAACCAACATCAGTTCAGTTCAGGGAGTTAGAATGAATATTAGCAGCATCCACTAAATGACTTGGCTTCAGCAGCAATAAGGAGACGAGCTCACTTTACTGAACCAGGGCTCCAGACTAACTTTTTTCACTAGGAGCACAGTGGCCCCTAACTGAAAATTTTAGGGGCACAACCAGAAAATTTAGGGGCGCATACCGTAAATCAACATGCTAACCAAATCTACTCATTTCCACTGTATTACTAATAAATACTTTAATAATAGATGCAGAAATTACAATGTGCTGTTTCAAATTCAGTGTCACATTTTATTCTGCACTTTTGAAGATGCAACAACAGCTAAACTGACAGAACCATCGCCATCATGACAGTACAAATAGTAAAGAAAACAGATGGAAATTCATCTTGGTGACACCAAATAGGTGCAGCCAAGATGCACAATAAGCGTGTTTGAGATCACCCAGGTGAACTCAACGCTGCGCAGATCCCTGGGTGTAAGACATATATTTTTGTTTTTGCTCCAACATCACCTGTCAATCATCACAAAAATATCGCGAGAAAGGGGTGGGAGCAAGGGGCAAACCTACCCGGACACAGCTGGAAATTTAGTACTGAGCTGACTGAAAGCTGCCCTACAGACTACAAAACAATGCATTATGGGACATGTGTCCTGATGGTTTTTGTAGTTGAGTGATCAATTTAAATAATTACAAATACCAATTCATTAAAAAAAGGCTACATACATTACAAAACATTAAAATAAATATAAAATATATAATAACACAGATCACACGAAGGGGGAGAGGAATATTAAAACTAAATTGAATGTTAAGGACAACTCCAACTTCCTGTTGTCCTTCAGTCTCGCTGCATATTCGCCTTCATCTCACAGCCCCCCCCCCTGGCCTGGTCTCCCCAATGATCCAGGCGAGGTGCCGGTTCATCTCAAGCACGTCTATCGTTGTATTTTCCCCACGTATTTTCAGTGTGTCTAAAACTAATGTTGTTTTTGCTCGAGTGTGTTTAATGCTAAAGCTCCCTTAGCTGTCACGCATGTAGGTGTGGGACATTTATTCTCCTCAGCTGACCCGACTCCCGCGGGAGCGGTGTGCTGCCGTAACAGCCGTGCATAAACCGTTTGATGCGCCGCCGTAACCGTAACCAAAACTTAACCTTCCTCCGGTTCTGTGTGACCCAGAGAAAAGTTCAGCACGGACTGCATGTATGTAGAAAATTACGAGCGAATAAATACGTTCTAAAAAGGAAAGTAAGGAACTCCTTAATGTGGTCCGGGGAGGGAGGGGGCTGTCAGGTGTCCTGCTTTCAAGCCATGTCATTGTCCCGCCCCCAAGGGTCATATACCCCACTGTGATTGGTTGGTCAGCTCCGTTGACGACAAAGAAAAAGTGTCATTCATTAAAACTGACGGGCTGCAGTAACATTAAACTTTCATATTAAGGCGGGGGCTGCAAAATATCATCTTGGAGACCCCAAATAGCCCGCGGGCCGCAAGTTTGAGACCCCTGCTGTAGTTCTGTCACTGGTACACTAGCCGCAGGTCGGAAGAATGAATCAATAGTTCACTTACTCATAGCTCAGACACACATATCAGGTTGTGATGATATTTGTCTCCGTTTTCTTCCCACAGATGTTAACGCGCTCGATTATCTCTAGGCCCCTCCCCCTCCACGCATTTTAGCCACTTACAGCGGCTTTCCCTATTCTTCTCACACGCAGTGAACGCCTCACAGACGGGCATCACGCGAGTGTGTGCTCGCGTTTCACGAGTATGTGCGCGAGTGTGTGTGTCTGCCTGCGTGCGTGTGCGCTCGCGTCTCATTGATTATTTAATTGATCATTGACGTGCCCCTTCCACGTTTAATGTATAAAAAAATACGTAGGGTGGGGGAGGCAAATTTACGGGTAGCACATGTGCGACTGGATGTAAAATTCAGTCGCACACTCTCAAATTTTGGTCGCAGTCTGGAGCCCTGAGAACACGCATTTATCAACATCAATATGGATTTTATTGCCAGTATGTAAATCTGATGTTCATTGTTGAAAAGCTGTCCTTTTATTTAACGACCCACTCCAATGAAAGGGGGGGGGGGTTTGGTGTTTTTAACATGTTTGTGGGTTTTTTTCTCATGACAGAGGACATAGAAAAGAAACTTCCGATTCAAACTGTGTTTGTGAGGATTTCTTTATTCGTGGTGAATCAGGAGCAGACGAAGAAACGCTGCTGGAAAAAGCTGCTAGCTGTTCATCAGCGTGCAGAGAGTCACCACACAGTGAATGGAGACACTCAAATGAAGTAGAAAAAAAGATCAGGTACAAATGAAACCACTTTTAGAAAGTGGGCGTGTCTGTTAGCCTGGGGGCGGAGCTGGCAAAGCAGACTACCTGGAAGGGGCTGGTCCTCACTCTGTGACATCACAGTGTGAGGACCCACGTTTTCGTGGATTGGGAGGGGCTGGTGCTCAGAGGGCAGGTTTTTAGAGGAATACATGAATGGATCAAAATACCCCTTTGGGGTAGTTTCTAGTGAGGAATGAACATTCTAACACACTAAAAAGCTCAAACAAAGCTGACAGACCCTTTTATGAAGGCATAGTCCCATAAAACGATAGCCAAACACAAATCATTACTCACAAAGCAAGCTTTAGAGGTAGCAGTTGTTCAAATCCGGTCAAAGTCCCACCAGCCTGAGCGGCACAACCAAAATCAACCCTTAAACCTGGGTTTCAATGGCAGAACATGATGGGGGGAGCAGTATTCTTACAAGAGTATGATGCATCAAACCAAGCGGGTAAACTCTCACAGATGCTAAAAGCATTGAAATGGAGTTAAAATGCTCAGAAAGAGGACAGACCTCCCGTTTCATGTGACATCATGTGCTTTCCCAGCAGCCATCATGCGTCTAACTCCACGCATCACCAGGCTAAGGGCAGATCAGCTGCCTCAACATGAGCTGGGAGTCTGAAGGACCTCTGTGTGGTTTGGGTCAAAGGCTCCAGCTCTACACTCTCCCCCAGGAAGAAAAAACCTCTGAACTGCATCCATCCCATTTGACCTCTAACCTGAGAGAAAACCTTCAGAACTTCCTTTCACCAACAGCGACGAGTCAAACTCCAGGCAGCAGGTGGAACACTTGGAAGCAGAGAAGACCACCTCTGCTTCCCCGTGAAGGAGCCCACAGCAAACCCTTCCTGTGAAATGGGCCGTTAAAGGTCATGACCTGCTGCCTGTGGTGAGACGCAGCCAAGATTTGCATTTCTGATGCACAACAGCACCGTCTTGTCTCAGCAAGCAGTGATTGGATCACAAATAATCTTAGTCTGGTTTTAGTTTGATTGCATGAAACCATAACTACACAATTCTACTGCTGATCAGCATCTTGTTCTCAACTGAGGGCAGAGATCAGAGCTGGGGGGTCAGAGTCTCTCTGTGGTGTGGGTTTTGGTCCTTGCCCCTCTTCCTGGTCCATCCTGGTCCCACAGAGACCCTCAGCATCTTCAGCCCTGCCTCAGCCTCGGAACCAACATGGCTGCTCTCACCACAGTCTTCCTCACCTTTGCTTTCTCTGGAGGATTCTCCATCATCTCAGGAGCAACTATGTACCTGAAACGCAGTCAGGATTTTCCTTCCACTGTTATTATCGAGCTAGCATTAGCTAGCATTAGCTAGCATTAGCTGTTAGCCGAGCAGCATCTCTGACCAAGAGGACAGACTGTAAATCAACCACACACATCCAGCAATACATGCCGACACACAAATACACACACGCACACAATTCCGTTACGTTACGTAACCATTGAAAGTGTTAAATGATGATGTAGTTCCTACTGTTAGCATAAATAGCGAAGGCTAGCACTTACTTTGTATAAGCCGCTCCTAGATCAATCACAACTGCGGTCTTCTCCCCTCCACTTCCCAGCCCATCGAACAAGGGCATTTTCCTGACCGGTCTGCTCTGGAATCACACGGTCACAGGTCCGATCCCCCGCTGCTTTGACACATGGAACATAACAATGCAAAACACTGTAAAGACTGACGTCAGCAGGGCGGGGAAGCACTTCCGGGTCACATGTCAGCGGCATCAGAGTCTTCTCTGTTTGGACTCAGCCAGCTCACCCAAAGGTAAATACCACCCACCAAGCGGAGAAAAGACGACTAGTTACTCAAGTTAACGTTTCATGGTGAAAACTAGGCTACATTTTTTAATTGAAATAGAATCATTACAAAGTCTCACAGACACAACCACACAATGAAGCAAGGCACAGCTCTTCACTAACACAAAGAATAAAAAAATGTAGACATACATAAAAAATATATTTAAAAAATCTTTCAGCATAAATTCAATTTCAAGGCAATCAAGAATCTGGACCGTAGATCAGTAACTATTCTGTAGCAGATGTCATCAATCAATGGAGCTGAGTTCTGAATACATTTCATGAGGATAAATACAGTCTGACTTCATCTCTAAAACACTGGAAATTCCACCCATCTTTTTTACACTTTTATGAATGAACATGATATTTTCCCACAGTCAGGAGGATGTTCCCTCATTTTGTTGTCTCTTTGACAACTTACTGTAATAAAACAAAATCTCTTTTTCTGTGAATTGGATGAGGTTCAGTCTTTGACTAAGCCAGTGATGAAAATCTTTCCAGAATCTTTGGATCACTGGACATGAAAAAAACTGCTGTCTGGTTGTTTCTGGGGCTGTATGACAGAAATCACACGGATCAACCTCAAAGCCAAATCTACTCCTCATCTCTGCTGATGGGTGATAATGGTTCATCATTTTGAACCGCATTTCTTTCATTTTGGGGACCACTGGTCATTTGATGAATGTAGCTGAGCACCTGATGTGACTGACAGGTGTCTCCATTATTTTATATTTCACTTTTCTGTTAAAGTCATGGAATAATTTACCTTTAAATAATTGTTTAGGTATTTATCATCACATTCTTTTCACTAAGCTTTACTTCACCTTTTACTAAATTTGCTAGTTTAATTTGAACATTTGAAGACAATATTGTATTTTTATTAACTGTATTAAATCAATTGGAATTACTCTGCAGGTTTTCTGAAATTCCCTGGTTGAACATTAAATATCACATTTGCTTTTGAAGTCTCTTAACTGAAGAATTTCTCCATTCAAATCAAGAATATCACTTACAAAAATGATCTTTTGGTCAAACCAATTCTGATGAAACAGTCTTCCTGTTTGTGGTAATAACTCTGTTGTTCCACAGGGGGGCGCAGTGAGGGTAAAACTAGGACTAAATATCATTTTCCACTGGAAAAGTACTTGTTGGTGAAACTCTGAAATCTTTATAGGAAGTTTGGAAATCTCAAAGTCACATCTCAGCAAAAAATCTAATCCACCAACTTTTTTCAATCAATCAATCAATCAATCAATGTATTATTTGTGTAGCACTTATAAAGCCAAGGCAACCAAAGTGCTTAACAGAAAATCCAATAAAATCACAAACAATATGATGCAATAAAGAAACAATGACAATAAAACAATAAAAGAATAAAATTAATAAAATGAAAAAGCTGGTCCACTAGATATGCTCACTGGAGTTAAAAGCCTGAGTAAAAAGATGTGTTTTTAAAAGAGTCTTGAAATTACTAATTATTTTTATAAGATGTTTTTGGGAATTTGAAACCATATCGAGTCAGGATTAGCCATAAAGTCTTTTAACAGTTTTATTCTAAAGGTTCCAATCATTGATTCAAAATGAGTCGTCTTTATTCCACCTAAATTATTAATTAGTTGAGATTTTCTGATGTAATGGGTCTTATTTCTCCAAATAAATTTATACATAATTGAGTTTTTTGTTTTATTCTTTGGGTTAATGTAGAGAGATTAGGATGGATATATAGATTTTGAAATTCCTTCTGATTTGATTCCTTCTGTTTCTTCCAAAAATGATTACATCTCTGATTAATCCCTAAATATTTCACTTCATGTTTTACTGGGATTGAAAACATGTCTTTTTCCAGACAAGAGTACAGGGGGAGTAATTCACATTTTTGTAAGTTTAGTCAAAGGCCAGAAGCTTTTGAGGAAATGGAAATAATTTGCAGGGCTTTCATTACCATGTTTCTGTCTTTTAGAAAAATGCCGTGTTTATCTAATGTGAGCTGCAGTGGCGTGTTGTCTGCTGTGATGCACTTAGTCGTTATTACAGTAAAACGTACCTACCATGCCTGATTACAAGAAATGCTAAATGGCGTATACTAACGCTTTTCTACCTACAAGGCCCAAAGCGCTTTACCGTCACACACACATTCACACACTGATGGCGGCTCCGCTGCCAAACACAGGCGCCCCCACCACCAGAGGCAAGGTGGGGTTCGGGGTCTTGCCAAAGGACGTATCAACTCAGGGGTGTGCAAGGCGGGAATCAACCCTGCAGTCTTACGATTTTTTAATTTTATTTTTATTTAACCAGTTGAGATTAAAAACCTCTTTTTCAAGGGAGTCCAGGCCAAGCAGCAACTAAAATACAGTTATGTAATTACAAAGAGCAAAATAACAGGAAATAACAAACCGATTATGAAAAACAAGTGCATGTTATGGAGTCAGCCCGAAGACCTCTCAGTTTACATTTAAAAGCATTCATGGAAATCAACTCTGTCAAGTGCCAGTCCTTCTGCAACATGTTCCATGCATAAGGTGCAGAGTGGGTCGACCGCCCTACCGCTGCACCACAGCCGCCGCCTTACTTAAATAAATATCCTGACAGCATTTTGAATCGATACAAGTATTGCCAAACTGTCACGATTTATCGCCAAAAAAAACATTTCCAACACCATAGTGTTGCTCCCTGTGCTTTCATCTGAGTGGGAAACGGATCCACACGGCTCTAGAGAGGTTCAGGTTTCTGACCCTGACCCTGTCCTAGACAGATCGATCTGGTTGTATCATAGGAAATTAAAATGGATTCATTGATCAATCAGTGAATCGTCACATGACCTAGCAGGGGCGTTAGTGACAAAGTACTTAAAGTGTCATGAGGGAGTGTTTAGGGCAGTCTTCCATTCATCACCTTCACAGAGGCACGAAGTCAGGGCTGGCCAATCCTGGTCCTCAAAAGCAACAACCAGGCCTAGTCCCAGCTCTCCTTGGGCTGACGATGCTGACGATCTCAATCTGGTGTGTTCAGTCAATCAGGATGTGGAATCACTTGAGTCAGCCAATCAGTGGCAAGCTGGTCAGGGAGAGCTGGAAAACAGACACAGTTGTGGCTCCTGGGGACCAGGGTTGGCCAGCCTGGTCTATACTCATCTATACTCAACGCCTATAGAAACGGCTACAAAAATAAAAGCAGCCTCTGAAGGAGAAGAGGAGGGTCGGATTATACCAGCCTTTAAACTTTGAAGGGACAGATGAGACCTCGAGAGAAGGTTTGATTGCTGAACACAGAACAGCAGTAGTAGGAGTTGTAGCATCGCAAAGTTCATTACTACACCCTTTTAATTACAGTTAGATTTTGTTAGGAAAACTGGAGGAATTTCCTAAAATGAGCTGTACCTTTAAATTTGTGATGGTCTAAATGAGGAAAATACCAACACTTGTAAAGATTGATTAGCCTCTGTCGAATAAGGAGCTGAAAGAATGCCCAAAAGTCCAATGAGGTGGAAAATCCAGTCAGGCAGCAGTGGGTGGTTCCATTTTTAAAGTAAAGAGCTGGAATCTGGATCAGAACTCCGATCAAAAGATGATCGGAGTTCTGATCCAGATTCCAGCTCAGACAGGAAAACAAAGATGTTCATGGTTCTGTTGGTCTGCAGATGGATGATGAGAAAGGGGCGGAGCTTGGAGACTGTGACCCGCCCAGCCTATTTTCTATGTCACAATAGAACATGTGTAAAAATGTAAGGCCTGGGGGCCAAATGTGGCCCTCCATGTCAATGTATGTGGCCCGCGAGAGCATAAAGGTTGATAATTTCTTAAAATAAAAGTTTTTTTAGTTAATTACATATTATTTATGTGTCGCTGCAGTTGTAATTATTCAGTGTTTGCAGGTCTTGTGTGTGTTTGCAGACAAGTTGTTGTCCTCAAACCATCAGTTGGATGCAAGGCTGTGTGCAACCTTTTTTGTAAAATGTTACACTATAATTCATGTTCTTTCTAGCTCAGTTTGATGTTATTTCTCTTTATTTACTTGGACAGTCTGATCCTTCATTAATGGAGTTCTGCAGGTTTTCATAAACAGACAAATGTCCAGGGATTTATGCTAAAGTAACTTAACTTAAACTTATGTTTTCTATGCAACTATAATTGTTAAACTAAATGAGTAATGAGTAATTTAACATCAAGGAGTAGTTACATTTATTTTTCATTACATTTAGTACATGTTTAAGTCTGTCTGGCCCTTTGAGGACAGCTATATGCTGATGTGGCCCTTAGTGAAAATGAGTTTGACCCCCCTGCCAAAGAACGTCATTTTTTCATCTGATCCTGATTCACAACAATACGAATAAAGAAATACTCAGAAATTTAAATTTGAAGTTAATTCTCTTTATAAATGTCCTACATCATCCGAAAAATGCCCCAAGAACATGTTTGAAACACCAAAAACACCATTTTTGTTGGAGTGGGTCTTTACAAAGTACCTCTAGCATCTAAAGAAACTGATGGAAAATGTTGTTTCTACAACTTACGGTTGGGGAGATTCAGGCCAGGTAGCGCTTTCTACCCTCTATTGAAGGCCCAAAGCGCTTTACAGTCACAGTACCATTCACCCATTCACACACACGTTCACACACTGATGGTGGCTCCGCTGCTGAACACTGGCGCCAACCTCCCACCAGAGGCGAGGTGAGGTTCAGTGTCTTGCCCAAGGACACTTCGACACATGGGCGTGCAAGGCGGGAATCAAACCTGCAATCTTACGATCATGGGTGGACCGCCCTACCACTGCACCACGGTATAGACCTTTAAAGTGTGGTCCCATACATTCCTCATGGTAAAAATATGTCTTCAGATAAAATGGTACCAAAAGCAAGTTGATGTTGATGACTGTGTAGAAGAAATGTGACCTAATAGCTCCGGCATTAAACATAATAAAACATAATAGAGAAATAAACCACAAAATCTGATTGTTTTCAGCAATAAAAGAGAAGAACTCTGGTTGATTAAACACAGTCACAGTAAGTATAAACTTTTATCTTTTGAACCGTTGTTTTCATGCAACATCACTGGATTGTCTTTTTACCAAAAATGTTTTACATTTTCATCCGAACACGTTCCAAAGGCTGTAAACTGAAAGAACTGAAAGAGCTCAGGAAGAGGTCGATCACACAGAAGCAGTCCTGCTAGAAACACAAAGGTTTCTACTTGGCAAAGTGTGTCATCACAGAGACAGGATGTCAGGTTGCCACATGCGTGTCCTCCTTAACATCTCCTGCCTCATCACAGCCAGCCTCCAGGCCTGGGGAGGGTTGTTGACCACAGACAGGTTTAGGTCAGTCAGCAGGAAGAGGCTCTGTGTAGCTCCAGAGTAGAAAGGTTCTGTCTCCGTGATTTAGAGTGAATGGCTGCTGACACATTCACTCAGTCAGCTTGGCGTGCAGCTCCGGCTCCGCCTTGCTGTCAGGAATCACAGCAGGAGAGGCAGAGTGATGCGTCTCAGGGTCAGGGTCACTTGTTTCCACCACAGAAGCTGACTGACAACAGTGTGACCGGGTTCGGCGGCGTTTTGGATGTACTCAGAACTTGGAGAACATGTCCCTTCTCAAACAGCGGGGGAGAGAGCTTGAGCGCTTCGATGGACTCTCACTGATTTACTGGTATGTGAGGAAAACGTTGAAGTAGGGTTCAGTCAGTTGGCTGGAAGACGGACGGCTGTTGCAAAAGTTTAGCAGATAACTACATCGATTTTTTTCCTAGTTGTATCCAATCCTCTACTGCATCAGTTTCATCAGCCCCTATCCGTCTGTGCAACTCGCTGTTCAACGGTGATGTTATTTCTAAATACAATTACAACATTTTGCTGTGGTTATTGTTCATAATACTTAGATGAACAACAATCCTAGGGGCATGAGTTTGTTTTAAACTGGATGAGTTGTGTCAATGTACAACACTGAGATATAACAAATGACTACCTTAAATACTGTGTAAAATGTTTTTAATGGGAAGGTAACAATTGATTTACATGAAAAAGTATGTTTCAGGCATGACCACAGACCTTAGAAGGTCCAGAAGGTTTTCTCAAGACTTATCCAGAACTGAGGAAGTCCCAATAAAGAAAACTTTATAAATGCTTGATTTCCATTTACAACAAAACTTAAAATGTACCTGATGGTCAGCACAGCATTCATTTATTATAAAAACAAAGAATTGACAACCATTTAATTGAATAAACGGTGGATTGTTCACTTATTGAAACAATAAAAACAAATAAATTAAAAGTGCATCATTTAGTCATTGAAAAACTATGGAAGCGTATTGAATTCAGTTAATAAAATTGAGTGATCTCCATTCTAATTTTTTTGTAGACATGGTCTGTGCAGAAAATGAATTTGTGGATAAACAGCATCCGTCTGTTTGAGCTCTGAGGTCTGCCTTGTCGCTGATGCTTGTGAAGCTGCAGAGGCAGGCAGGGACCGTCAACAAACTACACACATACAACTCAGACAGCAATAGCAGATTCTCAGTGATTTGCCATACATAATTTCAAAAACATCACTCATTATTGTTAAAACCAACTCAACAGAAATCCCCATTACTGTTTCTCTCAGAGTGGACCAGCGTGTTTGAGTTCTGCAAGTTATAGACGCGTCCTCATCTCCTCGCTTCTGGACTACAACTGATGTAGTCCTAAAAATGAGAGCGAAAACCAGAAAAAATGCAAAAAAATGATATCAAAATTAAAATAAAGAAGAATATGTCAAAGACAGAAAAAAATGATATCAAAAAGAATTCTAAAAAACAGACTGTTGAGCATCCAGCAGGTCCTGCACAGACTTTGCTCCCTGATATTATAGTCAGGGTTGAATCACAATCAAAATTAATAAACAAACAGTTCATTCTGGTCAATATTTAATACTTCCCTGACATGTTTGTGGATAAAGTCAGTAGGAAGAACAGAGGTTGATGTGGTGACCAACACACAAACTGAACAGATCACGTCTGTGACACGGACACGTTGAGGCTTTTCTACTTTGAATTGGAGAGCGTCTTCATGGACAGATGAGGCCACAGCCCACCATGTTTGGAGATTGCAGATCACCTGTTTAACTTTTATTTATAAACTGGCTACAATATGCATCACAGTACAATTATAATTTGCAGTCACTGAAAGCTGCATCGGCCATTTAACAAGATAATTTAAAATCAACAAAGAGTTAAAGTTGTTTAAACAAGAGTAATAATAATAAATACACTAAAATAATCTCATGACCACAATACAGTTTTAAAAACATCTAACGTTGCAGTTCGGTCCTCTACCAGAGGCCTGGGAGCTTGGGGGTCCTGCAGGATCTTAGCTTTTCCTGTTCTTTTCTGGACTGAGAGGTCTGTGCAGGGATCTGCTGCAGCCCCTGCTGCTGCCCCCAGTGCTCCAATTACCACGGGCACCACTGTCACCTTCACCTTCCAGGCTTTCTCCAGTTCTGCTCTGAGGCCAGGAGCCGTTGTTTGGCAGCTTCCAGTGGTTCAGGTGTGGCATGTGGCTGAAGCTCTTAGGTCCTTGCATTTTCACTTGCAGCTCTTTGAGCCTCTGCCAGCTGACTCCCGTCCGTCAGAGCTGCCTTGGTTTTCATCTCAAGTTGAGGTAGCAGTTGCTGTTTGTGAATGATGGAACTTTAAGCTACAAGTTGTCACTACCGGCTTAAATAAAGGCTATGACAATCAAGTAAGAGCTAACAAATGTTTATTTTTAAACCAATTTACCCAAATGAATCTGGAAAAGGGAGAAATGATAATAATAATAATTATAAACTTTATTTGTATAGCACCTTTCAAGATAAAATTCACAAAGTGCTTCACAGTAAAACACAAAATATAAAAAAGAATTATGAAAAAGTAATTTTAAAAATATGTTTTTAGCTGCTTTTTAAAAGATAACACTGAGTCTGCAGATCTGAGGCTGAGAGGAAGGGAGTTCCAGAGCGATGGAGTCGCTGCTGCAAAGACTCTGTCACCTTTAGTCTCTAACAACCAGCAGACCCTGGTCACATGACCTCAGGGACCTGCTGGGAGTGGACGGCTGCAAAAGGTCTTTTATATAGACCGGTGCAGTAATCAAGACGAGAAAGTATAAAAATGTGGATGAGCATCTCCAACTCAGAAGGAGACACAATTGGACTCAGTTTGGCAATGTTTTTAAGATGATAAAAACAAGAAAGAACAAGTGACCCGACATGAGAGTCATGGGATAAAACCAGGTCTAGAGTCACCCCGAGGTTCCTGACAGGCTTGATAGAGAAAGCAAGTGGACCGAACCACTGGACTATCCGGGGGAGGCAACTGTCAGGAGCACAGACTAGAACCTCCGTTTTGGCTTCATTTAGTTGGAGAAAATGATCATTCATCCAACTTGACTGAATCCAGACACCTGCGTAAAATCTGGGGTTTAAAAGACACATAAAGCTGAATGTCATCAGCATAAAAATAACAAGACATATCATTAAAAGAACTTAAACTATGCCGCAGAGGCAGCAGATATCAAATAAACAATAAAGGTCCCAAAACTGAGCCTTGTGGCCCACCAGACGTGAGGAATGCAGAAGAGGACTTAAACTTGGAAAAACTAAAGAAAAAGATCTACCAGATAGATATGAGGAGAACCAGTTTAAAGCGGATACACAAATCCCGTTTTTTAGCCTGTCCAGGAGGACATACTGGTCAACAGTGTCGAAGGCTGCGGTCAAGTCCAGTAACAGTAACAGAGTATTTTCCTGCATCACTCTCTGCATCAGGATGTCATTAGTGACTCTGAGAAGGGGGTGTCAGTGGCATGAGCTCTGCCAAATCTGACTGAAACTGATCAAAAATGCTGTGAGTGTCCAGAGGAGCTGTAAGTTCTTTAGCAACAACTTTTTCTAACATTTTGGACATGAATGGGAGATTAGAAAAAGGTCTAAAACTGCTCAAGAGGGAGGAGTCAAGCCCGGGTTTGTTAAGGATTGAATTATCCATTAATAGTGTGACTCCAGTGTGGGTTGCCCACTGGATAATGTTAATTGCCTATTGTTCTCACTGTGAAAGCATATAAATATATAAATCATTGAAGCCATTAAATATAACGATCTATTACTGTCTCTCTGGATGTTCAGAGCTCATTGGCACTTCCCTGTCGAGTAGCTCCAGAGGTTGTGTCTGCTGGATCTTAATGACTGTCATCCTCAGCCAGGACGATGTGGAGCCATTTGCCCCCACTTTTAGCCAGGGAACTCCAGCAGGATTTCATTCCTAACTAAACTCACTTCCCTCCAGTTTCTCTGCAGGTCATGACAAAGAGCAGAGATCTTGCTTGGAGTGAAAGCTAAACTCTGCTAAACAACCTCTTGCCCACCTCTGTGTCAATGTGGTGAAACGGCTAAAGCCTCAGTCCCAACAGCCCTGACGGACGGATGCTGGCTGTCTGCGGGTGGAAAATGGGCAAACCTGCACGGGGCACATGGGTGGCACGCTGGAAATCGCTCAGTGAGATGAAAATGTTCATGCACCTCTTTCCACGGGATGCTGCAGACGACAGGTTATAGTGAACACTTGTACCACAGGTAGAGCTAAGTAAGGGGGAAGTGGGTAAGACGCAGGTGTGTGGTTCATGCATTTGACCTTTAATTTATTACATCAAAGCTAAAGACCTAAAATGCTAATTATGCTAACTACGCTAGCAATGCTAATGTGGCTAAAAGTGCTAGCATAGCGATCAGCATCATTAACTGGTTAAGAAAAACACATTACCTAAAATGCTAATTATGCTAACTACGCTAGCTATGCTAATGTAGCTAAAAGTGCTAGCATAGCGATCAGCATTATCAACTCTGTCAGAAAAACACATTGCTCATTAAGCTAGCTATGCTAACAATGCAAGTTATGCTAACATAGCTAAAATTGCTAGCATAGCGAACAGCATCATCAACTGACACAGAAAAACAAATTGCTCCATTGGTGAGAGCTATGTGTCAGTAGTTGATCAAAAAAATCCCACTTTTTTCAAAATGGCCGCTTTTCTGTTGATTTTATCTCCTTAGCAACCATTTTATGTTTTAGTCACCTCGGGATGATGAAAAGATTGAGGTCAGTTTGAGACGAATCGGATAAAGTAAACTTTATCCGATGACTTTCTGTCCTTTGCAACAGTGGTTTATGCTGACCACGCCCACATTCCTTATATGTTCATATCCAGTGTTTTTCAATGTATTCAGTTGCTGATATGGATACATGCATTAAAATGTCACTTTATTGCATTAAAAGGCATGGGAGGTATAACAGTGCGCGACTTTGCGAGCTCGAGTTACGAGACGATTGATGAAAATTCCAACGACGAGTTTTCGTTTGTATCTGGTGCTAAAGGTGCTTTTTGAGAAAATTCCAGATGGCGGCCTTTTCCCAGGGTCAAAGGTCAACGACACTTCTGTGGTGTTTGTAGACTGGAGCTGGCAGCAAGTGTGTGCAATTGCGTGAAAATCGCTCAAACAAAAGTGTCCTTTCCCCATATTGTGGGAAAACACAAAAATCGCCAATTCTCAGAGTTCGTCACAAAATGGCCGCCAAGCCGTAGGTCGTGTGGCCGTCCCATTATGATTTCAAAACTTCTTTGGGATATCCCCGACACGTGTGTTTTGGTTTCGCGACTGTATTTTGAAGTACATTTTGTTGGGCCCCATACGCGATTTTCGGCCCATTCATTTTTTTGACGGGATCGCTGGCCGTGATGTCATCGTCTTCGGGGGGGTGACGTTGACTTTGTGGAAAATTCATTTGCAATTTATCCCAGGTGTGTGCACGTTTTGGTGACTTTTCCAGCATGCGGCGGGGGTCACATTCTCGCCGAAGTCGTCGTTCCAACTGCGAAAACAATCTGGTCCTTGCAGTCAGTGATGCTGCTGCTGGCCATCATAAAAACATCTCCAAAAATAAATCACAGATGTTTTCTAGACTTACCAATAAAGGCTGAAGCTTGGCCTGGAGAGTGTTGAATAAAACGCTGTCAGCATCCATCCTCAGCTTCCTGACACACCAAACACAGAAACACGTTAATGTGACGCAGTGGATCAGAACTGGAAGCATGTGGACCCGGTCTAAGTCAGACCTGCATGAGCTCAACAGTTAGTCCTTGTTCTGTGCTCATCCATTTCCAGTTCTGTGTGCACAGAACAAAGTTTTAGCCAGAAACCGTTATTTAATAATGTGCTGATGCAAAAAGGTCTCCTGGTGAAAATCCCGTGCACACATTCAAATGTCAGCTGAATGACATCCTGCCTTGTGTAGTTAGTGTAAATCTGAACAGGGTTTTTTGTGTTTCATGACACATTTGTTGTGATTCTGGTCAAAGGAAATTTAGTTTGAAACGCTGAATGAAACAGAACTAGGGGTTTTTGTTTCAGAAACTCCCTTCTTGCAGCCGTAGAGTAGAAACATGGTTGAGTCTGTTGGTGCAGGCTTTAAAGACTCCCGTCATACCAGGACGGCTGGTTGCTAAGGATTGTTCTAAATGCACAGCTTTAGTGAATATGTCTGAGCACAAGCTTGAAGTATGGTCAACCCATCCCCAGTGGAGCATCAGGCCTGAAAGGTCATGGCGATTGCATCATTATTGTTGCTAATCTGCCTCAGTTTGGAATCAGTGAAGTTAGTGGAAGAAATCTGGACAGGTGGAGCAGCAGAGCTGATGCTGCTGTGTGAACAGGATAGGACTCGGGAGACCGCCCTGAGGGACACCAAAGTCCCAAAAGCAACTTTAATGCTTAAATGATCCGTATTTGGCTCCTGCTCATGGATGCTGGATAGAACATGTGTTCAGTTGTGTGTTAAATGTGGGATGATACTGGGATCTGTCACTCACCCTGAAAAGATAGTCCCACAAAAAACAAGCAAAACTTGTTCTTTGACTTTTAAGGTTTGAAATAAAGTTGACTTAAATGACTGGTGATTGACACTGGGAGACGGACAATTAAAGGAGTCCATTTGTGCTGCGTTGGCCTCGGGGGGAGCAGTCGGTCAGCTAAACGTGGATGCTGAGTGGACAGCTTCAGCTGGCTTTAAGGGGAGCTGAAGGGAGCTGGAAACACTGCATGGAGACCCGGACTCCCAGATCCAATCTGTGTGGACATCACTGCGTCACACGAAGGACCGTCCTCTGCGTCCTCATGATTCTCTCCTCTCAGAAGTTACCTGAGCTCTGGGACTACTTCCTCATCTATGTCTCAGGCGCTCTAGAGTTCAATCCAGAAAGCAAAGACGTCGACCTGGGACTGTTCCCCTTAAGGATGAACCCCACCATTAAAACCAGGTAGGTTTCTCAGATGCTAAATGTGGTTGTTTTGGTTTGGGGTAAAAAAAAAAAAATGAAACTCAGTGCACATCAGAAGAAAGAGGTGAAGTTTTCATTAAGATGACAGAGCTGAACTTGTTCATTCTCACTGCAGCTGAATCTGTAGAACGTGTTCCTTTCTGCATTCTGAGGATGAATCCTGAATACTGAGAGTGTCTGCAGTGGTTTTGGTAACATTTGGTTTGGCTGTTGAAGAGTGTCTTCATGCTTGAGGATGCGCTCGTGTTCTGTCAGCTGTTAGCTTCGTTCTCGGTCGTGTGGATTCAGTTTTCTATCAAATGTTTTATTACATTTGAAGATAAATTCAGAGGATTATGGAGCTGATGCCTTTAGAATATTAACATGAACTGAACAGAAAACGTGCAGCAAACGGTCCTGAATTCTTTTCGTATTTCTTAATAAAAACTGTTACTGTGGTCAAAACTAGATAAGAAGCTCTAACCGAGACTGCAGATAGCAGATAATCCCAAACGTCACTTTTAACTTTAAATAAAGTAGCAGTTCACATCTGATGTCTGATAAATACCTGAATACCTGGGCAGGTTTTATCATCCAGTCCTGATGATTGTAATTCCTTCCCAGGAGGCAGCTGTGGTGCAAAGGCAGGGCGGTCAACCTCTAATGGGATTCAGTTCCCACCTTGCCCACCTCTGTGTCAAAGTGTCCTTGAGCAAGATACTGAACCCGCATTGCTCCTGGTGGTTGAAGCTGTGTGTGAGGCGGCGCTGCCATCAGTGTGTGAAGATGTGTGTGTGTGTGAGGCGGCGCTGCCATCAGTGTGTGAAGATGTGTGTGTGTGTGAGGCGGCGCTGCCATCAGTGTGTGAAGATGTGTGTGTGTGAGGCGGCGCTGCCATCAGTGTGTGAAGATGTGTGTGTGTGAGGCGGAGCTGCCATCAGTGTGTGAAGATGTGTGTGTGTGAGGCGGAGCTGCCATCAGTGTGTGAAGATGTGTGTGTGTGAGGCGGAGCCGCCATCAGTGTGTGAAGATGTGTGTGTGTGAGGCAGAGCCGCCATCAGTGTGTGAAGATGTGTGTGTGTGAGGCGGAGCCGCCATCAGTGTGTGAAGATGTGTGTGTGTGTGAGGCAGAGCCGCCATCAGTGTGTGAAGATGTGTGTGTGTGAGGCGGAGCCGCCATCAGTGTGTGAAGATGTGTGTGTGTGAGGCGGAGCCGCCATCAGTGTGTGAAGATGTGTGTGTGTGAGGCGGAGCCGCCATCAGTGTGTGAAGATGTGTGTGTGTGAGGCGGAGCCGCCATCAGTGTGTGAAGATGTGTGTGTGTGTGAGGCAGAGCCGCCATCAGTGTGTGAAGATGTGTGTGTGTGAGGCGGAGCCGCCATCAGTGTGTGAAGATGTGTGTGTGTGAGGCAGAGCCGCCATCAGTGTGTGAAGATGTGTGTGTGTGAGGCGGAGCCGCCATCAGTGTGTGAAGATGTGTGTGTGTGAGGCAGAGCCGCCATCAGTGTGTGAAGATGTGTGTGTGTGAGGCGGAGCCGCCATCAGTGTGTGAAGATGTGTGTGTGTGTGAGGCAGAGCCGCCATCAGTGTGTGAAGATGTGTGTGTGTGAGGCGGAGCCGCCATCAGTGTGTGAAGATGTGTGTGTGTGAGGCAGAGCCGCCATCAGTGTGTGAAGATGTGTGTGTGTGAGGCGGAGCCGCCATCAGTGTGTGAAGATGTGTGTGTGTGAGGCGGAGCCGCCATCAGTGTGTGAAGATGTGTGTGTGTGAGGCAGAGCCGCCATCAGTGTGTGAAGATGTGTGTGTGTGAGGCGGAGCCGCCATCAGTGTGTGAAGATGTGTGTGTGTGTGAGGCAGAGCCGCCATCAGTGTGTGAAGATGTGTGTGTGTGAGGCGGAGCCGCCATCAGTGTGTGAAGATGTGTGTGTGTGAGGCAGAGCCGCCATCAGTGTGTGAAGATGTGTGTGTGTGAGGCGGAGCCGCCATCAGTGTGTGAAGATGTGTGTGTGTGAGGCGGAGCCGCCATCAGTGTGTGAAGATGTGTGTGTGTGAGGCGGAGCCGCCATCAGTGTGTGAAGATGTGTGTGTGTGAGGCGGAGCCGCCATCAGTGTGTGAAGATGTGTGTGTGTGAGGCGGAGCCGCCATCAGTGTGTGAAGATGTGTGTGTGTGAGGCAGAGCCGCCATCAGTGTGTGAAGATGTGTGTGTGTGAGGCGGAGCCGCCATCAGTGTGTGAAGATGTGTGTGTGTGTGAATGGGACTGTAGCTGTGGGCCTTCATCGAGGTAGAGGAGCTCTTTGAAAACTCCTTTCTACCATTGAACTAGTTTCCAGTTCCAGACTAAAACATGGAGCTGTCAGCGCCTCTGTAGTTGTGTCCTTACAGCCCAACAGATGAAGCAACTTTCTCCTTTTTTAACTGATTAGAGGATACATTTCCACACTGCAGAGAACTTTAAATCCAGTATGCTAGTCCATGGGACCACCAGCTCCCATCCTGACCCGGTTGTCAGGTCTATAATATTTCCATTTGTTATCTGGTCTCTTCAGAAGAGAACTTATAGCATGAAGTGTTGAGATTGATAAAAAAAAATTACTATTTTAATCCATTTTAAAAGTTAGATTGAGACATTCTCATCCGTGAGTAGGGAGGGGTACCGAGCCCCGGTATTGAACGAGCACCGGGGCCAGATTCTTCAAAACTGCAGTATCTTTATTATTTATTAAGATCTGACCTGAACGGTTCTGCTATCAGTACTGGAGAAGTCACTTTATCTGCCGTATTTAACCCACCAAGTCAGTCAATTATCAGTTCATTAATGATGATATTAATTTGGCTATTCTCGCTGAATAGGACAGGTCTGCCTGGCTATTTGTGTGCACGGGGGGCGGGGCTGTTGTTCAGACAGCACCCGAGGCGTGCACGTGTAAAATGAATGAAATCTGTGCAAGAGCGGCCCGACTATGGTGTCAACCTGCTGCTATGATGACCGTATTTAGTGCTCTCTGTGTGGGACACACTGGAGGGGCGGGAGAATAAACGACTCTCAGCTGCAGAGGATGTGAACAGGTGAACAGGTGAACAGGTAGAGGAAAAACAGGTAGAGAGGCGGGGGGGGGAGGGGGGTTTGGATTCAGAGAGTTGGAAACACGGGCGTCAGGTTAGACGCAGCTTTCACTGCAGGAGTTGAAGCAGAGACTTTCTCTGAGGTGATGTTATGAACTCAAACATGTATGTAACCCTTGTGCTATCCTAGGCACTTTACCGTTGGGAGTTGGGTCATCTAGACCCACTAGACCAGTGTTTTTCAACCTTTTTTGAGCCACGGCACACTTTAACCTTGACAAAAATCCCGCGGCACACCAGTATCCAAAAAAAAAAGCAGAAATTCATGGCCTGTATCGCGGTACCGTCATTCTTATTAAAATGTCTTTAATAGAATCAAATAAAGGTCCTAAAAATCTGAGAGATGCTCTGTCTGCTCAGATAGTCTCCCTGGATGGTGTAAGTATAGCCCCCAATTCCACAGTTAGAAACCTTGGGGTCTTATTTGACCAGGATTTATCATTTAAGGCTCACATATCTCAGGCGTGTAGAACTGCCTTTTTTCACCTGCGGAACATTGCTAAGATCAGAAATATACTTTCTAAGAGTGATGCTGAAAAACTCATCCATGCATTTGTTACGTCGAGGCTGGATTACTGTAACTCCTTGTTAGCAGCGTGTCCTAAGAGTTCCTGAAGAAGTCTCCAGCTTGTTCAGAACGCAGCAGCTAGATTGTTAGCAGGAACTAGCAGAAGAGATCACATCACTCCTGTGTTAGTTTACCTTCACTGGATCCCAGTTGATTCTAGAATTAAGTTCAAGATCCTCCTGTTAACCTATAAGGCCTTACATGGAATGGCCCCGTCCTACATTAAGGACCTCATAGTCCCTTACCATCCAATCAGAACACTTCACTCACTAAATGCAGGACTGCTTGTGGTTCCTAGAATGAGTCAAAGTACAGTTGGAGGTAGAGCGTTTAGCCACCAAGCCCCTGTCTTATGGAATAAACTCCCAGCTCATGTAAGAGAGGCAGATTCAGTTTCTACATTCAAAGTTAGACTGAAAACATTCCTCTTTGGACAGGCTTATTGTCAGACTAGTTAGTATTCAGAGATTATTTAACTTAATGTTAATTGTTTAAATTAAACTAAATAACAATAACTATTATTTTAAAAGGCTGCTAGAAGTTGAAGCTGGGGTAACTATGGTGCACTGGGGCTCTGTCCTCTTTTCTGTCCTCTTTTCTTTTCTCATCTACCTCTACCCTTCCTCTCTTCTCTATCTGTGATCATCATTTATCATTTAGTTCTCCATGCCTCTGGTTGGTGCAGTGATTCATGTATTGTCCCCTCTTTCCCTCTCCCCTCCTGGGGAGTGGGAGTGCTTCCAGACTCCAGTTGGCCCATCCGTGCTCCTGTTCCTGACTGTGTACCTCGTCTCTGCTCCTGCTCCTACACCTGGCTGTGGTTCCTGTCTCCGGCTCGACTCGCGCCCCTGATTGTCCCCAACCCCGGCTGGATGAAGCTCGTCTGCTGGACTTTAAATATATAGATGTAGAGTTAGATAAGTTCATTCTTCTCTATGAGTTCTGGTAAATCGCCTGTCCGTCCTGGGGGAGGATCCCTCCTTCATGTGGGCACCCCTGAGGTTTCTTCATTTTTTTCCGGAATCCGGTTTTTTAGGAGTTTTTCCTTACCGCGAAGGGGGGTCTAAGGGCAGGGATGCCAGTATAGCTTAGTCAGTTTGTTAGTTTATTTTAGTATTTTCCTATTGACTCCTTGTACTCATCATCCTTTTGAGTCATGTTTTACTTCAAAGCCCATCGAGACGACTGTTGTTGTGATTTTGGGCTATACAAATAAAATTGAATTGAATTGAATTGAATAAATCCTGTTTGGATGAACACAGAGCTGAAATCCTGGAGATGGAAAATGTTGTTAGATCAGTGAATGAGGGCAATTTCCCACGGCACACTGGTTGAAAAACACTGGTCTAGACCCACTAGACAGAGCTCTGAACCTTTTTTTTTCAATGATTTGTGATCTTCACTGGTTCAATGGATTACATGAAATTTTTCCACCTTCATCCACCTTTGTCATGGTAGGGAGAACACGTCAAAGTAAGGGTGGGGTCATCCAAGACAGCACAAGGGTTAAACTGTTTTATATTTACATCATGACAGCAATATGCAAAACAGTTTCCTTTAAATAACTTCTATTTCATGTATTTTACTTTGAAGTTGGAAAAATGTATAAAGTAAAATGTTTTGTTAAAAAAACAATGTTGTTGCATAATGAGGAAATAAAACACTTTATGTTCTTAATTTGTTAGTTAGTTAGTTAGTTAGTTATTGTTCGTCCTCAAAAAGAATCGATAACAGTATCATTAAAATACTGGATCGATAAGCAGTATCAATAAGAGTAGTAGTACCATTAAAACCTTAACGATACCCATCCCTATGCATGAGGAATATTTCCTTCCATTTTTCAAGCTAATGCCCGTATGAGATAAACAAATCACTTCAAATATGTCAATTCTATGTCTAGATTAACATCTTTAACACCTCCGTCTTCAGATGAAGCAGCAGACTATCTTCAGCTCAGCATCCATGGGGGGCCAGCCTCTGCAAAAATGGTCTTATATAGAGATTTTTTCTCCCATAATTCAACACTGGTTTCTAAACAAAGTACTGAGAACAATCGCCACATGTTTGTTTGTGTTGTTCTTTCCAAATAATAATTGAGAAACCAATGATAGTCACAGCTAATCCTAGTCATGCTAGAATGAGGCCTCATATTACAAGTTGCTATCCGTAACTGTAATTTAAAAAATGTGTTCATTCATTGAACTAATCTACTAAATCTAAAAGGATTCTCATTTCTGCATGTTTTTAGGGTGTGTTCATGCTGAAAAAGCCTGTTGTTCCGGACCGAGTCTGCTTCATTTGGGCCGGGTCGAGTCCTAACCCTGCATTTGGTCTGTAGTCAGACTGGTGTCTACCGGAGATTTCAGTTTCTAACTAAAGATGTAAACGAAACCACATGACTAGAGATCTCTTCAGTCATTGGCCAGGAATCATGAGGGCGGGATCAATGAGAGAAGGAATAATGGAAGTCCTGGTCAGGATGGATCATCCATTCAAACTTGATGTTTCACTGACCCACTCTGAACGTCTGTAACAGCATCAGATTCAACCCTTTCTGCTGCAGCTGTGGTACGGCGGCGGCGTGCTGCAGGGCGGTTGCTGATGAGACTGAGAGGTAGCTCCGGTTGGTCCATAGTCATAGTCCTCCTGGCTTGGGGCCCAAAGTTCGGGGGGTGGCAGGTGAAGGGTGTTTCAGATGAAATAGGAGGACAGTGGGAGCTGTCCTTGAACTCTACAACTACATGTTTGAATAGTCCACCAATGTGGAAGTAAACAGGGTTCCATGCGCCCCCTCCTCCAGATTAAACGTCCCGTTTCAACACAAAGATGAATGTCAACGCTGAGAATGCATGAAAGTGGGCCTCCTCAGACGGAAGTGTCACACAGACGTAGAGATCTGGGGCCTCATTTCTAAAACTTTGCGTAGGATTTGCGTCAGAAGTGGCGTACGGATGAATCATAGGACGTGCGTACGCACAGAAATATTCGGATTTATTAAACCGTGCGCACGCACATCCTACGCATCCTTCCCTTAATAAATCACAACCAATTCTAAATGCTGAGCAGCTTTTGTGGCTTCATGACACGCCCATAGTTGCCCATAAATAGTCAGTGAAACGCCCACAAATGAAAATTCATTGATAGTGAAACCATGGCAAACACAGAGAGAAAATCAAAAAAACGTAACTTCACTCAATGTGAAGTAGAAGTTATCGTTGGCGAGGTGGAAAAGAGGAGAAAAATGTTGTTTGGAGGGCACAGTGTGGGCATTACTAATGCCAAAAAGGCACATGAGTGGCAAACGGTGGCAGACTGCCACGGGTGGGGGGGGGACACCGGAGCTGACCCCTCTTGATGAGAGAGTGGCAGCAATTATTGGGGAGTCCCTTTTAAGTGGAGTGGTGACTGAGGGGGGGGACACGACCCGCCAGATGCACCGGGTGACACCCCCCCAAAAGCTCCACCAGGACGGCTGGAGGAAGTGGGAACCGGCTCATAAGCCACTGGTCCTCGTTTGCCAGCAAGTCTTCTTGCTGTCTAAAGATGCGTTCACTCCCAATTCTTCCATTTGCCACATCTTCTAAGATCCAAGATCAGCCATTGTGGTCATTACGCATTGTGATGGGGCATTTTATTTCCATCCATTTAACTGCATCTGACAAGCTACAGATGTGGGTAATAATCCACGTGGAAATGGGAAATTGTTCATCAAATGTCATTTCTTGTTGCTTTCTGAATGGTTGAGACATACGCCATACATTGTTTTATCACAAAGAAAACAAACTAAAGGCATATGCATGAATACCATAATTCCATAGCTTATGAAGAAATGTTTTACTATGAAAACAACTTTCCCCAGTGGACAATTAATAGTCTGTCTGTCTGTCTGTCTGTCTGTCTGTCTGTCTGTCTGTCTGTCTGTCTGTCTGTCTGTCTGTCTGTCTGTCTGTCTGTCTGTCTGTCTGTCTGTCTGTCTGTCTGCACCTATATCTGCTCCTCCAGACGGACACATTGAGGAGAATATCAGTTTTGTACATTATTTCGTTCTGTTAACTATATTATTTATGAGGATGAATTGCACAACATGCCAATATTGCAGAACATATTTCACTTTTCTTTTTGCGAATATGTGTTCATTTGAATTTCTGTTGTAATTTTCTTTTGATTTTTTTTGTTTGTTTCTCTGCTGATGGATCAAACAGGTGTTCATGTAGCTGTTATTGTGAGACTTGCTTTGTGAAGTCTTCATGTTATTCATGAGGCAGTATTGTCATTTTCACTTTCACGTGTTTCTTCCATCTGCCGACGGTGTCGCCGTTTCTCATTTCACCCGTTTTTGTGCGTACGCCTGGGTCAGAGCTTGATGAAGGACCGCACATTTTCCCCTCAAGTTTGCTTTTTATAAATCTCAACTATTGCGTAGAGAGTGGCGTACGCCTTCTTTTGTGCGTACGCAACGTTTATAAATGAGGCTCCTGGTCTTTGGAGGAAGAAAGCATTCAGGTGGACATCTGCAGAGACACCGACGTCTTCATCAACGGCTGCAGAGATCCTGCAAGCTGCCAATCAAATGATATATTAATATATCATAAATCAAACAAATGAGCTTCCAAACATTTGTAACGTTATCAATAAACATTCAGCTCAGCTGTTCAATCGCTCTGCTGCTGCGTGGCGTTCACTTGCTGCTCTGAATGCTCACTTCCACTCTAATCTCATAAATTTACTAGAAAAAAGTTGTAAATGTACACATTTTTCCTCATAATATTACTACTTTGTCCTTTTTTTGTGACCCTAAACCTCCTTTGTGCA
Source organism: Oryzias curvinotus (assembly GCA_023969325.1). Classification (NCBI taxonomy): domain Eukaryota; kingdom Metazoa; phylum Chordata; class Actinopteri; order Beloniformes; family Adrianichthyidae; genus Oryzias; species Oryzias curvinotus. The sequence continues at coordinate 39,069,543 of CM043722.1, forward strand.
CTACAGCTAATTATCTTCTACTTTTATTCTCTGCAGTCTTGCATTTTTCCCCAAATACTGAGTAATTTGTAATCCCAAATTGAAAACAGCGTGCAGGTTCTTGGTGACGCTGGAGTTTTAGTGTGACAACGAGCGTTCTCTCTGTGCTGACCTTTGATAGCTTCACAATCAGGCAGAATCCACACGTCCTTTCAGCTCTTCCCCTGGCTTCCCTTCAGCTTCGTAGTGCATTTGAAAACACGCAGTGACAGTGGCGAGCCAGCTGATCTGCTGCGATGTGACACCATACCTTTCTGACACGTGGACTCCTGTGCTCCAACAATAAACAGTTCTGATGTCCTGCAGCGACAGGAGCCCAGCATGCTCTCATTAAGTCAGCATCTCTTCCTCTTATCTGGGACACGTCTGTTTGAAATTCAGACCTCTCCTCTTCTTCATCCTTGCTCCCACAGTAGTTTCTATTCCATGTCATAATGACGGAATTTAACCCTTGTTCTATCCTAGGCACGTTAACATTGGGAGTGGGGTCATCTAGACCCACTAGACAGAGCTCTGAACCTTTGTTCTTCAATGATTTGTGATCTTCACTGGTGTCCATGGATTACATGAAATCCTCTCCACCTTTATCCACCTTTGTCATGGTAGGAGAACACCTCAATGGAAGGGGGGGGGGGTCATAGGATAGAACAAGGGTTAAAGGATCTTTTACGACTAAACCCAGCCTGGAAGAACTGTCCTCCAGTTTATTAGACAACATCACATTCCTCATCTAATCAAATGGGTTAGACAGGGGTCGGCGACCTTTACCACCCAAAGAGCCGTTTGGATCCGTTTCCCACAGAAACACAGGGACAGAAACTACAGCCTTTGGAAAACCCGGAGTTTCCAGAACGGCATCATTTCACTGGTTTCTAAAGTTCCTGAAGAAATGTTCATTTTTTGATCCTCGGTCATTGAATGGGTTCAGAGGAGAGCTATTCCCCCAGAGTCCATAAAACTAGCAAACATGTGGTTAATAACCAGCAGTTAATCTGCTTCTCCAATAGATTTTTGTCAACAAACAACTGTTTTCTCATCTGGATCTGGATGCTTTGGGGCATAAAGCTGCGTCTTTATTCTGGGATGTCTTGCCACATTTGAGACTTTGTTATTTGCTAATTCCTCATGACATATGATGGTGGTGGACATATATGGATATGTATGGACATATATGGACATGTATGGTGGTGACGCAGGTCTGTAGTCACAAAGAACTTTACTGAGAAAATGTCTACATTTAGATTTATTGAACCCAATTCTCAGTCTGTTAGTTTTTTTTTTTTTTTTAAATGATCTTTATGAACCTTTCCTGTTTACCGCTCACCAGCACAGGGAACCATGAGGAGCAGCTGGCCTGGTTCCGAGCCGCTCCTACAAACACTTTAAACACAGAACACACTGACAGGAGAAAGCAGATGAGCTCCTCAGACACTTTGATTGGTGACAAGGAACGTTGGAACTGTGTTGAGTTTTTGGAATTTGTAGATTTGTGGCTTTCCAGGACCGTTCCAAATGTCTTCCACCTTCAAATGTTTGATTTCATTGAAAAACTGTTTGGAGAAAAGATTGAATGAATTTGTATCAGTACTAAAGAAACTGAATGAGAAGTAAAAGTGTGCTGTTTTTATTTATCGTAAAACCCTAAAGATGAATCACTGACTTCACTTGAGGAATGAGACCTGAAGGGAATGTTGGATCCTCAACACATTGAAAGATGTAAAACGTCTTTTAGTAATATTTCAAGCCTTTTCATGTCACTCTTTTACATTCCAGTGTAAATTCTCCTCTTTCTGCAGTTTTCCAAACACAGATGTAGCATAAAAGCATAACCGATTATTTATGGAACCAATTCATCCCAATAAACGAGGAAACTCTGGAATAATAAACATGAACCACACGTATCAACAACGTCTTTAGCAGCATCCTTGTAACATTAGACGGTTGGTTGCTGAATATTCTGCATTATTATTATGGTGGGTTTACTTTACTTTACTTTACTTTACTCCACAATAAATCCATTGTTGGAGTAAAGACTGTTTTTTTTTTCTGTTAAATGCAGATTTTTTTTTATTTTGAAGTCTCGTCTTCCATTTCCTCTTTTTCTGCCAAAAGGAACTTTCCGAATACGCGTTTTATGTTCACTTAGTTAATACTGTTAAAAATGACAAATATTTGACATTTAACAGTCATTTGTGAAGTGTAACTATGCAGCAGTGAGTATATGTGTATCTATGAATGTGTATTTGGTTCAAAATTCAGATTTTTGTGGCCATTTGTCATCTTGATGTTCAGTTTGGTGTCTGCATGTCTTTGCGTGGGCTTCCATAAGCGTAACGCTGCAGCCCCCCCCCCCCTTAGGGTTCATGTTGATCCTCCTTTAAAGGTAGTAAAGTGCAACATTTGAAGAACCACATCAACCTCAAAACGTCCCAATAGTTCCGCCGTAGGTGTCATTAACATAGCAGTTAGGTGATTTCAGCGATAGAAGATGTGCTTCTGCTCCTGAACCAGAGGAGACCACATCCCCATATCCTTCTGAGGAAACTAAAGGTCCAGTCTTTTAGGTTTTGCTCTCTACGAAGCTGCAGAACTGTCTAAAAACCACACAGGTTGGGTTTCCAGGCCTAAATCCCAGATGTGCTTGCAGTTGTGCTGAATGCTGAAAGTGTGAGTGCGTTTCTGCAGCTCGCTCCCGAAGCTCTATATTTAGCCTGCCCACATGACATATGGATTGTTGTGTATTATCCTTTTGTCATAAGCTGGCTGTGTGTTTATGAATGGCAGTCGCCGTATCTGCTGGCTAAGGTGCAGCTCAGCAGCAGAAATGCAGAGCAGTGAGTAGCTGGAGGGTCCGGATTCACACCAGCATCATGTTCCAGAGACTGAAAGTGCCTCTGGGATTTGCCAGGTATGTTTTTAACGACGTCTTCCTCTTCTTCCTCTTCATCTTCTTCGTCCGCCTCCGACACAGTGGTGGTGAATGTTGATGAAGCCGTACAGGATTACTAATGAACACTGACCCTGGTACGCACGCACCAAACACAGGTTTGTGTGGGGCGGAAGTGGACTTAGAAACAGGCTTTAAGGGATTCCAGTGGATCCTTAGGGTTCTAGTGGATCCTTAGGGTTCTTGTGGATCCTTAGGGTTCCAGTGGATCTTTAGGGTTCCAGTGGATCTTTAGGGTTCCAGTGGATCTTTAGGGTTCTAGTGGATCTTTAGGGATCCAGTGGATCTTTAGGGTTCCAATAGATCTTTAGGGTTCCAGTGGATCTTTAGGGTTCCAGTGGATCTTTAGGGTTCCAGTGGATCTTTAGGGTTCCAGTGGATCTGCTGGCATTTGTGCTAAACTGCGAGAGGAAAACAGTTCTAGTCGTACAGCGTTCAGTATTATACCTAATGTCTGTATTTGTTTCTCATGGAGAACAAATCAAAAGCATCAGAACATCATGATATTCTATTTGAAATATTAGTCCCCTAAAGACATGGCGGAGGTGTAAGAAACAGATACTGTTTCATTCAAACGTTTGAGCAGCTTTGGTTGTAAAAGGGCGTTTTATGAATAAACTGATTGGATCAGGAAAGAAAAAGTGTTGGGTCAGAAAAAACTGGACAGCATCAGTGCTGCGTCACAGATAGCTCTCATTGTTCTCAAATAGGAACTTTGAAAGACTGTTTTCAGTGTTAAATCATATCTGGAAGCTTTAAAAGGTGAAACACTGCTTTTGTTGGAACAAGCATGGTGGTAGGGATGTCCCCATCCGGTCACGTGATCAGATGTCGTCTCCCGATTGGTGATTGGATATGATTGTTTTTTTTTATTGTTTTGATCTGAACTGGATATTTCCAGCTTGTTTTAAATAAACGTCCCGGTAGACGTCTGTATATCATGAACGGATCCCAACATTCTGTCGTAGAGCGCAGAGGCGGCTAACGGCTGACAAACACAGCTCCGTGACGTTAGCTAAATGTTCACAGACTCAGACTTTGGGGATCAATAACTCTTTTAATAAACATTGTACAGTGACAGCAAGTTTCTTGCTGTTTTTGTCCTAATGCAAACAACGACCTATAAAGGCTTTCAACAGGAAAAAGATCAGGTTTTTGTTTCTCTGTGATGAGAACGACGCCGTCCTGCTGCCGACAGCGAGGCGGCCGCAGAGTGACCTCTGACCTCCATGAAGGCTAGACGCCCGGCTGACAGATACCTCAGATCTGTGACAAATGTATGACCGGCTTTATCCACAGACAAGAAACCATAACCCTGGTCTATCCTAGGCCCGTTAACGTTGGGAGTGGGGTCACTAGACCCACTAGACAGTGGGGTCATCTAGACCCACTAGACAGTGGGGTCACTAGACCCACTAGACAGTGGGGTCATCTAGACCCACTAGACAGTGGGGTCACTAGACCCACTAGACAGTGGGGTCATCTAGACCCACTAGACAGTGGGGTCATCTAGACCCACTAGACAGTGGGGTCATCTTGACCCACTAGACAGAGCTCTGAACCTTTGTTCTTCAATGATTTGTGATCTTCACTGGTGTCCATGGATTACATGAAATCCTCTCCACCTTTATCCACCTTTGTCATGGTAGGAGAACACCTCAATGGAAGGGGGGGGGGTCATAGGATAGAACAAGGGTTAAAGGATCTTTTAAGACTAAACCCAGCCTGGAAGAACTGTCCTCCAGTTTATTAGACAACATCACATTCCTCATCTAATAGAACAAGGGCTGAATGTGTTGGTGCACCCCCCCCCCCCCACAATCAGCATTTTCTGCATCCAGAATCCTAAGAGACAACATGATGGGGTCAAACGGGGAGAACTCACACATCCAGGTGTGCAGACGTCCCTAATCCTGTCAGAGTTGTAGTGAAAACAGCCTTTAGTCTGCGTCATGGATGAATCACTTATGTCTACCAGCTGTGGCCCTGTGGTAGAGCGTCTGTCCCTCCTCTAAAAACGGGACCCAGACCTCCCTGTGTGCATAGAGGGTTGGGTTGGGGGCTTAAACCACTAAATGGTTCCTGAGGCAGCCGTGTCTGCAGCTCAGCGCCCCCCCAGGGAGGATGTGGAGAACAAATTCACACATGCAGGCGTGTGACAGCCACTGGCACTTTGACCCTGGAGGTCAGTATTCTACTACCCCTCACAGAAACAAAGAGGAACATTTGGACATTTAGAGAGGACCTGTTTAATCCCAGGACAGAAAAGTGAGTTTCAGCAGCTGTGAAATGATCAGATGTGTGATCACAGTGTCTAAGACTATAGATCTATGGGATCTATGGCCAACTAGTGGATGAAAAGTAAGGATTATGTGTGGCCTCCAAAGGAAGTGGAGTCACTAAAGCATTGAGCTTCATGATGTTCGGGTTCAGTTATGACCGACGGTTTGTTTAGATCATTGACATGAATTTAAAATAGGACGTAAATGCATCATGGCTCCTTCAAGTGTCAGGCTGTAAAAAATCTCTCAGGTGGAACTTTGTGGAAACTGAAGAGTGACAAGTGGACCCCGCGTGGACGCCGGGAGAAGCGCGTGCACGGACACAGCGCTCGCTGTCATTCTGACTCTGGTTACGTAAGAGATTAAACGGTGGAAACGTTCGGCTCCGCCGCTCCGCCGCTGCCCCGCATTCCAGGCATCATGTGCGTGAGCGCCGGCTGCTGAGAGCGGAGGCTGCGTGTCCGTGCGTGTCAGCGACCTGTGCGCTCCGCGCCAACATGCCAACCTTCTCCGTGATGTACAAAGGCGCGGTGATCATCAGCAGGTAGGGGGGCTGCTGGGGGGGTCGCTGCCTCACAGACAGAACGCGCCGTTTCTGTGTTTCTATTGTTGTTTGTTTGTTTGTTTGTTTGTGGAAGGAGACTTTTTCACTGCGCAGCTTTCGATCGCACATGTAGACCGCGGGCGCGCGCGCGCGCCGCTGCCTGTTTGTTTTTCTGTTTGAAGGAGTGAAATGAGAGTTGAGTATCTTTAGTCCAAACATTAGACGGTCATTGACTCAATTATTAAAGCATTTAACTGCAGAAGTGAAAGTTCCCATTGGTCTGCTGATAAACGGGGGTCCACCGCGCATGCGCAGGGATGACCAGAGGGGTCTGAACCTGCAGGCTGGCAGTGTTTTCTTCCAGCAAAGCTCAGCTTTTCTCACAGCATACTTGACTATCAGCTGCTCCCGTTAGGGGGCGCCACAGCAGCTCATCCCCTCCCTCTAATCCTCTCCACTGCATCCCTCTGCTCCCACCGTCCTCCCCCATGACCTCCTCTCCATTCATGAACCTCTCCTTCTTGGCTGCTGGAACCAGTCTGACCTCTGACCTCTGGCATCAAGCAGACGTTTCCGTCCACAGAGCTGCTGCTCTCTGGAGGTTTTCTCTTTTAGGACCCTTCTCTGTCAACCCTAGAGGTGGTTGTGGGTGAAAATCCCAGTAGATCAGCAGTTTCTGATCTGCTTCAGAGTCACTTCCATCAGCTTCCTCGCTCTGATGCTGGTTGGACCTGCAGCAGGTGGTCTGGACCAGCGCTACATAAATGCACTGAGTTGCTGTCATTGTGTTAACGGGCAGATGGACAGGTGGGATGTTTTTTTTTAACATTGCAGCCTCAGCAAACTCTGACAATAAAACTCTGGAAAACAGAAGTGATTGGCTGGTTTCATCCAAACTCCTGCAGCAATGGTTTCAGGGGCATGAATGAGGTTCCGGGGGGGGGGGGGTCCAGATGGTATCAGTCCGGCCGATGTAGCGGACCAAAAAAAAGCTGCCCCTCTGGTGATAGAGGCAATTGGTAGGAGGCAATTGATCTGCCCTTGGTCTGGCTGGGCGTCTACCCGGTCAAAGGTCAAAGAAAAGCTTAGTCTCTATGTTCACTTGGGCCCTTAACTCCCCCACCACGTTAGGGTGGTGTCCATCAATGGAATGGGAGACATAGAAGTGGTCACTACAGTGTTCTCTTCCTGGCTGAAGGGAATTTGAACACTTTCATTTGTTCACTTGTGGACAGGAGCAGATGTTTTGGGGGCTTTAAGGCTCTGGGTGCTTTAGGTCAAAAAGGGTTTCTTCTACAAACCAAAACAAAACAACATCTGCATCCTGACTTTCTGCTACCTTTTGGGTTTTGAACGTACTTTTGTTAATTTGCTCGATCCTCGTTATCTCCTCTTTTTACCCAGGACACTCATGGGTCCGTATGGAGTCGACCGAGCCGTTCATTCCATTGAATTTACAGAGTGTGAAAATGGTTTGGGTAAGTGTCTTTGTGTCCCACTATGTGTACAGATGAAAGACCTACTTTGATAAAATGGTGTTTTTGGTGTTTTTAACATGCTCTTGTGACATTTTCTCCAAAAGGTCCATAAGCTCCTCTCTGAGCACCAGCCCCCCCCAATCCATTAAACGGAGTGGGATCCAAAGGTCATTTATGATCCTACATATGGATAAAGTTTACTCTGAAAGGCTTAGGAATAGGACAATATACGCCCTTTAAACATGCAAACAAATGCCTTTTTACGTGTAGGCAGTTTTCAAGTATGTGAAGCTTTTATTTAGAGTAAATATTACTTTGAAATATTGTTCATTATTGAAAAGTTGAATCCATTACAGACTGCCTCATTACCAGGAGAAACTCCAGTTATGTTAGTTAGTAATGTACTGCAGACATTTCCAGCAGCTGCGCTACTGAGGTAGAGCGGTCAGCCTGGAATTGTGAGGTTGCAGGTTTGTTTCTCACTTGCCTTCCTATATGTCAAAGTCTCTTTGGGCAAGACCCTCATGTTTGTAGTGGTTACAGGTTGGCACTCTGACTGACTGGAAAGCAGCTTGGGCCTTATTTTAGGCAGGAAACCATGATTATGATTATGATTATAAACTTGGTCTCAGAAGTTTACAGACCTGGAAGAAATGATGGTTTCTTGGTCATTTTTCAGAGAATCTGAAGGAAAAAAACAAAACTTTTTTTCCACTCATAGTTAGCGGTTGGATGAAACTAACCTGTTTTACTCAATTATTTATCGCCCCCCCCCGGCCCATATTCAGAATTTTTAACTGAGTTTTCCGACTTCCTATCGACTATTGTCTTAGATTCTGATCAAACGATAATAATAGGGGATTTTAATATTCACGTTGATGACCCCAGTGACTGTCTAGGAAAGGCTTTTGCAGCTTTATTAGATGATGTAGGTTTCACCCAAAATGTAAATGAACCCACTCACTGTCACAAGCACACCCTGGACCTCGTTCTAACCCATGGTATAGAGATCAGCCAGCTGAGTGTCCTTCCTCTTAACCCCATCATTTCTGATCACTTTCTGATTACCTTCCAGCTTACTTTAGAACGTGATACTGCCCCAGTGAATAAGAAACAACTTAGAAGAATCTTAACTGACCGTTCTGTGTCTGAGTTTAAACTCACAGTTCAGCCAGTACTTAGTGACATTCTGAGCAAATACTCTGAGTCCAGCTCCCATAGCATCAGTCCTAGTATAAATGACCACTTTGTTAATGATGCCTTACAAGCCCTCAGGAGTACACTCCATGTTGTTGCCCCCCTGAAACCTAAGTTCGTTAGACTAAACCGAGTAGCACCGTGGTTTAACGCTGAAACACGTTCTCTTAAACAAGAAACCCGTAAGTTGGAAAGAGAATGGCGCCGCTCCGGTTCAGAGCAGTCTCTGATTATCTGGAAATATAGCCTATTAAATTATAAAAAAGCTCTGCGTAGAGCTAGAAGCCAGTACTATTCAACCTTAATATCAGAGAATGGAAACAATCCCAGATTTCTTTTTAGCACTATTGCTAAATTAACTCACAGTCAGAGCTCAGTAGAACCACATGTTCCTGTTTCTCTCAGCTCTGATGATTTTCTTACATTTTTCATAGTAAAATCTCAAACATTAGACATAAGTTAAATCAAGTTATTCTTTCACCTCAGGGGTGTCCTTCATGTGGAAAAGTTTCTTTTTTTTTCCGTTTTTTTGTTGAGTTTTTCCTCACTGAGACGGAGGGTCTAAGGCAGGGATGTCTGTTTAGTATTTTCCTATTGAATTCTATGCACTCATGATCCTTTTGATTTCATGTTTCCTTTACAGTTACTGGTATGAAGCCCATTGAGACCACTGTTGTTCTGATTTTAACCTATAGAAATCAAATTGAATTGAATCTATTTCCTGTCAATAAATTCTTTTTAAATCCTAACAACAGCAGAAACTTCACTGATGACCTTTTTCTAAGGTTTCCATCCCCGATGATTTTGTTCTGAAAACATGAACTCAAGCTGATCCAAAAGCGTTTGATTGACAGCTAAAGGTAACCATCCTCACCTGTGACCCGTCTGTCTGTAATCAATGAGCACAAAAGGTCTGGGAGTTTCTGGACCCCAACAGACCCTTACATCCTGCATCCAGTGCTGCCCTGACATTTCTGGATCCTGAGTCACGGGGAAAGCTAAAGAGCTGTCAACACATCTACAGGAAAACACAGGAATGGGTAGAAGAAGACCTCCAGGAACTGAGAATGGCAGTCAGCAGTGTTCAGACTTTGATCAGGAGTAGAAAGTGAGGCGTTCTGTTCCAACCAAACCACGGTCACAAACATTTCTGCCAGAAAATCGTTAGGGATGCAAAGAAAAACCACCAAGACCTTCAGCTGTGACCCAGGACTCTGGAGAACTGAGGTGTGGATGTTTCCAGATGGACAATAAGGAGGCATCTGAAGAAAAATGGGCTGCATGGTCGCGTCCCCAGAAGAAAGACTTTTTTGCACAAATACCACAAATTAACTCGCTTACAAAATGGCAAACAGCCCAGAGACACGCCCCCAAAATTCTGGACCAAAGTCATTTGGAGGATGAGACCAAGATGGAACCTTTTATAAATGCTCCATTTGGAGGGGGGTCAACCGGGCCTATGGTGAAAAGAACACTGTTCCTACTGTGAAACACGGAGGCGGAGGGTTGATGGTTTGGGGATGTTGGAGCTCCAAAGGAAACTGTCGGAATTGATGGTGAGAGGAATGCAGCACAGACGATCCTGGAGGCAAACCTCAGCTGGGAGGCTGCTCATGGGACACCAGGACACCAAAACACCAGGCCGGGTCCACCTGCCATCGGTTCCACCAGAACCCGGGAAGGTTCTGGAGCGACCGTTTCCTGAGCCGCTCAGAGATCTCAAACGGGCCGTTCTAGCTAGAATGAAAGCAGCTGGAGGTTTTCTGCAGAGAAGAACGGCTGCTTCAGCGTTAGAGAGCAGGAAGAAGCTCGTCCACAACGACCAGCAGAGACGCCGAGCTGATGCAAGAGGAGGAACCAGGGAGGAAGACCTTTAGAACCGGGTCGTCTGGGAAGTTTCTGCTGTCGTTAGGATTTCAGAGAGAATTAATGACAGGAAGTGGTTTCATCCAACCACCAACTATGGGTGGAAACAAAGTTTGGGTGTTTTCATTCAGGTTCTCTGGAAATGACCAGAAACCATCATTTCTTCCAGAGTCTGTAAAACAAACAAAGAATGTAAATATAAAGAAATACTAAGAGCTTGAATAAAAAACAATGAACCTAAAAGTGTTGCTAAAAACTTTTTCCTCCAAAAGCTGCTGTTTTGTGTTTGCATTTTTGCTTTTGGCCAGCCGAAGGGAAAAGGGAGAGACATGAAAGAAATGTCCAAAAGACAAAACAGCAGCTGTTCCCATTTTGTCTCATTCAGTAACAGTTTTAGATGTATTGTTTTTTTATTCCAGTTTTCAGTATTTCTTTTAAGTTTTCAATGTTTACTTTTGAGTTTAACACCATTTTTAGAATTGTACTTAACTTTAAAATGTCTAATTTTCAAGTTTACAATCTTGTTTTTCATTAACTTCCCACAGAAGGGATGAGATCGATGCACAGAAATAAAGACAAGAATAAAGATGTGTGTCGGAGCATCTTAAAGACCAACTGTCACATTCTTTACTAGCTTTACTTTCTCTTTTCAATTCCTCAAAATCTTCCATCCAACTTTCTTAGAAATAACTGTGTCGCCTTATTTGTTTTACCTGTCAAAACCTCAAAAATGAGGATAGCTGTTGGTGAAAACGTCACATTTTACGTTTTCACCAACAGCTATCCTCAGTTATCCACCAGGACCATCAAAAACAAACGGACCAATCAAGTCAACATCACAGTCTATAGATGACTGACTTTATTTTTTCCTCTTTTTTAGTCGGGAGTAAAGATGAGCTTTCAGTTTGTCCTCTATTATAATAATACTCTGTGATTACAGAAAAAAGTATTTCACTGTAAAACGTTTCCAAAGATCCAAAAGCAGAAAAACACCAGACAGGTTCATTATTTATCTGGGAGTTTCCAGTTCCATCCAGATTCCAGCTGTTTAGGGGTCCTAACCCACTTTTTGAGGAGCTCCTGTACTGAGTAGACAGAAGGCCACAGCAGAGAGATAACAAGCTCCAACGGAAGACAAAGGAGTTCCAGACGCAGGACGAGTGGCCGTCTGAAATCAGGAAAGCGGTGGTTGGCTGAGCTAACGTGGCTCCGCCTCCTCTCTCCACAGGGATAAAGGTGATTGGAGGAGTGAAGGAACAAACTGGAGAGGAATTTGGAGTTTATGTCAAGCGGGTTTTACCTGGTGGCCTTGCTGCAGCTGATGGTAAGTCCACATAAAAACAAGGATTTGAAGAGATTAGGGCTTTCTTAGGCCTTAAGTCCTCCCATTTGTCGGGTGTCAAGGTCAGCTTCTGAATGTCACTCAAACGCATGTGTGAAGGTGAGACATGCTTGCAGAAGAACTCTCTAAAAACCTCTTAAAGCCTAAAACTCTGACATGCGTCCGGTGCTGTGGGTGTTTGGGTCGTCCGGGTCCGTGGAGGGTCAAGGAGGGGAGCGGCTGCCCCTTAAGGGGAGCTCAGGTGTGTCCTTCCAGGCTCGTACAACCACCTCAAGGGACGTCATGAAAATGGAACGTACCCTTGTCGTGCATGTGGGAAGTGACGTATTTATAAGGATAATGGAAGTTACAGGCACCTTTGGTGATGGTGTGGTACGATGTCCTGACACCCCAGTGGGGTACTGGCTCCTTACTGACCACGCGAGTGCTGCACGGACAGGGCGTGCACCGTCTGTGCCTGCAGGACGCCGTAGGATGGCAACACAAACTACAACTACACTGATTGTGTAACGTCCTCATTTGCTGCACACATAGCAGCCCCCACTCATCACATGAACAGCCCCCACAGACCTTTTTGGAGGAGAAAAAAGTCAAACCGATACGACACCCCTGCATCTGACCGGCTTCACTCTAACTGACCCTTGCGTGTTGTAGAAGTGTTCGCTGTGACCTGTTGCCGGCAGCAGGCCCCTAGAAAAAAACGTGCTTGAACTTTTAGCTCTACGGCTCGCTGAGCGGTCTGCCGTCTTTGTGTTTCGTGCGAGGCGCATACGGGTTTAGCCACGTACGGGTTTAGCCGCGTACGGGTTTAGGCGCGTACGGGTTTAGCCGCGTACGGGTTTAGCCACGTACGGGTTTAGCCGCGTACGGGTTTAGGCGCGTACGGGTTTAGCCGCGTACGGGTTTAGGCGCGTTTCCGTCTCCACCTGACGGCTTTCACTTCTATACCTGGGATCTAGACAGCTGTGCTTCTCAACAGATAGCTCACCAGAGGGGCAGCTCCACACACCATCTGTTTTAGTGTTTCTGGACTGGGGGGGCAGACTGAGTGAGCCTCCCCAACAGGAACAGCACCAAAGCAAATGTCCTCATAGCATCCTCCACAAAGCCACCAGGGTTTTCTGGAGTTCTGCAAACTGAGATTTCTTCAGAGATCCATCTCTCCTGTTCTCTGTGCCCCCCTGGGGGGGGGGGGTTCTTCCACTCTGTTCAAATTTGGAGAAATGGTCTCCAAACCACACGCTGTGACAGGGTCATAAACCTCTTCAGACTAACGAGGTGTGAGGAGCCGGTGAGTTCTGACATCTGCTCTGTGTTTGGCTGCTAACAGGAAACCTGATGGCCGGAGACCAGATCCTGGAGGTGAACGGGGACAGCCTTGTAGGAGTCACTAGTGAAAGGTAGTCTGTCAGTGGTCTGTGTTGATGAGAGGACTGAGCATTGTCATGACTGTGTTGCTCTTCTGGTAGAGCTGTGGACATCCTGAGAGCAGCTTCTGCAACCAATCACATGCGCCTTCTCATAGCCAGAGATGAAGAAGCAAAGTAAGTACATGTCTGAATCCTCAGGGTGAACCGTGAGAAGGTCTAAGGTCAAAGGTCCTCAGAAGACCATTCATTTCATTTGTTGAAGGCTGGCGGTGATGAGGGTGTCTGAGAGAAAAATATCTCCTTTTTTCACTTATTTCGTGTGTGTGTGTGATAAAATGCAAAAGCAGAACAAAACAAAACAGCGTTGGTCTGTGGGGCGTCTGTCTGCGCCGTCGGTCTGCGCCGTCGGTCTGCAACCTCAGTCTGCGGCGTCGGTCTGCGGCGTCGGTCTGCGGCGTCGGTCTGCGGCGTCGGTCTGCGGCGTCGGTCAGCGGCGTCGGTCAGCGGCGTCGGTCTGCGGGGCGTTGGTCTGTGGCGCGTCGGTCTGCGGGGCGTCACTCTGCGGGGCGTCTGTCTGCGCCGTCAGTCTGTAGGGGCGTCGGTCTGCAACGTCAGTCTGCGGCGTCGGTCTGCGGGGCGTCGGTCTGCGGGGCGTCGGTCTGCGGGGCGTCGGTCTGCGGGGCGTCGGTCTGCAATGTCAGTCTGCGGCGTCGGTCTGCGGGGCGTTGGTCTGTGGGGCGTTGGTCTGTGGGGCGTCGGTCTGCAATGTCAGTCTGCGGCGTTGGTCTGCGGGGCGTCGGCCTGCGGGGCGTCGGTCTGCAGGGCGTCAGTCTGCAGGGCGTCAGTCTGCGGCGTCGGTCTTCGGCGTCGGTCTGCAGTGTCGGTCAGCGGCGACGGTCTGCGGGGCGTTGGTCTGTGGGGCGTCGGTCTGCAACGTCAGTCTGCGCCGTCGGTCTGCAGGGGCGTTGGTCTGTGGGGCGTTGGTCTGTGGGGCGTCGGTCTGCAATGTCAGTCTGCAGCGTCGGTCTGCGGGGCGTTGGTCTGTGGGGCGTTGGTCTGTGGGGCGTCGGTCTGCAATGTCAGTCTGCGGCGTTGGTCTGCGGGGCGTCGGCCTGCGGGGCGTCGGTCTGCAGGGCGTCGGTCTGCAGGGCGTCAGTCTGCGGCGTCGGTCTTCGGCGTCGGTCTGCAGTGTCGGTCAGCGGCGACGGTCTGCGGGGCGTTGGTCTGCAACGTCGGTCTGCAGTGTCGGTCAGCGGCGACGGTCTGCGGGGCGTTGGTCTGTGGGGCGTCGGTCTGCAACGTCAGTCTGCGCCGTCGGTCTGCAGGGGCGTCGGTCTGCAACGTCAGTCTGCGGCGTCGGTCTGCGGCGTCGGTCTTCGGCGTCGGTCTGCGGCGTCGGTCTGCGGCGTCGGTCTTCTGCGTCGGTCAGCGGCGTCGGTCTGCGGGGCGTCGGTCTGCGGGGCGTTGGTCTGCGGGGCGTCGGTCTGCGGGGCGTCGGTCTGCGGGGTGTCACTCTGCGGGGCGTCTGTCTGCGGGGCGTCACTCTGCGGGGCGTCTGTCTGCGCCGTCGGTCTGCAACGTCAGTCTGCAGGGGCGTCGGTCTGCAACGTCGGCCTGCGGGACGTCGGTCTGCGGGGCGTCACTCTGCGGGGCGTCTGTCTGCGCCGTCGGTCTGCAACGTCAGTCTGCAGGGGCGTCGGTCTGCAACGTCAGTCTGCGCCGTCGGTCTGCGGCGTCGGTCAGCGGCGTCGGTCAGCGGCGTCGGTCTGCGGGGCGTTGGTCTGTGGCGCGTCGGTCTGCGGGGCGTCACTCTGCGGGGCGTCTGTCTGCGCCGTCAGTCTGTAGGGGCGTCGGTCTGCAACGTCAGTCTGCGGCGTCGGTCTGCGGGGCGTCGGTCTGCGGGGCGTCGGTCTGCGGGGCGTTGGTCTGTGGGGCGTCGGTCTGCAATGTCAGTCTGCGGCGTCGGTCTGCGGGGCGTTGGTCTGTGGGGCGTTGGTCTGTGGGGCGTCGGTCTGCAATGTCAGTCTGCGGCGTTGGTCTGCGGGGCGTCGGCCTGCGGGGCGTCGGTCTGCAGGGCGTCAGTCTGCAGGGCGTCAGTCTGCGGCGTCGGTCTTCGGCGTCGGTCTGCAGTGTCGGTCAGCGGCGACGGTCTGCGGGGCGTTGGTCTGTGGGGCGTCGGTCTGCAACGTCAGTCTGCGCCGTCGGTCTGCAGGGGCGTTGGTCTGTGGGGCGTTGGTCTGTGGGGCGTCGGTCTGCAATGTCAGTCTGCAGCGTCGGTCTGCGGGGCGTTGGTCTGTGGGGCGTTGGTCTGTGGGGCGTCGGTCTGCAATGTCAGTCTGCGGCGTTGGTCTGCGGGGCGTCGGCCTGCGGGGCGTCGGTCTGCAGGGCGTCGGTCTGCAGGGCGTCAGTCTGCGGCGTCGGTCTTCGGCGTCGGTCTGCAGTGTCGGTCAGCGGCGACGGTCTGCGGGGCGTTGGTCTGTGGGGCGTCGGTCTGCAACGTCAGTCTGCGCCGTCGGTCTGCAGGGGCGTCGGTCTGCAACGTCAGTCTGCGGCGTCGGTCTGCAGTGTCGGTCAGCGGCGACGGTCTGCGGGGCGTTGCTCTGTGGGGCGTCGGTCTGCAACGTCAGTCTTCGGCGTCGGTCTGCAGTGTCGGTCAGCGGCGACGGTCTGCGGGGCGTTGGTCTGCAACGTCGGTCTGCAGTGTCGGTCAGCGGCGACGGTCTGCGGGGCGTTGGTCTGTGGGGCGTCGGTCTGCAACGTCAGTCTGCGCCGTCGGTCTGCAGGGGCGTCGGTCTGCAACGTCAGTCTGCGGCGTCGGTCTGCGGCGTCGGTCTTCGGCGTCGGTCTGCGGCGTCGGTCTGCGGCGTCGGTCTTCTGCGTCGGTCAGCGGCGTCGGTCTGCGGGGCGTCGGTCTGCGGGGCGTTGGTCTGCGGGGCGTCGGTCTGCGGGGCGTCGGTCTGCGGGGTGTCACTCTGCGGGGCGTCTGTCTGCGGGGCGTCACTCTGCGGGGCGTCTGTCTGCGCCGTCGGTCTGCAACGTCAGTCTGCAGGGGCGTCGGTCTGCAACGTCGGCCTGCGGGACGTCGGTCTGCGGGGCGTCACTCTGCGGGGCGTCTGTCTGCGCCGTCGGTCTGCAACGTCAGTCTGCAGGGGCGTCGGTCTGCAACGTCAGTCTGCGCCGTCGGTCTGCGGCGTCGGTCTTCGGCGTCGGTCAGCGGCGTCGGTCTGCGGGGCGTTGGTCTGTGGGGCGTCGGTCTGCGGGGCGTCGGTCTGCGCCGTCGGTCTGAGGCGTTGGTCTGCGGCGCCTCCAGTGAATTCAGCACATGAATTAGCTTCCATGTCCAGGGGAGGGTGGTTGTTGGCCAGGCAGCCGGACCCCCATCACTTTGGGGGGGTCCTCAAACTCAGGGAGGGGGGCTTAACCAGGGCCAGTGCTTCTGCTGTGTGTTAATCTGCAGTTAGTGCTTTAACTGCCCTGCAGCTCGGGGCAGAGGAGCTGCAGACGGCAGCATGGGGGGATTATGTCTGCATGTCCGTCTGTGCTTTCCTCCTTTATCTGCACACGTAGAAAGACTTTCCGTCGTCTTTGACCCTAAACAGAAAAGATCTATTTTTAGCGGTAAACGATGCAGCACAGATCTGGTATTTCTGATCTCAAATGGAGTTGTGTGAAACAGAGGGATGAGCTCAGACTGTAAATGCTCTAGACTACAGAGGACGATCCCAACTGCTGCACAGACATGAAGGCAAATAACACGGATGTGTTTAGAACGTGCAGGACGCTCTGCAAATCAACAGCAGTGGACAGAAAGCCTCACGTTCTGCTGGTTTGTTTGTTTAGCCCAAATTCACAACAACAGTCGTCTCTCTGGGCTTCGTATCGGTAATTGAAAAAGTGAAACATGAACTCAGAAGGATCATGAATACATAGAATTCAATAGGAAAATACTAAAATAAACTATCAAACTGACTAAGCTAAACTGGACATCCCTGTCCTTAGACCCTCCACAAATGTAGAGACTGTTCTAAATTAGGATTACGAGGGCCAGAGGAGTTTATTCATAGAAAAGTCTTGTAAAACACAAAACAACATGAAACATTTAGCATTTGGTCAGTCCTTTCATATTCCAAGCAGATGAGATGAAGCACAGATCCACATCAGCTGCCTGCAGAAGTCCATTAGAGTTCTGTTTTAGTTTGATGCACCCCAGTAAAGTCAGAACCCCCCCAGTCTGCCCATCCCTGCAGTCTGATCATCTCAACCTTACGCCTCCTACTGCATTGGACGTAGGGCTCTTGTCTTGTTGGGTAACTTACCCTGACGGCTGGAGGCGGTGATCCTGAAAAAGGACCAAATCACCTGCAAACAGCAGCGATGGGATTCTGGCAGCGTTTGCATAGTTACCCTTCATGTTTCCATTATTGCAGGTTTCCTTAAACTGGAAACAGATTCAGTTTACTCAAACAGAAAACCATCTACTGTAGTTCTTCCCATAAAACTCTGACCTCCATCCCTGTCAGTCTGTGGTCCAGGTTCTGTTTTTGTAAACTCTTCTGACTTACGGCAAACCCTGTTCTGCAGGTTGACGTGGACTGAACTGCTTTTTTCTACTGTTTCCTTTCACTTTAAAGCTCTTTGGAAAGATGTTATTCATGACCACCATCATGACTGAATTAACTGTTTAGGGGTTGGAGGATGAGAAAACATTTAGAAATGCCGGAATAAAGAGCGAAAGACAAAATAAAAAGAGAAAACTACTAAATGATGAAATGTGGTCAACCCATTTCTCTTAAAATGCTAAACTTTGATGCTCTGACATGGATTCAGACCTGCATCTTTCTGCATACCTATTTCTGTTGCTCTTTCAGAATAAAAGTCTGGTTTTCTTGTGCTCTTTTTAAAAAGGAGAGAATTTGCAGATCTTCTACAGAAGTACGGATCTACGGGAAGCACAGGATCAACGCGCAACTCTCCCATTCAGCAAGGTACTGGGACTCAGAGTACACTGCTCCTACATCTGCAGAGTCAATCTAAATGAGTGTTGGAAAGTCTCAAATGTCATCAAAACCATACATCTGTGCCCCCCCCATCCTCAAGCTGTCCCAGTGCGTTTCATTAAGCTTTGTGTCCAATGGCTGAATGAAGTCAATCTACCTTAAAAAGGCTGCAGGCTCATTTCCTTCTAACATCTGTTGGGAGGATGCAGCCGGCTGGAACACACCGGTTCAGTGGAAGTCCACCCCCAACTGTCACACTGTGTGGGGCCACGTCACGTCTTCCCAAATCCAAAACTAAGTGGCAAGAAAACTTTTTTTTAGATTTGGTAAACGGCGTGTACTTCTATAGCGCTTTTCTACCTTCTTCAAGGCCCAAAGTGCCTAAAGGCCCGCTCGCGATATTCGCCGACGTTTAACGCCTCCTGACTAAACAAAGGGCACCAATGTGAGTGTGCACACCGACATGAAAAAACGCCACGCGTCAAAGCGTCACTTTTTAAAAAACGCCTCGGGTTCGTTTTTTTGGTTTGACGCGCTGCGTCAAAAACTATACAACCAATGAGAATGGCGCTTTTGCTCACGTGTCTGGAGCTTCTGAAGTTACAGTAACACCACTTGGGGGCGCTCAAACACAACACTGCCTTTCTGAGCACACATACCAGCAAAGAAGATAGACGCCAAGTAGCGTCTACACTGCTGCAAAGAAATAATGACGGACATTCTAAAATATCCCCGAAA
Source organism: Oryzias curvinotus (assembly GCA_023969325.1). Taxonomy (NCBI): domain Eukaryota; kingdom Metazoa; phylum Chordata; class Actinopteri; order Beloniformes; family Adrianichthyidae; genus Oryzias; species Oryzias curvinotus. The sequence goes on from CM043722.1 coordinate 39,088,343, forward strand.
ACGCTCAGGATCCATTTTCAGTCGATAAAACTCACCATGTTCTTCTCTTCTCGTAACTATGGGATGTACCCAAAATCGGCGTCTTTTCCGGCGTCTTTCATCATCAACAGAACAATAATTTCTTCATCATTGGAACTGGAGCTGGAGCTGCTGGTGCTGGAAATATTCATGTTTTCTTTGTTTGATTCTGACAAGCGCGTAAATACTGGCTCTCTTCTTCTGAGTGAAAACCACCTTGTGTACAGGAGTATTTCTGTTTGACATTAAGCACCATCTAATGTCAGGGAATGAAATTGCATGTTGGCAGTCGGCTCATCGTCAGCGAAAATCGCCTGGGTGTGAACACAAAAGACGTGGCGCAAAACGCTGGCGAAAAACGCCAGGCGAATATTCGTCCCGGTGTGTACGAGCCTTTACAGTCACACACTGGTGGCTTTGCTAGCAAACACTGGCACCAACCTCCCACCAGAGGCAAGGTGGGGTTCAGTGTCTTGCCCAAGGACACTTCGGCTCATGGGCTTGCAAGGCGGGAATCGAACCTGGAATCTTACGATCATGGGTCAACCGCCCTTCCACTGTATCACGGCCAACCCCCAGATTAAATAATCCGCGTCCATAGAGAAACTGAGGCCCTGAAGTTGTTGTCTCACTTTCTATACAAACAATTGTGTAATTGTGGTTCCTTTGTGATGAAAAACACCTGAGTCAGGTATGTAACTGTAGGTAGGACAGGGATATCTAGTAAATCACGACTGGCTTCAGTTACACTCAACGGGGGATTTACACGTCCAGGCAGCCTTATGCCCGTCAGAGTTCACCACTTTGGTCCTGCAGGAAGGACTAACAAAGTGTGGCGCCAACGTCCTGTAGATCCCACAGAGAGGAAAATCAGCCACACTTCCTGACCCGCCAGGTTTTGTTGGCTGTTGTCCTAAACCTTGCAGACATCCACAGTCTTAGGGAGGACCTGTTGAGCTGTAAGCCAGACTCAATGGATGTGACACATAAACACGTCAGTGAAACAGTCCCTTCCATCTGTTACCTTTTTCTCATGATGGAGGACATGTATGAAAGATTTTAACCGTAAAACTACATTTCTGAGTATTTCTTTATTCAAATTGTTGTGAATCAGGAGAAGATGGAAAAATTCCATTTGAAAAACCTCTTTGTTGTGATGTAGAAACTGTGATGGGCGGAGCCAAAGTCTCCTAGCCCCACCCCTGTCTGATCATCCACCTGCAGACAAATGGATCCATGAGCGTCTGTGTTTTCCTGGTCTGAGCTGGAATCTGGATCAGAACTGGACGGATGGGTAGCTACGATACTGACTGCTATGTTTGCTGTACTGCTAACGTTAGATTATTGTTGTGGGGGGCTGTAAGCTAGCAGGAGAGTGTAAACAAAAGGATGATGGGAGAATCTTCTGATACAACAGATGTATATTTAAATAAACCCCTTTTGTAATTTCAGGTAAACTTTATTCATAATAATTATATTTGTAAAATTCTTTTGTTAGACCGGACAGAATAGAAAAGGAGGAAAGAAGAGAGAGGGATGACAGAGGGGGGGGTAGAGGGGTGATTATAGTAGGGGGGGGGGAGATCATGAAGCGTCAGAAAGCAACAAGTTGTTGGAGCTTTAGAATCACAACTGACAGGTTGAGATGCATGAGACACACACTCAAACGTTACAAACACACATGTTGGTCCAAAAGTGTTCACACACACACACACACACAAGTCTACATGGACACACAACAACATTCACACACACACACTCATGCATTCAGACTCACACATGTGAAACATTTCATTCAGTCACACAAACTGTTTGTGCAAAGGTGAGACAGCACCTGTGCTCCAGGCGCAAGGGTAGAGAGTGCAAGCCCCAGCCCGACCCATAGAGCAGCCCCCCCACCGCGCCCAAGCCCCCAAGCCCCAGCCCGACCCATAGAGCAGCCCCCCCACCGCGCCCAAGCCCCCAAGCCCCAGCCCGACCCATAGAGCAGCCCCCCCACCGCGCCCAAGCCCCCCAAGCCCCAGCCCGACCCATAGAGCAGCCCCCCCCACCGCGCCCAGGGGGCACCCCAAGCCCCAGCCCGACCCATAGAGCAGCCCCCCCACCCGGCCCAAGCCCCAATGCCACCAAGCCCCCCAAGCCCCAGCCCGACACCATAGAGCAGCCCCCCCACCGCGCCCAATCCCCCAAGCCCCAGCCCGACCCATAGAGCAGCCCCCCCACCGCGCCCAAGCCCCCAAGCCCCCAAGCCCCAGCCCGACCCATAGAGCAGCCCCCCCCACCGCGCCCAGGGGCACCCAAGCCCCAGACAGGCGGCCCACCACCACCCAGGAGTCCTGAGCATCCCCCAGCCCCAGGCACGAGTCAGGGCCCCCAGGGAAGACCCACCCCCACGCTCCAGGCAGCCCCCCCCCCCCAGGCCATGGTTAGTCCAGGAGAGAGCAAGGCGCCCCTCCCCGCCCAAGAAGAGGACCCCCAAGGGTATTATAAATATGGCCCCACCAGGCTCACCCGCAGTTGAAAAATATGAAGAAGGGGCCAGGACCAGAACCCCCACCACTGGGACACGGACACCCCCAGGCTCAAGTGTGATGTGACCCCCCGCTCCTGGTCTGCCAGAGAGCTCAGGGATCCCTCTCCCTGCATGGAGAGAGGGCCGCCGGGCCCAGGAAGCCAGCCCCCCAGGGACAGGGCCGCCGTGACAGAGGGCCTCAGTTCCCTCCGCCAGGGAGGGGGCGGGGGACAGAAGATCAGAGGTCCCCCTTCCTTGTGTGATGTAGGTGTGTTAGTGAGCGTGTGTGTGTTGGAGTGTGTATTTTTTATGTAAAGGGGGTGTGTGTACTAAAGGGTGTGATTAAAATTGCTGGGGGGGGGCTTTGTGTACTTTGTTTTTACTTGTACACAAATGCTGTTTGTTTTTACAAGTGCTACATGGAAATGCACAAGATTTCTGCTTTATGATTGTCTTTTTGTTCAAGTGCTAAACGCACAGGTTTCCTGCAGCGTAGTCAACGACAGTCAACAACAAACCTTGATTTCTGCAGCTTCATGTCCTGATCGCTGTGTTTTCTGGTTTTCTACGTAGTGTTTAGTGACTGTTCAATGTTGCTTGTTATTTTGACTGACTCTGGGCACAATTTCACCACAAAGTTCAGTTTTGAACACAGACTGAACAGTTTTGAGCTGAACGTTTGGTTTTGCAGGAAGAGTCAGACGTTTTGTGACCGTAGCTTGAAAACTGGGTTTTGTGTTCAGTTTAGAGAAAAGGAGAGCAGCTTTTGAGAAAAGTGACTTAGTAATCTAGAAAAACTGTAAGAACCAGACTGAGGAAGCCAGCGGGACATAGAACATGTGATATAGCAAACCCATGGTTGAACTCCACCTTTGAGGAAACATGTGAAAGCACGCCCTCTTTCACATGCTGCAATGAAATTCGGCGATGAGCAGCTGATAACTTAGTCGACTGTCTCACACCCAGATGTTCTGGAGATAAAGGCAGGAAAGCAGATGACAGAGATGTTTGCACACGTTGAGAGGAGGAACAGAGAGGATGTTGGGAAAAGGATGCTGAGGTTGGAGCTAGCAGGAACCAGGAGGTTGATGGATGCAGAGGAGAGGGTTTAATGGGAGGATGCTCCCATGGGGGGCACCCACAGAAGACAGTGATGGGACCGGATGAAGATGGGGGGTCATGATGATTCATGATAACAATGATGATGTTGATGGGGTTCCTTGAAGGCCCAAAGTGTTTTTCCGGACACAGTCCCGATCACCCACGCTCACACAGATGGATGCTGGCAGCCACCTGTAGCCACCCGGAGCAATGTGGGGTTCAACGTGTCACCAAGGACACTTGGACCACAGCAAAACTGCAATCTCTCAATCAGGGGTCGACCGCTCTGCCTCTGCACCACAGTCGCCAAAAGTAATGCATGTTGGTGTCTCCACAGCCCCAGTCAGTTTTACAGGAGTTCCTTCAGGATGTTTGAAGGCCGGCAGCGTGCCATGAGGTAGACACTGTGTTGTGTGCAGCTAAGATACGTCATCAGTTTGGCAGCTGAGGAATAAAAACACGTCAATATGTGTTTGTCATCAGTTTATTCAAGTTTTGAAGATATGAGGCTTTTGATGAGCAGACTTTCTACTGGACAGCAAACGCCTCAGATGAGGTCCGACTTTCATGACAAACACAACTTCGGTAGACCAAAAATATGAATTCCAGTTCAGTTTGTTAACAAACATGTTTTGTCAGGAAATCTTAATCAAGTGGATCCAATCATGTGGATCTTTTGCCCACAAAGCACCAGTCAAATGCTAAAAAAAGGACTGCATTTGTTTTTTTACCCTCCAGGCAGCCGTTATCTGGACAGCACGTCTTCTGGTTCTTCATCTCGATCCCAGAGTCCATTATTGCTGAGTCCTGCAGGTTCTCAAAACATGTACAACAATGGGGGAACCATGATGCGCTCGCTCAGGTGAGGAGCTCTCTCTATCAACTGACACCATCTACACATGTGTGCACACTCATTATCACGCTCTGCTATGTAGGGTTAGATATTAAAAAAACGGCTAACAAGCTAATCCTTTTCCAAGTTTTAGTCCCAAACCAAAGAGGTGCAGTCACAGTGTTTCTGGTTCATCGACATTTTCTATTGGAAACATCTTGTAACCCTTGTTCTATCCTAGGCACGTTAACGTTGGGAGTGGGGTCATCTAGACCCACTAGACAGAGCTCTGAACCTTTTTTTTCCAATGATTTGTGATCTTCACTGGTTCAATGGATTACATGAAATTTTTCCACCTTCATCCACCTTTGTCATGGTAGGGAGAACACGTCAAAGTAAGGGCGGGGTCATCTAAGATAGCACAAGGGTTAAAAGAAGTGGCTTCATTTTTAAGCCTTTCCATGTGTACAATAATCTGTTACCTTTGGATCACAAAAGAACAACATTTTTATAAATTATGAGTTATTTTCCTGAGCTTTTTTCCAAGCGGGAAGTAAGAGGACTCCATCTCTGAGGCTCCGCCTTTCGCTCCATGTGGGTGTCGCCCATTTCATGACATCATCGTAGAGTCGGTCTCTGCAGCGTGTCTGAGTTTTTTCCATGAAAACAAACAACATCTGAACCTTTCCAAAGATGGATGTGTTGATTGTGCACAGAAAATGAAAGTGTTTATCATATCTTCTCCATGGAGAAAGTGTGCATGTGTGTTGGCGTGGGGTGGGGGGGTTGGGGGTGAGGGCTGGCAGTGCAGACTCTTCCTGGAAGGGGCTGTTCTCACTTTGTGACATCACAATGTGAGAAACCACTTATTTTCATGGGCTGAAGGGCCTCAGAGATGCAGGTTTTTAGGGGAATACTTAGAAATACAGTGGATCAAAATACTTTGGGGTTGTTATAGTGAGGAATAAACATTAAAATACACTTAAAAGCTTAAAAAAGTTGACTTTCCATGATTAAAGGCCCTTTGAATTAAATTAATTAAAGACAAACATTACAAAAAAACAAAAAAACCTAAAGAACCAAATCCAAAAAGGTACTCAACATTGCAATATATATATATATAAATGTATATATACTTGACCTTTTCACCCTCTGTGGGTGGTTTCTCACTCAAGCTTGGGTCCTCTACCAGAGGCCTGGGAGCTTGAGGATTCTGCACAGTATCTTAGCTGTTCCTACATGCCGCTTTTCTATAAATAATATATATATAGATATATATGCATACATGTGTCGTATATATTATATATATATTATGATATATATATAGATATATATATATATATTATTATATATATATATATCTTATAATATAATATATACATATAATACAGCATCCAGCACCCTTGTGAGACTATGTTAAGCCAAAGGAAGGAGCCGAGGACTAGTGAGCGTAGAAGCACTATCCAGGATGATAACATCCAAGATGCATGAATAACAGCAAGCTCAAGGCCCCAACTGACAGTGTGCTCAGTGAATGTCTCAGGCAATGGAGAGCAGAGGATACAGTGCTGGAGGACAGATCCTCATGGGAGGACAAACCCCTCATGGGATGTACCACCGGATCATAACTGAAGTGGCCTGATATCAAGAAGTCCTACCAATGGCTAGAAAGGGCTGGCCTACAGGACAGCACTGAAGCGCTCATCCTGGCAGCTCAGGAACAAGCCCTGAGCACCAGAGCAATAGAGGCTCAGATCTACCACACCAGACAAGACCCAAGGTGTAGATCCACCACACCAGACAAGACCAAAGGTGTAGATCTACCACACCAGACAAGACCCAAGGTGTAGATCTACCACACCAGACAAGACCCAAGGTGTAGATCCACCACACCAGACAAGACCCAAAGGGTAGATCCACCACACCAGACAAGACCCAAGGTGTAGATCTTCCACACCAGACAAGACCAAAGGTGTAGATCTACCACACCAGACAAGACCCAAGGTGTAGATCTACCACACCAGACAAGACCAAAGGTGTAGATCAACCACACCAGACAAGACCCAAGGTGTAGATCCACCACACCAGACAAGACCAAAGGCGTAGATCCACCACACCAGACAAGACCAAAGGTGTAGATCTACCACATCAGACAAGACCCAAGGTGTAGATCTACCACACCAGACAAGACCCAAGGTGTAGATCTACCACACCAGACAAGACCCAAGGTGTAGATCTACCACACCAGACAAGACCTAAGGTGTAGATCCACCACACCAGACAAGACCAAAGGTGTAGATCTACCACACCAGACAAGACCAAACGTGTTGGCTGTCCGAAGAGGCGCCTGAAACAATCCAGCACATAACTGCAGGCTGTAAGATGCTGGCAGGTAAAGCATACATGGAGCGCCACCATCAAGTGGCTGGAATAATATACAGGAACATGTGTGCAGAATATGGACTGGAAACCCCAAGGTCAAAATGGGAAACACCTCCGAAGGTGGTAGAGAATGAGAGGGCAAAGATCCTGTGGGACTTCCAGATCCAGACTGATAGGATGGTAATGGAGAACCAACCAGACATCGTAGTGGTGGATAAAGAACAGAGGAAAGCCGTTGTGGTGGATGTGGCAGTGCCAAGCGATGGGAACATCAGGAAGAAGGAACATGAGAAACTGGAGAAATACCAGGGACTCAGAGAAGAACTGGAGAAAGCCTGGAGAGTGAAGGTGACAGTGGTGCCTGTGGTAATTGGAGCACTCGGGGCAGTAACCCCCAAGCTGGAGGAGTGGCTACAACAGATACCTGGAAAGACCTCAGACCTCTCAGTCCAGAAAAGAACAGGAACAGCTAAGATACTGCAGGACCCTCAAGCTCCCAGGCCTCTGGTAGAGGACCCCAGCTTGGAGGAGAAACCACCCGCGGAGGGTGAGAGGGGCGTTTTATGCTTTGAACTGTAAAATAAATGAAAAATCTTTGCTTCAGTCTGTCTAAACCCAATGGACAGCATAAACTGTCTTTCTTTTATATGGAGCTCTGTTTTTATGTGGTTTTCAGCTCAACAATTAGGAGGAAGACTACCAACTGTTTCCTTTTGAAGTGAATGTACAGATTAACCAGATGGTAACCTCCATTATTAAATAGGAGACATCTACTTTTTATGCTAAGGAACTGGTTTTGTCACCTTTAGTGCACTTTCACGTCCTTAAGATATATTTTGTTAAATCCATAATAACATTCTAAACAGTAAAAAGTGTCTTTATAGAAACGGTGTGAGCACTTAAACCACAAAGAAAGACGTTATGGATTCATAAATAATTTTATAATTATATTTATTCATAGATTAATCCATACAACAACACTTAGGTTTTCAAAACAATTGACTACAAAACATTTAATGTTTTTTTATACCCAGATTAACATTGTTTTCTATGCAGGACTTTTCCTATTGAAGTATTGTCGTTTTAGGGAAATTTCTTCTATTTTGTCTTATGAAGACCCAGTGGTAAGCAACAGTGAAACAATAAACAATTGTGTGTGTTCTTAGTCACCCAGGCGAAGGTGTCATCCAGCTTATTTCTGTCACGAGATCCAGTAATTTAGGAATCACCATCGGAGGAGGCTCCAATAGGCCCGATGGGCCAGCAGTCTTCATCGAGGAGGTGCTGTCAGGAGGAGACTGCCACAAGGTACGACACCAGGACACTGTTCTAAACAAGTGAACGATTAACCATCATGCCATCAGTCCTCAGTTTAACATCTGGGGGTTCAAAGGGGACACATTTAGAATAAAAAAAATGATGTTTTTGGTGTTTTTAATGAGATCTTGTAGCTTTTTTCTTATGATGGAGGACATAGATAACTGGACGGATGGATAGATCTGATATTGCTAATGTTAGTTTGGGGGCTGTAAGATAGCAGGAGAGAGTGTAAACAAAGGAATGATGGGATTACAGCCGAGGTTTACTTCCACGCCAACAGCCCCGCCCACAACTCAGATGGGAATTTCTGATGAACTCCTGCTGCTCCGCAGAAACGAGGTCCGTTTTAGATTTTGGATCAAAACAGCATCATTATCATTAAAAGACCACCGGGAACGCTTTGAAGATAAGGCAGGAGATGACCGGAGGGGGGCTTCAATCAATCAATTGTCTTGATTTATTATTGGATGGAATTGTACGCACTGATACATATTTTCCTGTTTTACATTTAAAGTCGATTTAGAGTCATTAGTACATCATCCACACAGAAGGTGGTAAGTTTTCTTTGTAATGATCATTTCATGAATAATAGCAACAAATGAAACAACAATGAGGTCAAACTAAATGTGTGTCCGTTTACAGAGAAAAGGGAAAAATACTTGAAATAGTTTGATAAGAGTTTTATGGCTTCCCTCCTAGACGAATACACTGCTATCCTTACTCTTTTAAAGTAATGTCCATACATCAAAAGTAAGTAGAAGTTACTGCTTAGACCTCAAAGGAGCCCCGCCTCCTCCAATGTCGTACTTTAGCTGTTTGAGCGTCACAGTAGCCAACCGGCTTCAGTCAGCAAATCTCCTTTCTGAAGTCATTCATCCTGTTGTCACTTTAAAATGTGTTGAGAAAAAAGTTTGTCTTTTTTCAAGTAAATCCACGGTTTCACTGAGACAAGTAGGATTTAAGCAGAAGGTTTTACAGAGTTGGGCAGGTCTCCAATGACACTAGTGTTTTCCAAGTACCCTTTCCCTGATTAACCCCTGACCTTCCAGCCAATGGGAAGGTTGGTTAGAACACACCAGTCCACTCTTTACTCCACACATCCAGATGTTTCTTTCCTCTGCTGCATGTGCCCCAGGCTCTCATGTCATCATTTTTTCCCTGCCAGTCCCTCTGGTGTCGTTTGGGTGTTGTGTGTTCTTCAGAGCCCACATGATGAAGCCGTCAGTTAGCCTGCCTTTGGCAATACTTCATCCAAAACATCCACACATCTGCTTCTTTTGACATCTGACTCTCATGTTTTATAGTTTTTAGTCAATAATATTTCATCGTAGTACTTATTTTCAGTGTTTTAGATTTTAATATGTAAAGTTTGCTTTGAAAAAGCATCAAAGATCTGAAAGAGACCCTGCCGCTCTTGTCCTGGCGTTGCTGCTTTTCTCTGGTTAATCCCTTCATCCTCCCACACTGTCAAATATGGGCCAGCACGGGGGGGCGGGGGCATCAAAGTGCATTTGTGCTCGTGTTTTGAAGGAAGCTGGCTGGAAACAGGTTTAATGTTGACTGGTTTCAAATCCAGAGAATTTAAGCAGCTGCTACTTTTTGAGGACAATCCAGCCATCAGCTCTGCAATCCTGGATTTGCCTTTTTTAGTTTCACTAGCAGTTTCTACAAGCCACCTCTTGTTTTTTTGGACTAGAAGATGATTTAGTGTCTAACAGAATCCTGAACAGACAGTCAGAACCATCCGGACTCTTTAGTTTCCTTCTCACACAGGAATGATCACACATGCTTGTTGCGTTGGTGACGAAGACAAACCTGAACGCCTCTACGTTCAAACATTCTGTCTGGTATCCTCTGCTTCTGGAAGCAGGTGGTTCAAATCCATTTTTTAATCCCCTGTGCCGAGCAAAGACCGGCGGGCTGTCATGCGCTGTGATTTCTGTAATGAGTCAGCAGGGATTAAGCAGCCGTGCTTTTGTCACCGAGCGGTTCTGGAGGGAAAAGCAGAGCAGTGAGATGAGCGGGAATATCACCGACTTCTAACAAGCCGTTTAGTAAGCAGAGCTCTGCCTGAAAGCTTCAGCACGAACTCCTCCAATAAGACATGAAAAGGCTTTCAGAACATCTGATACTGCTGAACCGGATCCACTGAGTTCAGTGTCAACCAGACTGAAAGCCTTTCTTTCTGTCCAGGACGGACGTCTGCGGCCAGGAGATCAGCTCATTGCCATCAACAAGGAGTCTCTGATTGGTGTGACCCACGAGGAAGCCAAAAGCATGCTGAATAAAGTCAAGTTCAGGTGACACCCACACATCTGCTTTTATGTCCTGATCCGTCCCTCCGTGTCTTCATCATCTGATGGTCCTTACAAGCAACATGTGGATCAAAGCCACCTCTGTCCTTTGTGTCCGTAGCCAAGACAACGCCGTGGAGATAGCCTTCATTCCAGGTAAAGGCCTTTTTCCCAGCAGCACGTCTCTACACAACGGAGTTCAGCGAGCTGCAGGAACCAACTCTGGACGCCTAAAAGTTCACATCCGATCACCTGAGGTCAGCTCCAAGACCCCCCCTTTATTTAAATCACAAAACAAGAACCCCTTTTACTGGAGCCATAGGAGGTCTTTGGTAATGATGGAGTCAGGAACGTTAACCATGATCACACGTATGCAGTCGTTGTAACACGATATAAATGTCTACATTTCAACAGATACGACACTGTGAAACCAGAGTCTGCACACTTTCTACACACATGTTTTTCTACACACACATGTTTTCTACACACACAGGTTTTCTACACACACAGGTTTTCTACACACACAGGTTTTTCTACACACACAGGTTTTCTACACACACATGTTTTCTACACACACAGGTTTTCTACACACACAGGTTTTTCTACACACAGGTTTTCTACACACACATGTTTTCTACACACACAGGTTTTTTTTACACACACAGGTTTTTCTACACACACAGGTTATCTACACACACGTTTTCTACACACATGTTTTCTACACACACGGGTTTTTCTACACACACATGTTTTCTACACACACATGTTTTCTACACACACGTTTTTCTACACACACGGGTTTTTCTACACACACGTTTTCTACACACACAGGTTTTCTACACACACGTTTTTCTACACACACGGGTTTTTCTACACACACATGTTTTCTACACACACGGGTTTTTCTACACACACATGTTTTCTACACACACATGTTTTCTACACACACAGGTTTTCTACACACACATGTTTTCTACACACACATGTTTTCTACACACACGGGTTTTTCTACACACACATGTTTTCTACACACACATGTTTTCTACACACACGTTTTTCTACACACACGGGTTTTTCTACACACACATGTTTTCTACACACACGGGTTTTTCTACACACACATGTTTTCTACACACACAGGTTTTCTACACACACATGTTTTCTACACACACATGTTTTCTACACACACATGTTTTCTACACACACATGTTTTCTACACACACGGGTTGTGATTGCACTCCATCTGCTCAGTTTCTGCTGTATTCATGGAGCAAAAGGTTTCAAATGTTCTGATGTTTGTGTGCAGAGCTGTGCAGAAGACCACGCCCCTTTGTCCTCGCCGTCCCCCGACATCTGCCCCCCAGATTCTCACGCTTCAGGTAAATCTCTCATATTTGATCTCAAATATAGAAATTGCATACAGCATTGCTGTGTTTTTCACTGATCAAACTTACCCCCAGATTGTTTATGTGGCGGTCCTGGAATAACTCTGAGCGCTCTCAATGCTCTAGAGTAGAGCGCCGGTTAGCTCAGGTCATCTAATGCCATCTTTCAACTTGAATATTTCCCGCTCTCCTCTCCCTGACCGTCTGTTTGAACATCTCACTGGAATTTAATCACAGCTTTCTAAATGACACAAAAGAACTAAATCTCAATCAAATCAATGTAAAGATCAATAAATGATCTGTCTTTTACTAACAGATGGGAATGGTAAAAATGTAACATGAGAAAAACTGATTTTAAAACAGAAAAATGACAAGAGATTAAAGACATTAGGAGAAAAATGTTACTGAAAGGATTTATCAGCTTTCTAAACAAAAAGATCCTAAATTCATTTGATCAAAGGCTAAAAGGAAGAAAAAAAAGTTCAACTTATTTCTTTAATTTGGAAAAAAGCAGAAAAGGAAAAGATCTATTGAGTAATTGTAACTTGTAAACGTTCCAGTTGAAAACCGAATCAGTTTAAAGAATGAAATAATGACAGTCACTATTATGAGGACCATTGCACTGTTCAGGTCATGAAACTCTCTTTTAAACTGTGTTCTGGATAAATCCTGTTCATAAATTAGACATCTGACAGAATCTAAAATCACTGTAGCCAAACGTGATGAAGCTCTTTCCCAAGAGGCCAGTGGTGAGTCAGTAGGGCTGGGGGGTCAATCCATGTAATCGATTCCTTTACATTTGTTGTCTGAGAGGATTTATTTTGGGGGAAATCAAGGTTTTATTTCTTTTATTTGATCTCTGCTCTCTTCCGTTGTGGGGAGTAAAGGCCGTCCGCCGGTCTCTCAAAAAGCGCAGATGTGAAAACAGCAGCGAGCAAAGCGGAGCTACGTCAGCGAGGAATAAAAAGACGAGCACACCCCGTGGCCCCCACGCCGTGGCCCCACCCTGTGGCCCCCGCGCCGTGGCCCCCACCCCGTAACGTCTGCTAGTTTTCAGTTTGCGTTGAAGCTGCTGATCAGCAGAACATGTGAGGACTTTTACCAGGATCCAGACAGAAGTGGAGGAGAAACCTGCTGGACTCACAGCAGCAACACAGATGTAGCTCAAACCTTTGACCGTCACTGTCTTACACGTCCAATCAAATCAAAGAGTGTGACATCATCATTAGACGCAGGCAGAACAGTTTTGGTACCTACGCCGCTTTAAAGTCAGGCGATATTTTCACGGAGCGGACTTTAGACGTGGCGGATAAATGCAAAACAATCAATTCCTGGAACACTTTAAAAAGCATATTTGTAAATATAATAAGAGGACGTTTGTATGAAACTGCATTAGTAGTGTGTTTGTAACGTTACTGAGGTGAGCTGAAAAAAGCCCCCCCTTTGTGAGAGCATATTTACTGTCAATGACAAGAATCCAAAACACGATCATGTTTTTAGGCTGTTTTTGTTCTGATTTCACGTAAAAATGAATCAACTGGAGGCCGAATCAGGAAAAAACGTCTGCTCTCCTTCAGTAAATCTGTCCTTGGTCTCTCAGCAGGTTTCAGTCTCTGCGGTTGGTTCAGACCACAGGTGACGGACTGAAACCCCTCTTCTCATGGGGGTGTTTTCAGCAGGAAAACACAAACTCAAATACTGGAACAAGTATGTTCTAGTATCACAAAACGTCTGCTGCTTTGATCTGCAAACACAAATATAAGCTTATTTACAGCTTGTGTTTAGTTGAACTTTGTGTTAGAGACAGTTTCCAAAGGAGAAAAGCAGGGGGAAAAATATCAATTATGATCGAAAATCACATTTGGAGTGGAAAAAAAAACAAAAAATGGATTTTTTGGCCCTACCATCAGGCCTGCTGATCTACTACAGCCACGTTTTTACTGACAATTTGACTTGACATCAAAGAAATGTGTTTAGAGGCAGTCAGAGAATGCATCAATCAGCAAATGTTATTACCCACAATGCATCATGTCTCTGTTACCAACGCCAGGCTAAGAGAAGTTATTAGTTGATACCTGGAGACCGATCCGTCTTCTGCTGGGATTTCTGCATGTCTGTGCCAACAGACTGAAATCAGGAATGGCTCAAATAATAGATGAAACACAGTCAGACTGTATAAAACGACGGCATTTTCATCATCCCACTTGTTTCATTCTAGATAAGTCCCTGGTATTTCTCTAATCTGTCTTGGTCCTTCCTCCGGATGTTCCCTCACTTGCTCTTGCCACATCCACGGCTTTCCTCTGTTCCTTATCTTCTGGCTACATGGACCGTGTCTGTGTTTATGCCATTCACAATGCATGGAAGACTCGGATGATGATGAGAGGTCAGGTTTCATTATTTTAAGAGTTCTACAGAAGCATTGGTAATCACGTCTCTGGGATGCTGTCCCCAACTGCCACATCAACCGCAGTGCCTTGCCACCGAGGAGTTCTTGATCTGCTTTGGTGACTTTGGTTCAGGCAGTGGTCACCCTGCTCTGGAGCACCCAGCCTTGGCTTCCTTACCAGAAGACGTGTCAGCAGAGTTAAAGAGATCCTCAAAGTATTCAGGTGGGGGTCTTACAATATCCCCTCTCAAAGTCAACAGCTCTACGCTTGTGCCCAAAAACAGTGTTGCCAAAAATCTGCTTCCTGATGTGCTTGACGGTTTGACAAAATGGCTGACCGTAGTCCTTCTCATGGCCTCACAGAATTCCCAGAATCACGTTTTAGCCTCTATAAATGTCTGGGCCATGGCTTGCTTAGACTCCCAGGACCTGTCAGCTGCCTCAGGAGTCCAGCAAGACAGGGACTTGGTAGGCCTTTGTCTTCATCTCAATGGCATCTGTTACCCTTGATGTGCACTACCAGGTTTGCCCCCTAGACAGGCGCCAGAGACCTTACGGGCACAGCTCTGAACAGCCACGGAGACAAGAGAGGGGGATAAAATGGTCCAGTCGGACTCGATGTCTCCACTCTCCCTTTGTAGATTTTTCATGTTCTCACAGACGTTGGAGTGAAAGACATCCCTGCTGGAGTTCCCAGCAAACAAAGTCTCTCTGGCTTACTGCCCCACCAACAGACCTGTCTCATCAGCAGGTAGTAACTCTGCCCCTTTATTTATCAGTAGTTGAGGAGGCACGATCAAACGTGGGGTTGGGGGTCCATGGCCCCCACCTTCAGCCACCTCCCAGGCCAATTATAACCAGTCCCTTCACATCATCTCTTTGGGCTGGGACTGATGCGGGTCCATGAGAAGAGCCACAGCAGCCAGGCACTCACCTGCAAACCCTAACCCCAGGCCTTGGTCCAGGGTGTGGCCCATGATACCAATCTGGTTTACGGATTTTAACCTAGTAATCGTCATCTTGGATTTGTCTTGGGGTGTAGGGCCTGGGCAGCTTAGCTCCAGGCTCAAGGATCCTAAAGTCACTACGATCACTTGAGCTCTCAAAGCTCCTCCAGGTTAAGGTCCACAGGGGGGTAGTAGTAGGAAGGTAGTAGTCCACAGGGGGGTAGTAGTAGTAAGGTAGTAGTCCACAGGGGGGTAGTAGTAGTAAGGTAGTAGTCCACAGGGGGGTAGTAGTAGTAAGGTAGTAGTCCACAGGGGGGTAGTAGTAGTAAGGTAGTAGTCCATATTTCTGAATTTTTGAATAGTTATTAAAGTGTTTGTTCTTATGTGGGGTGATTATGAGTTATATGGAAGTATAAACATACACATTACACACTTTGATGATGATCAAATTGATAAGTTACATCTTCTTACTGAGCTTCTCTGTGTGTAAAACAATGGGAGGAACTGACTTTGGCTGTTGCTCTGCCTGTAAGCTGCGTGTTCTGCACTGGCAGGGTGTTCTGGAGAAGATATTGTCATGCTTCACTGGTCTCCTATTACTCCTCAAAATGTTCAGACTAGATTTCTGTGAGAAAGAAGCAACAGATCCGAGCAAAGGGAGGATATCACACAACATGTGACTAATGTATCTTTTAGGCAAAAAAATCTAAAGTCTTTCATCCAAAGTAGCAGCTCCTGTGTTGTGGGTCAACCATGGTCTCTGGCTCGCAGCCGCCTGACAGCCTGTCTCAATCCTATTGACCGGGATTATCCTAGTCAAGGTTATTTCCTAGGTGCCATGAGCTCTTAGCTCCTGCCAAGATCTGATTGGTTAAGTCGGTTGCTAGCTGCAGCAGATGTCAGCAGTTTGGGTGAGGTGAGTTTGTGCATATCTGCAGAGTGGAAATGAGCATGAGACTCACATCTGTGCTTCTGGCAGAAAATAGTGTCATTATCTTTACTAATATTTCAGCAAATTTCCAGAACATCAACAAATGAATCAATCTGGAACATTCTCTGGGACAAAGAAAAGTGTTTTTTTTCCTGAAAGAGCTGCTGAATGAAGAAGTTATGAGGGTTTCTGACAGCCAGCGTCTTGGTTCTGTAACGGACACAAACATCCAGAAGGTTCTTTTCTTAGGGCGGGGGGGGCCAACAAGTTTGACACCAAAGTCAAAGAGCCACACACTGACCTGACAAAACGTACACACACAAACACACAATTAAAGCCGTATTACTGTCCATAACACACTCCTCTCCCTACAACAGAACAGCAAGTGTTGTACTTGTGTTTATTTCAAGGAAAGTGTCCTTAATACACACATCAATGCAGCTAAACCAGAGTTAACACAGAGACTACCCTGGAGGTCAGAGACCCCCTCCTCACACACACACTCTCTCTCTCTGACACACACAACTACTCAGTGACGGGCAGTGAGGTTGATGCTGGAGAGGCACTGACTCCTCTGAAGTCAGATTTACGTTGATAAAACTGAATATTTTCACCGTTTATCCATCAGTATTTAACTGGTAATTCTTTGTAACTCAACATTCCTCTTTCAATGACCCTCACACCAACAAATACACAAACATCTGGACAGAGCATCCTTCTGGTGTCTGAGTGATTCATATTCACAATAAACACATTCAATACATTACATTTCAGTTGTCTGCAGTATACATTACTTTTGACCTTCAGTAAATAAATACTTTTCTAACTTTTCTTTTTTTAAACTATTGATTGACTTTTTGCATGAAAAGCTGATAATTGATGGAATATTTAAATATTGCCACCAGCATGCTCAGTCAGGTGTGTTTTCCAAACTTCCTCTCAGAACTTCTTACCTTGCTGCAGTGATGATGATGATCTCAGTGGGATTTCTCTGGTTTCTAATCCTCTGCAGATCAGGTTTATATTCAGTCGTAGCCTCTCTGATCAGTTCCTTTACGTGAGTGTCGGTCAGAACGGACCGATGTGTGTATGGTAATAACAGGGACTGGCAGACATACATTGAGGAGATCATGACAGCAGCTAGGAGAAGCTCTTTAAACACGGGGATTCCTCTGTTCTCCAGAGCCTAACAGGCCTTCTTTCACAGAGATTTCTGCTCATTTATCTCTGGTTCTCTCTCTGCCTCATCAGTGACCAGCGGGGATCTCATCAGTCAGTCTCTGCATTAAAGGATCCATGAGAAAAGTGATCTGCGGTCGTTTCTGCTGCAGGTCCTCAAACCACAAAGTCAAGTTTCCGTCCAGCAGCAGCGTCACGCTCTGCTGTATTCATATGGATTGCAGCTTCTGCTGTGAGCTGTGAATGATGGCAACTTGTTCATAAAGGAGACAGATCAGGAGAGTTTTTCATTTTCCCCGGGATACGTTTTGTTTTTGAACAATGTTACTGCTTCCAAAAGCTCAGAATGAGAAACATAGTAACTTCCATTCCGTTCAGTAAAAAAGGAAGAATCTTCCATCCTTCCAGAAACGTCCTGTGTTTAACCTTTTACTCTGAATTTTGCCATTTTCACCATGAGGGTAACAGTCTGAACGCACATCAAATGTTTACTTATATTTTCCGGCAGTGGGCGTAACCTGCGCAGATGATTGGTGGTCACTTATGTGACTGGAGCAGCATCAAACACACACGGCCAAATGACTGTAATTATTATTTATTATTAATACGCTGTGATGGATTCGACTGTGGTTTAAGAGGGAAAAAACTATGGAATGAGGCAAAGTATACAGAAAATATGATGAGAGGCAAAGAGCCGCACGCTCATTGGCCAACAGCCACATGTTCACCACCCTGTCTTAGGATGTATTCAGACCGCAAAGTCTGTTGGTCTGGACCAAGTCCACTTAATTAGGTCCTGATCAAGTCCTGACCCTCGTGTTTGGTCTGTATTCAAACTGCCGTCTCTCAGACAGTTATTGGCCAGGAATTATAAGGGGGGGGGGCAAAGCAACCAGAGACTCAAACTTTAGATTTAACTGAGCAGTTTAGAACGTCTGTATCAAAGTCAGGTCCAGCGCTTTTCACTTTCATGCGGTGGAGGCGTGCTGCAAGGCGGTGACTGAGGAGACGGTACGCACCACCTCTGAGGAATAGCTACAGTACAAACCGGACCAGCAGGTTCCACTATGACACTATTACAAAAAACCTGTACTTTGGAAAACCTGAAAGGACCACAGACCACAGTATAGTTGAAAATAGATGGCTTATTATTTAGATAAACACAACTATGACACTAAACATACCAGAACACACAATAATAATCCCAGCATGGTTTAATCGTGTTCTTTAGATTGAAAGGATTTTGCTTTAACCAAAGTTCAGTTTTGTTCAACCTTTAGTTTAGAATTGAGATCTAGTTTGTTTTCTCTTAGATGTTCAAGGTTTAGTTCTAGTTTGAGTTCAAGTTTCAGAATTAACCCAGTTTCATTTGAAGTTTAGTTCTGTTATCGCATCCTGACTTAAATGACGTTTCCTTAGTTTGAATTCTGTCTCCCCATCATTGCTTCGACCAACAAAACAATATATCAGCTTGGACAGTAAAATGTTTCAGTATTATCATGAATGGAAAACATAACCCAGGATGATTCAGAGCAAGACTGAATAAAGCCTAAAATAAAACTGTCTCTCTTTCCTCGTGACTTTGGCTCACAAGTGTTGGTGAGTTTGAGTTTGATCGTCAAATATTTTCCCAGAGTGCTCTACGTTTCGCAGGGGATGAAGAAAGTGTCCAGCAGAGGGCGCCTGGTCCTTGGCTAGGATAACTTCAAAGGGTTCGGGGTTGGCTCGCCATCTTGTTTCATCCCACTCATGGATCTGGAAAAGCCATTCAAATGTCGCCATGGGAAGGAGAAATATGAAGACACGGAGTGGCACTGCTGCGTCTGAGCTGAAAAATAAATGTTAACCTTCTAAATAATCTGGAACCAGCAGAGGCTGTGGATGTGCGTCTGCACCTTAGCTGAAGGCTACAGATGCCGTCAAAAGGCTCCTCAGCAGCAACACACTATGGGAGGACAATGTCTGTCCGAGTTTTTAAGTCTCTAGATGTTGTTGGTTTGTCTTGGGTGACACCTTTGTATCATCACATGGGGGTTGCAGAATGGAGTGGTAGACCTTCTTTTCGAGAAGGGGGGCTTGAGGATGTGCTCCAACTACAGGAAGAACATACAACTCAGCCTTCCTGGGGAAAGTCCACGCCAGAAGAGAATTCAGCAAAGAGGAAGCTCTGATCCTTAAAGGAACCAGGATTATTTTCATTCTCCAACAAAAAGCGGATGAGTTCTATGCCTTCACAGAGTGCTTGAGGTGGTCACAGGAGCTCTCCCATCCAGTCCACATGTTTTTTGGATTTGGAAAACCTTTCAACCTTTGATCTTGTCTCTTAGTCTGTTGTAGGAGCATGGTGATTAGGGCCCCCTATCAAGAACGGTCTATGTACAAGCAGAGCAGGAGCTTGCTGTTAGCTTTGTATTTCTGACTGTACCTCGAAACTGCTCCCAGTATGTGGAGGTTGATACGTTGCAGTTTCTTTTGGTGTTTTTATAGACATGATGTCTAGCAGCAGTGAGTTTTGTTTTTGGCAGCAGTCACTATTTCGATCTGTGACTTGATCCCACTGAGAAAGACAGATGGAGGAACAGTGTGTCTCTGCTGCCCTGGGGGCATGTGGGCAGAACTGGAAGAAATCTATCTGGAGAGGAAGTTCAGGTCTGAAGGTCTGTCTAAATGATGGATGGACGGATGGACGGATGGATGGATGGATGGATGGATGGACGGATGGATGGATGGATGGATGGATGGATGGATGGATGGATGGACGGATGGATGGACGGATGGATGGATGGTCAAGCACTTTGTTTTCTTAGATGTTTCTAGAAGTTTCTAAACTAGAATCAGGGTCAAGCCCTTCAGTTTTTACATAATTTATTATTTAAACATTCGTTTCTTGTCGTCTTTTCTTCTCTCTCTTTAGCTTTAACCACTCAGACATCAGGGGGGAAACCCAAGATCACACTGGACCCCTTCATCAGACTAAAGTCAGAGAAGTTAGACCTGGTAAGTCATCATCCCAGTTAGTGAGTTATTGATTTAATAAGGATATGCTCAGAAACACTGAAGAATCCTCCCAAGATTCCCTGTTTGGATTGTTTTTTTCATCGTTTAAGTATCTTTGTGTTTTCTGCAGTGTAAAACGTTTATTTGGGTAAAAATGACAGAAAGACAGATTATTTATTTTTCCCCTCATTTTATTTTAATGTCTGATTCTGAACTCCGTCTTTATATTTTGGTTTGGAGAACTAACGGATTGTTTCTCCCACATTTGTCTCCGCCTCACTCCTGATGCTGGTGAAGATGCTCTCCTCGGTCGTGTCTAACCTACATCCTCTACCTTAACGCAGCCTCTCTGGCCGCTAACACGCGATATATTACTGAAACTGCAAAGTCAGCAAAAAAAACTCTATTCATATTTACTCATTTAGTTTTCAAATACATCTTTGAAAAGTGTCTGTCAGTAAAATATGAAGCAGATTCTTAAAAGGAAAAGCCAGGAGTTCTAGCGGTTCTTTGATACGTAGATTTACTACCAAGTGTTGCTTCCATGTACTGAGCCCTCAGTCTAATTTATGTTAGACATGTTCCTGTATCAGGAATCACTCATCAGTAAATTTGTTTTATAAATTGTATTAAAAATGGGAAACACATTTAAAGGTAGTTTTAAAGACTTGATTTAATCTAGAACCCAACTTAATGGGATAAAAAGATCTGAACTTCTCCATCAATCAACCAAGGCTAAAGTTACAAAGTCAGATACCGGCGTGTCCCTCATAGAGGCTGGTGTGTGGAACAAACAGGACTTTAAAGTGATCCATACTGAGGACGGTCCGGGTCAGGACACAGGCCACACTCTCATGGGTGTGTGCATGACTGTTATGTGCTGGAACAACGTGTCAGAACCAAAAGACCACGAGTCTAATCTAGAACAACAATAATTCATATAACCACAGCATGAAGAACACGCTAACAAGGCAGCCAATTCTTCATCATCTTCAACCCGAGCCCGGCGTGAGTCTGGGCGGCGCTTCTTCTTCTGCGTTGCTGTCAGAAACAAATACTGACACACACCTACAGTGCCCTCTAGTGGTTGTTGCTACTTTATACCATGCTATTCCTAAGCCTTTTGTAGTAAACTATATGCATATAGCATACCTTTAGCACAATAAAAAACATTTTTATTAAATGTTAGTTTTTTCCTGAACTCTTTTCCAACACAAAATCAAACATCTGAAGTTTTGCAAAGATGGATGTTCATACTGTTCATATAAAAGGAAACCGTCAAGCCGATCACCGCTAGCTCCACTGAGAAAGTGGGCGTGTCTGTTAGCCTGGGGGCGGAGCTGGCAGAGCAGACTTCCTGGAAGCGGCTGTTCCCCACTTTGTGATGTCACAATGTGAGGACCCACTTGTTTGTGTGGATTGGGAGGGGTTGCTGTGACTGCTGTGACTACCCCCCCCCCCCCCCGGGGGGATGGATTCGGTGCAGAAAACCTGTTTCCACTCTGTCAGATTTCAGTTCTGCGCACAAGAAGAAATGATTGAGCTGTCAGCTGTTTTCCTGTTCACCTCTTAGGCTCTGTCCTTCATCGGTTTGAATGTTACGGAAGAGAAGAGGAAGAAGCTGAGGCAGAGACTGACCCCTGACCCACAAGGCACCGTGGCTTATGGAGGTGAGACACGAGTGCAAAGATCGCCACGAAGGAAATGTCACTCAGACAGGTTTGAGCAGACACCGGTTGGTCCCATTCAATGTTTACATTTGTTTTTTTCTAATGTTGCTAATAGATGGTGTGGTTTCCACTGCGATATGACACAATATGTCATAACTACAACCAGCAGGTGCACAGAGGAAAGAACAAGAAAACAGGAACCTAATCAGGCTGAAAGCCACTGTTGAGTTTGGAACGACAAAAGAATCCCAGCACACAAAAGAGGGATTAAGAATCCGTCTTTTAGTTTTATTCCTGCTCTGTCCCGTGCAAAGTCATGAGGATGCTGGGGTCTATCCATCTACTGGGCTGTAAAGATGGGATAGACCCTGAACAATCTTCCTCTCCATCCCAGAGCCACACAGAAACAGAGCCTAAAACAATCTGGAGTCACGGTCCAACCAAACTCCACAGGGAGTGACAGGATTTGAACCAGCAGCTTTCTGTCTGAAAGGCAACAGAGTTAACCACCACAACACAACGCAGCCCCATGACTAAGCAAACGACCACAACAAAGTCTAGACATAGACAGATTGTACTATGAAACAAAGCTACCGAAACCCACCTCACTTTTCAGACAATAAGCCGCCCTGGAGTGCAAGGCGTCCTGGAGTGCAAGGCGCCCTGGAGTGCAAGGTGCCCTGGAGTGCAAGGCGCCCTGGAGTGCAAGGCGCCCTGGAGTGCAAGGTTCCCTGGAGTGCAAGGCGCCCTGGAGTGCAAGGCCATTTACCGTGGACCAGGGGTGGTATTTTCTCTGTAGTAATAATAATAATAACAATAATAATAATAATTTTCCCCTTGTCAAAGCAACTTTCTAAAGAAGTTTCTTTTTTGCTCATTTTGGTTGTTTGGGTTTCATTTTAGTGGGGTGTATCACCTGATGTTTGGTGTCGCGACTTTGACATGCATTAAGTGTGACACATGTAACAGAGAATCCGGTCACTTTTCAAAATAAAACGTTTTTGTCGGGGAAAAAAAACAATAAAATGGAAATTTTTTTCTTTCTGTGCGTCCCGGTGCCAAAATTTCCCGCGGCCCGGTGCCTAGTGGCCCGGTACCAAGTGGCCCGGTGGTTGGGGACCACTGTTCTAGACAACTTCACCAAGTCCAGTCTAATGATGCTTCCACACCAAATATGATTTGCGTGTCAAATTTGTGTTTGCTGTGCTTCAGATTTGATCCTCAGTCCATAGAGACCCCATGTGGAGCCTGTATCCATATAGGGTCTCTATGTGGACACACATATTTGGACATGGATTGCTGCCATCATGTTGAACTTTTCTACTATTTTTCTCTGGTGTTACCTCCTCCTCAGATTTCGTGGAGGCCACCCAAAGCATATTCTCAGAGGATCTGGAGGATCTGGGTTTAGCGATGGCTCCCTTCACTTTCTCCTATCACGAAGCAGCCAGTTTGATGGACACCTCAGCCTTTCATTCACCTGTACGCTCATTTCACAGCCTTTCATTCTTTCAAAAGAGCTGAGGAGATAACAGAGAAACCTGATGGTGCTTTTGTGTCTGCAGACATACGAGTCTGACTGCAGCTACAGCAGCGAAGACATGGAGCAGTTCCACACAGAAGTGAAGCAACTGCAGACCCAAATGAAGCAGCTGAAGGTGAGCCCGTGTCATGTGTGTCCTGTTCAATTCTCTGGTCTGATTCCTGGTCTGAGCCGACTCCTCACATGACCGATGAGGCGAAGCAACAGGGGACAAAACCAAAGAGAACACCACAAAAAAATCAGAACCTTTTTCATTTTAAACTTAGAACAAGGTTAGGACGTAGACCACAGTGGTACTTTTTGATACTTTTAGTAGAAAGAAAGTCCAACATTTTACCAGGAAACAGTTCAAAAAATGGTTACATCACTACACGTTAAAGTGGTTTGTGGTTACTGCCAAACTAAACATTCTATCCGATTTGGGAATAATATAGCATTTTAAATCTCCCTCAACTGATGTATATACTTATACATTTTAGAATAATCCATGTTATTGTTATTGGACTTTCAGAAAAGTCTAGGAAAGTGTTGCAGCATGTGGAACAGTTTCAGCTGTTGGCCTCCCATTAAAGCTAAAGACTTTTAGGGTTCTGTTCCTCAGCAGATGGAGAGTTCTGGTTCTGGTGCTTAGAGAAGGTTCTCCATTTGGACTCTGGTGTCTTCCATGAGTCCTCTGTCCAGAATGGGACTTTATGGGGATCCACTGTCCTCAGGGCAACTGCTGAGTCCTGCTGTTGTGGGTCTTCTCTCCTTTTGGGGGGGTCCCGACTGCACTGGACAGCGGAGACCTCATTGTTCCACTTCTGCCTCCGTGTTGTTTTTGGGATGGACCTGCTTTGGTTTCAGTGTTGTTGGGTTTTTAGTTCCAGTTGGAGTTACCAGAGATGTTGTGTTCAAGGATCAGAGTTTCTCATCAGAGGAAAAGGTTGTTTCTCTGTTGTGGTCGTCTAAAGATCCCCTTAGCTCGTCTCTCACCAAAGTCCAGCTGGAAGAACCTCCGTTCAGCTTGCAGGTTCCTGCTGTCCTTTCACAGAGCGATGCATGAAGTGGGATTGTGTTGGTGGACCAGTCTGAGGCACTCAGGAGGAATTCTGATCCTTTCTGTACAGAGAGCGTCTGACATTTACCTAAAGTTCTTGGTTAAACTCATGAAAGTAATTCAAGATGAGGGGGTGTGGCACGAGAGCACCTGGGTGTGGTCATTTTCAAAGCCACGCCCACACTCTGCAGCATCTTACTCTGGACCTGTCTGCAGGTGATGCTGAAGGACATGGAGCATAGCAAGAAAACTCTGGAGGAGGAGCTCCAGAAGACGTCCGAGGTGAGGTTTCACCAAAGCTCGTCCCTGGTCACCCCGCATCTGCCACCACACACCCTGAATCAAGTCGCTGTCCTTGCAGAAAGCCTGTTTGACTGTAGAGGAGAACACTCGACTGAAAAGTCGCTTACAAGCAGCCGAGTCGGACACGGTGCAGAGGCCAGCCAGCAGTGCAGAGCAGGACTACGAGGAGGTCATCCAGCTGCTGGAGGCTGAGATCCAAGACCTGAAGAACCAGCTCGCCATCAAGAGGCAAGGCAGGGGAGCAGAGCCCACCAAGGTGCACACACATCTCACTAAAGTTTGCTTTGTAATCTGATTCCTCCCAAATGTTTTAGTTCGTCAGCAGCTTGAATGAGTGTGAGACTCAAACACACCGTGGATCAGGTTCTCTTGTGAACGCCGTCCTGCAGATGGCGTTCATCATGTGGACTGAAACACCGGATGCTTTTATCCCTCCGGCGGCTTTGGGGTGCTGTCAACTTCAACCCAGAGACAAATGAAAGAACAGAATCAGAATCCAGTTCTTTGAATATCAGACTTTAGACACGAGTTCTGGTCCTCACACCACGTTTCCTGTTCTGTTCTCTGCAGTCATCTGAATCAGGCCAGCTAGTTTTCATCCCGTCACACCCCAGCAGTTGGGCCGGGCCGGGCCGGGCCGGGCCAACAGCACCACATGGGTCGTTTGTTTGCATCCCTGGCTCCATTTTCATCTCTTTTTACCATCAGGGCTCAGGCAGGGGGTGTCACTTACTTTGTATTTGTCTGCGGGGACGTCATGTCTCACACTCACAGCATGGCCATCTGAAGTCCAGAAAGCGGTTCTGGGGAACATCTCTGCAGGGCGCCAAAGGCCCCGCGCCCGAGGCCGACATGAGGGCATTAAACGAGGGACAAATGAAAATGTTTGCCTTTTTCTTTATCGAGCATAAAAGCAACAACGCTTGTGTGTCCAGGATGAAGTGCTGGAGTTAAACAGAAGACTGACGAATATCGACTCCCAGCTGAGGAAATCAGAGGTGAACAGGAAACACCTGGAGATCTCCAACAAGAAGCTGCTGGGCTTTGCTCAGGTAAAAGAGGCTCCGCTCAGAAAGTGTCTGCCAAAGTCAGGCTCACTCTCATTTAAATATGGCTTTTGTGTGAGAAAGGCGGTGCAAACGCTAGCTGGTGACCCACCGTGGTCCCCCCTTCAGATGTGTGCATGCTCATGTTAGCACACATGCAGCCTCGTGGTCCACTGATCTCAGTTCAGCTTTAACAGCCTAAAAGGACCAATGGATGCTGTTGCATTACCCGCTTGGAGAAAATCTAGGCTAGGCCCTTACAGCTGACAAGCTGACACGGGTCAGTGAGAAAACAGTCCCAGAGGTCATCATGGATCTGAGTTCATCCACGCAGCGCCTCCATCCGCCTCCACTAGATCTCCTCTGAGCCTTCAGCACCCACATATGTACCACACACACACACACACACACACCCACACCCACACCCACACCCACACCCACACCCACACACACCCACACCCACACACCCACACACACCCACACCCACACCCACACACCCACACCCACACACACCCACACCCACACCCACACCCACACCCACACCCACACACACACCCACACACACACACACCCACACACACACACACCCACACCCACACCCACACACACCCACACACACACACACCCACACACACACACACACACACACACACACACTGTCCCTTATGGAAGTGCTGTCAGGAATCGGTGCAGGATTGATCCTAGTCAACCTGGGATTCTGGAGCGTGACCCGGCTTGGCTTGTTTCTTTCTTCATGTCTCTCTGCTTAAAAAGATGATTTAATGCCGTTTCATGACTTTCTTTTCAGGAAGTGACATCATTCTCCATCTCAGTGCTCGAGAACACACACATTAAACATGAAAAGAACAATCACGTGATGAAAAGTAGACTGTTGCTTAACAAGGATCCAGATCAAATCAGACTTCACTAATTGGGTCCAAATATTTGGATTCTCTTGGATGAAGATCTTTAGATGTCAGGAAGGAAGCGGCAGAGAGACGGTGAGGCGTCAATCACCACGTTTGCTCCTTTATGACCCGCGGACCAAAATGGCCCACCCCCATCTCCATGTGCCTCTGGGGCACAGCACGACTAGGCTGTGCTGTAGGGGGCTTTAGCAGGAACAGTTGCCCCTCTGTTTTCTCGGTTCATGTGGTCCTTCCATCACGTATGTAACTCTGCTGGATTGCAGCTGCTAGCAGACATGATGTCCAGCCACCTGTCTCACATCATTGCCGTCTGTCTCCACAGAACGTCCACAAAGTGCTGACCATGCCCAGTCTCTTTGGAGGGGAGGGGTGAGCATCCACGCCGGATGTTTCAGCTTTGCTGGGGCTCTTCTGCAATAATCCTGCTGGTGTCCGTCTTTCCTTCAACAGGTCACCTAGTGCCACAGAAAACCCCGACACCCCGTCGCCCCTCCCTGATCCTGCCTTTCAGCTGGCTGCGGAGGCAAAAGAGCTGGTGGAGGGGGCGTGCAGCAGCGCCGCTACAGACACAGGTACAACGAAGCATGACCAGGGGGACATGTGGAGGAGAGGAAACGGCAGAAGCTGAAAACAAACAGCAGCACCGTGTCTGAAGCAGAAAGTGAAGCAGAAAGTGAAGCCTAAGTGAAGCAGAAAGTGAAGCAGAAAGTGAAGCAGAAAGTGAAGCAAAAGTGAAGCAAAAGTGAAGCAGAAAGTGAAGCAAAAGTGAAGCAAAAGTGAAGCAAAAGTGAAGCAAAAGTGAAGCATAAGTGAAGCAGAAAGTGAAGCCTAAGTGAAGCAAAAGTGAAGCAGAAAGGGAAGCAGATATTGAAGCAGAAAGTGAAGCAAAAGTGAAGCAAAAGTGAAGCATAAGTGAAGCAGAAAGTGAAGCCTAAGTGAAGCAAAAGTGAAGCAGAAAGGGAAGCAGATATTGAAGCAGAAAGTGAAGCAAAAGTGAAGCAAAAGTGAAGCAAAAGTGAAGCAGTCACTCGGCTCTGCTTCAGCAGATGAAGTTGAAGCCTTCCTTAGCTTGTTATCTAATAAACCTTCAGAAGCCTCCTCTGCCTCTCTCCAGATGCCACGTTGGAGGAGGATTCTCATCACGTCTGAGCAGCAGAGGTCGGGATCCCGAAGAGCAGCTGACCCTCCGGACTCTTCCTCACAGGCAGCAGCACACGGTGCCGGTCCAGCACATCCCAAACCCGCGCTCGCTTCTGCGCGCATAGATGGACATGCAGCTTCTGAACCAACCTCCACGTTGGCAGCAGGTGGCGCTAAAGGCCAGCACGAGCTAATCCACACTGGTAGACCCTCCTCCCTGAGTCTTTTGTAAAATCCACCATTTCTTTTCAACACTTCATGTGTGGGAGGGGCTTGTTTGATGGGAGGAGGCCTCCTAAGCAGAACTTCTGACCAACAGGCTGCACGGAAAAGTTTCCTCTCTTTGTGGTCCCATGCAGGGCCTGAGGGGGGCTCAGCCATGGAGTCAAAGGGTCTCTGGGGGGGGCAACAAAGCAAAGCTTGAAGGCAGACAGCTTCAGAAGAGTTTGAGACCGAGGTAGTCCTAGCAGATCGCATCTTTGGTGTTGCTTCCTTTTCTGTCATGTTTTATATTAAAAGAAGAATTGAGAAGTGAACGAGTCTCCGTGTCCTGTGAACAGCCCCCCCCCCCAAAGTCCCAGCGATGTTATGGCGAGTATAGCATCTCATTCCATCGCTCCCGCCTCACTTTTCACCAGAACGATTGTTGAAAGTATAAAGAACCATCACAGATGAGTCCTGATGTCTGCTGCAGCACTCAGTCATAGAATCCCATTCCTGCCTTTGTGACCAGATTTTTACAAATATTATCTCCATTTTAAGCCCGAGGGAAGTTCTAGAGGTCATGCGATGGTCCAGCAGAACCCTGCAGAACCCTGCACACAACGTTCAGATCTAAGATGACTGCAGCTGCACCACTTTCCCTCCGAGGTCTTTGGCTCCACCTCAGACGGTTATCTTCAGCTGAGAAATATCGTGGAAATGAAAAGATGACGCAGAGAAACGTGGTTTATGTCAAGTCTTCCTCTCACGGTACAGCTGGAGTCCAAATGAAGGCCATCGGGTCTGATTCTGTTCTGAAGTGAACCTGTCAACAGCTCGGGTCAGAACGTTATCAAATTCCTAAATCTGTCAGTCAAGCCTGAAGATGAGCACAATAAGTTGATATTTAATGTTGATAAATCCTAGAAAAGGGAAATAAATGGAAATAAATCTGCATTCAACTTACCACTCTGGACAGCAACTAGTGACAACCTAACAGTACACAACAGTACCAGAAACTAGCCAAAGAAACCCTTGTTCTATCCTAGGTACTCTAACGTTGGGAGTGGGTCATCTAGACCCACTAGACAGAGCTCTGAACCTTTGTTCTTCAATGATTTGTGATCTTCACTGGTGTCCATGGATTACATGAAATCCTCTCCACCTTTATCCACCTTTGTCATGGTAGGAGAACACCTCAATGGAAGGGGGGTCATCTGGACCCCATAAGATAGGACAAGGGTTGTGAGACAAAATGATAGGCAACGGTCAGTTCCTGCAGGTCAACATGGTCTCCAGGGTTCTTTGGTGGAGGAGGAGCAACAGTCTGGACAAAACCCATTTGGTTCTTGTAGACGGTCCAGGTTCCTGCAGGTTCTGACCTCAGAGACATCGTAGAATTCCACCAGAACACCCCGACTGTTCATGGATGATAACGCTCCACCACAGAAGGACCACAGATGGACTTCAGGAAGTGGGCGTGGCCTCATGTTGGACCAGCAATGACCCCTGACCTGAACCCCATAGAGCAGGTCTGGGAGCAGCTGAAGCAGAGACTGGATGATCGGACCCCCAAGTGACCCGCAGAACCGCATGTAGAACCTGTGGAAGAGTGGAACGCCTCAGAACGACATCATGAGGTCAGTGAGGAGCAGGAGACGCCGAGGTCCAGCTGTCACTGCAGCAAACCGAGGAAATACTCTGCTGACACGGTCCATGTTGGGGTTTTTTACTGCCCTAATGTTTGAGGTAATAAATATCCGATGAATGAAAATGTGTTATTTTAGTCTTATCAAAGGGAAGTTTGATGCGTTTCATTTCATTAGCACTCATGGAAATAACAGTCCTATTCTTAGGGTGAGCAGTGTAGGTTTGAGAAACAGTAGATTTTGACTGCAGTTTTTATTTCATAACTGTGTTTTGTTCTCATTTTAGTGGCTTAATTCTTATTTTAACCGTGATCACGGCTTTAAAGAACCATCAGCAGACAGCGCCCTCTGCTGGCCAAATGCTTAAACCCCCCCCAGGTGCAACTGTGACAGGAAAAGATAAAAAACATTTCTGTACTTTATCAACGTATTTTAAAATGAACTTATAAGTCATAACAAAATATAATATTTAGAAAATGTCTTTTGTCATTGGTGCCAAAGATTCAACATCTTGTTTCCAGGAACAGGCTGGGTTCAGACACGGCGGTGCCGCTCAGATCTGCTTCTGGTCCTATCAGGAGGAACGTTCACACAAACAGCATCAGTCCGTCAGCCACACGCTCAACACAATCAGGGTTCCTTAATGACTACACCTGTAAAGACATGGGGTGGGGGGGGCTGCCATCCGTACACAGGCAGGACGGATCTGTGACAGCGATGATATCCTACCGCTGGCTTGGATTTGACCCCCACAGGTCACAGCCTCTACAGCCTGAAAGGCCACTGTCTGTTTGGGGGGGGGGATCCCACGCTGCTCGGGCCGCAGAGGTCGGAACCGCAGGAGCTGGGCGTCATTCCCAAGATGACCTCTGCAGGGGGGGTCTCCTCGCACAGGAAGTCGTCCTCATCCTCCTTCGACCCCTGTCACACATCAACAGTTTTCATCCAATGTTTAGTTGAAAAAAAGAAACATTTGACAAAAAAAGAGCCTGAGAAAAGTCTGTTCACTGAGGTGGACTGTAAGCTATCAGAAGAATGCTTTGATGCTCCGGTTTAAGGCGGAGTTAAAGCTCCACCCCTAGACTCATTATTGAAACATTCAAGAACCAATTCATGAGCAAAGAAAGACTAAACTGATTAAACAACAGCTTCAGTTCAGATCCAAATCCAGGATGGGAATTCTCTGCTTGTGGTCCGGCCTTCTATGACTCCAGGTGGACTGGGATCCTGACAGAAACTCATAGTTCAGAAACGATTTCCTGTCATCAACAAAGCTGCAGTCACACAAACGCCATTTGGGAGGACTAGCATCAATGGTGCAGACCATTGACCGCAAAATAGGAGATGGACTGGGCAACCCCTCCCCCGTGGCGTTCCAAACAGGAAGTACTTGCTGGTTCCAATAAGTCACAATCCATAGACTTCCATAGAGAAATAAACAGCTGTTAGTCATTCTATCGGTGAGAAGAACCATTCTGGATCTGAAACCTGTTTCAACATCTTCTTGATGATCCTCTGTTTTCATGATGTTTTTGCTGTAGTTCAAGTTCTAAACTGACCAATCAGACGGCTCAGGAAAAGTAGGTGGCCTCGCATCGAGCGTTTGAAGCGTTCGATTGACAGATTCTCCCGAGCTCACTTTCAGTGGGAGGGGTGTGGCCTTCTAACATGCTCACTCCTGATAGGAGGGATTGGTTGCCATAGGAATGTAGACGAGCCAATCACAGCTTACTGAGGACGTCTGGTTCCAACATGGCGAAGGACATGGCGCGGAAAAAGGGCAACTATGTATGTAACATCCACTGAAAGTTGACTTCATTTGGTTGGAACCAGAAACGAGCCATTTCCTATGGGTGACGTCACACGCGATTCTTCCAGATCTGTATTTTACAGTGGAAGGTACGGACGCCATCTGAGGTCACATCTGTTTTTGGGCGGTTTTTCAGCAAAGGGACCAGGACGACTGATCCGTGTAAAGGAAAGAATGAATGGAGCCATGCATGGTCAGATTCTGAGTGGAAACCTCCTCCCATCTGAAGATGAAACGTGGCTGGGTCAACCATCCCAAACACACGTTGCCCCGGTAACGAAGGAGTGGCTTCATAAGAAGCATTTCAAGGTCCTGGAGTGGCCGAGCCAGTCTTCAGATCTCAACCCCATAGAAAACATCCAGAGGGAGTTGAAACGACAGCCACAAACCATCACTGCTCTAGAGGAGATCTACAAGGAGGAATGGACCAAAATACCAGCAAGAGTTTGTGAAAACCTTGTGAAGACTAATAGAAAACATTTAACTGTTGTCATTACAAACAAAGAGAAGATAACTTCTTTAAAAATCAGACAATGTGATTGTCTGGATTAATTTGGTCTCATAGTTGAGGTTCACCTGTGATGAACATTTCAGGCCTCTCATCTTCTGAAGATGGAGAACAGAAACGTTGGTGGCTGACTGAATACTTTTATGCCGTACTGTATTCTGTTTTTGACAATTGGGATATTAGCTTCTCTGGCAAATTACTTCAAAATATAATACTTTAGACTTGCACCAATGATTTTTAGCATAAACAGAAGATCTGTAGTGTTCATAGAACAAAATGAATCATCATCAACTTTCCTTTTTTTATGACATTTTTCCTCATCTTTCATTTCAGTTCTGCTTACATTTGGCCTTTTTCCCTCTGATTTAATGGAAGTTTTCTGCTCCTGGTTCAGCCAGCCTCATTGTTGTAACACAGTTCTGTCTTTTGAGTAAATATCTTTACAGAAATGAACGGAGCCCCTATAGCAAGTGTTTCCAGAACTGAATCGTTCTCACGGTCCCACTACACCTCTAGAAACCGTCCCTGGCCCCCACCTGCTGGCTGGTTGTCGTGGGAAACAGCTCGGTGTCGGCCAGTTCCTCCCAGACTTGATACAGCGGCTCGATCATCAGGCCGGACCTGTGACGCCCCCCCCCCGAAACACACAGGCATAAATCAGGATACGTGAGAAACGACGGTTCGTCAGTCTGACGGGTTCAAGGGTCAGAGCTGCACCTCCTGAGCAGGTAGGGGTCAAAGGGGAAGAAGCTGTCCAGGGGGTTGGTGTTGGTGCTCACATGGTCCCTCCCTGAGGAGCCGTGCACCACAGGAAGTGCATGCCGGCTGTTCCTCTCCAGGATGGTGTAGCAGAAAACCACCTGGTACTTCCTGGAAAAGAAGGACTGGACAGTTGGACAGGAAACGGGACCCTGACTGAGGATCAGGAAGAAGACGTAACCCCCCCTCCCCTTTTGTAATCTTTGGTACAAAATCTATGTTCTGACTTCTTCCATGTTTGGAACAGGTTTCTTTCTGGAAGTTGAGCTTTTGCTGCGTCCTTTCAGCCGCTCACCTGGTGACGGCAGCAAACATGACGGCCACAGACGGCAGGCAGACCTTCAGAGGGTTCAGCTGACTCATCACAATCCGTTCCAGATTCATGCTCTGCAGGTACTCCAGCCCTGAAACACAGCCGACGGTTGTCATCACGGCTTCAGGCTCCAAGCCATGTGGGCGGGGCTTTCCGGTCGCTCACCTTTCTTCATGCTGGCCTCCAGGAGGGCTCTGTGTCTGAATACCAGCGTGTAGAAGAGCGCCTGGCAGGACGCGTAGAAAGGTCCATGCAGGCTGATGTCACAGCACACCTGCCTGTCGCTGCGGTCCTGACTGTCCAGGTAGCCGTGGATCCAACCCACAAGCAAATCCAGACAGGCCCGAACAGTTCTGAGGACACCAGACTCTCAGTCAACCTCCTGTTTCTGGCCACAAGCGTCCCGTTTTTGTCTCGTCTTCACTGCAGTCTAGCGTGTTTTTGTGTCTCTCTAAATCCTGTTTTTGCTCTGCACGGACATGTGGCCTTGGCTTTATTCTATCTTTAGATAACACCGGATTCAGATTAAGAACATGAAAACAAAAACTACAATGTTAAACCAGAGGCTACTTCATAGAAGCATCGCTTTGGTAAATCTGCATTCATTTGCAGCAGCAGTAGTCTACTCTGAACACTGAGTCACACTGAAGAACCTGCTGAAGGTTTGTCAAGCTCCAGTTTCCTGTAAAGGTGAGCAGAGACACGTGGGACGTTGAAATGACAACACTGCCTCCTGAATCCTCCTCATCCTCATCCTGAGCCTTCATCAGCGCCTGTGTTCTTCAGTGACAGTCGTGCTCAGACTCACAGCATGGGAATAAACTTGGCCCGGGCCAGAAAGCTGCCCAGGTATGCGGCTGCACTCTGACGGAGGACAACTGGCTGGGAGGGGCTCTGCAGGATCCTCCACAGGTGATCCAAGAAGGCCTCAGCCAGAGCCTGAAACGCAGAAACGCCTCCATGAGGAGTCCAGCCAAGTACGACCGATGCTCCGAATGTTTGGAGAATCACATCTGTGATCCATCCGTTTAAGAGCAAAGACTCAGCCTGAACCCTTAACGAATGCAGCATCCCTTCCTGGGATGGGGGGGTTTGGTTAAGATATGGGAGGGGTCTTGTAACTGAATAAACTATTGATCATCCCTCATACTCCTACATCATTATAGCTAAATAGAATCAATGACCTTAGACACTGTGTGAACACAGACAGGCGTGTTAGCTTTGATGCAGGATGGGAACTACTGACCAGTCTGAAGCTACAGAGGTAGAAGAGGCTGAACTGCACATGTGAGGAAGCATGTGTGGGCAGGATCAGCTTGTCAAAGATGCTCAGGAGATCTCGGAACAGCTCCTTGGACCGCTCAGCATGGAAAGACCCTGCACAGACCAGATTCCAGCACAAACACATTTATGTCATCCAGCACTGAGGCGGCTGAGTCGACCTGCAGTGACTGTGGATGTCTGCTGCAGACCTGCAGAGTCTACACGCTTCTCTTAGAGGTGACTTTCATAAGTACCGTATTCATTGTGTGAGGGGCCATGTGTGTCCATGGAGGGGAGGGGAGGGGTTGGGTTGTGTTTTTGTTGTAACATTGTGAACGGCATGAGGAGCACTCTTTTAGAAAGTTTGATTTGATTTGCATCCAAACTGATAACAGCTTTAAGGTTTGGTCACATGCACCCGTACAGGGGGGGGTGACCTGGGTCCATGGAGGGTCATTGACAGGAACCAGTGCAAGAGCGTCCTCCACCTCCCTTGAGGCGTGCACGGTGACCTCTAGAGACGTCAGGAAATGAAGCGATCCGTTGTTGTACTTGTGCTGAGTGCATCATACAGAATCAGTAAGGATCATGTAAACTGCTCACACTTCTAACACACGGCTGATGCTGTGGTACAGTGTCCTAACGCCACACTCTAGTCATCTGGAAGGTCAGAGTTCTGGCTGACCAAATGCAAATGCTGCACACCCGGGCGTGCACGTGATATGCAAGTGCCCGTAGGACGTCCGTCGGATGTTCACAGACTACACGGTCTAAGTTCCTCATTTCCAGCAGCCAGGCTGCGGGGAGGAGCTCACTTAAAGGGGTCAACCGCTCGTCGGCGTGGATATCTGTGGGACGGTGAACAGAGGTTTGAAGCAGCAGTCAGTGGGATTGTTTCCTCCTGCTGTGCGTCTGACCTCTCAGGGTAACAGGTCAGTCATTTGTTTCTCCTTAGTGTTGGCTGGAGGCCGTTTTTTATTTTGGTGGAACAACTTTGCTGCGTAGCTGGGCCTACTGACGATTAACAGTCATATTCTTCCCAAACTATTTTTACCTTTGGTATTCCAACATTTTCATTTCTACTGCAAATGAATATCAGTGATCGGCCTTATAGACTACTAATCATCAGGATGGGCCCTGGGGGGGGAAGTAATAATCACTTCCCAGCAGGAACAGTTTCCTAAGGACCGCTGTGAGGAAGGCATTACTTCGTCTCACAGGGAACAGGGTCGACGCCCGCTGAGGGGAACATGAATCCTCTGCCTCCATCTAGTCCTCTCCTCTTCTTCACCCACACATCCATCCTCCTTTGTAGCCTTCACAAATGTCCTTGAGTCTTCCTCTAGGCATCTCTCCTGGCATCGCTCCCCCTCTGTCCAAACATCTCCTCTGCTTCCCTGCACTGATCTCCAGAACATCCTCCACCACCTGTTCCTCTGCTGGGTTTCTCTGGATATCTTCAGTGCACTTTCCTCCATCACTCCTCTGAAGTGACGGTCTTTAGCTTGAGCAGCATCATTTCTGGACGGGACCTGCCTACCGTTAACGTGGCAGACATCTTTGATGAAGGCCATCAGCACACTCATCAGGGCGTCCAGCCTCTCTCCTACCGGGTGGACCGTCACCTTCATCGCTGGCGTTTGTTCCGCCGGGACGTCTTCATCCTGATGGGAAGGTGTGCACTAGTTCAGTTTTACCCGTCAAAGTTTCTGTTGAAGCAAAGGAACAACTGGAGAACCAGAGATCCGTCTGATGTCAAGCGGTTCACAGGGTTACCATGTGGAAGAGCGTCTCCTCCTCTGGGCTCTGCTCCTGAACGCCCTCCTCTGCTCCCTCCAGGTCTGCACGGGAGACACTCACCTGTAACGCAGGTGGGCTTGTTAAGGTTAATTAGACCTATTGAGTCTATATCAGAACTGGACAGTGACTCCGCCCCCCCGCCGTTCCAAACAGGAAGTGGCTCCAAGAAGCTGGAATACCATAGACTTCTATAGAAACAGCTGTTCTCCAGGCGTTCTGTTGGTCAGAAGAACCGTTCCTGATCTGATACCTTTTCTTAACATCTTCTTGATAATCCTCTTTTATTTCCATCATTTTTTTGTGTAGTTCAAGTTATTTAATTTATAAACTGACCAATCAGACGCCTCAGGAAAAGCATGTGGTCTCACGTTTGATAGATTCTCCTGAGCCTGCATTCAATGGAAGGGGTGTGGTCTTCCAACAAGCTCACTCCTGATTGGTGAGAGTGGTTGCCATAGAAACGCTGACCCAGTCCGACTTGGACCAATCACTGCTTACTGTCGTCTGGCTCCAACGCAGCGCCGCCGTGTCACGTAGAAATGGCGACTTTATCTGGTTGGAGTTGTGTGCCGGACCGTGGCAAGTGATCCGTACGGATTACATATCATTTGTAATCTGTTGCATTTTTAAGGGGTATTTTTTATGTTATTTATTATCTTATCCTACCTACAGCAGAGAAACATTACATCTATCTGTGGATTTGAGTATCTTTAGAATTGTGGATGAATATTAGTCATGCGTGTATCAATATAACATAATGCTGTTTTCTTCATTAGCAGGACTTCCTGCAACCCTTTCAGAGCAGCGTGATCCGAGGCGACTGTAACCTCCACATTCATCTCCTAACACGACCCAACTCACATCCAGTTTCAGCATCCGTCCCACGATCAGCTCCAGCACGTCTCTGCGCACAAACGGGGCGTACACGGTGA
This sequence comes from Oryzias curvinotus, assembly GCA_023969325.1. NCBI lineage: Eukaryota > Metazoa > Chordata > Actinopteri > Beloniformes > Adrianichthyidae > Oryzias > Oryzias curvinotus. The sequence continues at coordinate 39,125,535 of CM043722.1, forward strand.
CCCTCAACAGGTTGTGCACGTAACACTCCTGTAAAGCGAATCCACACCTGATGACAGCTGCAGTGAAGGCCACAGCATCTGTTTCAGGTGATGCAGACTTCACATGGGTTCTCGGCTGCTTCTTACCAGGGTTCTGGAGGATTTCTGCACAAAGGGGAAGTTGTCTTGCAGGATGGGGGCAAGAAAGCGGCTTGTCCTGTACAGAAATGACAGAAAAAAATGTGGGAACATCATCAGAACAGGAGAAGCACCAACAACCTCCCCTGACAATCACATTCACCTTAACCTTACTGATAGCAAGTGTACTGTAGTGTACTGTAGTGTAGTGTAGTGTAGTGTAGCGTAGTGTAGTGTAATATAGTATAGTATAGTATAGTATAGTATAGGTAGTATAGGTGTAGTGTAGTTAGATAGTGTAGTATAGTATAGTATAGTTTATAGTATAGGTAGTGCGTGTAGTAGGTTCGTGTAGTTAGTGTATAGTATGTTAGCGTAGTTTAGTTTATTTTCAATTAGTATAGTATAGTATAGTATAGTATAGTATAGTGTAGTGTAGTGTAGTGTAGTGTAGTGTAGTGTAGTGTAGCGTAGTGTAGTGCATGCAGATATGTCAGTGTAGTGTCGTGTAGTGCATGTGTTTGTAGTGCCAGTGCATGTGTGTAGTGTAGTTGTAGTGTAGTGTAGTAGGGGAGTAGATCTGGACCTCTGTTAGTCGTGTCAAACGGGGGACCTGGAGACCCACCTTCTGGTGGATATGAGTCTTAAAACATTTATTAAAACTCCAGTCTGAGTCTTTATTTTTAACTTGAAAATATCAAATCTGCACGTTTTCCCGTCCACTTCTCACATCCATGTTTCCAAACAGCAACACGTGAATAAAGAAACATGGAAAAAGTGGGGGACTAAGATACTGAGGGATCCGTTCTCTGAGTACACATGAGTACAGCAGCCTATCAGAGACAGAGCAGAGCTTCAGTCAAGCACTGAGGCTGCTTGATCCCGCCGTTACCTACAACACCAGGTCATGGCAGAACTCCAGAGGGGGAAGCCAAGCAGCACTGGCAGCACTTTTCAAACATTCACCACCCCCCCCCACACACAGAGGGATGAAGACCAGACTTACGACGGCACATATCTGATGATGAGCTGCAGCGCCTCATGACTTCGATCAAAGGTTCTGGGGAGATCTGAAGAGACAGGGAGGTTAGACCGTGATCCTGGAATGAGCTCTTCCTCACGGACAGAAGTCACTCACCATCATCTTCATCATCTGAATCAGAAATGTCCACTCCTTCCTCACAGACGATCACCCGCTCTGCCACACAAACACAGAAGCATCAACCCCTGATCCCCATCACACCTGACCAACCTGCAGGAGGGGCGCCGCTCAGCGGGTCGTACTGGGGGTGAAGTGGGAGACCACCATCTTGAGGCAGGCGCACAGGTAGACGGTCTGGGCCGACACCAGGTTACCCAGGAAGGCCAGGAACTCGTCCGCGACAGCCTGGCTCCGGCTGACCCACGGTAGCTTCTGAGGAACCAAAGCACACACTGGAGATCCAGCAGACTCGTGTCTAGGTCTAGAACTCGTGACGAGGCCTGAATCCAGACTCGTCTGAAGACGGAAGGCCTGCTCTGAAATAGGAGGCCTCCATCCAGGTCTCCTTCCCCAGATCCAGATCCTTCCTAAAGCCATGAAGCCGTTTCCATGACGGACAGTCCTCATGACATGTTTCTGAAATGTTCTTAATCAAGATTTATGGAGTGATATTTATGCCACCATGTTGCAAACTAAACTTTCCAAGATGCAAAGGAAAATATTAAATTTTTGTTTCAATTTTTGTTTGTTTTTTGCTTTCAAAAAATATTTTTGCGTTTGCAAAATAAAAGTTTTAGATGCGTTGTGTGTCACCTCGCTTTTTTCCTATCTTTGATTTTTCTGACATAAGGTTCAGTTTTTCAGTCCAAAAACATGCTCCATAGGTTAATCGGTCACTCTAACTTGTCCCTAGGTGTGAGTGTGAGAGTGAATGGGTGTGTGGTTGAGGACACTCTACCCTGGGACAGACTGGCGACCTGTCCAGGGCGTCCCCTGCCTTCGCCCAAGTGGCCGGGATAGGCTCCAGCAGCCCCGTGACCCCGAAAGGGAAAAAACGGTAGAAAATGAATGAATAATGAAAAAAAAAAGTTTCAGTTTAGTGACAAAGCTGCCATCAAACAGCTGCTGATTGGTCCAGATTCTAACCAATCAAATCAACGTATTTATCTAACATGGTGCTCAGAAGCTGAAAAAAACAGATATTTAAAGCACTTATTATTTTATGCTGCACAAGTGTTTTGGAATAGATTAACAGTAAAGAAACTAAATGTATTTAGCAGAGGTAGCATTTTTTTTCCCTGCTGCAGACGTTTTAAACACGCTGGTTGCTACACAAACATGAATAAATACAAACTCGGTTTGATTTCAGCTGCTTTGCTGCTCCTTCTGGGTTTTACTCTGAGAAACGGGCCAGAATGATTGACAAGGGCAGAATCCCGTTGGAACAGAACCGATCCAAAGTCCAAAGTCCATGTCTGGTTCCAAGCACCGTCAATATGAGACAGAGACACCTGATTGGTTCAAATCTGGACCAATCAGCAGCTGTTTGATGGCAGCTTGGTCAGGATAAACCGACACATATCTCAGCAAAATAGGACAAAAGCGAGACGACAAACAACGCATCTAACACTTTTGTTTTGCAAATGTAAAAATATTTATAAACGGAAAATTGAAAACAAATATTTAATATTTTTATTTGTAACTTAAAAGGTTTTGTTTGCAGCATGGTGGTAGAAATATCACTCCATAAAGATTCAACTGTCATCTGGGTCTGAACCTCAGTCCAGGTGTCATACCGGTATCATCATCATCATCATCATTATTATTAGTATTATTATCATTATTATTATTATAGTCATCATTATTAGTATTATTCTTATTATAATTTAAGACATTAGATTCAAACATGAAGTAAGATTTTCATCACTCCACCCCTGGATCGAGGAAACTTTTTATTCTGACCTTTGTTTCTTCATTTTCTGGGAATTTGGCTAGAAAGTGATGGAGTTGAGAAACAGAATCCTAAGAGGCTGTTATTGATCATTTCTGTTGGGAAAGTCCTCCCAGAACACGTCTGGTGCTCGTTGCTGTATTGATGGAATATTCTGCTGTAGACACGTAGCAGAGTAAAGTCATCCTCCAGATAAAACCACCAGATGAGCGTTTTCACACCAACCAACTCTAACCGTCTAGAAAGAGCTGCTGTGATCTGAAAGCAGGTCTTCTGTATCGGGACGTGGAAGAAGGTCATTTCTGGAGCTCAGAGAGGCACAAGTGTGGAGAAGTGCAGCACGCTGAAAAGAACTTTATCCTGATAAGTTAGGGAGGTAAAGCCAAAAGTCATTCATGATTAAAAGACTAAGTATAGAATACTTAGAATACTTCAATCCACCACCTCCATCTGTCTGAGGCAAGTGAATCATCAAATCCACCTATACCAATAAACTCAATAATCAATCTTAATAAATACCATTTAGATTGATGTACAGCAGGTTTATATGACACTAAGGTCAAACCGAAAATCACATGTGATGTCATCAGTCAATCATTCAAGTCCAATGTGTCGACAGACTTTGAATAAAGTCATGTGACCATCCAGTGTCTAGAATGTTCCCTTTGGATTCTCTGGATGTGGAAAAACAACAGTGGTGAACTTTAGAAACTACCATGTGAATGGATCTGACATTCATTCTAGTTGACTTGTTGGTTTGGACACAGATTTCATTTAACTTGATGATCTGGAAGAAATCCAAGAATCTGGAAAACTTCACTGTTCAGGAGCAGGAATTTCTGTCTGAGTCTCACTGCTGGAAGTTTGGATCCAGAGGATCTGGATCCACTGCAGGTCAGAGGATCTGGATCCACTGCAGGTCAGAGGATCTGGATCCACTTTAGGACAGAGATCCAGATCAGTGAGCACAACTGATGATGTGAATGGTTGTCACAGAGAACGGTTCCACCCCGAATGGAACATTCACAGGTGTTTCCTGAGGACATCAGCAGGAGGATTTGCTCCCACAGAACTCACCAGAACGGTATGGACCAGCCGCTCGTGGTCCTTCTTCAACCAGGTGACGCAGCTCCTGAACTCCTGCAGCCAGCTGATGATCTGAGCGTCCTGTGAGGAGCAGAGGAGCAGCTCAGGACCAACCATCCCACGGGACCAGACGGCCCGGTACTGGGACCCACCTTAATGTCTGGATCTGCCAGCTGATGCTGCAGCAGCTCATAATCCCCAAAGTCCCCCTGCAGAACCCACCAGAACATCAAGAACCGCCAACCAAGGCTAGCAGAACTGTTAGCAGAACTGTTCTAAGGATGCACACCAACTTCATGGGGTTTTTCTATCTACTCAGCGAATTTTACAATTCAATGCAAATCCATTTACTTAGATTCAAATATTAGGAAAAAAATACACCCATAATTAATGCTTTCTTTTTATTTTCATCATCATGCAGCTACGTCACAGCTTTTATCATGACAGACCGCCAACCGGACCAAAGCTTCGGTCTGCGGCGGAAGCGAGTACCTGCCGGTGTTTCTCTAACGTCTCGGCCACGCTGCCCCCAAACCGGACCGTTTTCAGCGGGTCAGGGTTCTGGAAGTCCCTGTTCCCCTCCATGGGTGCACGCGCCACCGGCGGCTGGGTTCCCGTCGCTAAAACAGCCGCGCGGACGAAGGCGCGCGGCTCCGCGGCATTCTCTCTGATGTTTTCACGCTTTAGCTGCTCGATAACGAAAGTTCTACAACATCTGAAATAAACAGAACCAGAACAGACACCAGTGTGAGCGCGTCACCAGCCGGTGTAGGAACCATAAGCAGCCGCGTGTGGGGACGTGTTTACGTGAGGGACCGGTGTCACACTAAAAGATCTCCGGAAGCGTTTTTAACAGTTCCTTCCTTCTTTGTTTTTTTAGAACAAACATAAAATGATTGAAAGTATATTTTGCAAAGTGACTGTCGTTGATTTCAGTTTTTTGTTTTTGTCTAACAACTGTTAAAACTGTAGTTGCAGTAAAGAAAGATAACATTTGCTGATGAAACGATTTTCTTCCTTTGATCCAACAGTCAAGAATCACACGTATGACTGTAGCAGCGCTACGACGACAGAGGCGGAGAGACGAGACAGGAGGAACTCTGGCCTTTAGTTTAGGAACTCAGTGCAAAAGAACAGGATGAAATAACTACGGGTGAACCACCATTAAACAGCCCGTGCTCAACCCAAACACCGCCAGAGCACGCCAAGGCCATCATATCCCACAATTCCCTGCGCTGCCAGCTCCCATAGCAACGTGCGCGTGACCGCCACTACAGTATTATACTGAAACTGTTTCAGGAGTGGAATAAAACGGAATTTAACCTTCTCTCAAAACGTACAAACTATGCGATACAACCTTCTAAATACAACTAGAAACAATGGATACTCTATATAATAATAATCTTTCGGCATCGCCACAGCCAATCAGCTTTCAGTGATCTGGGCTGGTGGTTGGCAGAGCTGTCCTTCCTGACACAACCCTGTCTTGTATCCGGGCTGGGGACCGGCACAGGGGGGCCCAGACTTTAGCCTCCTGTGGCTAAATTGTGTGGCGGTAGCGTGGAGGGTCTTAGCTGAGGACCCACACTGGATGAAGCTCAACAGTATGTTGTGTGTTCTCACCGTTGACTGTATCAGAGGACTGAGTGAGTGTGATGTCATCCATAGAAAATGGTTTACTTCCAGCTTCAACCAAGTGAAATTCAAGCACCATTTTCTCAAGATATGGACGCCGCCATGGTGGAGCCAGACAGTGTCAGGAAGCAGTGATTGGTCTGCGTCAGCCTGAGTAAACGTTTCCATGGCAACCACTCTCACCTATCAGTCAGCTTGCTGGAAGCCCTAACTCTTGAAATCAGACTACACCCAATATGCTAATGAAATGCTTCAAACATTGGAGGTGAGACCACCTGCTTTTATGGAGGCATCTGATTGGTCAGTTTATGACTGAAGTTACTTACACTACAGAGAGAAAATAAAAGGAATAAACGTGTATCAAGAACATGCTGAAAAACAGTATCAGAGCAAGGATTGTTTTAACAACTTCCTGCTGGGATTATGGGATGGAAGTGGGGTGGGGGGTGTTACTCAGCCCAGTTTTCTCACACACTCAGTGGTTCTAGCTAGTACAGCTCTGTAACCCTCTTATAGCTTAATTTATGTGAGTTAAAGACTCAATCCAGTGAAAATGGTGTTTAAACATGTTCTTGCAGCATTTTTCTCATGATGGAGGGCAAATAGAAAACAATTCAGATCGAAACTGCGTTTCTGAGTTTATCTTTATTCAAATCACTGTGAATCAGGAGCAGATGAGAAAAACGCCGTTTGACTAAAGCTTGTAGCAGTGACATAGGAGCTACACTTGGACGGCCACAAACTCCAAGCTCCGCCCCTTTCTGATCATCCTGCAGACCAACAGGTCCATGAACGTCTCTGTTTTCCTGGTCTGAGCTGGAATCTGGATCAGAACTGGACGGATGGATGGATCTGATGCTACTGCTGTTTTTGTTGTACAGCTAATGGTTGGTTGGGTTTGTCAGAGGCTGTAAGCTAGCAGGAGAGAGTCTAAACAAAGGGATGATGGGAAATGAGCACAGGCTTTCCTCCACGCCAACAGTCCTAAAAAATTGATGAAAACCAGACGCTCACGTTCCAAAGTAACAAACTTTCTTTTAAAAAGTTTCTTTAAAAAAGGTATTTAAGACTTACAGAAGATGTAAAAGTATTCTGGCTTTTCAAATTTAAAAAGCGAAGAGCCAGAACCAGGAGAGACTTGAGTGTAGAACTAATTCTGATAATAATAAAGGATTGGATTGATCTGCTTTTCCAGACACTCAAATTCTTCCAGTGTGTCCATCATTCATTCATACTTGGTGATGGTAACTACCGCTGCTCCACAGCTGCCCCGGGGCAGACTGATGGGGGCGTGGCTGCCAGTACGACCCCTCTGACCATCACCAGGACGTTCACACACCAGTGGAGGCAGGGGGGGTGAAGTGTCTTGCCCAAGGACACAGAAGACTGGGGGGAGTGGGGATCGAACCACCGACCCTTCAGTCATTGGCCGGCCGGCTAGCCACTGCCACCCATTATAGTAAGCTTTATTAAAAATGTAAAAAAATAAATGTAATTCCTTCACATATCATTCTAAACATGAGTTGCCAATGTTACCGTCCTACTGAGGATCTTGTAAAAGAAAAAAGCTTTCAGTTTCAAAAACACTAATGTCTTTTTTAGCAGTGGGGGAGTTGAAGGGTCAGAGTATTAGAGAGGCTCTGAAATCATAGTAGAGGACGTTTCGGTCTGGAGCCACCATTTCTCTGGAGCTCTGTGGTTAATGAAGGGTTCCACTTGGATTCATGTGGTCATCACAGGCCAGTCCTCGTGTCTCATTGGTGAATAGTGAGTTGGAACCTTTCCGCTTTGACTCAGTCACACATTATGAGAGTATATTTGGGCGGCACGCTGGGGTAGTGATCAGCACGGTCCCCTCACAGCGAGAAGGTATGCGTGGTTTGAATCCCGGCTGGGTCCTCTGTGCGGAGTCTGAACGTTCTTGATCACGTGTGGATTTTGTCCGTTTCCTTCCACACGCCAAAAACATGCTTCCCAGGTTGATTGAAGATCTAAATTGCCCCTAGGTGTGAGTGTGTGTTTGTGCATGAACCCCCACCTCCACCCGGTTGGCTCCGGCAGCCCAGTGACCATCGGATCAGAAAAACAAACAAAGGCAAGTCACGGAGTCAGACGAGTCCAAAGGTCAACACACAGAGGATCCTGGGGGGCGGGGCTACCAGTCCTCTGAGTCATGGGGAGCACACCTGCATAAATCCTGCTCGTTTTGATCAGACACATTTATCATTGGACAGTGTGGCCCCTCCCCCCTGGCGTTCCAAACAGGAAGTGGCTCCAAGAAGCCAAAATCTATAGAGAAATTAACAGCTGTAAGTCTGTCGATCAGACCCGGTTCAGGAGAACCGTTCTGGATCTGATACCTTTAACATCTTGATGATCCATAATTTGTTCTGTAGTTCAACTTATTCAAGTCCTAAACTGACCAATCAGATGCTTCGGGGAAAGCATGTGGTGCCCACTGGCCCCCACCTCAATTGTTTGATTGACAGATTCTCCTGAGCCAGTTTTAGTGGAAGGGGTGTGGATTCAAACAAGCTCACTCATGATTGGCCACAGTTGCCATAGAAACATGACCCAGACCAATCGCTGTCGCCTGGCTCCAAATGTCGGCGCCGGAGGTGAGACGTTTGTGGTGACGTCACTGGCTCAGTCCGTCTCTCTCCAGTCTAGAGAGGTTTTAAACCAGCAGCTTCATGCATGTGTGGGGGGGGGGGGTCGCTTCAGGGAAAGGTCACAAGCAGGAGAAGGTTAGAATCCCAAAGTTTCTCATGATTTAATGATGGCTGGGTTAGACGTTACACCTGCAGCAAACGGCCAATCAAGGATTTCACATCAACTCATCTTCAAACTTTGAATCAAATGTTCTCAAAACTAAAACATCCTGAAGAAAACTAAGTCCGACTCTGTCCAGGCCGCCGTCCCGCCGCAGCATCTCGCTGTCGGACGTGGCTCTGCAGGCAGAACCGCGTCCTCCGGTCATCGGTCCAGACTCTGAAGGAGGAAACGGGAAGAATCAGGAGTTTGCATGTTCGAATCCTCTCTGCATGTGTGTGGGGTGTGACGCTCCCGCCCCACAGAGCTGTGGTTAATGGTTATCCACTGATAACAGCGGCGCCCTCACCTCTACAGGAAGTTCTGGTGCTTCTGCACTACAGAACAGAGGACCAGAATGAAGAAGTTCAGAACACACCAGAACCAGAACAGAGGAACAGGAAGCTTCTCAGGCGGGTAAACGGCGTATACTTCTATAGCTTTCTACCTTCTTATGAAGGCCCAAAGCACTTTACAGTCACAGTCCCATTCACCCATGCACACACACATTCACACACTGGTCTGGGACCTGAAGTCTGAGCGTGCAGGTGTCACCTGTGAGGCCTCCCCGGTGTCCAGGTGTCACCTGTGAGGCCTCACACACTTTTGGAAAGCTGCTACCAGCTGTCAGGAAGCTGCCACCCCCCCCCCCCCCACACACACACACAGGTGAGCTGCCCAGGTGTCTACAGAGAGGAGATGCCGTCTTCCCTCACCTGCTATGTGGGCGGACTCTCGGCGTCATGCTGCTGGGCTCCTCGCGGGTCAATGGGTGCCATGGCAACGGCCACCTGACCCTCTTGCTGGCGGGCGGACGGCCTCTGGGTGCGGCCAGGGGGGGGTCCGCTCCGGCGCAGAGAGTTTCGGATGCCGGCGGTCACGTGGCTGGACAGGCGCCTCACCACCCCCCCGAGGCCGCCCCTGTTCTTCTTCAGCAGGCCCACGTCGTCCTCCAGCTCGGCGGGGGGCACCTCGATGTTCCCGGAGTACCAGAAGACCCACCAGATGAGGCTGAGGAAGATGATGATGGCGCCCGCGTAGATGAGCAGGTCGTAGAAGGACACGTTGACGAACACGCCGAGCATGAGCACGCACACCCCCACCGCGTCGAAGGCCACGGCCAGCCAGAAGCTGCACCTGCAGCGGCCCAGACCGCGCGCCGTCCGCTCCATGGCCGACAGTGAGCGCGCGGACAGGTGAGGGGCCCCTCCCCGCGCGCTCACCTCACAGGGAGGGGCCTGTGCTCAAAGGAGGCGGGGCCGGGGCACCTGGCAGGTGGGAGCAACGGTTGCAGAACTTTCGGTTTCCGTTTGAAACAAAAACAAGACTTTCAAGGTTGGAAGCCGAATAAAAACTGGAAACTGTAGATGTGTGAATCTACTGTGTGATTTCAGATCCGGAGATGGACATGATTGACAGGATGGACATGATTGACAGGATCCACTCACTAATGGAAACATTTGCTAAACAGGAAGAATGTTCTGAAAGGACTAAAAAGGTCAATCTATTTGGAGCCATTTCAGTTTTGTAACTTAAAAACCTATAACTGGAACCGGACATCAGTGCTGGGAGGACACAGTTATTCTAACAGATTTATCAGAATATGAAGGCTTTTATTTTTACATTTTCTTTCTGCATATGTACACCTTGTGTTAACCATGGATATTACGCTTTTCAAAGGAAGCATCCGCCCATTTGCACCGTATAGAAGGAATGACAGAACTTTGTCAGCATTTTTGTCTTATCAAAGACAAATCAAACTCTGCACCACCGACTCAAGTTTGAGAGTAGATGAGTAACCCCCCATCTTAAAAATGTCTTTCATTTTTCCATTGTTTTGAAATGTTGGAATAAAGTTTAGCAGGAGAACTTGATGAGCTCATTTCATGTCATGCTGAACCAGCACATGCATGGAATGTCCCAACAGGACAATGATTTAGTGGATACAGGAAGTATTCAGACCTTTAGAAGGTTCCAATCTGTGTCTCATTGCAGCCATTCGCCATAACCAGGAAAGGTCATTTGATTTCTCCATCATGGTCCCTGAGTGAACCATCTTGACTGAAAAAAAGAAAACATTTCTGCAAATTTTCCAAAAAGAAAAACTGAAAAATCCCATGGTCACAGGGATTCAAACCCTTTGCTGGGACTCTCAGTGACTCCATGCCGTCCGTTTCTCCTCCTCCTAGAGAGGACTGGACCCAGCCGTTACACTGCCTGGACCACACACACGCCTATAGAAGACCTTCCAGACCAAAGACGGGACGGAGCTCAGAGACAGAACTGTGGCAGGAAGGTCCAGATCTGGACAAGACCCTCTGCAGGTCTCTGTGTCCCTAAGATCCCCCAGAATCCTTCAGTGGAAGAGGTGAACATCACCTTAGATGTTCAGAAGGTCATCATGAAGCCTCGACCTAATCCGTTGTGAGACACAAATTCTGACCGTTTCAGGTCGTGGATCAGACAGATTGGACCTGAACACAGACGGAGGATTAAAGCAGCGTAGAAAAGGGCTTTAGAAGTGGAGGCCATCATCAAAGACACGGGAAAGGGAAAGTTCCACGTCTGCCAAAGCAGGTGATCCACTCCAGGCTGCAGAGCTGATGACATCCTTAGATCACCACAAACACTCAGTTCTACCACGGAAATATGACACTTAAAAACAGAGACATGATGAGAACTTCAAGCTATGTTACTTCAAATAAAATACATTCTTCTTGTATTTTAAAACTCCTTAAAAGTACATTACTCAATAAGATGGAGATGTTATTTCCATGAGTGCTTTTGAAACGAAACGCATCAAACTTCCCTTTGAGAAGACTAAAATAACACATTTTCATTCATCGGATATTTAATACCCCAAACATTAGGGCAGTAATAAAAACCCCAACATGGACCGTGTCAGCAGAGTATTTCCTCGGTTTGCTGCAGTGGCAGCTGGACCTCGGCGTCTCCTGCTCCTCACTGACCTCATGATGTCGTTCTGAGGCGTTCCACTCTTCCACAGGTTCTACATGCGGTTCTGCAGGTCACTTGGGGGTCCGATCATCCAGTCTCTGCTTCAGCTGCTCCCAGACCTGCTCTATGGGGTTCAGGTCAGGGGTCATTGCTGGTCCAACATGAGGCCACGCCCACTTCCTGAAGTCCATCTGTGGTCCTTCTGTGGTGGAGCGTTATCATCCATGAACAGTCGGGGTGTTCTGGTGGAATTCTACGATGTCTCTGAGGTCAGAACCTGCAGGAACTGGACCGTCTACAAGAACCAAATGGGTTTTGTCCAGACTGTTGCTCCTCCTCCACCAGAGAACCCTGGAGACCATGTTGACCTCGGCGTATCGCTCACCTCGCCTTCTCCAGCTACGCCCACCTTCATCTGTGTGTGGGGTGACCCTCATCATCCGTGAACAGGACGGTAGACCGTCGCTGCATCGTCCAGGTCACATGGTCTGTACTGCAGACGGCGGTGTCTTGGTGTGGGCGGAGTCACCTGCAGCCGTCGTCTGTCATTCCAGTCAAAGCGGTGGAGTCGGTTCTGAATGGTTCGTCTGGAACCCCAGTACCCCTCCCATCTGGTAAACGGGCCTGCAGCTGTGTGGCGTTTGCTAAACCAGCTCTGAGGTCAGAGGTCAGAGGTTGTGGTCATGGTGGTGGTCTGTCACTGGGGGGGCTCCTCTCCTGGGTCTGTCCCAAACTCTGCCAGTAGTTCAGAGTCTTGATCCAAGTCTGCTGATGACACTTGGAGACTCACCAAGTCCCCCCGCAGCCCCTGACTGCCTCCCACCAACCTGAAGGCGCCGTGGTCGGGTGGAGCTGCTCGCCGTTCAGCGGCGTGTTCATGGCTGTTGGGAGGAGGAACTTGGAGCCACTTACGGACTACATCAGCTGGTTAGACCAATGCTGACTTGATGAAACACGGAGACGCTTTTTGTAGTAGAATGTTTTGGCTCTAATCAACGTGTGTCCGTCCGTCACCTCACTCTCTGGAAAACCACATCCACACACTTCTGTCTACATCCTCAACTTGTTGGGAGTCGTGTCAAACCCCTTTGATAGATTTCTGGACAACAGCTGGAAGGCAGACGTTCTGCCGCTCCTCTTCTCTTGGACAAAGGTGGACTTCCGGGGGCCTGTCCATCACAGGGCCACAGGTTTAAACCTAAGAAACCATTCAGATCCTTCAATCACCTATGAAGCATGTGTCTGAACTGTGGCAGGTAGAGAGAAGACCTGCACACGAGAACGGAACACAGGAGAACGAGGCCCCAGGCGGGATTAAACCACCGCCTTCTCCGTGACAGGCAAGAGTGCTGACCGCTACACCAGCATACAGCTTCCAGTCTTTAATGCTTTCATTGCATTAGAACACATTAATTGTTGCTCAAAGGAACTTTGTTTGGGGAAGAATTTCTGCTGAAATATTCATTAGAGAAACCGAGAAGGGAGGAAATCTGGAGAACTGGAATGTTAGCGTCAGTCCCAGAGTTCTGGTCCGTCATTAAAGACTTCAGTTCCACGGCAGACGGTAACTTGACCTTCAGAGGATCACCAGATGATTTACACCATTAGAAAACATGACGGCAAACGCTCTGATCCAGAGGATGATGCAGCCGTTTCTACGTCCTGTAGCTCATCTCTACAGATCTGAACGACTTCCAATCACATCTAGTCTGGTTAATGCATGAGGCCTGCAGCTTTGAACACCAACATCTATGTTTCTACAGACTGTTCATTCGGACTGTGGCTCTTTTACCTTGAAACTTTATTCACATTTTTCATTTTGATACGGACACCAAGTCTGATGAATCTTCCCTGTTCAAGACAGAAACTTTGGAGAAAAGAAGACGGTTGAAGGACTTTCTAAGCTGGGAGGGGTTCTTCCAGTTCCTTCTAGTGACGTTCACAGGTAGACGGCGGTTTTTATCCCTCGCCATAGAAACCATCAAGGTAGAACAAAGCAGACACCATTTCCTGTTTTTAGTCCGTGAAAGTCTGAACCTCATCTGTGAGGACCGAGACCCTGGACTCAGGAGGACCAGAGAGCTCCTGTTTGGTCCAGACCTGAGCTCAGGTGAGATCGGGTCCAGACCAGAGTTCAGGTGAGATCGGGTCCAGACCAGAGCTCAGGTGAGATCGGGTCCAGACCAGAGCTCAAGTGAGATCGGGTCCAGACCAGAGCTCAAGGTGAGATCGGGTCCAGACCAGAGCTCAGGTGAGATCGGGTCCAGACCAGAGCTCAGGTGAGATCGGGTCCAGACCAGAGTTCAAGTGAGTTCGGGTCCAGACCAGAGTTCAGGTGAGATCGGGTCCAGACCAGAGTTCAGGTGAGATCGGGTCCAGACCAGAGTTCAGGTGAGTTCGGGTCCAGACCAGAGTTCAGGTGAGTTCGGGTCCAGACCAGAGTCAAAAACCAGCGGTGTGGATCGTAGCACAGAGCAGAACCAGTACCATGTTGGCCCAGAACATCTGTAAACCTCTGGTCACCTGTGAAGTCCTGGTTCAGGTCGTCTCTCACTGCTGTGAAGAAACCCAAGCAGAAGTTCTCCAGAACAGACGCTCTAATAAGGACGAGTCTCTTTTTTCCCCAATTTCTGTTTTTATTGTCAGCCGTTTGTTTGAATAAGACGTGAACACGCTCAGCACGCCGTCAGAACGCCACACACAGACTTCTGGGTAAAAAGCAAAGGAAACGTACACCCCAGAGAAGATTTTGGTTCCATGTTTTCATCTGAAAATCACCAGCCCTGGTCCACACGTCCACACATGTACTGTCATTCGTCATTTATGAAAAAATGAGAGAAATAATCTTCAAGAAAAAAGAAGAGTGGGATTGTGGGAAGGGGGGAGGGGGGGTCACCCCGAATGGCATAACAGAGCTCTCAATATGAGAAAGCTGCCTCCTGAGGACGTCGTTTGTTAAAAACAGCTTCACGTTGCCGTTCGGAATCTTCAGCACGCTGCAGGGGGCGTGGCCGCCGGCGCCACCTCCGCCTGGGGCGGTGAGGGTGGGTGTGACCGCTTCTGCTCGCCACGCCGCGTTCAGTCCCGCTCAGCAACCAGCTTGAGAACTTTGCCGATGGCGATGGTCTTACCTGTGAGACACGGACAGAGCAGCAGGTCATCACTCGGGCTTAGAACCGGGCCGTTTGGTCCGAACACACCAGCAGCTTTTCCCTGTGGACCCGTCTGTTTCTCACCGGGGCCCCCGGGGGCCCCCTCAGTGCAGACTCAGAGATGCTCTGAAGGGCAGTTAGTGTGTTGCAGACAGTTGACAGCAGGAGATTTGGAGGCATCGTCCCACATGGAGAACAGGTTTCCAGCTCCTCACCTTCATCCCGTAAGGTGAAGCGACCCATCTGAGGAAACTCCTTAAACGTCTCCAGGCAGATGGTCCCTGCTGTGCGCAAACGTGCGATGCAGACCTGGTCCTGCTTGACGAACCGCGGCCTGGTCTTGCTCTTCTCGCCCGTCTTCTTGTCCACCAGGCAGATTAAGGCCTGTGAGGGAGCAGAAGGTCAGCCCCGCCCACCGTGACCCCGGAGAGCAGCTCTGGTACAGGCGTCTCACCGTTATCTGCACTTCCTCAATGCAGGTGTGAATGTGCAGAACAGCGTTGTACCCCGGGCAGATGATGGATTTATGCTCTATGATGACGATCTATGAAAACAGAGCAACCTCTATGAAAACCTCCCTTTCTTTCTCCCGACAGCCCACATTTTGACCACGCCCCTTTCTGTCCCTCTGCTGCTGACAGGGACACGAGGACACTGTAGCATCAATGTGTTTACAGGGACCTTTCCTTCAAGTCTGAATCGGTTTTTCCTTTTTCTGTTAAACAGTTCTGAATGATTTCAGTAAAATCCCGTATTGATTAGACCATAAACGCCTTTTTCACCCCGACAACGGCGTCCCAGCGGCTGGATTCTCTTTGTCTTCCACAAATTCTGGACCATGAAGCAAAGTCCAAGTCTTTTCATTTTTTCAAAAAGCACCAGAGATTCTAGTTTACGGTTTCTGTGATCCACAGCCCAGAACCCAGTATTGCAGGTACTGATGTCTCCCCATGGGCCATATGAGGGATCAGTACTGTGATGACGATATAACTTGTGATAAATGAACAAATAAAACAACTAAATCACTTCCATTTCACTGCAACAGTTTAATTTAAATAAGAGTCAAAATACCTTCAATTATTCTCCAAATGATCCTCGTCTAATTAGGAGGCAACGTCTAACAGAAAGGCCCCCTCTGATTGGTCAACAACATGAATGGCTCCCTCTGATTGGTCAACAACACGAATGGCTCTATCTGATTGGTCACATGCATAAAGGGATTGATTCTATTCATCAAATAGTTCAAGATGCCACAAGGTTGTTTTAGCACATTGAAGGTTACCATTAATTGTGCAGGTCTATACTGATACTACAACAGATACTTCAGAGTCATGACATGAAAAAGGGATTGTGGAAACAACCCATAAATAGATCAAAACTATGAGACATGAAATCATAAATTGCTTATCAGATACAGATCTTGACATGTCTGCCCTCATGACACATTAAATCCACTGAACGGAACGATGGTCACATAAGTCATGGAGACTCCTGTCTGTTAGTGAACCACAGGGATGTCTGGAGGGTTTTGGTTGAACTCCAGCTCTGCCAGGTTCAAACCAGATCTGCTGCTAGCGCTCATCCGCAGCAGCGCTCCGGACTCACCTGAGCATCAAAGGTGCGCCCCGAATGGCACAGGTTCTCTGCGTTGCATAGGATGAAGCCGGGTAGGATCTCTTCCTCCTCGATGCCCTTCAGCCGTAGCTTGAGGTTCTCCCCAGGCCCGGCGTCGTCCGTCTCCACGTCATCGGACAGCAGACTCAGCACCTCTACAGTGTGCTGCGGGTTCAAAGACAGGACAACCTGCTGATCCACCGTCTTCCTCAACGGGGAATTTCTGCTCCCTGCTGACAGAAGAACCCAACCGTTCTGGGCGGACTCACCCGGTTCGGCATCATCACCAGCTGCTGGGCTTTGCTGATGGAGCCCGACTCCAGCTTTCCCAAAATCACAGTGCCCATGTCCTGAGAAGACGTGAGACCAGCAGGTGAGGAGGGGGGTGTGCGTTAGTACGCTGCAACGGTTCAGGAGGACCAGTCTCACCTTGTATTTATCTACAATGGGCAATCGGACCGGGCCATCACTGGGGCGGTTGAAATTTGGCAGACTGTCCAGGTGTGGAATGAAGGGTAGACCTCTGTAGGAGCAAAGGCAGACCTGTGTCAGGATGGAAACAGAGCCTGGAGGGGCGACTCGACGCCGACTAGAGGACACCTACGTGTACCAGGGGCACAGGTCCGTGGGCTCCTTCAGGTTGGCCCCCGTCAGCCCAGAACATGGCATGAAGTGGATGTCCTTCTTGGGGTTGAAGCCCACTTTCTTCAGGAATGGCACCAGCTTTTCTTTACACTCCTCATACCTGAGAATCAGACGTGAGCGAGCAGCGAGCAGTGTCAGACTGGTGGCTTTGGTGACGGGGAGTCAGAACACATTTCACCACAACTGAAGACAACTTCATGCTTTCTGAGGCCTCATGGAATACGTTGAAGTCCTTTTGGGACAGTTCAGGATCTGCAGCCATCGTGATGATATTACTACCATGTACTACCTCTGCTTACACCGTGTTCTGTT
Organism: Oryzias curvinotus; assembly: GCA_023969325.1. Classification (NCBI taxonomy): domain Eukaryota; kingdom Metazoa; phylum Chordata; class Actinopteri; order Beloniformes; family Adrianichthyidae; genus Oryzias; species Oryzias curvinotus. The sequence goes on from CM043722.1 coordinate 39,142,798, forward strand.
CACTGAAACCTTCATGATACTCTTGAATGGTTCTGTTTACATTGGACCTTAACTGTGTGGTTAGATTTCCCAAAAGGTTTTGTTGAAATGACTTTTGCACCATTTTCCAGATCCACTTTTTTAGAAGTCAAACTAAATCCAAAGCTGAACGTCAGACTTTCTATACGTCAAACATGCTATTTTCTAAAGATCTCTGTTCTGCTCATCTGGTACCGGGTCGCGGGGCCAGGAGTCTCAACAAAGATGCTCAGCCGTCCTCCTCCCCGGTCACTTCCTCCAGCTCCTCTAGGGGGGCCCCGGGGCGTTCCCAGGACACACCCCGGGGGTCTCTGTCCAGTGGGACCTGCCCAGAACACCCCAGGGAGGCGTCCTGAGGAGCACGGTTTCTTTCTTTTCTAAATGCCACATCAACTTTGGGTGGGATCCATGGACCCGGCAGTGGTCCGGCCTTCAGACGGGTCTGAGCAGGTCTTCTCCAGGACGCTGTGCTTCAAGTCAACAGAATGGCTAGTAGACGTCAGCTTTGGGTTGTTTCTGAAGGTCAGTAAGCGCCCTGCTGCTGGTCTGAAGGCACTTTAAACTATTACAGTATAGGAAAACACATCAGCACAGACCTACGGACTCACAATAAACTAGCATTTGCTAGAACGAACCAGAGCTGTGGTCGCCTGCCGGCTGAACTGAACTTGTTCACCTTTCGGTTTATCCCGTTAGGGGGCGCCTCAGTCAATCACTTTCACTGCTTCGCTGAGGCGGTTTGGCAGTTTTCACGCCGGGGGCCCTTCCTGAAGCAGCAGCGTGAAGGGTGTTGCCCAAAGACCCACACTGGATTTCTGGCTCATTGCACGCCAACAAAAGGCCGAGTTTAAGTAGCAACAGGATTTCTCTGTGATCTGCTGACTCGCAACTTTGCTGACTAGGAGTTCTGAAGTCCTCATTTCTGAGAAAACAATGAGTGTTTTGTTCTTTCACTGGGGTGCCCGTCAGTGACATCATAGAACGGACTGCAGTTTGTCAAATGCAGAGGGTACAGTTACGATGACAGACACGCGCAGAATCCAAACAGTGATTCTCTGGCTGGTTTACGGCTGCGTCAGCACAATTACCACTTACTTATAAAACAGACTGAAGTAAACCCCCCCCCCCCCCTCACCTCTCTAAGCTCCAGTTGACGGTCGGATCGTCCATCTTGTTAACCAGAACTATCAGGTGTTTGACCCCGGCTGTTTTAGCCAGCATGGCGTGCTCTCGCGTCTGCCCACCTTTCTCAAATCCAGTTTCAAACTCTCCTTTTCTGGCAGAGATGACCTGCAGGGACACCAAGCTGCACGTCAACTTGCATGTTGTGGCTGTGGGCAGCAGACTGGGCATTAGCATTAGCAGCAGGCATTAGCACTGTAACGGTTCATCCTCAGCGATCAGGGGTTAACTGTTGTTCAGACATTTTTAACTTCATCGTTTTTCAGCACAGCCTCACGTTTGTGATTTCAGATTTTTATCATTTTGCTTTAGAGTTTTTCTCCATCACTTCGGCTCATTTATTGAAACAGAAAATTCATTCTCAAAGCTTTTGCTAAAATGGTTTCTATGGTTCAGCAAAACACCGGATCTTCCGTCTCCAAACATACAATTCCTGTTTCAAAGCAATCTGCCTCCTTCAGATAGACGGACCCAGCTGACGACTGACACCGTCACTGCCACTGACTCTGGTCAGGAAGGACATTTTCAGAGTCTTTGGTCATTCCTCATAATGACCGTGTCCTGCAGCACAGCAGCAGCAGAAGCTCCTCTCTCTCTTTAGCCTTCTGTTGGTCCTGCAGATCTAAATGTTCAGAAGGTCACCAGGAAAATGACCACGGTTATCGCCGGCATCACACCGAATGCCCTCCCTTGTGATGCAACCAGGCAGGAAGCAGCGTGCCTCGTCCACAAACACTAAGGTGGGGGTGGGGGTGGGGGGGGTCTGGGCTTCCTAGAGTCACTGGCAGGCTAATAGGCAACAATCTCCCAACAGTGTTTTATAAATGTCCGTTTTGGGTGAACTACAGTGAACTTAGAGGCTTGAATGGAATGAGGCGTTTATCATGTGGAGCTGAACCGTCTCCTGGGTTTGCTGCCGTGCTGATTCACATTTTTGTAGGAACTGCAATCAATGAGTAGCGCCATGTTTCAAAGAGCTGGACGTGCACAGTAAATGCAGCCTTTTTCAGTGCAGTGTCTTCACTCACCAGGACAGCCAGGTCTGCTTGGGACGCCCCTCCGATCATGTTGGGAACGAAGCTTTTGTGACCAGGAGCATCCAGGATAGTAAAGTGCTTTTTATCCGTCTCGAAGTACGCTCGACCCACCTCCACCGTCTTGCCTTTGTCCCTCTCCTCCTGGTTAGTGTCCAAAGCCCAGGACAGATACCTGAGGACAGACATCACACATGTGGGGGCTCGTGTGGCAGTGGCTCAGGCGGTTGAGCAGGTCGTCCAATGATCAAAGGGTCGGCGGTTCGACCGTCACCGGGACAGTCCCACTGGAGGCAGGGAATCGAACCACCGACCTGCTCAGCCGCCTGAGCCACTGCTGCCCCTAGTAAACAGTGAAGTGGTGGGTAGAGCAGGAGGACAGTGAGGTCAAACAAATGTAAAAGAGGGACAGAGCCTTTTCTGAACCCGTCCTTTCCACAGAACCCAGAAAGAATAAAGACCCCCCCCAGAGGGAAAGACGTGGGTCCAACAGAGAGAATAAAGACCCCCCCAGAGGGAAAGACGTGGGTCCAACAGAGAGAATAAAGACCCCCCCAGAGGGAAAGACGTGGGTCCAACAGAGAGAATAAAGACCCCCCCAGAGGGAAAGACGTGGGTCCAACAGAGAGAATAAAGACCCCCCCAGAGGGAAAGACGTGGGTCCAACAGAGAGAATAAAGACCCCCCCAGAGAGAAAGACGTGGGTCCAACAGAGAGAATAAAGACCCCCCACAGAGGGAAAGACATGGGTCCAACAGAGAGAATAAAGACCCCCCCCCCAGAGGGAAAGACATGGGTCCAACAGAGAGAATAAAGACCCCCCCCAGAGGGAAAGACATGGGTCCAACAGAGAGAATAAAGACCCCCCCCAGAGGGAAAGACGTGGGTCCAACAGAAACAAACCAAACGTACCAGGTCTCTCGGTTCTTCTCCTTGGCTTCTCTTTCATACTTCTCCAGCGTCCTCTTGTCCACCATGCCTGTCAGGTACCTTTATTAAATAAAGTGAGTGCATTGCAGAAATTATAGGTCTGAATCCGCATGAACTCTTTATTTAAAAAAGACAAAAACAGACGTGCAACAGCAAAACCAACAGTCACTCACATGATTTGTCCCCCAATGGTGGATTTTCCAGCATCTAGAAAGAAGCAAACGGGTTTCAGAGATTTTCTCAACCAAGTAACTGTACTAATGAGAAGAACTACATCAATACCCAACTGACTGAACCAGCCAGTGTTTTCTATGACAGCTTGTTACAGCAGTGAAGGCAGAACCACTCGGTCAGAGACAAACATGAGATCAACCAAACAAAGCTTTGCGTCTGTGCAGCACATTGATTCAAAGTGGATCTGATCTGCCTTAGAGTCCTTCTGGTTCTATCTGACCTCCATGGACAGGCGGCTTCACATTTACTCACTTCTCCAGGCAAACCAGCTTAGTAACGACTGACCACCATCATTAAACATTCACACAACCCCTGGGAGAAGTTCACACCGCCTTCGGCAGCTGCTTCCAATCAAGTCTATGTGAATGTGTGTAAACGTGCGTTCACATCGCTGTGCACGTGTTTAAGACCGTTTTCAGGCTCTACAAACAGACTGAGCATCCATTAGTTCATTGGAAGTTGACCCAGCTGGACTTTGACCAATCAGGGACTCAGATTTGGTAGTGACACGTAGGTAGCGTCCTTTATGATAAACAGAAGAGCCAACCGTTTGAAACTGACCGCGGAGGATAAATGAATCATTCTGGTTCGTGTCCGACTGGAATTCTGAGCGACCGCGTCTGTCCTCTATCAGGATAGACCTGGAGTGTGAAAGAAAGAGCCTGGAGCCAGAGTCACCAGGTTTTCGCCGCTGTGGCGTTACGCACCACCCCTCTACCAACTACAGGTGGTGGCCGTGTGCCGGTACTGGGTAGCGTCAGTCCAGCGTGAACACCACAGGCTAAATGAGAGTTCAGGAACATGCTTTCGTGAACGCGCGTCACAAGCGAATGTAGCGTTACAGTTGAGACTCGTTTGCTTGCTGCCAACGCTGTGAACGCAACGATGTGGCTCAGAAACCAGGAAGGGACCTTAGACCAACACCTGGTTCCTGGTTTGAGAAGAGAAACCCCCACCGAGGCCTCATGACCTAGTCGTGATTGTGTTGTTACTGGTTGTGGTTGGCATCTCTGTATGAATAAAGCCCACATATGACGTGTTTAGACATAAACAGAAGACGAGCTTTCTGATTGGAGGATGAAATGCACTACTGTTGTTCAGTGCCGTGTTTGTGTCATCTGTGTCCAACAGCCACAAAGCCCTTCACTCTGGGTGTGCTTGAGAATTACTGAAGGCTTTTATCAGATCAGAGCACTGAACTGATGTTTCAATAGCTGAAGATGACACCTTCTGAAAATGTTCTTTATCACCTTCACCAAAGAACATAAAAGCTCCATCAAACTGATTCTCTGCAGAAAATGACTGGAAGGTTTGGACACACAGGGAAAAGCAGCTAAACTGAACGTGTTGCACCAACATCCTGCTGTCCTGCATGGGACGTGTTGACATGTGAACCTGTGGCAACAGCAGCAACAAGCATGGGAAAGACTTCATGCTAAATAACGTGTATGCGTCGGAACGAGGCAGGAACGTGGATGCACTGACCTACGTGTCCGATAAACACAACGTTGATGTGCTCTTTCTTTGGAGCGTCGGGTTGAATGGGGGGGATTTTAGGCACTAAGATTTCCTCCTCCTCCTCGAGGGTCTCTGGCGGCGTGTCGGTTGGTACCTCCTCCGGCCCCTCGTCGCCACCTCCCGGCTCTTCTTCGCTTGTTTCTACCTCTTTCTCGTCCCAGGTCTCTTCTGTGGGGGCATCCGCTTCGCCGTTCTCCACGGGCGCTGCAGGAAACAGGAGGCGAGCTTCAGTACTCTGTGGAAACATCCCCGCTGTGGCGGATGAAACGACGGTGAAATGAAACGGGATCAAAACGTGAACGTGGTTTGCTGTCCTGCCTGTGATGAGGACATTTTCGTCAACATTTCTATGAACGTATCCTCGTCCTGGTTCAGGTGAGGACTTTAAGGCTAAACGGCCACATTCCTGTTTAAGTTGCCGTGTCTGCTGAAACTGTTCACAGTAAAAAGAACCTCAAAGTCTCAGCAGATGAACAGCAAACCCCAGTGTTCCTGCTTTCCATGGAAACGATGCTGTAGGTTCAGAATGAAGCCAAAGTCTGTCCCATACGATGCTAAAACAAAGTTAGAGTTTTCTGCAGAAACTACCCAAACCTCTTTACGCTCTTCAACATTTCAAACAAAGTCAGTGCAAATGAAAGGAAAGATGCATCAAGTCTACTTTGATGTGTTGGATTTTATGTAATATTATATATTTTCTGCTTCTTTAACATGGCCGTCAGGCTCCAGTGAAATGCCAGTGTTTGAATTCATGCATTGATCTCAAAATCAATTGGGTTTTTACAAACACGTCAAAAAACAATTCATCTTTTAACACTAAACTATTGCCAGAATTTGAATTTTCCCATTTCCTCTCAGATCTTGACAGACGTGAAATCGCCTGTTTAGGAAACATACTATTGTTGCTTCAACTGTTCACGTGTTTCATGAAGTGGGCCACAAACGCCTCTCTGGTTGTCTGGATTGAAATCCTCCCCTCTGCTGCCTCATCAGCCAAAGCGACAGGATGGACAGAAGTTTGGGCCGCCGCGGCGCCGGTGTACGATGGAGAACCAGCCACCTTCACATCTGTGGTTTGCCAGAGACGGCCGGGTTGAGCTCACTCTGAACTACGGAAGCCCAAAAAAGCAAAGCCAGGAGCATAAACCCAGATTTCCCCCAAAAAGTTTCTAAAACAACAAATTCAAAGTAGTCGATAGATTGGATTTATCGCCCAGTGGTTGGGTCGCTGATCCCATTCATGGTTTGGTTCATTCTGAACGATCCGATTCTTTGATCTACATGGATCCAGGACTTCTTTAGCCAAAACTTTAACCAGAGAGACTTTAAAAAAACGCTAACATGTGACAGAGAAGGAAGATTTCATCACAAAGTTACCGACCTGCATTTCTGAGCTGAGGAAACTTTTCAAAGGGACATTTAGGAATTTTCCAGTTTTGAAATGCGACCCTGATAGACTGAAAAACTTCAAATATTTGTTCAAGTGTACATTTTTCCAGGGAGGTGTTTGATCTGTATGAAGAAGCTAATGAGGACTCGTGGATCCTCCTTCACCTAGTTTCTTGGTGATGTCGGCATTTGGCCTGGTAGTGTTTCTGTTGTGTGTGTGTGTGTGTGTGTGTGTGTGCGCGTGCGGGGCGCACTGTTCCTTGTGTTTCATGTTACGTGACATTACATACTGTCAAGAAGTTGGAACTGGACCTCTTTAGGTTTTAGTTGAAGCCCCCTGGTTTAGGCCCTGTAAGTCTAGACATGGCAGGGACACCTGAATGTCCATGACTAATTCCTGGACTCTTTGACTTGAATTCAGAAATCCTTCCTGAACAGTCGCAGTGACTTCTGCTCAGTATCTGGCCTGTATCCCCTCTGAGACCTGCATACATACCAGAGCTTTGTGAAACCTTCAGGCTGGAAAGTTTTTCAGCAACTGAAAGAAAAAAGAAATATTTAGATAAATGTTAAGTGGAATGTCACAGTCCATGATTTGTTCTTCTGGGATGCTATCAGAGGCAATCTCTGCTCCGGCTGTTTGACAACATCTTATTTTAGCAGGGCCCTGCAATGGTCTGCAGAATCAAATCAAATCAAACTTTATTTATAAAATAGAACTTCTCCTGCATTTGTGCAGCTCCAAGCACCTTAACATTAAAAACAGAAAACACACAACATTACAGTAAAAACCCAACCCACCCTTCACCATTCCCACTCCCCTCCGTTAAAACATACGACCTATGACCCCCACGCACAGTGAATAATGACCATGTAACTTCTAACAGAAAAGTAAGGCTTGGCTCTGCGCTTAGGAAACAGTATTTGGGAATCTCTTCATACCAGGAGCCAGCCTGGACATGGGAGCATCACCACAGTGCCCCCCCAGACTGGGACAGCAACGGGGTCCACTTCACAGCCGTATCTGCAAAGTTAGACTCCAGCTGCCCCAGAAAGGGCAACAACTGCAGCAACAACCACCGACCAAGCCGGCAAGCCCTGAAGAAAAGATCCCCTCAAGAAACACTGAAGCTAAAATCATAAGATGCTAAAATTAATGACATAAGATGTAAATGAAAACATAAAATTGAGATAAATAAAATGCATAAAATGAAATTAAATACATCAAATATCCTACACTAAAACTAATAGAATAAATTAGCAGTTAAAATCAACTAAAAGCCAGACTAAACAGGTGGTTCTTCTTCAAAACCTCTACAGTCTGAGGTTCTCTGGCAGGCGGTTCCACAGGTGAGGACCGTGACGGTGGAACCAAGCCTCACCTGAGGTTTTGGTTCTCACCTTAGGAACAACTAAGAGGCCAGCACCGGAGGACCTCAGGGTCCACGAGGGCTCTTACTTTGAAAGAATATCATAAAAATAAGAAGGCCCAAGATCATTAGAACATTTAGAAATCATTAAAATCAATCCTGAAACGCACAGGGAGCCAATGCAGCCATTTTCAAACCGCTGTCATCACCGTCCAGGGTTATCCTTCGCCTTGGCCCCTCATAGCTGGGGGGGTCCAGCCCAGGCAGTAGGAACGTGACTGCTAGCACCATCATGAAGGCATCAGTAGATGCTCTACTTTTAACCACAATGACAGGAGAACTTTACCACGGCTGCTGCAGTCAACCATCCAATAAAAAACAAACGCGTTTGACTATCATGAACAAATAGTGGTGTGACGTTCATGTGCTACACGTGTTACTGAAGAACCCAGAGAAAGCGCCATCATCACTCTGTGCTCATTATAATGTAATTATGATTGTGTAAAAATTGACTTTAAGCAGTTAAAATCTGCTCCAAACATCTTTCCTTATGTCTCTGAAGTGATGCTAAACACAACCCAAAGGATCACTACCCAAAGCAAAGCCACATGATCCTTCACAACCACATGACTAAAGACGTCGTCAGTCATTGGTCAGGAATTACGAGGGCGGGGCAGAGCAAGTCCTGCTCTTTGCAGTCCTTGCCAGGACCGCTTCAATGTTTGTATTTCACCGACCAATTCTGAACGTCTGCATGAACCTCAGGTCTAACACGTTTTACTTTGGCCTGGTGGAGGCGTGCTGCACGGCGGTTACCGAGGAGACGACGGCCAAGGAGGTACGCCCATGACTGTTTGACATAGATTGTGAGAAGCAATGTGCATCACGTTAAGAGATGTTCAAATGAGCCTCCATTCCTCCGACCACATGTCAATGAGTAGCGGTTGCATCGTTGCTCCGTGGCTCATCAGTTGCTTTCTTTCAACTCTGTTTACATCCCATAAAGTCCGCCTATGGAGGCCATTTAGGTCCAATTGGTCTGAGGAAATTCAGAGCAAACCGACGCTCAGCCCAATTGGAAACTGAGTCCACTTCAAAACATGGGCCCAGAAGCGGTTCCTGGGGGGGTATTCCAGGAAGCATGTTTAAACTACCCTGACTTTAACCCTGAACTCTGGCTGAAATCCTCCTGAACTTGCTTACTCTGGGTATGTCGGTTCCAGAAGACCGGATAAGAGTTAGCGTGATTACACTGGACTTAGTAACCCTGGGTTAATGCACGTGCACGGCAGGTACATAAAGACATTCTCAATGGATCACCGATTTACTGAGTCACCATGGAAACGAGTGGAGGAAAAAAAAGAAAGTGCGACACTTGAGACGGAGTCATATTTTAATGACGGCGTATGAAGATTATACGACCATCAGAAAAGTAACACGACTGCATCATCAGCAAAAGAAAAAAAGAGTTTCTGCTTGAAGAAAAATAACAGACAACCTAATTCAACCTAATTTCTTACGTCTATAAAACTCAGTCATTGTTAATACAACTCAAATTTACATATTTATCTAACTAAATGTCACATTACTCCATTAATATTTTTTCCATCTTAATTACTTAGATTTCTTGAACTCTCATATGTCTAAGTTTGAGCCGGTAGATATTCTCATTTTTATAACAATAAAAAGGACGGAAAAAATGCAGAGAGCGCACAAGTTTATTGAAGAACATTCCACCATTGTCATTACAACAACTACTTGTAGTGGTGCTATTTAAACTCATCCTCCTCTTCCTCACTCTCACTCATGGTGCAGAGACGTAAACATATCAGGACATAATAACTCGGCAAAACTCAGTAAAACAGCTAAACACATTTAGTCAAAAAGCCACACTTAAACCCAAATCCGTCCAGACAGTCAAAGGGAATGGTATCCCACAATCCCTTGCGGTGCCGATCTAACAGCAGCACCAAAGTTACACCTACTTAGTTGAATTCATTTGAATGAAAGTAAAATAACTGTCTGATAACTACGTGTTATTTTAAAGGTGACCTAACAAAAAAAGATTTATCTTAACTGAAGCAAATAATGAAGTTAGATCAAAGTAAAAAGTTTCTCTTCAAACATCCATATATGGTCTTATCAGCCTCTCACGGTGGAAAAAGTATTATCTGAGCTTCTTCATCCACTAAATCATCTTCAAATGGACACGCCATGCTGCTGCACCTCTCTGAAAACAAACTAACCTTCAACTAAACCTGCTCCAGACCAGGTTATGTTCAGAGCATGAGTTGCTATGACAACTTGACATACCCTGAAACATACCTCCATTTCTGAAACTGAAAGCTGAGGTTATCAACTTCCTTAGCCTCAAACTTACCGTGGGAGCTAGCAGAACCTGCTTTCTGGAACACCCCCTGGTCCCGGACCAGGGTCCACTTGGGTGCATTCAGACTGAAAATTTGTTCCAGATTATCAGGGGAAGCAGACTCTAGATCACTTTAACCTAATGCGTCCAGTCTGAATACAGCCTTATATTTTGAGCACATAGTCTGGAAAAAAATGGTACAATTCCTACAGCACCAACATTGTGAGGCTCGACCACGGAGCTCACAGGAAACTGCAACATGAGGACTACTTAGAAAAAGTTGATTTTTAGCTGCTCAGACACCAGTGAGCTGTCTGGAGAAACCATATCAGAAATCTAGACATCTGTCCTGTGTCCAGGTTTCCTTCTAAACAGCATAACAGTAAAAATGGGACCAACTTCCCCTCAACCATAGATGCAGCATGAATGACATGATCTGCAAACACTTGTATCTTTGCACTGTTTATATGACCACAGCAATCAAACGACTTCAAGCAATCAAACTATTTGTTCACATGATCTTGAAAAATCTCAAATTACAGATCAGTGTGGATGACGCTGTGTCAACATGGGTTTCTTTACACCAATGATCTGCCTTAATTCAAAACTTTAAACCAAAGATCTGCCTTAATTCCAAACAGCAGATTCTGATTGAACTCTAGAAAAACAAATCCTTTCGTGGTCTAACTCTAACGTGACAGAATTATGAGCTTTGTTCAGCAGTTTCTTGGAGCTTGAACGTCGTTTCCTCACAGATGAAGTCCGGTACCGTTCACACACACCAACCCTTCAGAGTCCGGTACTGTTCACACATAAGAACGCTTCAGAGATTCCGGTACCGTTCACACACACAAACCCTTCAGAGTCCGGTACCGTTCACACACATCAACGCTTCAGAGAGTCCGGTACCGCTTCAGAGATTCCGGTACCGTTCACACTTAAGAACGCTTCAGAGAGTCCGGTACCGCTTCAGAGATTCCGGTACCGTTCACACTTAAGAACGCTTCAGAGAGTCCGGTACCGCTTCAGAGATTCCGGTACCGTTCACACACACCAACGCTTCAGAGAGTCCGGTACCGTTCACACTTAAGAACGCTTCAGAGAGTCCGGTACCGTTCACACTTAAGAACGCTTCAGAGAGTCCGGTACCGTTCACACTTAAGAACGCTTCAGAGAGTCCGGTACCGCTCCAGAGATTCCGGTACCGTTCACACACACCAACGCTTCAGAGAGTCCGGTACCGTTTCAGAGCCCGCCCGCCGCTCGGTCTACCATGTGATGTGAGTATCCCCCCCCCCCCCCCCCCCCCACTAGGCTTTAATGCTGCCCCGCAGCTCGGTGATGCCCCTCCGCCCCTGGAGGTGCGTAAGCAGGTTAGCTAGAGCCGCTTGACCCATGCGCGGTAAATCCACGCCGGCTAAGGAACATGTTAGCCGTCAACCGCCTGTTAGCCGTCGCCGCTGGCGCCGGGGAGGGTAAGGGGGTCCGGGGGCACGATGCGGCCCCCGTACCGGTGATAAACACGTCCTCACAAGCCCAGATGAACCCCTTCCCCCCGCGCGGACACCGGAACTCTCTGAAGACTGTCCTGCGTGTGTCGCGTGTCCTCCGCTGCTATGCTAGCAGCAGCGCCACAATCCACTCACCGACGGTCTCGAGTTCTCCCGAATCCGTTTTCACGGTCACCGGAACAAACTCGGCAGCATTAACATTGGGCACGAACGGTTTCGCGTTCACGTTCAGCGCGTTGGACCCGGGTCGCTCCACGGCCTCCACGTCGTCTTCTTGCTCCCACGAATCCGGGGCAGTGTCTCGCGCTTCCATCGTGGCTTCGGGGTTTTCACCGCGTGGAAGCTGAGCTGAGCTGCGCTCTCTCGGTCCGGTCACCGTGGGCTCTTCCCCGCTGTCAGAGCCGCCTCAGGCGGGAAGAAAGGTCCGGACTAAAAACGTGAACTTCGGTTTCCTGTTAGAAAAAACCGTGCCGGTGTCTGTCGAGAAGTTCGACTCTACCCTGACACAGTCCGCGTGAGCTGATACGTCCTTTCCAGTAACGTGCTGCGCGCATGGCATGCTGGTACATGTAGTTCAAAGCTCATTGCCACCGTGGAGTTTGACGCACATTTTGGAGAAAAAACTACATCTCCCATAGACCAAAGGTGAAGGTTTTTACAGCAGCACTTTCTGACTTTTCGGACAGCCTGTTCGAGTTCATTCAGGTTAGTTTAAAACAAAAGTCAACCCCCCCGAAACGTTAAGTTGGTTTTAACCCTTTTAACTACATGTAGCGCTAGTTAAAAATATTTATTAACAAAAACGCAACTTCCCACCAGGGACTATAAAGTTAAATCAGAATTTAAAAACCCTGTGAAAAATGAAATTCCAGTGTTCAAACACAGTGAATAATATAAATGTTACGTTTACTGTTTGCATTTAAAAATATACATATAAATCTATATTTATCCATCTAAAGATACTGTTCATGGTACAGTGGAAGAGCGGTCAACCTATGGAAAATGGCAGGTTTGATTCCTGCCTTGAGTGAATGTGTGAAAGTGTCCATGAGCAAGACACTGACATAACCTCTGATAGCTATAGGATGAGAGTTCCAAAGCGACTGTGAGGCTTAGGGGGGCAAACCACTGCAGTAACACTGCTGGGACTGGGTCCAGGCACTGTGACTGTGATACATTCAAATCAGCCGTCACAAAGGGACCGGCAGCAAATGTTCAGGAGACGATGGTGGCGTTCTCAAACTTAAGAATAGCGTTAGTTGACCGAACCACGGGGGGCCGGCAATGTGGGGAGATCAACAGCCTGGACGGCGAGATGTGGGCCAGAAGAATTGGATTTAGATTTGTTGGAAGTTCCTACAGGATCCAGGGTGGATGTATGACCGAACGAGTGGGAGAGCGATGTCTGGCTGGAGGTTTAGCGATGCCGTGGAAGTCTGTCAGAACTGACCCGGAGTTTTTAGCTGTGTACAAAAACATTAATTCACTCATTCATCTTCAAATCCGTTTTGTCCCTTTCAGGGTCACTGGGCTGCTGGAGCCTATCCCAGCCACTTACGGGTGAAGGCAGTGGACATCCTGGACAGGTCGCCATGCAGGGCTGTACAAAAACATATTCAGGATGTTATATTTTAATCAATATGGACTTAAGGTGTAGAGACTCCGGTGTAATTAAGAGTATCTACAATTACATTACACAATTACAAATTGGAGCAAGTGTTTTGGATTTACTGCTATTTCATTGTAGCTGCGTCTTTTCCAAGGGACCAAAAGTAATTGGACAAATGACTCAGAAGAAGAAAAGACGGCACGGGCTCTTCTCTCATTAACCTGTCATCCATTAAGCAGTTAAAAGCTCTGGAGTTGATTCAGGTATGGTTTTTGCATTCTGAAGTTGTTGCGGACAACAGTCAAGATGCGGTCAAAGAAGCTCTCAATGGAGGTGAAACGGAGCAAACAGAAGAAATCCATCAGAGAGATAGCAGAAATGTTGGGAACGGTTAAGTCAACAGTTTGGTTCATACTGAGAAAAAAAGACTGCACTGGTGAGCTTAGCAACTCAAAATGTCTGGATGTCCACAGAAGACAACAGGGGTGGATGATGGCAGAATCCCTTCACCGGTGAAGGAAAATCCCTTCACACATCCACTGAATAGCAGAACACTCTTGAGGAAGTAGGTGCATCAATTTCTAAGTCCACCATCAGGAGAAGATGTGACGAGAGTAAATATAAAGGATTCACCACAAGCTGCAAACCATCGATCAGCCTCAAAACCAGAGAGGCCAGAACTGACTTTGCCAATAACCCCTGACGAAGCCAGACCAGTTCTAGAACAGCACTTTCTGGACAGAAGAGGTAAGATCCACCTGTACCAGAACGATGGGAAGAGGAGAACGGGAAGGGCTCATGATCCAAAGCATGGCAGCACTCGTGTTCATTGATGATGTCACTAAAGACAGAAGCAGCAGCATGAATTCTGAAGTGTGTAGGGAGATGCTGTCTGCTCTGATTAAGACAAATGCTGCAAAGCTGATTGGACGGCGCTTCAGACTGACAATGATCCAAAACACACCGCCACAACACACCAGGGGCCTCATTTATAAAACCTTGCGTAGGATTTGCGTCAGAAGTGGCGTACGCATGAAACATAGGACGTGCGTACGCACAGAAATATTCGGATTTATAAAACCGTGCGCACGCACATCCTACGCATCCTTCCCTTAATAAATCACAACCAATTCTAAATGCAGCGCAGCTTTTGCGGCTTCATGACACGCCCATAGTTGCCCATAAATAGTCCGTGAAACGCCCACAAATGAATATTCATTGATAGCGAAACCATGGCAAACACAGAGAAAAAAACAAAAAAAACGGAACTTCACTCAATGTGAAGTAGAAGTTATCGTTGGCGAGGTGGAAAAGAGGAGAAAAATGTTGTTTGGAGGGCACAGTGTGGGCATTACTAATGCCAAAAAAGCACGTGAGTGGCAAACAGTGACAGACGGACATCAAAGTCGGGGCAAAAAACGTCTGGCGCTGCATCGCTAGAGTGTGTCTGCCGCGGGTGGGGGACAGGGGACACCGGAGCTGACCCCTCTTGATGAGAGAGTGGCGGCAATTATTGGGGAGTCCCTTTTACGTGGAGTGGTGACTGAGGCGGGGGGTGGGGGGTGTCGGGGGGGACACCGACGCACCTGATGCACCGGGTGACACACCCCCAAAAGCTCCAACAGGATGGCTCGAAGAAGTCGGAACCGGCTCATAAGCCACTCGTCCTGATGCGTTCACTCCCAATTCTTCCATTTGCCACATCTTCTAAGATCCAAGATCAGCCATTGTGCGTCATTACGCATTGTGATGGGGCATTTTATTTCCATCCATTTAATTGCATCTGACAAGCTACAGATGTCTGTAATAATCCACGTGGAAATGGGAAATTGTTCATCAAATGTAATTTCTTGTTGCTTTCTGAATGGTTGAGACATACGCCATACATTGTTTTATCAAAAATAAAATAAACTAAAGACATATGCATGAATACCATAATTCCGTAGCTTACGAAGAAATGTTTTACTATGAAAACAACTTTCCCCAGTGGACAATTAATACGTCTGTCTGTCTGTCTGTCTGTCTGTCTGTCTGTCTGATTCGCACGCATCTGGCGGCGCGTGCACACGCAGCGGCTCTATCGGCTTTATTGTTTTTAAAAGAATGTATTTTTTAAGTCGTTTATTTATTATTTTATATGCTGCTTGCACTGTGGGGTGAGAGGAAAGCAATTTCATCTGTGTTGTATGTCTTACGGATGCAGCATATTTGACAATAAAGCTGACTTTGACTTTGACTATATCTGCTCCGCCAGACGGACACATTGACGAGAATATCAGTTTTGTACATTAGTTCGTTCTGTTAACTATATTATTTATGAGGTTGAATTGCATAACATGCCAATATTGCAGAACATCTTTCACTTTTCTTTTTGCAAGTAAGTGTTCATTTGAATTTCTGTTGTAATTGTCGTTTGATTTTTTTTTGTTTGTTTCACTGCTGATCGATCAAACGGGTATTCATGTAGGCTGTTCATTGTGAGACTTGCTTTGTGAAGTCTTCATGTTATTTATGAGAGGCAGTATTGTCATTCTCACTTTCACGTGTTTCTTCCATCTGCCGACGGTGTCGCCGTTTCTCATTTCACCCGTTTTTGTGCGTACGCCTGGGTCAGAGCTTGATGAAGGACCGCACATTTTCCCGTCAAGTTTGCTTTTTATAAATCTCAACTATTGCGTAGAGAGCGGCGTACGCCTTCTTTTGTGCGTACGCAACGTTTAGAAATGAGGCCCCTGGTCATTGACTCAGTGATTGTAGAATATTTCACTTGTGTGCTTTCAAAAACTCCTGGGGCCTCATTTATAAACGTTGCGTACGCACAAAAGAAGGCGTACGCCACTCTCTACGCAATAGTTGAGATTTATAAAAAGCAAACTTGAGGGGAAAATGTGCGGTCCTTCACGCAAGCTCTGACCCAGGCGTACGCACAAAAACGGGTGAAATGAGAAACGGCGACACCGTCGGCAGATGGAAGAAACACGTGAAAGTGAAAATGACAATACTGCCTCATAAATAACATGAAGACTTCACAAAGCAAGTCTCACAATAACAGCTACACAAACACCTGTTTGATCGATCAGCAGTGAAACAAACAAAACAATCAAATGAAAATTACAACAGAAATTCAAATGAACACATATTTGCAAAAAGAAAAGTGAAATATGTTCTGCAATATTGGCATGTTATGCAATTCATCCTCATAAATATTATAGTTAACAGAACGAAATAATGTACTAAACTGATATTCTCCTCAATGTGTCCGTCTGGAGGAGCAGATATAGTCAAAGTCAAAGTCAAAGTCAGCTTTAGTGTCAAATATGCTGCATCCATAAGACATACAGCACAGATGAAATAGCTTTCCTCTCACCCCACAGTGCAAGCAGCATATAAAAGAATAAATAAACGACTTAAAAATACATTCTTTTAAAAACAATAAAGCCGATAGAGCCGCTGCGTGTGCACGCGCCGCCAGATGCGTGCAAACCAGACAGACAGACAGACAGACAGACAGACGTATTAATTGTCCACTGGGGAAAGTTGTTTTCATAGTAAAACATTTCTTCATAAGCTATGGAATTATGGTATTCATGCATATGCCTTTAGTTTGTTTTATTTCTGATAAAACAATGTATGGCGTATGTCTCAACCATTCAGAAAGCAACAAGAAATGACATTTGATGAACAATTTCCCATTTCCACGTGGATTATTACCCACATCTGTAGCTTGTCAGATGTAATTAAATGGATGGAAATAAAATGCCCCATCACAATGCGTAATGACCACAATGGCTGATCTTGGATCTTAGAAGATGTGGCAAATGGAAGAATTGGGAGTGAACGCATCTTTAGACAGCAAGAAGACTTGCTGGCAAACGAGGACCAGTGGCTTATGAGCCGGTTCCGACTTCCTCGAGCCGTCCTGGTGGAGCTTTTGGGGGGGGGGTCACCCGGTGCATCTGGCGCGTCGTGTCCCCCCCCCCCCCCCTTCAGTCACCACTCCACGTAAAAGGGACTCCCCAATAATTGCCGCCACTCTCTCATCAAGAGGGGTCAGCTCCGGTGTCCCCTGTTCCCCACCCATGGCAGACACACTCTGGCGATGCAGCGCCAGAGTGTGTCTGCCTCGACTTTGATGTCCGACCATTTCTTTTTTATTTCGGCCGCGGTCCGCGGCCCGGCCATTCACGTGCTTTTTCGGCATTAGTAATGCCCACACTGTGCCCTCCAAACAACATTTTTCTCCTCTTTTCCACCTCTCCAACGATAACTTCTACTTCACATTGAGTGAAGTTACGTTTTTTTGATTTCCTCTCTGTGTTTGCCATGGTTTCACTATCAATGAATATTCATTTGTGGGCGTTTCACGGACTATTTATGGGCAACTATGGGCGTGTCATGAAGCCGCAAAAGCTGCGCAGCATTTAGAATTAGTTGTGATTTATTAAGGGAAGGATGCGTAGGATGTGCGTGCGCACGGTTTTATAAATCCGAATATTTCTGTGCGTACGCACGTCCTATGTTTCATCCGTACGCCACTTCTGACGCAAATCCTACGCAAAGTTTTATAAATGAGGCCCCAGATCTGAACCCTGCATTTCACTTGGTCCAGACAAAACTGAAGGCAGAAAGAGCCACAAACAACAACCGACGACGGCTGCTGTTAGGGCCTGAGGAGGAGCAAACCCAGCGTTTGGTGATGCCCACGAGTTCCAGACTTCACTCAGTGCCTGGAAGGATTCTCAACAAAATGTTGACAACATTTTACTCAGTTATGTGTTTGTCCAATTACTTTAGAGCCCCGGAAAGGAGGAGCAATTTACACATAAATGGCTATAATTTCTACATGTTTCATATATTTGTGTTCCACCCCCTGTCTGCACTTGAACCCTGTTGTCCCTGTTTTAGGTCAAATTCAATGTGGTGGCCTACAGAGGCCGAATCATTGAGATTGTGTGACCGTCCAAAATTTCTGGACCTGGTTGTACAAATACGAAAGTGAAATGGTAAAAATGAGAAGTAGTAAAAAAACCAAAGAAACTTCAACGTAATACTGAGGCTCCTGTTTGGTAAATCAAAACATGCCAATGTGTCTTTGTTTTCAGCAAGCTTTAATCATTTCATCCACCAAACAAAAATCAACAACAAAATCAGCAGTTTAAGCGTCATTACAATACAGAATTTACCCAGTGGCTGACCAAACCATTCCCAGTACTTCTTACTTATATATTAGGTTTCACATGGTTATATAATGTTGGTATCTAACGTTTTGGTCAGTCAACCTGTTGATGGCACAAACATCACACTTTAGTCATAAATATCTGTAATAGAATTTCTTTTAAAGTGAATCGTCAGTGACTGTATTTAAAGGCCAAAGCCAAGTGCACGACCAACGCCTGACGGATGAACGGATGGATGGACAGACGGACGGATGGACAGACGGCCATCTTCACTCAGGATCGTCTGCCTGGAACAACTTTCCTTCACATGAAACCGTTTTTGTCCCTGAATAAATGAGTGAGGATGGACGGACGGTTGGATGGAGGGACGGTTGGATGGACAGACGGTTGGATGGAGGGACGGTTGGATGGAGGGACGGTTGGATGGACGGTCTTCTGCAGCCGGATGACAGAAGCCTGAAGGAGACGATCAGCCAAGCAGCCATTATTCAGAAAACCTCTTCATCAGTACGTCACATAACCGGCTTTATAACATGGCACATCTATGTAAAAGCTGCCAGCATTTATCTCTGTCCTCCAAAGACCAACCCCTAAGTGGTTGTGAGTTCAGAGTTCTGTGGTTTTTCCCTGTTTGCTGCAGGTGAATCTGAAGCGAGTAAACAGGGACAGGAGCTTCTAGACTGACTCACTATGGACCGGTTGGGACCTGGGCTGGGACTTGGAGGACGACGACTTCTGCCAGGTGGGTTAGAGAAACGTTGGTTCCTTTTCCGTACAAAGGATGAACGGCAGAAGTCAAACTTCCATGGCATTACAGGGACTTTGGCGTGTTACTTCTTCAAACATTGATGCCCCAACGAGGAACCATCCATTCAACCGTTTTCCTCTCTGGAAGCTTTCAGCCTCTTCAGGGTAACCCTGTGCACGTATGACAGGAAAACACAGGAAGAAGCAGGGTCTTCCTCACAGCTGAGGCCGTCAGTCTGCACAGTTCCTTTAGTTTGATGAATACGACCATTTTCAGTAAACGAGGACGTCCTGCAGCGGGACAGGGACGAACACAAACGGAACGATAGCTCGGCCTTTCCAGGAGCAGAACCAGAACCTCACGGTGAATATGAGCACCGCTCGGCCCGGCGTGTCCCCGTCATGTGAGGGAAACCCCGCCTCCCTGATGCAGCCTTCTTCCAAAACTTTCTTCTATTTATTGGAAGGTTCCTCTTTTCTGTTTACGATTTCAGCATATTTGGAAATGTAAAAAAAAACCCACACAAATTCTGTGGTTTAAAAAAATATTCTCAACATTGCTGGAACATCTCAATCTGGAGATGTTCTTTTGTTTAGAGTTGAATTGACAAAAAGTGAACGTTTGAATGAAAAGCGTCCACTATTCACAGAATGACGTCTCCCTCATTTCTGGGTCTTGTAACTCTTGACCCATCAAACCTTCTACCTGCACGACTCATGGATTCTACAGAAAAAGAGCTTTTTCTCTGACACAAACCCTGAATGGACTTCCCTCCACCCTGGCTGCAGGTGGATGCGGTGGCGCCTTCGTCAGCCAGGCCTCTGCGGATTGATTACCATCCCAGAAACAAACCAGAACAAGGTTAGAAAGGTGTTTAAACGTGACCCACGCTGAATGACACGTGAAACGGACGCCTGCTGTGGTGGATCTGAGGGCCATGAAGGGCAAAGGAACCGTTTCTTCTGAAAACGTGAGTTATTTCATGAATCATCCCTGTTTCTAGAATCCTTTAAGTAATGACACTTGAGAAGAAACTGAAAGGAGAAGACAGAACATCTGGTTTCTGAACATCTGAAGAGCCACGCTCTGATGAAGGAAGAGTTTCTCTGATCCGTACCACAGAACACGAAGCTGAACCCCTAAAGACCCCCCCTCACATACAACCCAGAGCCGGGAGAAGCTCCGCCCTCAAATCCTAGTAAGAAAAAGAAGCATAGAAAGTGCTGACTTGGCATGTGAAGGCTGTTTCCTGGTCTTCCTCTCAGAGGGCGGAGCTCTGCTCATCATCCTCTCAGAGGGCGGAGCTCTGCTGGTCTGCAGCCAGCAGAGAGGAAGACAGTTGGATAGAAAAGAGTAGAGTTGACTCTACTGAGCCTCTAGTGTCCGTCTAACCAGGCCAGCTCTGGACAGAAGCCCTTTCACCTAATGAGTGAAAGGGCGCACCTGCTGGGGGGCACAGTCCTATCGGTCGCCCTGCTCCACCTGGGTCCCCCCTGACTGACTTTCCTCCAGCTCCTCCCCAGCCCCCCCCTCCTCTGAACTGTCAGGGATGCTCATTGGATGGGCGTGGTCAGGCGGATTTGGCACCTCCCCGCTGGTGCTGTGGCCGCTGCTCTCTTCGTCGTGCGTCCTCCCCCAGGTCTTCCTCGGGGAGTCCGCCCCCGAGCGCCGGAACAGTCTCTGACCTGTGAAGAGTGCGACAGAGTCCCAGCATGCATCAGTATGCTCTCTTCATTTGGTGATCGGTGAGGGGGGGTCCAGCCTACCTGGCAGCCTCTGTGAGAGCAGGCTGGGGGGGTCCTGCAGGGATGCTCCGCCCCCCTGGGCTTTGGTGGAGTACATGGTCTCCGTGGAGTCCAGGGAACCTGGAGACACGAGTAACGTGGACTTTCTGTGTTCTGTTTGAGCAGGAGAAACGTTCATTTACGGATCCACCAGGAGTCCGATTGGGCCAAAGCTTTGAAGCAGAACCAGAACTCAGGCGTGTCCAGTTAGACCTTCAGAAGAACATTCTGCCTGTCCTTCACCCTTTGTGACTGTGATGATTGCTGAACTGTCCCGGGCGATCAACGACCACGAATGATGAAGACCAACGATTGTTTATTAAAATCTTCCAAATGAAGAATCTGGATTAAACCACCAGATTTTTGTATTTAAAGGGGAAAAGTTTTCTGTGTTTTCTCTCTTTGTTCCAAATCCTTTCCCAGAGAAAAGGATTTGGAATTGAACAGATCATGACAAACACTGGGACGCCAGCCCCTCCCTGCATGAAGGCTGGACTCGGGGGTTCCAGGGCCCGCAGCTCAAGCTCTTTAGGGGAGGAGTCAGACGCAGCACGTGTCAAGAAACGGGACGGACTTTAGCTAGTAACCGTTTTAGTCTTTTTGTTGTTTCCGGTCCATCAAACGGACTGAATGCTTGAAAGTCCTGAAGGCAGAAGCAGCTGAACGTACCTGCTGCCAGGTCAAAGGTCCTCCCCTTCACCGAGCTCTGAACAGGGGACAGCCAGTTCAGGACCGAGCCCACCACGGGGATCTGCCTCAGCATCCCCTGAAACACACAGCATGAGTTCTGATCCGGCGGCGCCGCTCCGACCAGCACCAGATAGACCCACCTCCTCCAGAAGCTTCTCCTCACTGGCCCGC